>OX336346.1:11200000-12400000 GCA_946902875.1 Nematopogon swammerdamellus
AAGGACTCTTCCTACAGACAAAATAACAAAGTTTCATCTAATTAGTTTGTTTTCCACGTATACATATAAGACACGTATAATAATTCATGATTTCCGTTCATTGCAGTCACCGCCGCCGCCGTAGCAAGACATAGGGTGCGAGCTCTGCGGAATGGCACTTTATTGACAATATCTGCGAGTACCTACCTGGTCTACCGGTAGCTCAGCAGACATGTTGGTGGAGTGCCTGGTGACCGGTGGCGCCTCCTTGTAGAGCGCCACCTCGTACTCCAGCCGGCCCGGGGTCTCCTCCACCACGCCCGACACCCGCGCGCCGTGCGGGCTGCCCAATCATTCATTGCGTCATTAATATATCACTACACAATGATATTTTAAGAAAGATACGTTGTCTATACGACATTCGGTGCTCACACACGGCACGAACTTGAAAAGTTGACAGAAAGAACTATAAAGTGATGCGCCGACTCGAGTAGTCTTATTCCAATTAATAAGGGAGGGAATTCAAGTTATGTGGCGGTTGGTATAACTGATAACTACTTAGGAAGGACGACGCACGTCTGAACGCGTGCGTAGTTGGTGCGCGACTAACTTCAAACAGGACTGTGGTCTTGTATTTAATGTGCCGCTTTGGGAGCTCGTATAACCTATTTATCTACCTCCTTTTTAACATATAATATCATTGTCACTACCTACATCACGTGCGCGATGAGGTCAAATCTCTCCTCTCTGCTGCTCTTAAAGGAGTTTCTTGGCATTCGTGAAAGCGCCGCTGAGAGGAAAATCTATATGCTAGGTAATCGATAATATAGGTACTTAGAAAAGAGCTTACTATTGTGCTTGTAATATGAACCATTAAAAATACATTGGGGAATAAAAAACAAACCGACTTCAAACAGGAGGAAAGGATAAATTATTTATACCGTATATAGTACCGTGTGGGGCCGGTAATGTACCGTCTGGGGCTGGTACTTTAAAAGAATAGCCCCACTGCATCTCTCCCCGTGTATGTCGTAAAAGGCGACTAAGGGATATGACTCCCCTCTTATATTACTAGGTGGGAGGGTTTAACCCGCCCGGGTTGGTACCACCGCACTGAATGAAAGGTCAGTCGAAACGGCTGTGTAAATAGTTTGTGTTTTCCGTCCAGTTCAGTGTAGCCGGCACGACCGAAGGGAAGCACTGACGTGGCACCAAGTTCACCCGGTGTTATGGGCTGACATCACGGATGTTGAAGGTGATGTAGCCAACCGTGTCAGTTTCCATAAAAAAATAATGACGTGATACCAGGATGATATCTTGTATAGTGGTACAGGAAAGTATAGTAGTTACAAGCTGCCAGCGAAGCCGGCCGCCTTGTTCTCGATGATGGTGGGCTCCGGCGGCTTGCACATGATGATCAGCTCCTGGTCGGACTGCATCACCACGCCGGGGAACTGCGGGAACCACACGCGCACGTGCACGAACCCCTGACAACAAACATCCACACGTGTACCATTTGCTTCCGACCGACAAACGGCCAGGCTTTCCACTCCGACCAACTAAACGGACCAACTAGTTGTGCAGAATGGAACTCGATGAAGGCAATTATTCCAATCCAACCAACTAGTTGATCAGATATTTCAAACGATTTAATTTGGTAAAATTTTATTCCCAACGAATCAACTGGATAAACGGGTACTCCGACCAACTGGTTGCGCAGAATGGGCTTTCCACTCCGGCCAACTGAATTGGCCAATTGAAACGTATCAATAAGGTTTCGACCAGCGGTATCATAAAAGATTTTGTAAAATATTAATTTCAGATTATGTGTTTAATTGTACCAAATCTGACCATTTCAAATTCCCACGAATTCCAAATCTGACCATTTCAAAGTCTTGACAATTTGAAAATCTGACCAAATGAAAACAAAGGTAATTTTCATGTAAGTATATGCATACACGATAAAAACCATTTAATTTAAATTATTAAAATATTCCTATCGGACCAACGAAAAAGTTGTATCGTTGGGAAAGAAAAATAGTTGATCCGTTTCAGTTGGTCCGTTTAGTTGGTCGGAGTGGAAAGCCTGAAACGGACACCGTCTCGCTCGAACCTCATGTTCATCCGCCAACAACTTTTTAAATCAGGAAAACTATACGTGCGTCCGCTATGGAAGAATCACACGAATGTACCCGCTGGTGCCGTGCTTCCTTGCCGTTACCTTACCATCATCACTAGGTCACTCTACCGGCTAGGCTATTGTTTCACTTCGCCGATAAGCGGAAACTCTATCCCAAACTCTACCGCTCGAAATGCATCGTTTACCATTACAATCAAATTGATCTGTGCTCTCAATTTTTCGGCTTGTTCAGATTTAGTTTGTGCGAACGAGGTCGCAAATTTATCGCCAAAACTGAATTGGCCTCGGTGAAAGTCTATTCGGGTAATCCCATCAAATTCTAAATTGTCTCGCTAGTGATAGATTCTCAGAGCTTGGATCGATTGATCGCATTCTCATCAAATTCTCGGAGTTGATGGGAAAACTTGCGCGCGCGCAGCGGCCCAGACCGTTGAGTACAGTTAGCTATGTATGTACTTACTCCTCAACTCACACCCCCACTAGGAAGGACCCAAACATATATTTACCTATGCTGCTGCTGCGACATTTTAAAACTAATTTCACTAAATTGTAAGCCTTCCTTCCACACTGCAGTACCAAGCTGCACTACCGGTAGTGCTGTTTGGAATTATTTGTCCCATCTGCACTACTACACTACCAGCTGCGAAACCAGTAGTGTCGTTTATAATTAATATGTTATTATAATTAACATAAATTAAGGCCCACTTGCACCAACACAAATTTAATATATAAACCAGTTTAACTCGTTAAACTAGCACCCGTTGTATGTGTGAACCGCGTTTAAATCCATAACTCGCTACTTAACTTTAAACTCGTGTTGGTGCAAGACGCGCTAAGTATAGTGTGTAAGTTAATATTTTAAAAAGCTCTATATGATCTCTTGTCCGCTTCTGCCGAACGGGACATAGGTAACAATGTGTGTTTATGGCAAAATTAACATGTGAATCGGATCATAAGTAATGTTTGTTAGCGAACATAGTGAGTGGAGAAAACTCACATTCCTCTTGAGAACACCGCACTTGGAGAAGTCAGTGATCTTGAGCTTGTAGAGGAGTCCCGTCGGATCGTCGGGCTCCGGTTTGATCTGACAGGCGGGGTCGTCGGGGCGCGCGGCGCGGTCATCGGCGAAAAGCGGCGAGCCGCGGAACCCTTCAGGCTTGCGCAGGAGTGCCGTCACCGAGTCCCTGCCCCCGCCCCCGCCCCCGCCGCCCCCTGCTCCGCTGCTGGCGCCCACGCCGCTCGCGAACGTACATTGGATATCCGTCACTGCAATGCGGGAAAATACAACTGAGTACCTACAAGTAAGTAATGTTGTGGTATTGATATCGCAACATACATTATTATGTATGACACAAATTGGAGTTTAGATCGGGCTTCAGAGACTATAAAAGTAGAACAAAAATGCAACAAAACAAGTAGGATAGGCGATAATAGTGTGGTGACTTTAGCTTTTAAAATACCTTCACCCTGCAAAAAATCACACAGTCGATGTTAAATTTTAAAAATCTAACAAAAACATTAAATAGAACTATATTTAAATTAAAATTTTCACTTTTTTTTTGCCTTAATTTCAGCGGGAAAAAATCATAAGAGATGGATCTTTGTTTCTATAGTTTGCTTAATTTAATTTTAATTGTACATAATACTGGTTCGTTTTCCAAGGCTGTATAAACCTATCCGCATCGCACGCAACGGATCAAACGGATCAGTTGGTGGTAGTGCGTCCACCTGTTCCGCAGCAATCGGATTGCCGAAGCGGCGCGCGGCGGCCATTTGCAGACTAAAATGGAAAGTGATGAAGAAGAACTTGTCGTTATTTGTTGGTAGAAGAAGAAGAAAGAAAGAAAAAGGAAGCATGAGATGTGGATACGTGACATACTGCCGAATAAATGTCGGCAATCCGTATGACGTGATCGGAACGTATCGCAACGTTACCCCTCCGAGCAACGGCGTCGGCATTGCGGTGCGGACGATGCGGATAGGTAGACGCACTTGTATGTTTATTGTTTATTGTTTTATTTAGCATCTATTGGCAGTACACTGCGCTCAGATTTGTCATATTTACATTGTAACATTCCGCCAGTTCGATTATCACAGCGAAGAAGAACTGACAAGAAACTTCACTGGAAATTTTTTCAATGTGCACTTAGTCTACTTTACAAAAAATGTTTGCCACTGACTTCCTATACAAATAATTCTGATGACTTCCGTATGACTTCCTATACAAATAATTCTAAAACACGTTTGATGCGATCCGTCCGGTTCGTGAGATGCGGACAGGTGGACGCTAACCTTAAATCGTAAGTATTAACATTAATTTGTATTGTATAGGTATTATTTATGCTTACCGTCGTAATCTTGACTTGAAGAGACGTCCACCTGAAACAATGAACACAAAAGCATTACCTACTAACTAATAAATACATTACATCTTACAATCGCCGACCAATTCATTTATTTTATTCATATGCAAATCGCAAAGTAATTAAAAGAAAATCTCATTCTTTGTAGTTTCACAACCGACACCATTGTTTGTTTCAAGAAGGTCTGCGCAATCAGCACCATCGGAAGGATGTTCTTCAGGGTTACATTTCCCTTAGTATCTATTATCTTGGTCTGATCAAAGAACATATACTCGTACATAATAACAATGTCTCAGAACAGTACGGACTGAATGCCTTTAGCTTTTAACGACGCTTTTAATGAAATGGAAATGTTGGCATTTGGTTTATATATTTACTGTACTGGCCGACGACGACGACTGACTGATGATGACTCGCGGGATGTTGTACATCAACATAACAGCTCAACTCCTAGTACATACAATTGTACTACTTACTACGGCTATTTTGTAAACGAAATTCCGAGTATATTTACTAAAATAACAATAATTAGGTAGTATCAAATGCAACGTCTGGACATCTATATATTTGTATGTATATATTCGCTAACAACTCGAGAACGGCTTAAAACCGACTTACACATTACATATTTTGCGTTTTGATTTTACTTAGGTATCATTGCATATCTCTGGTAATATGTTATGTGTGAGTGAATCACAGGTATATGGAATTTCACGTTCAAGTGACTAAGCGGTGAGCAATAGGGCCACAATTAAAAAGACTCCGAGAAAATCGATGTCGGATTATCTGTCAGGTGAAACTGTAATGCGCGGCTGAACCGCCCGCAGGAACCGCTAATATTTGCTATCAAAAGGACCGTTTCTTGGTACACGAAGAAGCGGCTGCCTACCTCTCCCGCCAACCGTGAAAACTGTGGATGCACTCCGCCGCCTCACTGTTACTCCTAGCAATTATCCGCGAGCCACCGGGCGGGCAGCGGACTGCGACGAGCCCAGCTGCCTGCTCCCCGGCGCGGCGGCGCGGCGGCGCTGCCCGGTGGTGCAGTGTCGGTCGGCTGCGCGATCACCCTAGCGCGGTTAACGCAGCACGTGCACGGTGCAACGCATCGCCGCGCGCCTCGCCGCCACCTCAACTTCCACTATCCCATGGAAAACCGCATGTAAATCGGTTGAGCCGTATTCGAGTTATATCGGCAAGGCAGAAATGGCGATATCGCATTTTTTCATGGGCAGAAATACGGGTTTCTGAAGTACACACAGTAGTACGAATTGAATTCACATAAGCCACATTACCCTCATACATCCTTCCTTATCCTTCCTTAACCTATAATAAAATCCAACGTCTGCTTTCTGTCTGAGTGTATGTATGTCTGTCTGTCCGCTTATAACTCGAGAACCACTGAACCGATTTTAATTAAAAAAAACCTATGGATAGCTTGATTCTTCCCATCAACTATGGGCTACTTACTATCACGCTAAATGGCTTATGAGGTTAGCAGTGAAGTGAAATATGAGAGCGGACGGAGCCGCGGGCACAGCTAGTATATAATGAGAATGAGATAAGCCAACACCTACGTTGCCTACTGCTAGGTCTTTCTCATTTACTCTGTCTGCCCCTTAGACAAATATCGTTATGATGGTATCAATGCCTATGAACATCCCTAAATAAGCTATATTACAATAGTTGTAACTGTATAATTTATTCAGTCGTTTTCGAGCTTAATAATAATATCAGTTACAGACAGAGACATCGCCTATAGTACTCGTAGAGAAGAGATAATCTCGTGACAAACAACACTTGACCAACTACAATATCAAACTGGGACTGGCGCACGTCCAATGTTGCGGTCGATATATTTAATCTGGTACTATCCGCTTGACCCGGGAGGTCCAAGCGTGTGACTTACTTTCACTGACCGCCGAACTCATTGCGAGTCTAAAGATTAACCGAAAACTAGATTAAGTGGATCTCTCTACCTCTCGTGGTGAATATTATCTATTTTTATGCAATCTGGCTGAGTCAGAGGGGCCACACAAGAACACATGCTCCTACCAGCCAATATAATCTCTGAGAAGGTGCCAGACCGGAGACATCCCTCACTTTGAATTGTTGGATGGTTAGACTAGAGTAGAACACAGTCGAGGCCGCTATGCGGCCATCTCCTCTCCAGTACGGTTATACTACTAACCCAATCGAATACCATTTGAGCGTACAGCCTAGTGAGGGGCAAGGGAAGGGGCAAACAAAATATAAAAGAACATAAATCATGAACAAATAATTATAATAAAAGAACAAAATACCCCCAATATCAAACACAGAATGAGACATAAATTTGTGCACGCCATCCACACCAGTGCATATCGCAACCGGCGGCGCAAGCTTTTCATTCACACCATTGCCTTTCGCAACAGGTGCAAACTCTTCACCAACACCATTACCTGTTGCAACAGGCGTAAGCTCTTCATTCGCATCATTACCTGTCGCAACAGGCGCAAGCTCCTCATTCTCATTGCCTATCGCAACAGGCGCAAGCCTTCATTCTCATTGCCTATCGCAACAGGCGCGAGCTCTTCATTCAAACCACTGCCTATCGCAACAGGCGCAAGCTCTTCATTCACATAATTTTCTGTCACAACAAATGCAAGCTCTTCATTTACACCATTGCGTATCGCATCGCAACAGGTGCAAACTCTTCATCGCTCTGCCACTATACTTATATGTTTATATATTACCTCTCTCAATTCATATCACCATCGAAAATATCTGACGAAATGATAGACGGACTTGCTAATTAAATATTTTTAGGTAACGCCTTCATCATTCAATAAATGTACGGTAATTATTATTCTGCGTATCGCGGCATTCTCATATAAAATCCCAAGCTTCTCAACCATTCTTATCAGGTAAATATATTCTACCGATGACTTTTTTCCGTCTTACACATGTAGGGACCGATTTCAACACCTTCGGCTAAAATGTAACTGCCGGTTAGCTCCTGCCAACTGTATTATAAATGTCACTTTCACTGACAGATAACTGTTAGACTAAACATAACCGTCCGTAGGTATACGTTCGAACATACGGCGCTGTTATAATTTTTCCTCGTTTTCGGCAAATGTTTTTTCAATAGGCTTTCAATAATGCATTAGAGAAAACTTCACGTATAGATCAGTTTGAACTGTTGACGGTTTTCAAGTTTACACGTGACAGACAGACGTACATATTATTTATTTATTTTATTATTGGAGTAACACATGGTACAAAATTTGATGACAGAAATAAATTGCGTGTCAAGGTTCTATAGATCTTGAACAAGACAATGTAAAAGTGTGAAGTTCAATTAACGTTATATAAATAATATTAAAGTTTCTTCTAACCGAGTATTGATTAAGCCGAAACTTCGTAAAGAATAGCTCCATACAAGAGAGTTCAACGCCTCCGCTCTTACCTTCTTACGAGTTTTACGGGGAGGAGGTCGCTTGCACCGGCCTTTTTATACGTTTCAGCGTTTTAATACTATTTCCTCTGTTATTTATCTCTATATCTCTTTATTTTATTAATGGCATATAAAAAGGACTTTATATAATAAATTTAACGTTATACATATGTTAGGTACCTGTAAAATCCTCCTTAAGCCATAACTATTTGAATTTGATTTTTTTATTTGAATTAGGTATCTACATATATTATATTGATTGACACACAATAAATTTTGTGTGTCAGCTATTGTCAGCCTCGGTGGCTTAGTTCTGTCGACTGTCATTCGCGATCATAAGTGCACCTGGGCGCGGTCAAAACTGCCGAACCGTTCGACCGTTGGTGGCTAACCGTGGATCGGATTCCGCTTAAAAAAATAAGACGAACCATACTGAATGTGCATATGTCTCAGGGGTTTATCAAAAGGGACGTGAAAGGCTCCTATGATGCCGACATCGCATTCTCAATCCCCGTGCATCACAGAATGTACATTAGCATCGTTAGAGCCAACTCGTCGGTGTAAGGATGCCACTCCATTTCCGTTAAAAGAGACGGTCCAAATCGGTACTAAAATGTATCTCCAAGTTTACTTCCCTTTATATGCATATTCTTCTCTTCTCATCGTCACGGTAACCGGCAAAGTAATTCTCACTAACAATCAATTTGTAACAGTTTTAATTGGACAATCGAGTTATAGTCGACTCGACACAGCCGGTATGCGGGGTGAGGCTGGCTGGTGGGAACACCGTATAGCGAAGGCACAACGTATCGAGGAGGTGAATGAGTGCACTAAGGCTATTTTAATTGATTACAATATACGTTTTGTATTTTTAATTTTCGATAAAAAATATGTGCAGGTACCTACCTATGTACAATTTGACACTGCCACCCAACTAGGCACATCTCTAGGGTAAGCAGAACGAAAAGTATACAGGATTCTGATTCAGCAATGACTACCAAAAATGTAAGGAGTGATTCTGATGCTCAAATTAACAACTTTGTAATACTGTTTCCCTGAAAATTTTCGAATTAACCATCACAAAATTTAATTTAAATTTATTTCGAAAACATTACATTGCACAAAGAAAGACCATTACTTAATCACTTGTATATCTGTCACACCTCACGTAACTTTTGTCTTCTGTAAATGGATTGCATCAGAGTCGCCACACTATGACATTGGTAAATTTGTTGAGAGAACTCATAATAGAAAGCTGCCCGCCGCCGCGGGGCGCCGCCGCCGCCGCCCGCTAAGCCCTTAGCCGGGGCACAGGGCCAGGGCACAGGGCCGGGACACAGGGCCGGGACACAGGGCCTGGGCACCGGGGCGGGGCCAGATTAGCTGACGCCGCATAGCTCGATGGTTGAGAGAAATTTTTGGACAGTTAGACATAAACTAAACAGACACACACAGTTAAATGCACAGACTAAATCTGTGAATTTAAAATTGCCAACCTTTGCACAGGCTTAGCCTAGTTGGGTGGTAACGTCGCGCTAATTCAGAAATAAAACAAAATACTGTTCCACATATTTACAATAATTTGTATACTGTACCTACTGTATTAGCATGTAACTATTCATTCTGTGTGCAATAAAATTCATTTCATTTCATTTCAAACATCAATATAAGTAATATGTAAAGTAAATATGTATCTTTTATAAGTAATGTAAGTACTGAATAATTCATTTGGAATTTGGAATTTGGAATAAAGGACTTGAAGTACGAGGATAGAACTGAAAGAACGTAATAAAATACAAAGAAAACTATTATAAGTAGAGGGAACCAAGGAATTTATTGAAAAAGAGTAAAAGAAAAATAACAATATCATGAAAACCGAAACAATACTACGTACTTGTTTGGTGCTTTCAGGTCAGCCCATTAACACTAAAACCTATGGATAGATTAGAGAAGTCATATTGTAGGTGAATTTCTCTCACCCACATAATATGTATTTAGGTGAACTAACATAAGGCTATTTTCTATTAGAAAATTATCGAGATTATAAAATTCTGCAATATATGTTTACTCCCACGCACAAGCTAAGTAATAACTGCGTTTAGTGTTTAGCTTGTGAAGTGTTAGCGAGACAGTGATAGTAAGTTGCTTTGTTTTGTGAGATATTGCGTCTGTGGACTCTATGTATGATACTAAAACTAAATTGACGATTTTTAGAAATATTTTCTTTATGTATGTATGTTCCTTCATAACTCTTAAACGAATCATCTGATTTCGATTAAACTTAGTACAAGCACATTCTACTATACGGGACACAGTATAGGCTAAATATAATTTAGTTCCGGTTACGCTAAGATGTGGCTCTCATACAAACCGAATTGATCCGCGCGCTGAAATAAAGGTACGGTAGCGGGCTTACTTACTTTCTTCTTTTTAAATACGAATTTCACACGAGCGAAGCCGCGGGCAAAAGCTAGTACCCAATAACTCTGCTGACCATAACAATCAGAGACACAGCCCGCCGGTTTTTGGTCTCCATGCCTGTTTGCGGCTTATCTCTATACGAAATTATTAAGCAGGCCGCCTATGTGCCTGTGCTCTTAGAACTCCAAAATAACAAAACTGATTTGCATTCGGTTTTCACCACTGCGATCAGATTTCGGCACGAAAAACATTTACTACTCAGCATCATGACAAGTAGAGGCTTAAAAGTGAGTGTAAATCGGGCGCAGCTGCGAACGCAGCTATTACAAGTACACAATCGCCGTAATGGGCTGTAATTCCTAAGTAGTTGCCATGTCACAGTCGCCTTTACCGAAAGAGGGGAGGAACACTCCACGAAGACGTGTAATAGAAACAGGGATAGCCATCTTGTTCTCAGAGGAGTTAAAGTGCGCGTCTTCCGTGAGAGAAGGAAGCTATTGTTGCAGACAATTGGGGAGTCATTAAGTCACGACGAGATGGTTGAACCCTGCATGGAGACGTTCTTTCAAAGATTTATTTCGGTCAAGTATACTGAATATAATTTTATATTGTTACTTCCCACCTCAATAGTCCTGAAGCACAAGGATTACGTGCTGGGAAGAACGCTTTCTCAAGCCGAGTTTAAAATAGTGCTCTTCGGATGAGCTCATATCACATTCATTAACTTTGGCTATTCCTCTCCACATCTCTTAGAGCGTGTGGGACCGGTACTTAAAAAGAATAGCCCCACTGCATCTCTCCCCATGCATGTCGTAAAAGGCGACTAAGAGATAAGGACAAGATGCCGAGCTAAAGGGCGACAGGCACCCCACCTTGGCACTGTAAGCACTTCCACTGAGTCATGCAGCAGGTAGGTCTTCGTGCCTTACTTGCTGTTTGATCGATTGAATCTTGTTCGAATGCTTTGCGTAACGTGGTGGTCGGTGTTGTGCTGTAATTTACCAGAGTTCTTGCAGCACAACACCGATTACTCTGCTTACCCCGATTGTTGGGTTTCAGCGTGTGTCATATGTATGTATGTATGTATCTCTTAGATTAGACAATATTTTGGATTTCAAACCCAGCCGTTGTCATATTTCTGTAACCGGCCTGTGTACCTGACAAACCAAACATCACATGCTAAATTATATTCATTTATCTGTAAAATTTGTACCCAGAATTTTTTTATTTTTATGTCATCGGCTTCTTCTTCTTCCTCTACAGTGCCGGCTACTGCGCTGCTTCTGAGAGGCCTATCGATCGCTGCTTTGTCTCACCGCAAGATAGAAGATGAATCATAAGTTTCAAGCAGCGATCAATTGCTAATAGACAAGAGCCGTGTACTCGCTTAGACGAGGGACCGTTCGGCGTTCATCCGTGTACAAGCGCATGTTGCCCTCATGCATGCTGCGGTCAACAACGCCTGCACTGGTCCGGCTGGAGGGGAGCCGAGCCGAGTGCAGCAGCATTAGTCGCGGTCCATCGACCGTATTCGTGGTAATAGCTCGTTTCTGCAAAACGGTAGGCATTAGCTGGCGGCGTGCGCTTTACCGAGGTATCGCGTGACAAACGAGCCGACTCCGACAGTTAGGATGGCACGTGGGCGCCGAACGTGTGGTGTCTACGCTGCTTGTGAATATCTTTGAGAGGTGGAATAAGCCGACATTCAATTAAATGCAAATGTTTATTCAAACCAAACAGGCCGGGTACTATAGCAATCTAGACTTCATTCTGTTCTTAAAAACAGATTTTCGAAACAAATTAATACAATACCAAAATTGGGATCTAATGGCGGCCAGACCGGTATCTCTTGTACTACGGGGAAATGCGCAGGGGGTTATGTAATAATTATTATTGTAAGAATGGCTTGTTTCAAATTACACCAAAGTTTTCATTCAGAACTAGTTGAACACTTGGATCGCCACACCATTTTGTATCCCTGTAATCATTCCTTCCAGAACGCGAGAGAACCAATTTGGGAGAAATTTAATTCTAAATGTTAAGAGATAATTCTCATAATATAAAATGTATATTGTGATCTTGTTAATGCTTTACAAAATAATGCAAACATTAACAGCGCATTTTAAAATCTCAAGTACTTCACGAGTAATTTCAAATTGCTTGCTTTTGATGTTCTGGTTTACTTAGGCCGCCGTTAACTGTACGTCTGTAATTTCCGATTTATGGAATACATTAATAGTAATATCTACAGTTACTCCGAGCTTCCGTCCGACATAACTATTACCATAACCTTATTCCTTTTCCTTTGTCTTAATAACGGACCATTAATAGGGAACGACCAATATGCCCAATACTCCTACTACTGTATAATTTTCCGTAAGTTACAAGGGAAGAAATAATATATATTATAATATAATGAATGAATGGATGAAACTAATTAACGGCTATTGCATGCTAATTACGCTTGTAGCCTCGGTAGCTCGGCGGTGCCACGGATCGCCGTTTTTCGACTGTTAGGCTGGCCGTTCCTTCTTACCATACTATGTACAAACAAAGGGTTTAATCCGACCGGATTGGTACCACCACACTGAATGATAGTCGCTCGAATAGGCAATGTAAATAATTTGTGTTTTCCGTCCAGTTCAGTGTAGCCGGCACTGACATGACACCTAGTTAACCAAGGTGTTATGGGCTGAGGTCAAGCGTGTAGAGGTAGTGTAGCCAACCATATCAGGATTCATAAAAAATATACGGACATATAGTTTTGTTGGATCAACCCTTCAAATTATGTACTTTATTATTGATTATGCCACAAAACGCGTAACGTGGTCATAAGAAAAATCAAAATGTGTACAAACAGAACTCAGAAGGGCTCAGTCAGACGCATATCAGACGCGCGAACATTTGTGCATATCGCTTCCAAAGTAACGAGAGGAAGAACAATGCTTTCCACACGTCTGTCCTTCACCTCGACCGCGGCGGAGAGCGGAAGACATCACCCACTTCGCCTTCCTCTTGACCCGCGGCCGGAGTTCGTGTATCTATACAAAGAAACATGTGATAGCGGAATAAATTAGCCTAATTTACTACAAAAAAAAATACGACATACCATAAAGAACACAATAAGAGCGCAGAGTCGCGCTCGCGTCATGCTTGTGGTTTCCTCCGCGGCAGACTGGAGCGGTCTAACTGTTCACTTTATCTGCCCCGATTCCTTCTTATAATCAGAAAAAAAAACTGTTCTTCGATCCTTTTTGGAGTTTCCTTCGCGGCACTGAGGAATCCCTTTTAGGTTTCAGGCGTTCGAAGTCACTACTCGAAGTCGTATTTGCGCGCGCGACTTTTTTATTCAAAAAAAATATGTTATGTGTAATTTAATGATTTTCCGGGTGTATGCAGGCGGCTGAAGACGCGTAGTGTTGGTTAAGTACTGAACGCGAGCTCTGCTTACTGTGAGCGAGCGCAGCACTCTGGTTGCCGCCTCAGCGGACGCGGTGGTGGGCGGAGGCGCGGCGGCGGCGCGGAGGAGGGCTGCTGGCGGTACGGTAAATGTTATTTACAAGAAGTGACGGCGCAACACCTGCTCATATTGTTTCCACAGTACCGGTCGCGCGTTAATCGCCAATTTCGTGATCTACATAATTGTAAGCGATTTGTTTCGCTCAAATTGAACGCTGCGATTAGATGAAGCGCTGAGAGCGAGCCTTATTGAACTGAGATGTATTGGCCGGATGTAGTGAGAGCTTTTGTACAGTAAGATGTTTGATTGGTTCGAAGAATTGTTTAAATAAAAACGTTAAAGAAGAAAGGCTTTGTAGATCATTCAGAGACATGTTTGTAGCTTGTACATATTCGATCGAATGGTGACCTTTAGCAGATTATATCTGGGTGAAAAAAAAATTCTCAGAAATGTGTAATTCTTCGTAGATTCTCTTCTCAATCTGCCTTATATGTTGATTTATGCCTTACCGTTTAGGGTAGGAATAGAGAAATGGCGACCCACTTTGGACCGCGAGTCTGCTTTTCAACCCACCGCGGGTCGCCACTCGCCACCGTGAGCGAGAAGGTAGAGCATGACATAGTCATAATAAATTTAAACATTGACTCCAATCCAGCCAAGTTTCTTGTCAGTTCTTCTTCGCTGTGACAATCGAGTTGGCCAAATGCTAAATGCTATAGATGTTAAAATATGACGAATCCGAGTGTAGTGTACTATCTATGGGTGATGATGATTGATGAATAAAGAATAAATAATTGTTTCTTATCAAAAGTTGTTAAAATATTTAGTTAGGATATTATTTATGTTTCGACGCCATCTAGGGCCGGGGCAACATAATGCGATGTATATATAAGATGTGAATTATTTACTACATAGGTTTTTTGCATTGTAGGTATTGACACCCCGACCCAAAGATTATAATGGTGTTCAATTTTTATCACAGAACCATCTTTCCTATTTTACCGCCCGTTTAATAGTAACCGTAAGCCCGTTTACGCGTATTTGCTACTATACATACAATGCTCTTTATGAGTGTTTTACACAAGAAAATTGCTCATTGTGACGCGTCTGCGCAGTCGGTGTGCCGGTGTGAACATCTTTACATTGTACTCTACTGACGGATGAAAATAAATAAGCCTGAATTACAAGAAATGTTACCTGAAAATATTAATTGTCTGCATAGGTGACATAAAGTACCCTTGTTGTCGAGCTTTCTTGCCAATTTTTCTCTCCGAGCTAATGTAATAGGCAAGCCGCGGGTGGCCGAGTGGTTTGGGCATCTGCTTCTAATGCGAGAGGTGCGAGGTTCGAATCCGATCGGAGTGTGCCAATGAGTTTTTTCTGACGAAAAAAATTACGAGCATTCCTACACCTGCTGCTTCATCTTTCGGAACCGGTGTAAAACTGTAGGTCCCTTCCCTTGCCCCTTACTAAGTGGTAGGCTGAAATTGGTGCCGAATGGGTTGATACCACCGTCCTGGATGTACCAGGGCCGCATAGCAGCCTCGGTTGTGTTCTCCTCTAGTCCTGTATAGGCAGAAATCCAGGGAAGTCTCCGGGTATGGCACCTACCTTCTCGGAGGTGATATTGGCTGGTCGGAGCATGTGCTTTGACCCCTCCGACTCAGCCAGCAATACCAAATTACATAAAAAAAGCGCATACACAATATTGTGTCGATGGCTATTCAAGTGTCGTATGATATATGTGTCAAAGTTAAACCGAGACGTGCCATGTCGACTAGAGCGAATATTCCAATCTCACGTTTCGGCTGGTCGTGATATTTATATAATACATCAAGAAACTTGACTCCACAGTAGGTCACAATTTCACACTCACTCAATCCTTTCAGACGGTGACAGAGTTATTTACGCTGTATTCATTGTACGCCACTCCTGATGAAATGAGTTTATTCGATTCGCGTTCCTTCCTACCGTACAAATATACTGAGCATTCCGCGGGGCGGGGGCGGGGGCGGCTGCCGCCGACAGCAGCGGTTTAGCAAAGTGGGTGAGAAAGGGGGCAATAATGTCTAAATTAGATTTAAAAATATTTAATATTTTTAAATAAAAAAATAAATAAAAGTAATAATACGTAGGTATTATACGTAGGTACATACCTACCTACGCCATAGACATTTAATTTTTTCCCCATGCTAGGCGCGATCTTTATTATTTGAAATTTTATGGTAAACAACCGGCTTACAAGAAACCGGTTTAAAAAAATTATTTCGTAAGAAAAATTTTCAACTTTGGTAGCCCATATTGCCCCACCTAATCTTCATACAAGATTTTGTTTGAAGTATCGAATAAAGTTTAAACATTTGTGTGTTCGTTAGAGTTTGTCTCAATTATGCAGCGTTAACGACTAAAGCGTGAGAGGTGTTTGAAATTTGCGTGTTTTCGCATTTTCCAAAACATGCCAACTTGAAGGGCTGATTTGGGTCAGATGGGATGGAATGACAAAATAAAATGTATTACGTATTTGAAGTCGTCAGAGCGGATCTTTTATCCGAAATGTTTAGAATTGTTGTACGTAGTCTGGTTGCTTAGTACTAAGCGTCGAAAAGTACAAAAAAAGTATTAATTTTTTTTAGTCGCACCCCTTACCCGAGCCCAAAGACGTTTCATCAAATTCACGTCAAAAAGTCTCGCTACACCCCTGGCGGTGACTCGCGCGGCGACCACTCAGCATTACTATTTACCGGGCCGGGCGGGCGGCACGCGGAAGAAGCGGCCGCCATCAGTCTCCCCATAACGCTTGACGTAATGATCGCAAAAAGACTGGCGCGTGCCGGCCGGGTGCCGAGTGAGTGTACTGACTGGCTGCCTGCGGTACTGCGCTGAGTGCGTCCACCGCACCGCCCGCGCCGCCGCGCGGTAACGGAGCCCGCATTTTCTCTACGTTACCGATTTTATGCGGCCAATGATATTTGATATGAATATGTTTTTATGATACATGCGAAGAACGGGAACGGACCGGCGGCGGCGCGGCGGCGGCGAGTGCTGCATTACTGGATGACATTTGATTGTGACGCAGTCACTCTTTTGGAAGTGGTTTAATTATATATTCGTGATTATATAAAGCAATTTCTGGTGAACGACACTTCGTCTGATATTATTTTATTTAAGTATTAGGAAATAGAAAAAAATTAAAAATATCAGAAAATCAAAATTAAAACATTAAATTTTAGTAGCTTCTCTATGTATAGTCTATAGGTAGCATCATAGCATAGGAGCATCCAACTGCAAAATATTATATGTATGTGGCTTGCCAGCGAAATGTTACAAATACCGGTGTCTTCCTTATTCGAAACTACTGATACCTACATTCTTAAACAATCCTACGGCAGGGTACTTAGGCGCACATTTCAGTTTCGAATCAGGCCTGTCTCTTGAGAAACGAGCCGCTTTTATTAATTCTGGACTTTCCTGAAAAAATTGCCTCGCTAGAACTTTTCCGCTCTCCGCCTCCGCTCCGGCCGCCCCGCCGACTCCGCCCCGCCGCGCCGCCGCCGTCACCCGTTGTAAGCGGGTGATACTGATAACTGCACACTAGGCTCTATTGTATTGACCTCGTTACCGTGCGCGTCGTACATTATCATACAATAAACCCATCGTATAGGAGTATCGCTATACCTTGTAGTGGAGGTCTACTCGGAGTTGTAAAAACGATGCATCGTGCCATTTGTCGTGTCGTAACCTACTCTAATTGACATCGTTTCGATATATCGTTTTTAGAACTACATAATAAAAAAATGGCAATGTCATTGTCGTGTCGTAACCCTACTCTTAGGTTCAAATGTCGAAGAACGAACATTTGAATTTGACCAATGAGCAAACGACAATTTTCGATAATTCCAACGACACCTCATGAGCTCTCGTTGAGATTGTCGTTTTGTTGCCACTATTAAATAAAAAGAAGAGATTGTCGTTTTGGTGTATGTATTGCGTTCATTGACTTACACACGATTTACGAGTACCTACCTATGTGTGCATTGGTGATTTGTTTTCGTTTTTTGTTTATTGTATAATTTCATCCATAAGTTGCTACCTACGCTTGGAAAATATCAAAAAATTAGAGGACTCAGCGCGATCGTCGCGTCGGTCATGAAGTCATGCATGACATGACTGACTGGGCTGAGTGACGGGCGGCGGCGGCTACGGCGGCGAATGACTGGCGGTCGAGCCGGCTCCGGTCGCTCGCCCCGCCTCGCCCCGTCGCGGACGGAGCGGCCGGCTACAGCCGGCCGCTCCGTCCGCCCCGCCTTCATCCATCCATCCACAGATTACCAATACAAAGAATATAATACTACTATACCAATATAATATGCTTTTGTATAAGGTGCGACACGGCGAGAACCACAAAATATATATTTTTAATTACAACGACGACGCGACAAACTTGCGCCGTCCGCCATCTTTTTCCACTGCATCCATCCAATACTATCTAAACACAAATCTGACCACAACAACTGTAAGGCTAGGCGTATGCTGGCGCGCAGGCGGCACAGGCACAGACAACGCAGACATCATAGCTACAGATTCTGCATGAGGCAAATGATGCACACGCAGCACTCTGCGTATGTTGCGCCAATTCAGTGCGTTTTTGTCTGTTGATATGTTAAGTTCAGAATCAGGTTCAGACTACGAATTAGACAATATTGTTTTATTATACAGTCACACAAAAAGAAGAAAGTCTATATGGCAGAGCGAATATTTGAAAAAACGCCAAACCCATGGCTTTGGCAAAGAAAACAACTTGGAGGTGCGTCGTCGCCTGCGCGCAGAAACTGTACACTGAGTACAACTCGACGCAGACGCAGAAACTGCGCGAAGCAGGCGCATGCCTCTGCGGCACGCGCCTGCCGAGCAGCATACGCAGGTTCATACATGTCTGTAGAATACAAAATCTGTGCGGCCGGTGGCGCCGCACAGATCTACGTCGCGCAGAAATGTCTGTGCGCCAGCATACGCCTAGCCTTATTTTGGAATTCGACACAAATCGCTTGTCTATGATTGCGAGAAAAACAAAACTTTTTGTCTATGCTTTCGATATGTCACTTCTTCCGACCGACCGAACATTTGGTTAGAGTGGGATATTTGTATGAGTTAGACACATCCCGAGATACATCCGATATATTCGGATCTATCCGAATATATCGCAATCGAAACTCGGAGTAGACCCCTCTTCGTTACGTCGTCGTCGTCGCGTCGTCGTCGCGACGCGCGCTGCCGACTATCGAGCGCCGCGCGCCGCGCCTACCGAGCGCCGGTCCCTCAGTGCCTCTACGTCGCGTCGCTCCCCCGCGTCGTCAAGACGCCGCGCCGCCGCGCGCCGCCGCCGCGTACTACTGAATGCTACATTCAGCTTCATCTTATAGTTTCTCATGAGATTTCGTAGATAGGTCGGAGGTTAGAAACCGAACACTTATCCATTGCTCTAGCGAAGGAAAACACTGTCGTCATACTTATACAGTAGCAATCATGGAATATCTTGAAATTTAAAATGATGACTGAAAGAAATTGTATTCTACAATAAGTATGAATTCTTCACGTGCTCGTGGGCAGCATTGTATAATTTGTTTGTTAACAGCCACATAAATTAGATTTAGATACATAATGTAATAGATAAGTTTCATATAAAAGGGTTACAAGAACAAAATTTTGTATCCTCATATCTACCGCACCAGCGTCCACCAGCGTCCACTAGCGTCCACTAGCCCGGCATTCAAACAGCGAACTGCATGAGATAAGTAAACATAATTAGCCGACACGTAACTGACACCCGACTGTTGGGACGTGATGGCTCTCTTGCGTTGAATAAGTACAGCTAGGTCATTGATGTGTAGTCATATTAAAACGTAAGTAATATAATGTACCTACAATCATATCACATTGACTCCGTTCTAAATTCTCTTGCCCCCAGAAGCGTCGTGCAATAAGTGTATTTACTATGACATGGTTCCATAATGTATCTCCAATGCAAGAGATTATACCATGAGATTGCGATTTTGCGAGAAGACGGGGTCAGTCATAGCCTCCTTAAACGACTATGGGTCGATTGGAGAAATGCAGACGGCAGACAAGATAATATAATGGGCAATAAGAAATTAATAAGCAGTTTATTGACTACTGCAGGCAGACAATTTTTAAATAACTATCCGTTATTTTGCAGGCTTATTAACCTGTTATTAACGTGTTATTTAACGTTAGAATGAAATACAAATGTAGTTTAGTTTTTGTTTATAACTGACTTCTGAACTCTTGTTCATTGATTGTAGATTATGTGTTTGTTTCGATTTATGTAAACGTATGTGTTTTAATGCTGTTTCTTTATCGTACGTTATCTATTTTCGGGGATATACTATCCGTTGTTAAAGATAATTAAGTGAGTACATGTTTAGTTCGCTTCATTTCGCTATACCAGGCCTCACGCACTCTATGTACTTGCGCGCTAACTACCTACCGCCTGGCGGGCCGCCGCCGGGCGGTCTAATTCAGTGGAAATTCGTCAGCCGCGCGAAGCATACATACACACTCGCCCACGCTACTGCACGCAGCTGCAAAGCAATAATCACTTTACACTCGATCGTTTAGGTACATTTTCGCACGCAGCGATTGGCGACGTGAAACAGTAGGCTATTAAATCCGAAGGTATGGAACTTTTTCTATGGAGTGATTTATCTGTTACGAAGTAACTATTAAGTAATCTGTGGCTATACTTAGATCGGAAATGTGCATGTTGTATTTGTCCCTTGTTATATATCGTTTCAATTAATTCTTTTTCGTATGTTTGTAAAAATCTTATGAAATAATGGACCAACAGAATAAAAAAAAACAAATAGGATCACTCTTTAGATGCAGAGTATGCTAGGAGTTAGGGTTGCAGAATGGGGCAAACAAAACATTTGGAAGGAGAATACCTAGATATGCGATAGTGGAGTGTCCGCGACGCGGTAATATGGGGAGATTTTCCCATATTAACTATCGATATGTCCGTGAGCGCACGTGGATGCAACGCTTTGGATTGACCAAAAATAGCTGGTGCGAATGTGGTCGTACGTACGTTCGTATGTATGAATTGTGATTGTGTGCGATCGGAAACTGGCGACAGCGGCTCCGATACGAAGGCGCGTTCATGACGCATGTACCGTGTGGAACCGGTACTTTAAAAGAATAGCCCCACTGCATCTCTCCCCGTGTATGTCGTAAAAGACGACTAAGGGATATGACTCCCTTCTTATATTTCTAGGTGGTAGGGTTTAACCCGCCCGGGTTGATACCACCGCACTGAATGAAAGGTCGCTCGAAACGGCTATGTAAATAGTTTGTGTTTTCCGTCCAGTTCAGTGTAGCCGGCACGACCGAAGGGAAGCACTGACATGGCACCTAGTTCACCCGGTGTTATGGGCTGACATCACGGATGTTGTATAGGTGATGAAGCCAACCGTGTCAGTTTCCATAAAAAAAAGGCAATATGGGCCATGACACTGGAACTGAATCCGGCAGTGCTGTCTGTATCGCTTGAACTTGTAAACCCGGCGAAGGTCTCGTCTCCAGCCGGCATATCCGTGTCAGTGGAGCGATACTTACTGGCTTCGCAGCCGCAGGTACTCGCTCGGAAGCCGCTCCATTCCGCTGTGTCCACACGCAAATTGGCGACGTTTGTGGAGCGGCCGAGACGCGGGTCAGTGCGCAGGCGCCGCCTCCGCCGCCCGCCCGCCTCCCGCGCCACGGAGGACAAGAGGAGTAGCTTTGAGTGACAAGAGTGACAATACCAACCAGGCTATGTTTCCGCAGTGACTTTATTCTTCTATAAATAAAGGTCTGAAAGGATGCGCGTGTTGACCGCGTAACCAACTTCGGCAAGATAAATATTAGGTAAACGTATTAGGTACTCCTCTCTCGCTAAACTTAATCCTAAGTTTGGTCGTAACTCGTAGGGTGATATTATATGAGGATATTGTCTGATCGTCTTGTTTCAGAGATAAGTTCAGACATTTCTATTGTACGGATTATTCCCATCCAACCCTTGAGGGGGTCGTTAGGAAATATATCCCCATCCGCCCCCGTGGCTGGTTATTCTAGGGGTGTGTGACAATAATAAAATATCCATACACGTTGCGTCACTTGACATTGAGCATATTACAAGTGATTTCTTCCAGCCAACCTTTGGAATGGAATGAAATGGAAAGGCGGACTTGTGACAAGGGTTTTCTTCCACACTGGCTGCTTGATAGCAATCTTGTCTTAATATTTTACTAAGCTTGGTGGTCACTGTCGTGCTGTAATTATAGCACAATACCGATTACTCTGCTAACCCCGATTGTCGAGATACATGGTGATGTATGTAAGTAAGTGTCTCTATAATAGCCAGCCAGGTGAACGGATGGGAATATTTTATTCCAACGAATCCCTTAAACGGCGGGAATTAAATGTTGATACGAATAATCCGACCATGGTTTATACCAGAGCAGGGTGTAGTGATTATCGCAAAATTTGTAACATTGCCATTAAGTGGTAATGAAACTGACCCTGAATCTACGACTATATCGTACCTAAAACCTATTTGCGTGGTCAAATATCGTAAAAATTCCATTTCGCTCAAACCGCATAATCAGTTTTAGTAGCTACTTTAAATTGGATAAACTGTAAAATTTTGACAGGAAATGATGTTGTTTACAGCAGTATTTCATGGAACAAATCATCCGTTGACCAGTAGAGATGGCATCTCGGCTCGATGCTGGAATCTATAGTCTGTCTGTAGCTTCTGTAGCTATAGAGTAGACACTACATTTCTTTATATTTGTTCAATTAATAACGTCCTTTTGTATGAATTGTTTCTTGGATAGCACTACTAGGTGTGTACTTATATATTTTTGTTAACTTGTTTTGTTAAGTTTTACGTTTATTTATCCGAAATAAATAAAAAAAACGGCCAAGTGCGAGTCATACTTGATACCGATGATGCGCACCGCACCACAAAAATTACCTTGAAAAAACACTTTTCTTGAGGACCCCCCATAATTTTTTACATTTATACATTTTATTATTTGTTTTTATATCCGCCATAATAACACATATTCTGTGAAAATTTCCACCGGCTAGCTATTACGGTTCCAAAGATAGTTATGTTATGGCAAGATAGATATGAGCAGTAGGACATACAGACAGACAGACAGACAGACGGCGTGGGCTTATAGTAATAGGCTTACTTACGAGGTACGGAAAACTAAACAGACAGACAGACGACGTAAGCTTAGTAAAAGAAAATATACATGGAAGGACAACAGGTCAGTCAATAATTATTCATAGACGATCGTCCTAACAATAGACATCAACGCGCAAGATGTGTTTTTTTTGCACGAACCAATTAATATGAATTCAGAATAGTGAGTAGGTACCTAATCGAAATCTTTTAAATAACGTACTATATGTTAATGTCACGTAAGTGAGCATTTAATATTCATATGATATCTATCACTAAGGATCGGATCATTTTTATCTGGCTTCGCTCGCGTTAAAGCAGGACTCATGGGAATCATACAAAACCAATTAATACATGAATCTAAACGCTATTTTGTAAAATGGCATAGTATATTTTTCTATCTCTAGAATATATTCGTTGTATCTGGCTACACTCGCGCTAAGGGTGGGTAGGACCAGCCGACAAATGATAATTTATTCTTAAAATCTACGCGGTTTAATAAATTTCAATAGAAATGACACAACTGAATGGAATGTTACACACATAACTATTGGCTATTTTAACAGTCTCCACAGTCCACCCACTCGCGTTAAGGCATGTGCTACAATGTTATTTTTTTTAACAAAAATATAATCTAAATGGATTATATTAGTATTAGTATTTAACCCTTGAACCATAATGCTATTTGACTACTGCGCGACTCGTGTAAAGGTAAGGCTCCGACAGCTCTTGATCGTAGGACTGACGGGGTCAGTCCTGCGATCAGGTTGGGACTATATAGCCTCTATACATAAAGGGCTCCAATACAAATGGCAATCATAAAATAACGCTGGTCAAATGCTATTTGCTAGTTAAAAGTTGCGAGTTGCTCGCGCGCGCATTGTTCCATATCAATAAATCATATCATACTACATTCTCTATGGCCTTTTACTTACTTTCTTTGAGAAATTATATCGTTCGTTAAAGAGAACGCAGCTCGGTCTTTCGGCCAGCCGGAAGTTTCCGGCGACCTTTGCAAATGAAATTATGTTCATTTAATTAATGCATACGCTGCAAGGTAATGTCGCCTCTATAACTAGGGACAGCCCGCAGCGGTAAGAACGGGTGCAGGCGCGGGACGTAGCGCGGCAGGCGGCGGCGCCGCGTATTTGGAAAATATACCTTTACCCATTGGCGTATATAGAGGGGGGGCCGGGTGGGCACGGCCCACCCCAGAAGTGTCTGGTGCCCACCCCAGGATGTTGGGTTGCCAACACAAAATTCTAGGGTGGGCATTTAAATAATTTCATACAAAAACACTTACCTAAATAATCTACAGCTGAGGAATCAACATAAAATTCCATTTCCATCCAGGTAATCAAAATAGGGACAAGAATTCCCGGTTAAGAATCCCCGGGTTACGGAAGATTACCAAACCCAACGATTATACCTGCCGAACTATAACACACGGACATTGAGAACGGATGAGAATTTGGAGGAGCTGGAAGTGGAATTGAGCAAGATAAGGTGGCACGTCTTGGGGCTATCGGAAGTCCGTAGACAGGGGGAGGACACGATAAACCTAGAATCTGGCCATATGCTCTATTTTCGAGAAGGAGACCAGCCTTCCCAAGGTGGTGTCGGGTTTCTCATCAACAAAGTCCTTACTAACAACGTCGTGAAAATCGTGGGTGTGTCAACGCGGGTAGCATACCTAATACTGAAACTCACAGAAAAGTACTCGTTGAAGATTATACAGGTATATGCGTCCACGTCTACACACACAGACGAAGAGGTGGAAGCCGTGTATGATGTGATGACATCTCTAAGACGATTCATAACACGGCTAAAACTCAATTCACCGTTGTTATGGGGGACTTCAACGCCAAAGTGGGAGTACAAATATGCAACGAATCTAAGGTGGGACCAAATGGCTACGGAAGCAGAAACCATCGTGGACAAATGTTGCCAAACTTCCTAGAAATGGAAGCGCTCTTCTTGATGAATTCTTTCTTCAAGAAGAGGCCCCAACAGATGTGGACCTGGGAAAGTCCCGATGGTGGGACAAAAAATGAGATTCACTTCATCCTGGCGGACAAGAAGCGAATATTTAGAGATGTCTCAGTGCTAAACCGGTTTAAGACTGGAAGCGATCACAGACTTGTACGAGGCACTCTAAATATTAACTACAAGCTTGAACGGTCCCGTCTGATGAAGTCAACTCTCCGCCCAACTCTGCTCCAAGTCTCACAGAGCTCTGACAGCTTCGAGCTAGAAACCACAACAGACGTTGATGAGATGACCAACAATCTGGTGCAGGTCGTTCGAGAAGTGGGCTGCAAACGTTTTAGACAACAACACAAGGGTAAACAGTCGAAACTTTCGAGTGAGACACTGGAAGCGATGAGACAGAGACGCGAGGCAATAGTTGATTCGTCAGGTCTTCGGGCTCAAAATGCCAAAATAAAGGAGCTGATACGACGCGACCTTCGCCTGCACAATGCACGCCGTGTGTATGAGGCGACAGAGCAGAATAAGGGCTCCAAAGTGTTCGTGCAGCCACTGGGCAGAAGCCACCTCACGAAACTTAAAACTGCGGATGGTCGAACCTTCTCATCGAAGCCAGAACTACTCACCGAAGTCGAAAAGTTCTACGAACGGCTATATGACTCACGAGCTGCTGCTCCTACAGTCTCCGACAAAGACGACCGACACGGGCCAGATTAACCCACCACTACACGGAGGATATCCCAGACGTCAACATGGGCGAGATCAGGATTGCTCTAGAGCAGCTTTAAAATAACAAGGCTCGTGGTGAAGACGGAGTTACTACAGAGCTTCTCAGAGCCGGGGGGACAACGGTCCTCAAGGAACTACAGAGGCTCTTCAACTCTGTCATACACGGTGGTATTACGCCAGAGTCGTGGAACAGGAGGGTGGTCGTATTGTTCTTCAAGAAAGGAGACAAAACCTTGTTGAAGAACTATAGGCCCATCTCGCTCCTGAGCCACGTACATAAGCTGTTCTCGAGAGTCCTCACCAATAGTCTCGCCCGAAGGTTTGACGACCACCAGCCGCCAGAGCAGGCCGCGTTTCGGAGGGGCTACAGTACCGTAGACCACATCCACACCTTACGGCAGATTATACAGAAGTCCGAAAAGTATAATCGGCCATTGTGTCTCACTTTGGTGGACTACGAGAAAGCCTTTGACTCTATCGAAACCTGGGCTGGTATGGAATCCTTACAGCGATGCCAAACCGATTGGCGATACATTGAGGTGCTGAAATGTCTTTATAGTGCCGCGACAATGACTGTACAAATACAGGACCAGCAGACGAAACCTATCCAATTGCAACGTGGAGTCAGACAGGGAGATGTTATATCTCCGAAACTGTTTACGAATGCATTGGAAGATATATTCAAGCTGCTGGATTGGGGAAAGCACGGCATTAATATTAAAGGCGAGTACATTTCGCACCTACGCTTCGCAGATGACATAGTCGTGATAGACGAATCGCTGGAGGAACTGAATCACATCCTGAAGGGCCTCAATGTCGCCTCCCGCCGAGTCGGCCTCAGGATGAATTTGGACAAGACGAAAGTCATGTTCAACGAACACGTCGTCCCGGGGCACGTAACAGTTGGAGAGGCGACCCTCGAAGTTGAGCAGAACTATGTCTATCTTGGACAAACCATCCAGCTAGGGAAGCACAACTTTGACAATGAGGCCAACAGAAGGATTCAGCTAGGCTGGGCGGAATTTGGGAAACTCCGCCACATCTTTTCATCCTCCATCCCACAGTCATGAAAAACGAAGGTTTTTAATCAGTGCGTTCTGCCGGTAATGACGTACGGAGCGGAAACGTGGACTCTGACGATGGGTCTAGTCCACAAATTTAAAGTCGCTCAGCGAGCTATGGAAAGAGCAATCCTCGGCACTTCTTTGACCGATAAAATCCGTAACAACGTGATACGTCAAAGAACTAAAGTAGTCGACATTGCTAAGAAAATAAGCAAGCTGAAGTGGCAGTGGGCTGGGCACATCTGCCGCAGACCCGACAACCGATGGGGTAGACGGGTGCTCGAATGGAGGACGCGTACAAGCAAACGTAGCTTGGGACGCCCCCGGCTAGGTGGACAGACGACCTAAAAAAGGTAGCCGGGAGTGGATGGATGAGAAGAGCGGAAGACCGCGTGTGGTGGCGTGCCTTGGGAGAGGTCTATGCCCAGCAGTGGACCGATGCAGGCTGATGATGAATCAAAATAAACACTTTAAAAAAATGTTGTTGTTTAATTTTATTTAGGTAAAGACTTTCCGAAATCAATGGCCGAAATACGGCTCAACACTTCAAGTTCAAATTACCTACTTTTATTGCGCAGGTACATCGGGTTTCGGCTTCATCGGCCATCGCTTTTTAGGGGCCAGGCCCACCCTGGAAAATAACCCTAGATACGCCAATGCCTTTACCCAACGCTCCATAGTGTTGAGCTCGGGTATACATTCAAGAAGTAGCAAAGCAAGTTTGTCACTTGAAAATATACCCGAGCGCAACACTTTTCTCGGGTATACTTTCAATTCAAGTAACGAAACTCCGTTTGGCTTCCTTTAATGTATACCCGATCCCAACACGATGATGCTGTTATTTATATTCCGTATGAAGGAAGGAAAGTTGTATGAGTGACGTTTTGGTTGTTTAAAAAAAATAACCAGGGTTAATATTAAGAAGATGCGTCGCTACGCGACGCATCTTCTATATATTAACCCTAGCCTAATGTTGAGGCGGCGCATGTCGTTTTTGTTTGTCAATTAAATGTTCTTTCCTTTTTCCTTCCTCCGAGAGACCGAAGATCGCCGTGCCGTCGCGTTGACGTCGGTATATTTTAAAGTGCCTGCGCGCGCTTTTCTGCATTTGAAAGCATACCCGACGCCATCCAGCGCGGTCAGTGACGTCACAAATGTTAGGTAAAGGTACATTTTAAAGTGCTTAATTTTCACTTTCTGTGTTTGAAAATATACCCGACGCTAGCGCGGCCAGTGACGTCACGAGCGTTGGGTAAAGGTATATTTTCCAAATAAGCGGCGGCGCCGCCGCCGGCGGCTCGGCGTTATAGTGCAGCGACAATGAAGTAACGGCCTGCGTTTTTCACACGGCCATCCTCCACGGCCCGCTGCGGACTTATTTTCGGATCAGCTAAGCCGATGGCGACTAATCGTAATTTCAAACTTAAACAAACCAAAATGGGACAAAAAACCACGAGTCCGGAACAAGTGGAACAGTGTAAATTTGAATAATGACTGCGAGTAGCGAGCGCTGGCGGTGGGTTGGCTGTGGGCATGCACATACAGGGTGCGGCGCGGAAACTTGCTGATTTGAAAAGTCAATAAAAAAAGTAGTAGAGATATCACTGTAATTTATTATTATTGTAATATACATCATCTAATTTGTTTTATTAAATAGTTTTGAAGATGATATCGGTAAAATGACGGCCCTAATTGTCGATGCACTGAGTTACCCGATTTCTGAAGTTTCGTTCAACTCTTTTAAGCATATCGACGGGTATGTTGGCGATGGCTTGGCGTACATTGTTTTTCAGTTTTTCAGTTTTTCAGGTAGGCTCCTTGGACGGTCATTGTAAACAATTGATTTCAGATAACCCCATAAAAAAAAGTCACAAGGAGACAAATCGGGGGAGCGGGCCGGCCAAACAAGGTCGCCTCTCAAAGAGATGAGGCGCTGGAACGGCCAGTAAAAAAGTACGCCTCGACGGCAAACGCGCGCTGCTCGTTGGTCCAATTCATGGCGCGAACTGACTATGCGAATAACAAAACTTCATGATTTCGTATTTCGAACGAGTCGGTTCCCGCCCTTTCCCGACCCCACCTCGCCGCTTGGCGCGAAATACAAATCAGCAAGTTTTCGCGCCGCACCTGTATATATCCCGAACCGTCGTCGTTGTCATGCTACGCAAATATTTAACCTGCTTCCCAAAAATGGTCAGCATGCACTCCATTACCAGCAGACACCATATAGAAATAAATACACAGGGTGTTCGGCACATGGACCGAAAATTTTTTTTGTAGGTTAGTGGGGTCATTTGCAAGGTTTTGACCTATGACACCTTTTGTCTGGTGTTACGTGGTAACGAAATAAGATTTTTTTTCTTTATTTTTTTAAATTACCAAAATCTTAGCTTTAACCCCTTGTAACTTTTTTGTTTATGATTATATCTGCTCGAAATAAAATTCTTCTAGATTATCTTCTAGATTGAACGATGTATCTTGTTCTAGAAAAAATATCATTTGATGAAGTTAATACCATGAAAAGGACTTATTACCTCCTAAAGTCCCGAGGATGAGTAAAAATATGACAGAATCTAAATTTCTTAATTCCTTTAAAAAAACGGACAGCAATTTGAGAGCTTCATTTTCATTTAAAAAGTTCGCTAGTTTACGCCCTTTCCAACGATATACCACATGTCATACAAATCATTCACTATGTGGCCAAAAAAAGTTTTAAAAAACATAAAACCGACTTCCTAAAAAAAGGAAAACTAAAAAACTATTTAAAATAAAAATATAAAAACCGCCTTCAAAAATATATGAAATAAAAACCTAAAAAAAAAAAAACGAACCCTAGAGTTGAAGGCGGTGCTAAAAAGGCTAAAGGAAGGTGCTAAAGACAAAGGATATTATCATCCACTCATGTTTTCTTTCATGCATCATTTTTGCTTGCTTTAGCACCGCCTTCAACTCTAGGGTTCGTTTTTTTTTTTTTAGGTTTTTATTTCATATATTTTTGAAGGCGGTTTTTATATTTTTATTTTAAATAGTTTTTTAGTTTTCCTTTTTTTAGGAAGTCGGTTTTATGTTTTTTAAAACTTTTTTTTTATTTCACAGTTTTTTTTAGTAATTTTTGCTATTAATGTACTCGGCGGAATCGCTCGGCCTTCGGCCTCGCGATTCCGCCTCGCTTTCCAATCCGATCTTGACCCAATTAAAATAGGACCACGTCAGCTTCGATAGCTCAGTGGTGCAGACAGTCAACTGTCGCTATTGAATGTTAAGCAACGCTGGGTGCGGTCAGTACTTGGATGGGTGACCGCTGACCGTTGGAGGCTGACCGAGGTTCGGATTCCTCGTAAAACTGTAGGTCCCTTCCCTCCTAATCTTACTTGGTGGTAGGGTTTAACCTGACCGGGTTGGTACCACCGCACTGAATTAAACGTCGGTCGAAACGGCTATGTAAATAGTTTGTGTTTTCCGACCAGTTCAGTGTAGTCAGTACGATCAAAGGGGGAAGTACTGACATGGCACTTAGTTTACCCGGTGTTATGGGCTGACATCACGGACGTTGTAGGTGATGTTGCAGAACTTAGTAGAATGGACAGACATAAACATGTTACGGAACCCTACTTTTATTATAAAATAACCGTCGGAGGACCTTGGTTGAAAATTGTGAAATTTAGTAGAACGGACAGACATACATTTGTTACGGAACCCTACTTTTATTATAAAATAACCGTCGGAGGGCCTTGGTTGAAAATTGTAAAATTTAGTAGAACGGACAGACATACATTTGTTACGGAACCCTACATTCATTTTGAAATAAATGTTAAATTTTGTAGAACGGACAGACATGCATTTGTTACGGAACCCTACATTCATCTTGCAGAACTTAGTAGAATGGACAGACATAAACGTGTTACGGAACCCTACTTTTATTATAAAATAACCGTCGGAGGACCTTGGTTGAAAATTGTAAAATTTAGTAGAACGGATAGACATGCATTTGTTACGGAACCCTACATTCATTTTGAAATAAATGTTAAATTTAGTAGAACAGACAGACATGCATTTGTTACGGAACCCTACATTCATTTTGCAGAACTTAGTAGAATGGACAGACATAAACGTGTTACCGAACCCTACTTAACAGTTGCACTCCGGGAGTGCCGGCAGATCCCGTGCCACTCTAACTTAACCCTTAAGGCAATGACTTAAGGTTTCATTTTAAAAATGACGCTGACGCGATGTCGCGAGTTATACATTTTTTACCCACCTAAAAAAGTGCCAAGCGCCGCTAAAGAAGTTTTCACTTCAAAAACCTCAGGGTTATCCCCTTTCAAATAAAAAAAAAAAAGAATTTTCAAAATCGGCCCACAATTGACGGATTAATCGCGTAACAAACATCAAAAAAAAGAAAACATACTGTCGAATTGAGAATCTCTTAGGTCTAAAGTAAATTTCTCGTGAAGACAAATGCAACGAGCCCAAACACGATGGGTTTATCATGTGTAGTTTAGGAGTTCCTATGGCCACCTTCTGTCTCCATCATCAGACCAGCTCGATGGTACTCGGTACAGTAGGTACCGGTCAGGTACCATAATAAATTAAGCGCACCTGGCCGGTCGGAAAAGATAAAAAATTTCAAATTTAGAATATTCATGAAACAAGGGTCCGAATATGTATCACTAGTAAGCATCGCTCTCCGTGTATGTCGTAAAAGGCGATAAGCGATATGACTCCCTTCTTATATTACTAGGTGGTAGGGTTCAACCCGCCCGGGTTGGTATCACCGCACTGAACGAAAGGTCGGTCGAAACGGCTATGTAAATAGTTTTTGTTTTCCGTCCAGTTCAGTGTAGCCGGCACGACCGAAGGGAATCACTGACGTGGCACCAAGTTCACCCGGTGTTATGGGCTGACATCACGGATATTGTAGGTGATGTAGCCGATCGTGTCAGTTTCCATAAAAATAAAAATAAAGTGCGACGGAGACACATAAATAACATACATAGTTTTCACGTTTCTTCACCTACTCGACAAGTCGAGTCGACGCCTTCTAAGACCTACTGCAATGGGCTGGTGGTGGTGGGCCAGGCCCGGGCACGTCTGCAAGCAAGTGCGCTAGCGGGAGCTTCATTGAAGCCTTCTTGGAAACGCTACGGTGACTGAGGAGACAACTCGCGCGAAAACTTGCGGGACGCTGCGTTCACCTGCTTCTCATGCGAGATAGCTCACGCGAATCCGGGTCCTATCCTTTACCATAGATTTATGGAGTAGTTAGGTAGGTACCTATACCGATGCGATGATATTACATATATTCTTGTCAGCCTCGTTAGCTCAGTGATGCAGACAGTCGACTGTCGCTATTGATTGTTAAGCAACGCTGGGCGCGGTCAGTACTTGGATGGGTGACCGCTCGACCGTTGGAGGCTGACCGTGGTTCGGATTCCACGTAAACCTGTTGGTCCCTTCCCTTCTTACCTTACCCGCCCGGGTTGATACCACCGCACTGAATGAAACGCCGCTCGAAACGGCTATGTAAGTATTTTGCGTTTTCCGTACAGTTCAGTGTAGCCGGCACGACCGAAGGGAAGCACTGACATGGCACCTAGTTCACCCGGTGTTATGGGCTGAGATCTCGGATGTTGTAGGTGATGTAGCCAACCGTGTCAGTTTCAATAAAAAAAATATATTTGAACTATTTTCGTACATAATATTTTGTCCGTCACTGCGGTGAAGGAAAACACGTAGGAAACATAAACGATTACTCTAACAGGCTGTGTATATAATGCTGTATAAAAAGCTGCATGGAAGAAATTGCAATCATCATCAGTTAGCAGCTATATCCATGCAGTCAGCCCCTGTAATAAGTAGGTACAATTTACCCACAGTCCTCCGACTGCTAGTCGCATTGTGCAATTACTAGAAAACATTTTTGAAGATCTCGCGGTTCAGTCTTTCCTTGCCATGAATTGCAGAGCTGTCATCTCGAAAATCTAATTATGCTCCTTTACTACTCATAAACGGTCAGCCAGCAACTACACATTTCCGTCCATAAACTTTTCTCACTCCACGGATTAAAATCAGACAATGCACGAGGCGCGATCAACAACAATCTTCTTTTTGAATAACAACGCCGACCGAGGTTAACTAGTTTAGCGAAATAAAGTGAATTTTTCTTACACCGTTATATTTACACGCCTCAAGTATTTAGGAAAAACATCACTTAAGAAGTGTGCTAATTGGAGCGGCTTTTATTTATAGCTATTTGTACTTTGGTTTAAACACAGCTTAAAATAGTTAATTATTGTTTTATTGTTAAACAGAAAAAGTAAATTTTAGTAGCTTTTTCAGTCATAGTCTAGTCAAGTTTTCTGAAAATCGAATTTTTAGAAACAAATCATATTTTTTTTAACTTGTTCATCGAATGTCGAAGGCTGTATCTCCAAAACTACTTATCGTATCGATATAAATTTAGCACTTATGTTTAGGAAATTTAACGTAGATTAAGTGCTTTTTTCGAAAATTTGCTCCTATCTGTAACCATTTTTCTGTAAAACAAAAAAAACTACGGCGAGGGACACTTCGGAGGGGAAATGGGGGGAAGGGGGGGGAGGGGGGGGAGGGCAAATGGCATTTTTGGATTCAGCGGGGTCGAATTAGTAAGAAAACACCGTTTACCAAAAAGTAGTATAATTTGCTTCTAAAACACATAACGGGAAGCCTTTTTAAAAAATTTTGCCTAGTCTATCAGGAAAACAGAACAAAAACTTCAAATCAAATCAAATCAAAATAAACTTTATTGTACACCATAAAAAGGAACACAACCTTTGAACACAACAGGCGAGTTTACTGCAAAGTAGCATTCTTTACAAACTAACCTTTGGGATGTGGAGAAGCTGATAGGGCGGACAATGCAGTGCAAAAGAGAAGCGTGAAAAATAAAACTATTCAATAAATGTACACAAACATATAGGGTACATAGATACATACATAAACTTGCCGTTGTTCTTAGAGCAGGAAGATGATGTAATGGGCTGACATGGCATAGCCATGATGCCAACCTTCCAACGATGCCAAGTTCTTTTTTTTATAAAAAGCGCGACATGTGGCGCCTAGCCACCTATAAGGTGTTTAACGACGCCCATGAACATTCGGTCGTACGCAGGGGTTGCGAATGCCATGCCGGCCTGACAGGTGCCCATTCACGCCTCTCTGTACTGTACTTGGGGGGAAATATGGGGGCCGGGAGAGCGTTCCAGAGTTTACCAGGTCTGTGGGGGAAAGATCTGGAGAACCGATTGGTACGCATCCGTGGTAAGTCCAACGTATAGGGATGCAATCCCTGCCCAGTGCGCGTTGTGCGGAGGTGGAAAGAGGACGGCAGGATCGCGTTAACAGCTCCTTCAAGCATTCTCCATGGAATACGCGATAGAACCGATAGTACCGTGTGGGGCCGGCACTTTAAAAGAATAGCCCCACTGTATCTCTCCCCGTGTGGCAACTAAGGGTTGTGACTCCCTTCTTATATTACTAGGTGGTAGGGTTTAACCCGCCCGGGTTGATACCACCGCACTGAATGAAAGGTCGGTCGAAACGGCTATGTAAATAGTTCGTGTTTTCCGTCCAGTTCAGTGTAGCCGGCACGACCGAAGGGAAGCACTGACGTGGCACCAAGTTCACCCGGTGTTATGGGCTGACATCGCGGAAGTTGTAGGTGATGTAGCCAACCGTGTCAGTTTCCATAAAAAAAAAAGAACACACTTAGGGCGCCGACATCCCTACTCAGCCAGCCAGGTAACGCTGTTCGCGTCCGTGACACCTGAAGATCCTCAGGTCACACCTGTCTCCTGGGTGGTGCTAAATGAACAACAAATGGTCTGCAGCCACCCTGGTCGCCTTGTGGCCTTCGTGGAGGACGTAGGCGGGCTGGGGTCGGGATCAAGGGGTCAAGCTACCACTACTACTACTACCACCACCACCACCACCACTACCACGAAAAAGAGAAAAAACGGCCAAGTGCGTGTCGGACCACGCACAGTGAAGGGTTCCGTAGTCGGGAAGAACGTTCACGGTCAAATTACAAAGTTAATAATAAATAAATTTTTGACCCAATTTCCAGAAAGACAGCCATTTTGTCTCTCACGCGAAAAAACAAAAAACAATCTGCACTCGCAGAACTATTTTCTTTCAATTGTATTCAACATTCAAGTTTAAAATGGCAGTGCCATACGGACGGACAGACAGACGGATAGGACGAAATTATAAGGGTTCCGTTGTGGCCATTTGGCTACGGATCGGTAAAAATATTTTATTTACCAGATAGACACAACCTATATAAACAAATCAACAGGCACAAACTATCGACAACATTGATAAAAAACTCCTGACCCTTAAAAGTTAAAAATAATTTCTGTTTACTTACTGAAAGGAGTCGGGGGACCGCTAAGTAAATTCCCGCGCAGCTCTGAGTTTTTATATTTTACCTATTTATTTAGCAGTCCCCCGACTCCTTTAAGTAAGTAAACGGAAATAATTTTTTACTTTTTAAGGATCAGGGGTTTTTTTAATTCGTAATTTAACTTTTATTTCAAGCTTTTAAGAAAAATCGCATAAAGATAATTTATTTTTTATTACTTAATTACTTGATTACAAACATAGCTAAGAACCACCCGATTAAACCAGCTTTCTAATAAAAACCCGCATCCAAATCGGTCCATCCGTTTGGGAGCTACGATGCCGCAGACACACCCATACACATATTCACACACACGTTAAACATATAACACCCCTCTTTTTGCGTCGGGGGTTAAAAATAAAACGAATTACCTTATTACCCGAAAGTTATCGCTGCAATGAATCTACATAGTAATCGGTTCATCTTTCACAATTATATAGGCTTGCATCGGCCATTAGGTGTAGTTATAGTCAGTTATTTGTGTCACATCTGCATTTATTATGATACGCGGGCGGGGGAGGCAGAGGAGGCGGCGCGGAAACGGGACTATGATGTGTCAATACAGTAGTATTGGAGCAGTGTGTCAGTGTTCCACGATGACGTTCGATGTGATGTGCTGCTATTCACCTCCTCCTTGAAGGCCTGCTTTTAGAAAGACTGCTGTTATAAGTTGAAGACCGGTGTCGTCCGGTGACTGCCCCGCTAACATACTGTCTGCAAATATTTATATTCCAGAGTATAATCCCCGCAAATTACTAATGCGCGCGTGGCCGCGTGGCTTCCAGAAGTAAGACGAGATAAGCCAGTGTTCGACCCTAACTAATTTATGAAAAGGTAAAAGTTCGCATTTGCGTTAAAAAGTAAAATAATACTTACATGAGAAAAAACTAAGATGGAAAGTGCGGTCTTATCGTTATGATGATGACCTATGGTTTCTTTTTCTTCCGGACAACCTAAAATTTATTCAGTCGGAGCATTTACATTTGGTCGCGTTCCTACCTAACACGGCACTCCGGCACATACTGTGCTCCGGCAATGTCTTGGCGCATATAGTTAACGAGATAATGGCGCCGTTAGCGACACGTTTTTAACAGATTGAGACAAATTTTAATTGCTGTTTTAATTGTTATATTGCTACTTAAAACACCAATTAGTGTGCGAGCCGTAGTTGATGTTGCTGATAATAGGGTTACAGACACATTCACGCTCCGTCCCACGGTTCACTTAGATTCGGCTTCGTTGGACCATGCTCAATTTTGGATGCCTAATTCAACCGAGGAGCAGGGGCGGACTTTCCTTAAGGCCGACTAGGCCCGGGCCTAGGGCGTCCAGATATTAGAGGCGGCCAATCTGCGCCTGCTGCTGGAAGCAGTGAGCGCAGGCACAGAATAGACAAGGTGCCAGCCGGAGCAAGTGAGTGCGGGAGTGGTGAGCGCGGCGGGCGGCGGCGACGACGCGGCCATTTACGCGGACAAAATAGATATGACGAAAAGATAAATATTGCCGTAAAACTTTCGCTATATATGTAAAAATAAAACAAGTAAACTGAGAATTACAACAGGTGAACCGAACGCAATTTTCGCAACGCTGATTTTCGTACAACTTATTTGTACCTACTCTACGCTGTAAACTTTGACAAAAGGGGCGGCTGCACTGAATTGGGGCGGCTGGTACTAAATGGCCTAGGGCGCCCAAGGCTGCTAGTCCGCCTCTGCCGAGGAGTATATGTACATGCTTGAGATGGAAGTAGGTAAGATATGAAGCAGAGGCATCACTTCTCAGGTGGTCTTATTTTGCAAGAAGACTGCCTGATTCTCGTTCTTTTTTCTTTTTTTTTTTGGCTACGCCTGCTACTCCCGACTCCCGTGATGTCTCCCATTAAGTTCGCCCTGTTTCTGTCGAAACTATAGGCACCATCTTGAAGAAAAATTCTTGCAGTTGTAATAGTTTGCAATTTTAAATGTTGCATAACCGACTTGCAAACAAACTGCTATAGACACCAAACGGCTTCGCGAGAGTTCTCGAATCCTAAAGAAAGGTGGCAGACTTTGAATACTTGGAGAGTCGAGGACAGTTCTCTGCCAACAACCGTTGTTGCACTGGCAGTGTTCATCGTGAAGGTGGGCCATACGTTAGGCCCGAAACGTCGAGCCACATAGCTCGGAGACGACCGTGAGTAAAATTTTTAATAAAATAGATATTAGCGGAATGTACTAGCTGGCTATTAAGTATTCATACACTTCACCGGTAAGTGACGCCACTTAGCGCGTCAAAAGAAGAATTAAATTCCACAGCCCCTCAATTGCCTGCTGCAATTTTATTTAACAGCTTTTAAAGCAACGGGACTCAAAACGCTCTCGATCGAGTGAAAAGTAAATTATTGACTAACTGTCTGCTACAGTCCGCCCGGTTTACAATGACACACGCGCTGTTGTCTTGGTTGAGTTGCCTAGCGTCACACCGAGCGTCATTTCTGCCGCCTAATTTGGCGAGCGTAAAAAAATTTACTTTGACTTAAAGAACGAAGTAATTATGCGCTCGATGTGAGGCGCAATGGAAATTTGTATGTTCCACGTAGCGCAATGTATGCCCGTAACTCGACGCAAACAAATTACGCCGCAGAAATAATGCTCAGTGTGGCCTTAGGTTTAAAATTATTATAAAACGACTTCTTTATTCCAAAGCGCATGTTGAACGACGACGTGTCAAATCCGATTGCCGTGTTCTACAGTAGCCGCTAGTCGCTTTATTAATTACTTGAAATGACAAAGCTCATTAGAATATCGGTTAGTACAGTTGTCGGCAATTTTGAGTGTTATGAGTCCGGAACGAAGACACCGCGCGCCGCCGCCGCCGCCGCCTCCGCGCGCTGCGTCCCCTTGGCCTTCTTCCACCGCAGCCGCAGCTGTTACCAGAATTGCCTATTGCGATTTCCCTAAAATGTTTGTTGGTCATCAGGACCAAAATTAAAATGTCGATAGGTAGATTATGTGACATTTTTCATGAACGCACATTGATGTCCATACGGGCACGTTGCGATTTTTTTCTTGAAAACAAGTCGAATGAACAGAGCAAGGTGATAAGTTCTAGTCGAAGGTCTCTTGAACTTGAGGTTTGGACGTATTCTCGGAGCAGATTTGGCGTACCTACCTACCGATGGGCACAAGATTTCAGCAAAATACACTACCTTAAAATATCATAGCATTAAATAGAGAACTCAATATTGGACGTAATTGATTTCATTTTTCGAATTGGTGTGAATAAGTATTCGAAAAATAATCGTCAATTGGCACCTAATTTTGATGTTTTATTCACTTTACTACTTAATTTTTTTTTTTTAGAAAAACAACCAAAATAATACATTAGATAGGTACTATTGTTGTAATTTTGTGTTGTAACGTATTAATTTTGCTCGAATAATTCACCGAAATATTGTATAAAATTCCACAAAATTCGCGGCTGCGAATTTTGAATTTGTCGTAGAAATTGGTATCATCTTTAGCACCATCGCCCTGGCGCGGCGGGCGCCGCCGGCGACGATGTCGAGCAAGCATGCTCGACTGATATTCGTGACTCATTCGCATTTCTCTTCACCACATGCAGCTGCATTAGTCGAGAGACTGCAGAACGTGCCAGCAGCAGAAGCGGCTTCGATGCCGCTCGCCCTTAGCCAGCAGTCGGTCACTGCGACAGCCGTCTTAGGGCGGACAAAGTGACCGCGCCGGCAACGGCGACTGCCCTATTTTATATAGGGCGAACAATGACGGCAGGCCTCGCGCGGTTTACCGCGCAAAAAAGACCTTTTTTCTTTCGCAGATACCAGTTGGTATCATCTTAATCTGACAATATGTAACGTGTGAAACCCTTGTTATAAATGGGCAGCGGCGCACCACCACGGCGCGGCAGCATACATAATGCATCTAGCTAGACTAGACAAAGGATTTCTACATGAATGCCGTGGTGATCGGACTTGATATGCGCTTGTGTTTCTGTTTGATCTGTGAATATACAGGGTCCGTCACTCGAACTGTTACCAATTAAAAATCATGTTATTTGGTTAATTAACGTACGATTTATTAAAAATTGTGACAACATGCCAAAAAAACATAGAATTTTAAGAAAATCATTGTTATCATTAATATAGCCTCCTTTGGCACGGATGATGGCACCAAGTTTTCCGACAAAGGCATCGCACGCTGCACGAAGATGGGTTTGCGGTATTCTGTTCCATTCCCGACGAAGAGCTGCCTTCAGCGTATCCACACTTTCATATCTCCTTGTTGACACGGCTGCCTCCAAAATGGACCATACCGAGAAGTCCATTGGATTCAAGTCTGGAGAGTAGGGAGGCCACTGTTGTGAAGAAATGAACCGTGGAACGTGGTTCTGTAAAAAAAATTGTGTCAGGCGAGCTTTGTGACGGTGCTGAGTCTTGTTGGAACGTCCAGCTGTTCGTACCGAATTGCTTGCGTGCCCACGGTATGAGCGCATCATTTAACACCTTTTGTTGGTACACTTGCTGGTTGACTTTGACGCCCTGCTCGATAAACACGAGTGGAGAGCGACCATTTGCGGTCACTGCAGCCCAGACCATAACAGAAGTAGGCGCTTGCTTTCGAAAGGCAACTCTATCGTCCAAATTCTCGTTAGACTTACCCCGCAGCCAAACACGATCATTTTGATTGTTTACATACTGTTGGACAGTAAAAAAAATTTCATCGAAAAAAACCATATTTTCCAGCTCGCCACATTCGTGCAAGGATAACATTGTTACTCTGTCCATGTCGAAAACTTACTTTAAAATTAAAATGTTTTACCCGCTCTTTTCGCCCACTTTAAAACAATAAAACAAACTGCCGTTTCACCAAAATTTGGCGCGCTGTCATTATTATTTTGACAGGAAAAGCAGTGTGAAGTTAGTAACAGTTCGAGTGACGGACCCTGTAAAATAAATTTCGATGAACTCAATTACTGGTACTTTTTTACTTAGGTACCTAGTTTTAAAGTGTCTATAATATAATATAATCTGTACTTTGTGTTATGTCCACAATAGTATACAGATTAGATTATAATAAATTAATGTGATTGGCCAATAAAAGAACAAAATAATTTAAGATCGTTTTTATTTTAATTAAAGCACAATCGCAAATTTGTAGTCAACATAATATTTTACGAAATTTGACTGCAAAAAAATCCCCTTGCCCCGTACTAGGTGGTAGTTATGCGGCTGGTTGATACCACCGTACTGGACCAAAGATGACCACATACATAGAGAAATTCTATACGGGGGGATACTTATATCCTTTATACATGTGTGAGCACAGCAGCCTCGGCTGTGTTCTCCTGTAGTCCAGTATATCCAGCAATCCAAAGGCAACTCTCCGGTGCGGCACATTCTCCAAGTAAATATTGGCTGGTCGGAGTATGTGCTCTACTCCACACCTTCCAACTCAGTCATCCATACCGACTCATACATTTTAGTGTATATTTTGACTCGTGACATTATATTTTGTTGGTGTGAATTTATTGTCAAAATTTACATCATAATCAACTCAAGCAAGAGGATAAAAATTGGAATACGTGATAAATGAGATTGTCTTAAAATTGTCTAGATATTTAGTTTAATCGAATAATTTTAATAAATAACTTATAATTTAATAACTTCAATGTAATATGAAAAAATATAATATTCGTGAACCCGAAACATTAAATACCCATGACCATTCCAGGACCATACAACAATTTATTTAACAATGTACATTCTAAGCTAAGAGAAAACCACCATAACAGGATTTAAATTAGAATTATTTTACATATTATATTACTTAAAGATAAGCAGCAACAAGACATTTCATTATTCATTCTTTATTCTAGATAGGTGGGGAGCAGCAACGGGCAACCGACAAGTGCGGCTGTGCTACAGAGCCTGCTAATCAACGTTCCATAACAATGTGCCGTATTTTTATTAAGGCATACGGACACACTGCATCTTTAGACAAGAATTTAATGTGATAAAAACAAAAATACTTTAATTTGTGAAATTACGATCATCATTTTTTAATTTCACTTCAATGCTGTATCACTAGGTACATATTTATGAAAATCAACCAAAAATAACTACTTAAACTAAACGTTAAACCAGTGGCGGCTTTGACCAATAAATTTTAGTGAGGCGACTAAAAATCCACCTACATAGCTTAGACCTGAAGTTTGAGTACCAACACGATGGATCTAGCACCAGTGGTTCTCGAGTTATGACCAAAACAAAAGTTCTTGTGACAGATGGATAAATCTCATCGAGACCTGAAGTTTGAGTACCAACACGATGGGTATAGCACCAGTGGTTCTCGAGTTATGACCAAAACAAAAGTTCATGTGACAGATGGATAGATCTCACCGAGACCTGAAGTTTGAGTACCAACACGATGGGTCTAGCACCAGTGGTTCTTGAGTTATGACCAAAACAAAAGTTCATGTGACAGATGGATAAATCTCATCGAGACCTGAAGTTTGAGTACTAACACGATGGGTATAGCACCAGTGGTTCTCGAGTTATGACCAAAACAAAAGTTCTTGTGACAGATGGATAGATCTCACCGAGACCTGAAGTTTGAGTACCAACACGATGGGTCTAGCACCAGTGGTTCTCGAGTTATGACCAAAACAAAAGTTCATGTGACAGATGGATAGATCTCACCGAGACCTGAAGTTTGAGTACCAACACGATGGGTCTAGCACCAGTGGTTCTTGAGTTATGACCAAAACAAAAGTTCATGTGACAGATGGATAAATCTCATCGAGACCTGAAGTTTGAGTACTAACACGATGGGTATAGCACCAGTGGTTCTCGAGTTATGACCAAAACAAAAGTTCTTGTGACAGATGGATAGATCTCACCGAGACCTGAAGTTTGAGTACCAACACGATGGGTCTAGCACCAGTGGTTCTCGAGTTATGACCAAAACAAAAGTTCATGTGACAGATGGATAGATCTCACCGAGACCTGAAGTCTCGACCTTCTAACCTCGAGTCTAATTATCCGTGTTTTCGCAAAATCCCTAGAATTTTCGCGAAAATTCGATTTATCAAATCATCCTACGACATATATAATAAAGGAGCGCAGCGACGTAATTGTATTACGTCGATAGATTCGATATATTCATATGATAGAATTTTGCACATAATTTGAAAAGGTGCCAGGAGAGCAGCCGAGAGAGGCCGTGGGAGCTGTGTGCGCGGGAAGAAATATTATGGGACATGATAGGTTATTTACAGAGACTCTTACGTATCTACCGATTGCACCCTGGTACTTCAACATCAATCGGACCACAAAATCGTTACCTTTTTGGTAGGGTTGGCCGTGGTGGGGAGCTGTGCGCGGGAAAAAATATTGTATGACATGTTATGTTATTTACTGAGACTCTTATCTGCCGATTGTGCCCTGGTACTTCATGAGCTTTATGAGCGCTCGCCGCTCGTCTAGGCGAGCGCAGCGACGACGACGTAGGTAATCGTTCTTATTGCAGCAGGATTTATTAGCGCCTCAATTGCTAGGTATAATGCGCGGGGCGGATCTCGGCGTGTCGCCGCCGCAGCGGTTCGTCAGTGTTCTCCCTCGCACCCGCACCGTACGTGTATAGTGTATGCGCGTGGAGCGGGCGACGACACGCCGAGATCCGTCCCGCGCATTATACATGCCACGAATTCAAATTTCATGCAATGTTTTTTCCCGCGCGTGCGGCTCCTTGTCATAGCTGTGTCCCTGGTACTTTTTCAAATTATGCGCTGTGCTGTATGACATGTTATTTTATTTACTGAGACTCTTATCTACCGATTGTATCCTGGTACTTCAAGGGAACACAGAGCGTTCGCCGCCCGTCTAGGCGAGCGCAGCGACGACGTAATCGTTCATTCATGCAGCAGGATTTATCAGCGCCTCAATTGCTAGGTAAATGCAACGAATTCAAGGTCAAACTTTTGTCTCTACGAGGTGAAGCGATATGAGCCGGATGTGTCCGGCGTCTCACCAACTGTGAACAATGTCATGCAATGATTTTTCCCGCGCGTGCGGCTCCTTGTCATGGCTGTGTCCCTGGTACTTTTTCAAATTATGCGCTGTGCTGTATGGTGCTGTCGTCGGCATTTGCGCCAACACACGCGCGTGGACAAGTAAGTACATGTGTATTGTATGCATTAACACATCTTTGGCGCAGAGCTGAAGTATTTCGTTCGTCACCTCTAAGGACCCCTCTCGCACCACCTCTCCGCGCCGCACCGCCGGCTCGCCTACGCGCCGCCGCGCCCCGCCGTGCGCCGTTCGCTTCTGGTCTATAATGTTCTCTGATCAATTTGGATGGACTTTTTTAAATTTTCTTTCATGGTATTTTGAATTTTTTTTTTCTTTACCTTCAAGATAATTAAGTGAGGCGGTGCTTCACTTGCTTCACCTGGATAACCGCCACTGCGTTAAACATTAAAAGGCCCAATATACATAAGTTAATATTTGCTATTAAACATTATTTATTTAATTTCCTAATTTTTAACACTAAATATAAACATAATATAAATAAAAATAAATCTACATTAAATTAAAATATTAAAGGCAAGTTATTTTGATGGATTGGATTAAAGTATTTCCACATCTTATACTAGACTTTGCAAGATTCCCATAACAATCTTCCGAGAAGTACCTCCTTTAGGCTGCGTTTCCAGATGCAAGATAACTTCCGCGAGAAATGTCCGACAGACTGACAGAAATTGGCTAACAGTGCTGCGAGTTCGGTCGCGACAGTTATTGCGCGCTCGCAGTAAGTCACTGCAAGTAAGATTTTAGTTAGTAGTCTCGAATATCTCACACTCGCACGCGAGTCGCGTCGCAACCGCTGGAAACCGCGTGGGTTTATGTATTATTGTTGCAGTGGGGCTATTCTTTTTGAGCACTGACCACACACAGTTGCAAGTGTAAGAGTGTTTTCATTTTACGAAGGCACGAGGGGTATGAGGTAGGAAATGGTGTGAGACCGCGCGGAGCTCAGTAGGGAACGACTCGGTTCGACGGAGCGACGTCGTGACGTGTAGATCGTGTGTACCGACCTGGCATCGAGTTCGTTCTCTACTATGAGCATCGCGCGGTGGCCTCTCGCACCACTTCTTACCTCGTACCCCTCGTGCCTTCGTAAAATGAAAACACTAATAGTTATCTGGCTTGGAGCTAACAGTAACTACAAACACAAATTTAAACCTATGAAACATATACCTGCATATTATAGTGCATAAATGCATTTGTACATCTAATTCTACCTATTAGTATAGGAGTCAAGAGAACATCCCAGCACAAATAGTTTATGTAGTTATACAAATAATAAATAAATTTGCAACTTTCCAACAAAATGGTTGTGGAATTTATATTATTTAAAAATTTAACTAATAAAAGTACTCCCCGCCAAACGTCCACCCAAATCCCGACACAAAAAATATGTCAAATGGTTATATTCTAAAATAATGTTTTCATGTAAACAAATATTTATAAAAATGATTGCTTTATACTAGAAGCAAAGTGCATCCATGTGTGATGGGATGGATGACTGATGATAGAAGGCTAGTATTTGCTTGAAATCAATATATAATATGTGATTTCCTAGTCAAGCCCCTTCTCTCACAGTATAAAATAAGAAAATTATTTGAGTTAAAATAAATCCCTTGAATAATGAAGCACTAAATTATTATTACTGAACAAAAATGTAACATCAGCCATTTTTAGGGTCCCATACCTCAAAAGGTAAAAACGGAAATCTTATAAGATCACTCCCGTGTGCTGTCACTGCCTGTCGCAGAGGTTTTTCTCGAAACTAAGTAATGTAGAACTTGATATTTGGCGTAATGATAAATCTTGATGACGCGCACATATATCACTCGTCAATAACTAGATAACATTTTATTTTAGATTAATATGAGGGTATCAATTGAAAGAGCTCTCTGTAAGGATTTTAAAATTATTTTCTTTGCAATTTTAAGTTCAGTGGTCTTAATAATACAGCAAAAAATGCGCAATAAATGCCCAACCTGTTCTCTGTTGATTTTGATTTTAATAGTATTAGTAGATATTGAGCCATAGATTACAGAAAAACTGCAGGTTTTTTTCGATAATGTAATATTTTTGTACAAATAAACTGTATTTTTTTTATATTTTAATTACAAGGAGCAATGGTTTGCCTGACAGACAAACCATTGCTGTAGTTTTTATTTAGGTGTTTCGTTATTTTCGAAAACAATTATTTTGGTAAACACATAACACAAATATATTGAGTGGTGGTACAGAACCCTCAGTGCGCGAGTCCGTATACATTATCGTGCAACAGAATTTGAGGTCTATATAGATAAATATTAAGTGTAACTCGAATGTATATTTTACAAATACCCGTATGAAATTAATTGCCAATCAAATTCAATTGTTAATCAATCATAACGTTTGCATCCATCGCTGAGCCAATTGTTGGTTGCAGAATAAGCTAACTCTCCTAAGGTTGATCTTCTTAAAATTGTTTTTATTCATAAACAAAATCAAAGAGTAGGCTAACAATGCAAGAGACGAACAACAGAAATAAAAATCCTTTTATCCTAACCGCTTGAATGACCACAGGTACCAGAGTACCAAGCTACGAACATACAGATCTCACTGTATTACATTGCACATTTTTATTAAAGCACAATAAAAAAATACTCATTTTCCTGACCTGAGATTGTGTACATATTAAGAAAAGTACAATGGGAAATAAATAGCACAATGGCAAGACCACAAAATTTCTCATATCTCCACTACATAGACAATATTGCTAACCATTTGCTATAACATATGTTTGTGTATATAATATGTACCTACGTATGAACTAACCGTAAAACATCCAATTTGTGTATCCTATTTACAGTTACACCGCAAAGAGGTTTTATAGAAAGCGGTCTGAAGTCACACAGCACTAAACAGTAATATTTGTATGTAGTAGTTGTGAGAATTATTTTACCAGATTTTTTAATTAAACCGGGAATCAAGATTTTGTAAACTTTTATATTAAAAAATAAATAGCTTGACATTGAACATATTTAACAAGTTCATCCATAAGATTCGATTCATACAACCATCTCCCATAAATAATAATATCTTGAAGTCGGTTCCAGACCATGTATCATATCATAACTATCATAAGTCTGAATATCAATAAAAATAGTACTGAATTTGGTGCTAACTTTGCAGCTGAGTTTTAGTAATTTGCACTGAGCACAAAGCATACAAAAACATTTAACTTTGAAATGTTTGTAAATTTAACAAATACAGTAAGTAATAAAGCTCTTAACACCATTCTGACGCCCATAACATCATTTATGTTCTGGAATAGTGCTATGCTCGTAATTTTTAAACATTAGAAGTGGACACAGATATCGTGTTTGCTTACGTTTGTTTGTCACTATATTTTGTATGATGAATTTTATTGTGCCATATCATAATGTTTAATTATGATATCACACACAAAATTCACAACACACAAACACATTCGAAGGCTAACGGCAATGCCACAGTGCCGAGCGGGGCGGCGAGAACAAACTTGTTTGAATTAACTAGACCCGCGACGCTGCCGCTCAAAAATCCGCCTGTTTCGCTAGCGGCCACAGCGACATCTGGCGATATCCGGCATATGTTTGTTTCGTCCCGCGCCGCCACCGCTCACCGCCGCCGCTCGCCGCGCGTGGAGCCGCTAGACGCTCCCCGCGCGTGCGTGGCCTTCTCGATACATTCCGATACATTTGTTTAATCCGCTCGCCGCCCCGCTCGCCGCTCACCGCTGCCGCTCGAGCGATTTGCTTCCAACGTGGCCGAGCCGTAAGCGCCGGAATGTGTTAAATCAAAATTAAACTGGTGTGTATTGTACATTACCTCCATGACAGTAGTGACATGACATGAAAGTGACATTTGCAATACGAAGTTAGCACAAAATTGAGACCTATTTTTGTTACAATTATGCAGACATACAGTACCTAATCTAAGGTCCCAGAATTTGTGCATCTACGTTCTAACATAGAAGTAGAAACATCCAGGAGCGAACTGTCAAATTACTTCAGTTTCGCCAACCCCTGCAAAAAATGGCTACCAAAATTCCCCCTGTCCCTACGTTTATTTTGCATTCCAGTCGAGTTTCGAACAGGTGTAAGAAGTAGACTGAAAAATTTATACTAAAAGTGCTCTTCAGATGGATGCAACTTTGCGCTTGTTCGCTCTTTCCAGATATTCCTATTTCTGTGGTTCTAATTTGAACCCTCTTGAAACTAAACTTAACTTTTTTTTTCGTATAATGAGGACATAAATTCCGGGTACACAGATTACAGCAATCTAATACAATATAAGCTAATAATGTCGCCCGTTCTCAGTGACCGCTCTCTCTTCAGCTTTGGAAAGTCGCCCATTCTCCTTGACCGCTCTGTCTCCAGCTTCGGAATGTCGCCCATTCTCAGTGACCGCTCTATCTTCAGCTTCGGAATATCGCCCGTTCTCAGTGACCACTCTCTCTTCAGCTTCGGAATGTCGCCCGTTCTCAGTGACCACTCTCTCTTCACCTTCGGAAAGTCGCCCGTTCTTAGTGACCACTCTATCTTCAACTTCGGAATATCGCCCGTTCTCAGTGACCGAAATATCTTCAGCTTCGGAATGTCGCCTGTTCTCAGTGACCGCTCTAGCTTCAGCTTCGGAATGTCGCCCGTTCTCAGTGACCACTCTCTCTTCAGCTTCGGAATGTCGCCCGTTCATCATTTTCACGAGCTTAAGTTCCTTCTGTTCCTTGCGCGAGTTGCGCGCCTCATACTCCAGCCGGTGTCGGATGATGCGCTGCACTATGTCCTCCGTCGTCATCGTGTTGCCCGAGTCCAGGATCTGCAACAATTATTATATCATATTTCCTAACATCTTGCTCTCTAAGAACCATATGAGTAGTGAACGAATCATTCAAATAATAAAAGAGTAAAATGAGTGGAGAAAAATTATTATAAACTGTGTGTGCACAAAGATTTAATTACAAATATATGCCTATCAAACTGACACACACTTGTGAATAGAATAGAATAAAAATATTTTATTTTGCATATTATATTTTTCACGGACTCACTTATTTTCATCAACAGGGTGTACATATATTCCTAGGGCATTGGGTCCCTTACTGGTGAAAAGCAAAATCGCGCGAAACAAAAGCATGAGAGCGAGAGAGCATGCATGGGAGTGAAGCGAGAGCTCTCTGATATAGAAATAAATTGTATGCAATGTTTGTATTATGTAATGCGTGCAAGGCATGTGTTATGTATTGGTTTAATCCTTTTGAATTGTTCCCTACATCATACAATGAGCGGTATTAGTCATACACTCTCACGTACAGGTTGCGTTGCACTCAATCACTGATATTGTATTATTACATTACTCGCGCAATCTATAGAGCGAGCATCATCAATGGAGGAGTGTCAAGATAAGAGAGATAACTAAATGTGACACTTTCTTAGGTACTTGCGTCTGCACAGGGTATATTTTAAACATCTCAAGGCTAAGGAAAAAAAAATTTTTTTCTGGACCTGTTCACAAGCTAGAGCAATTTCCCCATTTAATTCTACATCGATACAAGTCAGATTTTTTTGCTGTTTTCAATAGTGTTCGGCCGTGGACAGGAATATGGAGTGTGAGAAGACCACATCAGTACATCGGCGGAAGCAGTGGTTCCGTACCGCTGAAGGCCGGAAGGACTGAATGAATGATATGTCCAGCAGCATACAGTCTGACTGACTGAATTGACTGATTGACAATAGTGTTTTGCAAGTAGTGATCCATAACTCTAGTCCTTGAAACAAAGCCCATAATAAACATGTATAATGCGCGGGGCGAATCTCGGCGTGTCGCCGCCGCAGCGGCTCGTCAGTGTTCTCTCTCGCACCCGCACCGTACTTGTATAGTGTATGCGCGTGGCGGGTCGCCCGCTGCGGCGACGACACACCGAGATCCACATTATACACATTCTACGATAAAATAAAGACTTTTTTTTTTATGGACGTACAAACTCTTTTTTCTTCTTCTAAAGGCAGGCAGGCACTGCACTGCGGCGCAACGGCGAGGGGAGGGGCACGGCGCGGTGCCGCACAAATATTCTTTGTATGAATCGAACCGCACTGCGTGGGAGGACGCGTCAGCGGCGGCGGCGGGAGGTATGCAATTCGTATGAATAAATTTGTGCCTCGTGCCCCTCCGCTGCCGCTAAGTGGGACCTCAGCTTTAGTGTGAGACCGAGTATTATTTAATTGTAATGGGAAAGGTTAGATCAGCAACAATAATATAGGTCTTTTTATTCAGGAGATGTAATCAGATTTGGACAATCTTGACACAAGTCATACCGACACTGACACAAGGTGCACACTAAAACACTTACTAATTATTGTAACAAAAGAGTACCTTAAAACATCCCTTAGCCTTAGGGACGCGGTACGGGTCGTTGCCGTCGCGGTCGGTCATGGTGGGCGTGCGGCCGTGACACACCACGCTCACCCGGAAGTGTGTCATCAGCTCTTCCGTCACAACGTAAGGCGCGCCGATCACCACCTCAGATACGTACTGCAATAGACACATCCTTTGCTTTTATGGATGGTTCAAATACAGAATAAAAAACACTGAGGGCCTAGTCCGAGTTTACGTGACAGCTACGTAAACGTCAAATACCGATCGAATTAAGTTTTTATGTATGGAGCTCTCTAGTGGCGCCGCGGTGAGCGTATTGTGCTCCCATACATAAAAACTAAATTCGATCGGTATTTGACGTTTACGTAGTTGTCACGTTAACTCTAACTAGGCCCTCTGGTGTCAAATAATTCAGCAACTCATTTTCAGTGTCCTGCTTTTGCGAGAGGGGTTTCGGTACGGAAACTATTGATGTGCATAATTGTATTTCTAAAGTAAGTAGTACGGTACAAACTGTGCGGATTACAAGAAGATGAGTTGCTCCATCATGTTAATTGTATGTACAATGTACATCCCTTGTCTTGCTAGGTGGTAGTGCAAAAATCACCTAAATTGTTAGCACTAAAGATGATTTCTATGTGATGTGCATGAAGCTACAGACAAAAATATAAAAATATGTATTTATTTATTTATTTATTTATTATTTATAATGCATTCATTAGGTGTCTGTGCACACTCGGACAAGTCAGTGTATTTAAAAATTATGTTTTAATGTGGTATTGTACATCGACCAAAAAATAGGCTTCGTCCATTACAAAAATGGATAATAAAGTTTCAATAATATTGTGGTTTGAAGCGAACAGTAAACTTACACTACAATATCTTATTTGCTACCTACTTAAAACTAAACTTACAATAAAGATGTGTAAACAACAGATGTGATAATATACTCGTAGATAGAAGATAGAAATAATGTCTGTTTTCTATACACAATAATTTTTTTTTTTACATTATGAGATTGGAAGAGACGGCAGAGGTGTGTCAGGATCGTGGCAAGTGAAGATCCGTTATCTCCACGCTAGTATGCATGTATTTTTTTTTCTTTCATATTTACCTTGCAAGCGAGTACGCTCAGCACCCGCTCGTGCAGGTTCATGATGGGATAATTGGAGCCCTTGTAGCGGTTCACCTCCAGATCTGTGTGGAGCCCCACGATCAGGAAGTCGCCCTGCGCGCGCGCCCCCTCCAGGAAGTCCAGCAGCCCCACGTGGAACAGGTCAAATGCACCCGCCACGTACACCACCTGCACACACGTCACGCTGTTTAGTAAGTTTTCAGAAGATGGCGCCACTAGAAGAAAGAATAAAGAAAGAAAAAGAAGCAAGCTCAGTTTAATGCATCAGATCTCTAACGAGAACAGCCGCCGAGAACGCTGATTTTCAGCCAGCCCCATTATGCTTTCCACACTGTTGTGCTGATTCAACGAGAGATAGCTGAGATTTCAGTTTGAAATGCATTGAGCTGACGCATTCGAATCGCATTCGAAGTATCTTATGTAGTTTAATAAATAAAATAAAAAATTGCATTATTAATAATTTTACATTACACATTAGATGCAAAATATTTTTTGAAACGTGCAGCCGGTGATATTAGGGGATCGACAATCAAATTAAAAATAAATAATGCATATATCATACAAGCCATCTCTTTCGGAGTACTGCCAAAACATGTCTTGGGACATAATGCAACAGAAAACGCATTAACAAAACACGGAAATAGTGTTGTTAATAATAGATTACAATAAGATGCTTGTCATGTGATGCACCGATGTCGGCATGTCTCACTCAATGCAATTATATTTATTAGTGCCGCACGCTTCGGACAAAGGTCATAGAGAATTACTCAGCACATTCAGAAGGCTACGGTATAACATTGACATGCCATCATATTTACATTGTTCTAACTAAATGTTTTACACATCGTATGTTTAATATTACATACATTTACAAAATTAAAAATCTGCCATCTGCATGTATGTGTTAGTTTACAACTTGATAACTGCTGTACCAATTTAGATGCGGTATTCACGAATGCAATTGTATATATCTCTGGAAGGTCGCGTGTTGTGGTAGTGAAAGTGCCCCCCTAGCTTGGTTCCTGGAAGAAGTGTCGGAGGAGGAAGCGAGAGGAGCTTATTAGCTTCTCAAGAAGAAGCAAGAAGACTCGCCCACCGAGAAGCAGGAGTTCCAGGGGCTCGAGGTCTGGTCCAGTCGGGTTGAGTTTCCTATCACAACGCGCGCCTAACATACAGTGGTCAACCTCAGAATTAGCATACAGAATAGAAGATATTGCATACATTTAAGAAATAAACATGAGAAGAAACAAAGAATTAAAGAAGAGAAGAACCAAGGTGGGTTTATCAATATAACTGATTTCTTTCAGTCAGCCTTTGGATGATGAGGAGCATATTAAAATGTAGTATGAGAGGTAAAATGACCTTATCGTGAGGCTTAGGCGAGATGCCGTTGCTGAACTGTATGATCTTCTGTGTTGTGGGCAAGAACTGTGAGCAGCCGGTGTAGGGGCTGCGGGCTGCCGAGTCCCGGCCCAGGTTGGACGAGCGCTCGCGCGCCACCGAGTACTCCTCGTCGCCCCATCTGCGGCACATGCACGCTATACACTCTCTCCAACCAAGTGCACAAGAACTGTGAGCAGCCGGTGTAGGGGCTGCGGGCTGCCGAGTCCCGGCCCAGGTTGGACGAGCGCTCGCGCGCCACCGAGTACTCCTCGTCGCCCCATCTGCGGCACATGCACGCTATACACTCTCTCCAACCAAGTGCACAAGAACTGTGAGCAGCCGGTGTAGGGGCTGGGGGCTGCCGAGTCCCGGCCCAGGTTGGACGAGCGCTCGCGCGCCACCGAGTACTCCCCGTCGCCCCATCTGCGGCACATGCACGCTATACACTCTCTCCAACCAAGTGCACAAGAACTGTGAGCAGCCGGTGTAGGGGCTGCGGGCTGCCGAGTCCCGGCCCAGGTTGGACGAGCGCTCGCGCGCCACCGAGTACTCCTCGTAGCCCCATCTGCGGCACATGCACGCTATACACACTCTCCAGCCAAGTGCACAGGAACTGTGAGCAGCCGGTGTAGGGGCTGCGGGCTGCCGAGTCCCGGCCCAGGTTGGACGAGCGCTCGCGTGCCACCGAGTACTCCTCGTCGCCCCATCTGCGGCACATCCACGCTATACACACTCTCCAGCCAAGTGCACAAGCCAAACGCCAATTCAAATGAACCCAAGCAAATGGAAAAAATATTAAGTTGTAAATGTTCTAGAACCTTAGTAAAATCTTTGATGTTTAGGACCCCCGTCTACAGTCAAAAAAGTGTTATCGCATACCTAAAATGTTCCCTTGTGAGTAACAGCATTCGTCCAACGAGGTCAGTCGTAGACACACCGGCCGTTCTTTGCACTTCTCTGTAAATCAAATTAGACCAATATACATTATAGTACATTACATACAAATATGCGTGTGTTGTATATGATAAACATTGGATATATTGTGTTTATGGAACTTGACGTGGTTAGGTGACATGAGCCCATTACATCTACATAATATGTACGTATATATCTCACACTATACGCACTCTACAAAATTCAAAGGTTGGCTGGAAGAAACTGTTCAAGGAGTCTATTCACTTTGTTCCTACAGAAAGTAGATGCCATGCCAGTGCTTTCCTTAGGTCGTGTAGTTACATTGTAGCTATATTAGTTTTGCCGCTGTGAAAATATCACATTACCTAGTATACATGTAATAAATGGTAGAGAAAGCACAGTTGGCTGCCCAGTTAAGGCGTGTACCTATACGTATGTATACATACAGGGACCACTTATAAAACCAGTTGTTACAATTCCGAGAACTTCAATGAAAATCAATAGCGTGTGAATTCAACTTGAGCGGGCAGTAAGGCAGTATGATTACCTACATACAGTACTGTAGAGTGTTTTCATTTTACTAAGGCACGAGGGGTATGAGGTAGGAAGTGGTGTGAGACCGCGCGGAGCTCAGTAGGGATTAGGAAACGACTCGGTTCGACGGAGCGATACGGAGACGTGTGTGTGTGTAGAACGTGTGTACCGACCGGGCACCGAGTTCGTTCTCTACTGCTGAGCTCCGCGCGGTCGCCTCCCGCACCACTTCCTACCTCGTACCCCGCGTGCCTTCGTAAAATGAAAACACTCTACACACATACACAGTAGGCACATCAATGTTCAGCGTATGCCGTCTGTAACGACAGTAGGCGCGATCTCATTGTTGTAGTGTACCGCAGGAATGCATTGTGCCAGTGTAAAATTAACACTGAACTTTTTTTTTTCATGGGAACTGACACGGTTGGCTACATCATCTACAATATCCGTGATGTCAGCCCATAACACCGGATGAACTTGGTGCCACGTCAGTGCTTCCCTTCGGTCGTGCCGGCTACACTGTACTGGACGGAAAACACAAACTATTTACATAGCCGTTTTGACCAACCTTTCATTCAGTGCGGTGGTACCAACCCGGTCGGGTTAAACCCTACCACCTAGTAATATAAGCAGGAAGTCATGTCCCTTAGTCGCCTTTTACGACATACACGGGGAGAGATGCAGTGGGGCTATTCTTTTAAAGTACCGGCCCCATAAGGTACGGAACGTGTAGGGCGCACGGTCGCGGAAGCGCCAGAGAGGGGGAGTACGCAACGCATCACACCCCGTCGTACTTCCGCCTCAGCCCCCCCAATCCCACCGCCACGAACGCGCGCGCCTAGTGTATACATCAGGTCAGAACTTGGATGGGTGACCGTTGAGGTTGACTGTGAATCAGATTCCACGTAAAAATGTGGGGCCATTCCCTTCTTACTTTACTACATAGGTGGTAGGGTTTAACCCGCCCGGGTTGATACCACCGCACTGAATGAAAGGTCGGTCGAAATGGATATGTAATTTTTTTTTATTGTAAGCTCGACATATGGTGCCGAGGCACCCATGAGGCGTCTAATGGCGCCCATGGACATATTGTCGTATGTGGGGGTTGCAAATGCGGACCGGACAGGTGCCTATTCACGCCCCTCTTGAAGGACCCAAGACTGTACTTGGGGGGAAATATATAAGCAGGGAGAGCATTCCAGAGTTTACTGGTTCTGTAGAGGAAAGATCTGCAGAATCGATTGGTACGCATCCGCGGTAAGTCCAGCGTGTAGGGATGCAATCCCTGCCCAGTGCGCGTGGTGCGGAGGTGGAAAGGGGACGGTGGGATCGCGTTAAACTTCGAGGTCACCCACTAGTCGCACGCGTAAATAGTTTGTGAGTTCCGTTCAGTGTAGCCGGCATGACTAAAGGGAAGCACTAACATGGCACCCAGTTCACGAAGGTTTTAGGGGCTGACATTACGGATGTTGCAGGTGATATATTCAACTGTATCATATTCCATAAAAAAATACATAATATTATATAATTATATGTTTGTAATATCAGATGGTGGATGTATATCGGCTTGCCCCGAGCCGAAACGTAACGCATTGGGCCTGGATATGTTCAGTGAAGCCATTGCAAGTACAGTACAGTTCAAGACACAAAAATGGAGCTTTCACCGTCGTCACACAAAATATATGGCGACGAGAGCTTTTGCGACGTGTCTTTAACTATATAAAGCTGACGAGGGCTTGATGTGAGCCGAAACTGGAAACCACGCAGAGTGGGTAGCTAGCTCGCTAGTCCCGATCTAGATTGACACCCTCCCACCACACTGCCAATGGGCCCGGATGTGTTCGGTGAAGCTACAGCAAATTCAGTTCCACACCTTCCATTCCTTTCTAATAATACTCGTACCGTAATATTATTACCCTACCTACCCTGCTCGATTATGCCGATGTGTGTTATCTTGATCTTAATGAAGAGCTACTTAACAAACTTGATCGTCTTCTCAACTTGTGTATCCGATACATCTTTGGTTTGCGCAAGTTTGATCATATATCAGATTTTCGAAATCGTTTGCAGTGGCTCGATATCCGCCTTCGCAGGAATAGTCATGTCTTATCACTTCTCTACTGCACATTGTTTTATCCTAATGCTCCTAAATACCTAAGTGATCGTTTTTCCTTTCTCAGCTCCCACGGGCTATCGCTAAGCTCAAAATATGATAACTTGGTGCTGACTATTCCTTCCCATTCCACTACATCATATTCGGACTCATTCATGATACATGCAGCTCGTCTGTGGAACCAGCTCCCTGTCAATCTCCGTCTCTCTTCTTCCATTCACACTTTCAAAATTCTTTTAAAGAACTACTTTTTGTCATAGTAATTTTTCTGATCCAAAACTATGTCTCTCATGTTCAGAGTTAGTAAATATATATAATATGTAAAAACTAAGTATATTTTAGTCTATCTTATGTATATATCTTGTATATATGTAGGTATAGTATTTAAACTATTCATATTTAAGTTTATCTATCTTCTGTATTCCCGTACATCGGTCATATCATAATATTTATAATATCTCATTCCACCACTTATATACAATACAATGAATTATATCTGTTTAGAATTTAATTCAATAATATTAATTATGAATGTGTGAGAGTATGTATTTAAACAAGTAGATCTACTTTCACTATAAGAACCCGCTTGTGGCAGCAGGCTATAGGCTAAATATGTAGACATCTGCGTTTTCGATATTGGACAGCTGTCACATGGAGGTTCCTATAGTGAACATAGTGTAATTAATACATACCTGTAGCGGCCTGCGCTTTTTACCAAGTGGTATGTGTCTATCCCATCTGCGGTTACTGTTATATCATCTGAAAGAGGTTCCTCATTTGCATTATTTCTTACTTAACCATATTATTATGTACTGTTAAAAATTCTTAAAATTGCTTAATATTTTTTATAACAGAAAATGTGAACGAATGCCCATAAACTGGTAAATAACCAATTATGACGATGGCAATTTGTAATGAATATGTATTTACCACCACATTCCTTGAATGTTGATAATGCTCAAACTGGCCATATTACGCAGTTAGATAAAGTATGAGACAGTGGGTGGACAGCACATGTGCCTAAAGATAACTTTGAAATGGATATAAATTTTTTACTATATTTCCATTCAAGTAATAAGTAGACTAAAATTACGATGTAAAAATAATAAATAAAAAGACCTTTTTGAAAATAAAACTTTAAGCCACGTTTATATATATATATATATAATCCGGTATGGGTGGCCGAGTCGGAGGGGCCAAAGCGCATGCTCCGACCAGCCAATATTACCTCCGAGAAGGTATGTGCCATACCGGAGACTTCCCTGGATTGCTGGCTATACTGGACTAGAGGAGAACACAACCGAGGCTGCTATGCGGCCATCTTACATCCAGTACGGTGGTACCAACCCAATCGGCTACAATTTGAGTCTACCACCTAGTAAGGGGCAAGGGAAGGGACCTACAGTTTTACACCGGTTCCGAACGGTGAAGCAGCAGGTATAGGCACGTAAATTTGTTCGTCAGAAAAAACTCATTGGTACACGCCGACCGGACTCGAACCGCGGACCTCTCGCATGAGAAACTGATGCCCAAACCACTAGGCCACGCGCCGCCAAAAATGTACTAAACCAAAAGAAATCAGTTTAGGTTTTCGATTTGTTTTCAAAAAGCTTATCGCGCGAATTGCAAAGAAATACATACTTCTGCAAGTACTTGCTTATCAAGCATTCGCTGTCCAATGAAATTAATTGGTAAGTACATGAACATTTCGCAACAAGCTTTTTGAAAACCAATAGAAAACCTAAACTACTTTTTTTTACATGTCTTAATAAAACCTTGTTTTTAGAAAGGTTTTTTCTTCATTATTTTATTTCGTGCATTTTAGTTTTTTTTTTTTACTTTTGAGTATACATACTAGATTGTATAGCCACCAAAACCAAAAGGGTGTGAAAAAATTAAGCTCAATCCTTGGGGTGGAACTGGTTTAAAATGTATTTGCAGCATTAAAAGTTAAAAGTTTTTTTAAATTTTAAGCATACTAGATTGCATTGTCGCCAGCACCAAAATAAATGTAAAAAAGATGTAAATACTCATTGGCCAATTAATAATTAATTCGTAAATTTGACAAAGCACGAAAGCAGGCTGTATTGCAGTATCTAGTGTTTTTACTAAGCAGGTCTGTATGAAATAGATTTGTCGAAAGGATTGTAAGGATCACACTCCTTTCGACGATGAGTGTAGCTTCAATGGAGCAAAATTGAGAAAGCCAGTATACATTGTTTTATGAAGCTTAAGAGGTTGAATTCTTATAAAGGCAATGCTTAACTCACATGTACCACATTCCAACAACACGAGAACCACAAGAAAGCCGCAGCTGTGGAGAGTGGCAAATAATTTATAAATTCATATTTCAAATTAAAGGATTCACAGGTAATTACCACTCACACGTGGGACAGATTGCAGTTTTTGTGGTTATATGTCGTTGGAATGTGGTATGTGTGAGTTAAGTCTCAATATAATAGAGGCAAATAATTCACATCAGTTAGACAGTGTGAGCAAAACGATGACTTACAGGCAATACCTCATAATAACATAACTCATCATAACCCACGGAGACCACATTTTACAGGAGAAAGTGAAAACTTTTTTATTTCACACATAATGAAATAAATGTAAATATTTTGTGGTTTTTGATCTTGTTTGATTGCTTTTAATAGTTTTAATTAAAAATATGATTCAAAATAAATAAAAAATGTTTGACAGCTGTTGTGTGGCTTGCGAGAAATTGCGCGCAAATTTCGCTGAATGTGTTACCACTCCAAGCCCTCGCTTGGGGAAGTGATTAATTGCCACTATTTCAAATTATTAAATTCAATAGACCATGGGTTGCGAGTTTCTGCAAACACATAAAGTTTTTAATTTGAAAATTTTCTGCATACTTAACTCGATTTCAGATTTTTTGTGGGTTACGAGGTATTATTGCCTGTAAACCACCGAAAAGGCACATCATATGTCCATCCAAACAAATACACAAATATAATGAAAATGATACCTACAATAATGGCAATCGATTTGTTTTATCTTTTTTATTACTTTGATATAACAGCATTATTTTGTAAAGACACTGCAGACTAAGGTGACCCAGTTCGTGATGTAAAAGTCAAGTTCTAATTATTTAGTTGAATACATATTTTTTCACGAAAGTGTCCCATGATATCCCCCCATTCATATTAATGCATCTTTAGATATACGCGAAGTTGCCAATTCTCGAACTGTGACAGAAAATTGGGGTCAATGACATTGATAAGTAGGTCACTGGGTTAGTAACGATGGGCGCGCCCGCCTATAAGGACGCGGAGCGGTGCCCGCGCGCAGGTCTATCAGCCTCGCTCTACACGTGTTGTCTCGTTTTAGGTGTTAGACAGCCCAGAATTTATGTATTTTTTCAGAAGATTTGCAATCGTCGTAATTTATTTAAAAAATTTATTCAGGCAAATTGTATCAACACCAAACTGGCCCTACTACAACACATGCAATCACCTGTGTTCATCTGCGGGATCTTTACAAAATGTATTCAGGCTAATTGTATCAACACCACACTGGCCCTACTACAACACGTGCAATCACCTGTGCTCATCTGCGGGATCTTTACAAAATGTATTCAGGCTAATTGTATCAACACCACACTGGCCCTACTACAACACGTGCAATCACCTGTGCTCATCTGCGGGATCTTTACAAAATGTATTCAGGCTAATTGTATCAACACCACAATGGCCCTACTACAACACATACAATCACCTGTGTTCATCTGCGGGATCTTTACAAAATGTATTCAGGCAAATTGTATCAACACCACACTGGCCCTACTACAACACGTGCAATCACCTGTGTTCATCTGCGGGATCTTTACAAAATGACCCTGTAGATTGCAAACTACGAATGCAACTACAAAACTAAGGCGCTGCACGAAACTTAATTACCTATAATAATAAACAAAAAACCAAAAAAACCGAGGGTTTTGTCATTGCAATACAAGATGAGGTTGTCAAGATGAACAACTATAGGAAACACATAATGAAGGACGGCACCATTGACATCTGCCGCGCCTGCCACCAACTTGGCAAGTCCCTCAGACATGTGATTTCCGATTGTTCTTTGCCAACTTGCCAACACCGAGTATCTGCATAGACGCAACCTAGTAGCCAGGATTATCCACCAGCAACTTGCCTTAAAGTTCAACATTGTGGGTACTGAGGTGCCTTACTATAAGTACAATCAACCGCCAGTTCTCGAGAATGGTCATATCACACTCTACTGGGACCGGTCCATTATCATCACAGGCAGGACTATTCTCCCGAATAGACCTGATATTGTGATAGTGGACCGGGAGGCGAGGCGCGCAGCGCTCGTCGATATCGCCGTGCCGCACGATGGTAATCTCATCAGTAAGGAAGCAGGGAAGATGTTAAAGTATATGAATCTGCAGCACGAGGTTACCAAAATGTGGCCGGTCGACTCGACGATCGTTGTGCCCATAGTCGTATCGGTGCATGGGCCGGTAGCGAAGAGCCTCGACGACCACCCTCGCGACCACCTTAAGAGGCTTTTTTCGCTGAGTGGTTGGGTCAAGGGCCAGATCCAGAAAGCAGCCCTGCTCGACACTTTGCGCATAGTCCGGAGGTTTCTCTCTTTGGGACCCAACCATCGGTAGCCTGGGTTCGCCCCGCCGCCGCCGTTGGCGGAAACCCCAGTTTTCTAACGTTAGTTTTGTATATGTTTTATATATGTATATGCTAGATATTTAAATATGTACAATATCGTTTTAAAAAATATGTCAATAAAGATATAAAAAAATCCAAAAATCAAAATCTGTCTTGCTTGCTACAGGTTAATAACATTTTATGTATGTATCTAAGTAAATTTAATAAATAATATTTGATGTTATGTAGAAAGATTCCAATGAAGGTCAATAATTAAATGGTAAATGTAACATTTAGAATGTAAACAATAAAAATCACATCATCACTCTACCAAAAATGTCCTAATTTTGTAGCGTCTCATGTAAAATGTTCAAAGCTTGTAACAGTAAAGACAAAAATAAACTAATTCAAAACTAACATCTAAACACGAAACATTAAACTAGACCACATTAGAGTATATGATATGAAGTTCACCAAAGCACACCAAGCGAATATAATCGTGAGTGACACTGAACACTTACCCCCATGTACACAGAAATCACATTGATATTTGTCCAATGTTTCCAATGTGGTAACATAGGGGGCGCCCTCCACCACCTGATCTACCCACTTTATAGCGCTCACCATCTTGTATCTCTCGTCCTGGGTGAACACGGGCGGGCCCTTGTGCTTGGCGATCTCCGCGTCAGTGTGCACGCCCACTATCAACACGTCCCCCAGTGCCTTCGCTTGGCGGAGCGAGTTGGCGTGGCCGAAGTGTACCATGTCATAGCTGCCGACAAACAAATCCACATTACGCGTCTCACCTTGCTTGCGCTGCTCACACACCTCAGCTAATCAAAACCACTTAATCAAGTAGTTCTAGGGAGCGGGCGGATAGGCTTTATAGGTGTTTCGTTAGTCAACTTCGGGAGGGTTACATACACACTCAAATAAACACTTTACGTAAGAAAAAAACATATGTTTATAGGAGCATTTTTTCTCCTAACAAAAAAATAAAATCAAATAAGTAACTGTAAAAACCAATCATAGTGACCTTGTGACTTACTTACAACAAACAGCTGTTCTGCGTTTGAACATAGTACGGTCATTGACCCCGTACAATGCAAGTTACCTACTGTTACACACAGGTTAATGTTTAGGTAGCAAACATGTTTTGTTAAATTTCTCAAAAAGTAATACTATAAACATATAATTTTTTTTTGCGTAATGTGTTTATTTGAGTGTGTATACGTAACCCTCCCGAAGTTAAAGCTTAGGAGAAGGAAGAGAGAGTTGATAAAGCAGCTAAGGAAGGCTAAAGCCTCAGGAGACAGAAATCTATGCCACCAATTAGCCAGAGCGATGAGATCTATCCTAAAACTCATCCAGAAAGTATCTGAGCAAATTACGGTTGCTGGCAATGAATTTCGAAAGGCTCAGATTATAGCAGCTTTCGAGAAGAACCCCTTTTATTTCGCCAAAAAAGCTTTTAAGGAACAGCAGGGTACAATTAGGTTAAGTACGGACGAGATGTTCAACTACTTTAAATCCACATATACCACCCCGGAGGCAGATATAACTTACAGGGATCCACCAGCTCCAAAACCCAAAGAACCTGCTCTAGCATTTGATGCTGATTCACCGACGATGGAAGAGCTGGAATACCACATAAAAAGGAAACCAAATAGTTCCGCCCCGGGACCCGATGGCATACCATACATCATATACAAAAAATGTCCATCAGTGCGGAAACACATGTTGAACATCTACAAAAGAATTTGGACGAACAGAGAAGTGCCAGACTGTCTTGGTAAAGCCGTGTTTGTTCTTCTACCAAAAAAGAAAGAAGTTACTGATCCCAAGGATATTAGACCTATAGCCCTTACGAACACAATTTCGAAAATATTCTTCTTCATTATACAGGCCAGACTACTCAAACACATGTGTACCAACGACTACTTACCGAAGAAGTACCAGAAAGGTTTTCTCCCAAGAGTTGCAGGGTGCCTCGAACATAATTCTTTGCTGACTGAATGTCTTAGAGATGCAACGAAGAATGAGAGACAATTAACTGCCACGTGGTTAGACTTTGAAAACGCCTTCGGTTCGGTGCGCCATGACTTACTATTAAAGGCGCTAGAGTGGTATAATGTGCCACCTCTGATCTGTAATATAATAGCCTCCTACTACAAAAAACTTTCCTTTGTAATACAAGTAAAAGGCGAAACGGAGAAGACACCGGAAATTCGTTACGGCATAGGACTTTTCCAGGGTTGCTGCCTCTCTCCTGTCACATTTAACATTGTTATCAACATTCTAATTGATCGCAACCGTGGCTGATGAAGCTCCTTTTAAATTCTTGGGCAAAAGGATCACCAGCAGAGGAAAGGAGCATCCTACTGATGATATTGTCCAACTTTTCGAAGAGAGCCTCCGCCAAACTGACAATCTTCCCCTCCTGGGTACACAAAAGGCGTGGATTTACGATAACTACCTGACATCAAAACTTTCATGGCCATTTCTCGTCTACGACTTCACAAAGCAAAACCTGACTAAATTAGACTCGTATGTGACCAGATTCCTGAAATCATGGTTTGGACTGGCTCACCCGGCTGACTCGTCAACGCTATACAGATCTCACAATAACTTTGGACTGAACATTAAGAAACCGTCGATATTTTATCAAAAGGCGAGAATAGCCAAACGATGTATACTCAAAGACTCCAATGATAGCGCTATTCAAGCCTTACCCAACACATCACTATCAGATGAACTGGAATCGAGACTCGACTTCTACAAATCATTCCAAGTTGGTACACGCACCAATAGATCTGGATTGGGCATAGAAACAGCAAAGTCTGATAAAGAAATACTGAAAGGTTTTGCTCAGGAGGACATGGAACAAGGCTTCAAACTTCACGCCTTAAACCTAGAAATGCAGAATGATTGGCTAACAGTGGGTGACTTCTGCATCCCTCCTGCATTGAAGTGGAAATCCATAATATACAACTGGTCCCCTGAGCTGCTTAAGTTCTACTTAAATGCATTCCAGCTTACTCTCCCCGACCCGAGTAACCTAGTTAGATGGGGGAAATCTACAAATAAACTATGCCCGTCATGTAAGGAGTTCGTAGGCACGGCCAAACATTTGTTATGCGGATGCAAAATACTACTTGAGCGAGGCCAGTATTCCTACCGTCATGATAAAGTCCTCCAAATCATCAGAGAGGCCATCAACCTGTCAATTGCACGGACCAGGAAAGGGCAAACCAGTAGCGGCTTCCAGAAGGTCAACTTTGTGAAACCTGGAGCCAATAAGCTGCCCAAAGATAGGACTAAACCTTCTTCAATTTTGGGAGCAGCAAAGGATTGGGAATTGTTGATGGACACACTTGAGAAGCATTACCAAATGCCTTCGGAAATCTGTACCACAGCATTAAGACCGGATATACTCATATTCTCAAAAGCGACAAAGCATGTAGTACTTGTTGAACTTACAGTTCCATGGGAAAGTAACATACCGAAGGACCACAACATCAAACTTAACAAGTACTGCAACTTAGTAGACCGGATTGTGAGAAACGGATTCAAGACTGATCTCTTCGCTGTGGAAGTCGGAGCAAGAGGACTACCAGCGAAGTCGCTCTACAGTCTCTTCAAGAATCTAGGGCTCCCAAGATCGACGCTAAGCTCATATATGGAGAGAGCTTCGAAAACGTCACTGGAAGCATCCTACAGAATATGGATAGGTAGAGAGAGGGAGGTCGAGAGCGGGACTGGTGGTTTCCCCGCGTCCTAGTCAACGCAGACTAGCTGACGAGGCCTTGACGCGAGCCGAAACGTGAAGCATGCGCGGGAAATTTTGAGTGGCCACTCGCTAGTCACCGCCTCGATTAACACTCTCCTCTACTGCCGATGGGCACATGAGAAGCATGACCAGATGCCTTCTGAAATCTGTACCACAATATTAAGACCGGATATACTCATATTCACAAAAGCGACAAAGCATATGTAGTACTTGTTGAACTTACAGTTCCATGGGAAAGCAACATACCGAAGGACCACAACATCAAACCTAACAAGTACTGCAACCTAGTAGACCGGATTGTGATAAACGGATTGTGAGAAACAGATTCAAGACTGATCTCTTCGCTGTGGAAGTCGGAGCAAGAGGACTACCAGCGAATTCGTCCACAGTCTCTCCAAGAATCTAGGGCTGCCAAGATCGACGCTAAGCTCATACATGGAGAGAGCTTCGAAAACGTCACTGGAAGCATCCTACAGAATATGGATAGGTAGAGAGAGGGAGGTCGAGAGCGGGACTGGTGTTTCCCCGCGTCCTAGTCAACGCAGACTAGCTGACGAGGGCTTGAAGCGAGCCGAAACGTGAAGCATGCGCGGGAAATTTAGAGTGGCCACTCGCTAGTCCCGGCCTCGATTAATACCCTCCTCTACTGCCGATGGGCCCGGATATGTTCGGTGAAGCCATCGTAAGCTTAGATCCACACCTTCCTTGACTAACGAAACACCTATAAGTTGCATTAGGTATTTTATTTTGTAAAGATTGTATGACTGAATACACCAGAGGTTATTGAAGGAGGACTGTGCCCAGCAGTAAAATATTCTATGGCTGTTTAAGGATAATAATGTTGATGTCTATATCATTGGCTTATATAATTATTTACCTAAGCAATGCTGACTGTATTTTCTCATACAGGCATTCTTATATAGAAAGGATTAATGTTTTGTTTTTCTTATTGTTGTGCCTCCACTCTCCCATTGTTGGAGCTTGGCCGCCATCGTAGAAATTATTCATGTTAGTGAAACAAGGTTTTTTTTCCCCAGCCATCAATGCAACATTGATGACCGCGAAAAAAAAATCTGTACCAAAATGGATAATCTTCTTTGTTAAATTGAACAAAACATGGCATTTCTCAACTTGTTGTGTTTGTAAATGTATTTATACGAATTACTGACAGATCATTGCGTCCCTTTCGGAAGTAGATGCCATGCCAATACTTCCTTTGTGTTGTGCATGGTATCACTGCTATCCAAAAACAAATTAATCGACTCAAAAATATAGTTGTCTTTGAGTCGATTAATTTGTTTCGATAAATACCACACTTGATAACACTGTTAATAGTGAACAATGTTCCGTAGGTAGGTACTATCAGTGCCCTTCGTTGGATGTTTCTGAAACATAGAGTGTGACTGATTGATTGTAATTAGTGATTGATTGATTAGGCACTACTCCTGGCTGGGGTGTACTATAGAATCAACGATCATGTCCAGAATGTATTGAAAAAGAAGTACTAAGGTAATTGTAAACTCTGTATCATTCATGAACCATCTTTGTAATCATTGATAGAAATGTAAGTAAGTAATGTAATCATAATAGTGAGTAGTTTCCACAAGGTGACTCACAATGAATGACTTCTTGTTATCAAGATTAGTAAACATAACATAACGGATTAGTAACCACAGAGATTGTGTAACATTATTCAGTGAGGTTTCCTGCACTTCTTGGAAATTAAACTCAATTCTTAACGCTTAATGTACTTTGAATGGGCATGCAAAAAATTCCACAATACAGTTGGTTAGTCACACACATTTCTGTGATTTTAGATTATTTACGCAAGAAATAACGATGTAGGTACTTAAGTAGCATAAAATTGAGTTTTTAATTACATTAGCTACATTTTTAGAGGACGTCATCTCATAGGAAATAAAATGAGAAAAGTTTATGGAAATGTTGAAATTACTTAAAAGTTGATAATTAACTCAGTGCCTAGATTACTCATATACCTACCTAGTATAATAGTATATAGACATCAGAAATATTAAAAAAATGCATAATATCTGCATATGTTTTTGCAAATTGCAAATATATGTAAGGGACACGCAAACCAACGATGGGATGGAGATTAACATACCCGCAAAAGTTCCTATCATGACTGCTTAACTAATTGCGATTTCAGATGCCCTTTCGTACAGCACATCGACCGGTTCTAATAAAACTGTCATACTCACAGATTCAAAAAGTGCACTTCAAGTTCAACGCCTCGTGTCCTGTACCTTGGAAGATCGGTTTCATACGAAATATTAAAAGATATACGTATATAAACTGAACACCAAAGGAAACTACATAACTCTACAATGGATTCCATCGGAAGTTGGTATTGCGGGCAACGAGGAGGCTGACTGTACATCTGACGCAATAATTAGTCAATGTAAAACTTTCTGCACTGACCACCTACCCGAAATAAAAAAGAACTGTTATAATATGTGGAAACGATATTTCGACGAGAGATCAGTGCAGAAAGGTATATGGTACAGAACAATGCAGTGTGAACCGTTAAAAATTCCCTGGTTTGCCATGAGCAACAGACCGAGAACAGAAATTGTAATGGGTCTGAGACTACGATCCGAACACATTCCAACAAATAAGACAATGTACCTCATGAGGATAGCACAATCACCCAACTGTAGCACATGTGGGATAGAAGAGGACCTACTCCATATACTGCTGGAATGTGCCCGGAACCGAGAACTGAGGCAGAAGCTAACTGACAGACTCAACCTGTTTTTTAAAGTATACGAAGCCTTGGGTCGAGCTCAGGGGGAGGAGTTTGAATTAATAGTAAGTTTTTTTGTAAAGTCACAGGCATTGAATTGTGCTGAAGTACATTAAAATATCAATATAGTTACTATGGGGCTGGCATAGCCAGGAATGGATAAAGCCTAAAAAAATATTTAGATTAAAAAAAAATATATGTAATTACAAACTGCAGAGAACGATAAGATAAAGCAAGGTGTAATAAATACCACCTTGACTGCCCAAGGTTTCCAGAGCTCTGTGACACTGCGACATGGCCAGTATACCTATGTTATTTATGCATTTTGTTTTTATTTGAATATTGTCGTTTATTTACACACCTTTTTCCTACATTAATTATATACACAATTATTTACATTAAATACCTATATACAAAATTAGAATAGAAAAAGAAGCGGGTTTGCCACCGGCAGCGGAGCGAGCCCAAGCTACCGGTGGTCGGACCCGGGGGAAAAATCTCCGGACGATTCGAGCGGTGTCAAGTAAGACCCCCTTCTGCATCTGGTCCTTGATCCAACAGTCAAGCGAGAGCCTTCTGAGATGATGGTCGAGGCTCTTCGCTATCAGCCCATACGCAGACATGACTATGGGCACAACGATCGTCCAATCCACGGGCCACATGTCTGTAACCTCGTGAGACAGGTCGATGTATTTCAACATCTTGTCTTCTTCTGCCTTCACAAGGTTCTCGTCATGCGGCACCGTGATGTCGACGAGTGTTGCGCGTCGCGCCTCCCGGTCGATGATCACTATGTCAGGTCTATTCTGTAACGCTGTAAACCACGATCGTCTACACCGGCCTTAAATCTGGACATAGACCTTGCACGTCCCAATAGAAAGTTACCGAAGACGACAAGGAAAGCCGGTGTAGCCAGGTATATATAACTGGTCAGCGCTATTATACTCCCGGACGGCATATTAATAATTTAAAAGGAGGCTCATTAAATTCATTTTAGTATTAAACCAAACAGTAGTGCAGGGTAGATGCCTCGCGAATGAGTCCAAACGTGTTGAGAGGGCGTTAAATTGTTTTATTTAGGGAGCCAGTCGTCTATGGTTTTGTTGTGCGCGGATCCGCAGCGCAGCTATGTTGGCAGCACTAGCGCGGGTCACTTCTGTCAACACCATCATGCAGTGAAGGTATAAATTTTTAACATCGGAAGTCAATCTGGTCGAGGGGCGCGGCGTGCGTCGTTGAACCGTCCCTGGGGGACTAAAGTAAGTTGCTAACTGTGTATTTCTCGTCGTCGCGTTCCTTGTATGTAAAATCAACTCCAAAAAGTGTTATGCCAAACGTGTTCGGCGATTTTTATCTGAGTCATCCGCTCAAGTTGTTTCAATCTTGCCGCTAGGTGCCGCTCGGGCATCGGCGTTGCTATCGCGTTTCGTTGACACGGCGAATACTGTTTATATTTCAGTCCTACGCGTTAGCTGACATAAAAAGTACCATGGTTGGTAGAAGGAGGCTTCGGTGAAGAGGCTCGACCATAGGAAGAAGCGACAGTATCAGGTAACTTTCCTTCTCCTAACGCGAAGCCCCGCGAGTAGTGAAACCTTCAGTTTGACGTATTATTTCGTAACGGACTTGACAAACGCATTCTCAATTTCCCTCTGACAGCGGAGTGAACGCATAAGAGTGCAGGCCGAGGTGCGGACTGTACTCGGGAGCTCGCCGCGTTGCGACCGTCGGTGAGGAACTTATTGTATTTATTTTTGGAGGTTAGAGAGCATGTGCCCAACCTCCCGAGCGACTAGTGTCGAATATAGATTAAAATAACAATGTGTTTGATGGCCACCGGCCTAGGAGTACGTCCGCCGGTTTGCGGTTGGTGCGGGCGTACGAATTAAGTATGAAATGTATGTGTAGCTTCTTCTGACCGTCACTTCTTCTGACGGGTTCTTCTGATGGGTTCTTCTGACGGGCTCTGCTCGCATTCTTCGTTCGGGCTCCGCTCGACTTCATCGGGCGGTTTCTGCTCGCATTACATCTCGGCGAGAGCGATCCAGTGTCGGCCCGGGCGCCTCGCCCGGTCGCATCCCTCGGGCTCGAGTGGCGCGAAACCTCAGGCGTCTGGGCGCCGCGTCGGTCCGGCACACAACGCATCGTGGCACCAGAGTGGGCTTCCGCTCGCACCGTCGTCTTCCGGGTAGCAGCCACGGGAGCTCCGGAAGACCCAGCTAAGTCCCTTTCTGGTGGCACGATTCGGTGGATGTGCGGTTTAACGTGTGGTTTGCACTTGCGTGCACAGATGTTTAGTTTTGAAAGGAGTAGGTATTTTAGGAGTAGGTAGGAGATCAGACAGGAACCAACCCTGAGAACATTCTATATAATTTTCTGTTGAAGGATGTACTTTTGTACCTATTATTTAATTAAATCTTTCAAACTTGTAACGCTGGCTTTTAATTATCTCATGCTCTAGGCTATATGCCGCACTCACCCCATCACTCTGGATATTTTAGCTACACCCAATAGTCATCTGTCACAATTCGCCATAATAGTCCTATCAGTGATAATCGGCCGGTCCCAGTAGACCGTGATGCGAGTATTTTCGAGAACTGGCTGTGGGTTATACCTTGTAGTAAGGCACCTCCGAGCCGACAAGGTTGAATTTCAAGACAAGTTGCTGATGGATAATCCTGGCTACTAGTTGTGCCTGTGCAAATACTCGGAGTTGGCAAGTTGCGAACAACCGGAGATTACATGTCTGAGGGATTCGCCAGGCTTGTGGCAGGCGCGTCAGATATCGATGGTGCCATCCTTCATAATGAACCTCCTGTAGATGTTCGTCTTGACAACCTCGTCTTGTATTGCACAGACAAAACCCTCGGTTTCCCCAAAGAGGTCCCCGAAAAGCAGCCAGTGTACGGAAGCAAGCTGGTCAACATCCGGTCCTGTGAGTGACCGGAAATAACGCCCATGTAGTTCCTTGCCTTTCCATTCCTCAATGCGGTCATCGATGCTCAGCACAACCGGTTTATGCCAGTCCTCTTCAGCGGGGTTAATCCTTTGTCACTGGTGACTACATCCCTGTGCATCTCATTGTCGTTGCCTTTTGCGATAAAGTACTCGCGGAGGGTGCATACCTCGCGGTTGTGGAGGTTCTTAGCATTTAGCATGCCTCGTCCACCGCACTTCCGCGGGATATACAGCCTCATGAGTGATGAGAGACGACCGTGGGTGGTGCATCCAGTTCGCTGTCAATAGTGTTCGAACTTTTCTGTCCAGGGCATCCAGCTCAATCTGAGAGCATTTGAGTATGCCAAAGGTGTACACAAAATGTCCCACAACTCAACGTCAAGCGGGAACCAGGGAGTAGGCCAGTTTATGACTAGGTAAACTAAGAAAACCCAAGGAAAAATAAGAAAAAAAATCATGGAGTCATTTGTTTTTTATGATATGAGCATTTTTTGAAAAAAGTTGAAAATTGACATTTCGTACAATATTTTTAGGTACTACGACTATAAATTTGCAAATATAATGAGCAAGTCTCCTAATTTTAAAATTTAATGCCAATGGATAGTCTAAGCCAGGCTGAGAATGACAGTGAAAGAATTTTTTCAATATCAGGACCTGAAAGTTGATAGGTAACTATAAAAGTGCGACATCGAACGCGCATAGCGCGTGACGTCATGACTGCACGACGCAAGCATGCCGCCCCGCCGGCATCTCATATCCGCTGCCACCGCCGCGCATCGCTGCTGCAAGTTTAGCAGTTTCTTCGTTCCTATGATACCTAATCTCGTATACCTAAAGATTACACTTTTTATTATGTGTAGAAAAGCTACAGAAACGTTAACTATTATACACATATTAATTAGGAAGTTTCCATTTTTTTTTTATTTAATGCCATCGGATAGTCTAAGCCAGGCTGAGAATGACAGTAAAAGATTACGAAATAGGAATATGAACATTCTTGGATACCTAAAGGTTACATTTCATGTAGAAAAGATGCAAAAAGTTTATCTACTATACATATATTAGGTAGTAGTAGGCAGGTAAGTACTTACTTCGAGAGTTTGACTCCTCTGATTTCGGCACTACAGTATGATGGATTATTGTGAAAAAAATCCATAATCATGCCTACATCTACGCTTGGCAGGTTACTGGAGTCACCACGATCAAAATCTTTCTCCATTATTTGGTTTTTACTAGTCACAATAAAGATAATATTTCGTACGCGTACGGACGGAGCCGGCGCGGCGTGCGAACGGCACGAGGAGACTAGTGCGACTGTGACGTCACATGGCACCCGGCTGAATGTAATTTTGGCGCGATGGGATTTTCGAAGTAGCAAAACTAAAAATTGTAATAACTTGGTCATTTTTAAAGATATCACAATAATTCTTTCAGTGGTAGCATCATGAACCTTAATCCTATTAAATAAGAGTGATATTTATAGCATTTTCGTATAAAGGAGACTTCCTCATTGTTATAAATTTTTTATTGGTAGCCTAAATAACTCTGCTATTGATCAGTATCCCAAATAAAAGCAAAATGCCCATATTTTTATCACAAAAAAATATTAAGTAAAATTTTCAACGTTTTTAAAAAAATGCTCATATCATGAAAAACAAATGACTCCGATTTTTTTTCTTATTTTTCCCTGGGTAGTCATGAACTGGCCTACTCCCTGGTTCCCGCTTGACGTTGAGATTTGGGACACGTTGTATTAGAACGGTCATGAATGACGCAATGGAGTGGTTAAAACTACCTTTATAGGGAATTCCGAAATTAAAAAATATATATCCTGGTAGTGATATAGTTAGTAACTTTTGGCACTTTTATCATGCTGTAATGTATAAATACTTATTTAAAAACCCAAAAATTATTTTGAAAAAAATTATTGTTGTGGAAGTGATTTTGATTTGGAACTTTCCCACATTACACACGGTACAAAATATTCCCAGGAAAAGAGAAAACAATTATTTTGACGGCTGTCAATTCATACATACCTATGCACACAATTTCTGGCAGGATGGTCAACTGGTTTCTAGTCTTGCTTTATTTCAAATGCATTATTTGAATATTTCAATTCACTTCAATTACCTACACGTCGTTATGTGATTTGTATGCAATTTTAGGATAGAAAATTCGGGAAAAAATGTTGTGTGTGTTTTGTTTTTACTGGAGTTAAAAAAAATCGTCAGTGCTTCTACTAGTGAATCATCATTTGTTTTACATCGTTTTGTGAGTAATGTCATTGGATATTAGTGTGAATAGAGTTTATTGATCTGACTTCATTATTTTACGAAATATTAGAGTTTATGTCCCAAATTTCGCCGCGCGAAAATGACATGAATTGCTTATCCTAAATATAATATAATAAACCTAAAATACTCCTACTATTCAATAGGTAAATTATCACATCAAACCCAAATCCCCATTCATTCATACAAATTCTAATGTATTTATTGTGACATGTGATATTTATGCAGAACAGTACTAAGTATGGTTTTGTGAAATTAACTGGAAATTATTATTTGACTGAAACTGTTACAAGGTTAAAATTACAACAGATAGTTTGAAGGTTAATCGATCGAACTCACCACCCATCGCACCACACTCGCACCGTTTTCCTGCCCTCCGCACCTTCACTCATCTTTGCGCCGATTCCTCAGGATGTGAGAAACGGCGCCTCAGATACGCTCGCGGTGATTCTCAATGATGATTGTATTCTTGTACAGCACTATTAGCGCGAATTACACAGGCACAGAATGAATCGACTGTACTGTGAATATACCTCGAAAAATCGCAGAAAATTAAAATAAATGAACAAATGATCAATCAATTTATGAATGAGCGGACTTGGAACGCTCAGCGGAAGTTGAATGAGAATGACGTTGGAATAAACGACGAATTGTCACGCCATGCACGCGCCGTACGTCACTCCGTCCGACACACACTGATTTTCTTTATTTCTGACAGTGTTCTGACAGTGAGTGGAGTGACACCTCGCTCGACGAGTGGCTCGGGATCAATTCTGATGTCTCTCACTGACAGTTCTCCTCCTAAGAAATTTTTATTTTCGGAATTTAACTGTTTTGGTGGTTTAAAAAAAAATAACCAGGGTTAATATAAAGAAGATGCGTCGCGTTTCACACCTGACAACTCTAGTGGCTCCTGCGAGATCCTACGGCTCGGGTTGACTCGGCTCGAAAGCGAACCAACTGAATCCGATATTCGTTTGGTCGTTTATGTAATCTGGTGAATCAGTGGTAAGAGTGTAGGGTCTTTATTTTTTCGATCTAGACCTTATTTTTGTTTTTTTTTAGCAATGTTAGGGTGTTAATTTATGGTTATTTTTTTACATGCGCCGCCTCAACATTATGTTAGGGTTAATATATTAACCCTGGTTATTTTTTTTTAAACCACCAAAACATCACTCATACGGATACCACCACAGAGCACGAAATACCCCCGCCCGCGCCCCCTCCTAGAGGCGCCCTGAGCGCGATTTCTCTACAACGGCGTTGAAGCCTGTAGGCGTGGCCTATGACTTACATATGTGTGTTGTGCGTGTGCATTTGTTTTGTGCGTGTGCCTAACTTGCTCCTCTTTGTGTGTAGTGTCGATACTAACACACACACACATACGAAGCGCTAGTAGCACTGCGTCCAGTTATTGGGTTTCAAATAATATTATCGCTTAGGGCGCCTCTAGGAGGGGCGCGGGCGGGGGTAATACGTGCTCTGTGGATACCACACTCCTTCGAGCCGAGTGTTTCCGAAAAGGGTTTCCGCAGGATCCGCAGGAGCCGCCTGAGCTGTAAGGTGGCGGACCGGTCGAAGCGTGGCGGGTCTGGCACATGAGAGAACAAAATTGGGTCTTGCTTGCGCTATACATCAGCTGTGATGTTGTGGAGGTTAAAAAAATTGGTTGTCTGTAAAGTCGGTTTACGGACGATAGTTTTACGTGATGACGTCATAAATTATATAAAGTGCGAAGTCAGATACAAAATCAGTTCCGGCAGATATTTACCATGTAAAATTAATTTAAGTACCGTGTACCGTGTGGGGTCGGTACTTAAAAAGAATAGCCCCACTGCATCTCTCCCCGTCGCATGTCGTAAAAGTCGACTAAGGGATAAGAAAATTCGTCAGCCTCGGTAGCTCAGTGGCGCGGTTGGTTAGTCAACTGTTATTAAGCAACGCTGAGCGCGGTCAGTGTTTGGATGGGTGACCGCTCGACCGTTGGAGGCTGACCGTGGTTCGGATTCCACGTTAAACTGTAGGTCCCTTCCCTTCTTACCTTACTAGGTGGTAGGGTTTATCCCGGCCGGGTTGGTACCACCGCACTGAACGAAACGTCGGTCGAAACGGCTATGTAAATAGTTCGTGTTTTCCGTCCAGTTTAGTGTAGCCGACATGAAATGAAGGAAAGCACTGACATGGCACCTACTTCACCCTGTGTTATGGGCTGACCTCACGGATGTTGTAGGTGATGTAGCCAACCGAGTCAGGTTCCATAAAAAAAAAGATAAAGATGTGATAATAACTAATAAAAAATATGAGAAAATAACGACTATAAATTTTTGTTTAATTTATATTTAAAAAACCTAAAAAGCCAATAATATTAATTATCAATATAAACATTGTGTTGGGACTCAAACCTACATAACGCCATCTACATGTACAACGTTGCAACATCTACCAACTGCGAAATATTGACGCTAGATGTGGACGCTAGATGTCGCTCCATGAAATCTTCACATACTGTTGAGAAAATTTGCAGCGACATGGTCGATTAGTCAGCATGGTTAAGACGTCTGGTCGGTCATGGTGGCAGGGACCGCGGGTTCGAGGCTCGCAAAAGACGGAGAAATATATTTTGTATTTCCTACTATTGTATATGCCTCTCTATCGCGCTCTCGCTTGCACACACAGGTCTCTATCGCGCTCTCGCTTGCACCCCCAGGTTTAGATGGAACGTGACACTTCTTCGTGCGTGCAGCCGGTGTTCATCAATTTATAAGACGTCACGTCATCACGTCAAAAAATAACCAGGGTTAAAATAAAGAAGATGCGTCGCTACGACGCATCTTCTATATATTAACCCTAACCTAATGTTGAGGCGGTGCATGTCGTTCTTGTTACGTTTCGTTTCTGCCACTTCGCGTTTACAATCAGCTGATTTATAGCGCAAGAGTCAATTTTGTTCTTTCATGTGCCGCTTCGACAGTTTTTGTCCGCCCGCCTCCATGATGGCTCAAACCCAAAGACATTATTAATCTCTTTGCTCAAACCTCGTGGCTCAAACAATCCCGAGATTCAGTTTTTTCCGTTTCTTGAATAGCGAGCTCAAAAAAAAGTTATTGGGAAATTCTCGATCCAAGTGGGCGAAAAAATTTGGAATTTTTGACAAATTTTGGAAAATCTCAAAAAGTTACGCGATTGCTGATTTTGGGAATTCAAATTGCACTTTGAAACCCTCGGGGCAGTGGCACATTTTGATGACAATAGGACCCATCCGCATACCTCTCATAACTGCGAAACTAACTACAGGCAAATGTCACAATTTCATAAATCGGGGCACTATAGTCGATCACGAAAACATAAACATTTTCAATGTTAAAATACAAAACGTGTCGGACCACGCTCAGTGAAGGGTTCCGTAGCCGAGAAGAACGGTCATGGTATAAATATATTATATCACTAGCTGTTGCCCGCGGCTTCGCTCGCGTGAAATTCGTATTTCAAAGAAGAATCTAAGTAACTACGGGCGAGGCCGAAGGCCGAGTTGCGTTCAGGTAAACGATAAATCTTCTCAAATAAAGTAAGCAACTAACGGCGAGGCCGAAGGCCCAGCTGCATCCTGGAAGACAATAAACCTTCACGAAGAAAGTAAGTGACTAAGGGCGAGGCCGAAGGCCGAGCTGCGTTCAGGAAGACGAGAAACCTTCTCGAAGAAAGTAAGTAACTAAGGGCGAGGCCGAAGGCCGAGCTGCGTTCAGGTAAACCAAAAACCCTCTTCTGCCTTCGGGCCGGGCCTCACCTTAAATGACTTCCTTTCTTCGATAGCATATAATATCGTTTACTCCATCTATTTATTTAATAAAATATATAAAAAAGTAATATTAATAACTAAATAATTAAAACCTACCTAACAAACATTAAAATAACTATCATAAAAGGGGCGTTTTCAAATGTTCCTAGAACACTTGCGGCATTACCCCGCTGGATGGCAAAGCTTACCGTTTGAATGAAGTAGGCCCTTGATTGCGGGACACCAGTTGCGTCCACCAGCAGAGACCCAAGCCTATTCAAGAAGCTTTTGGCTTCAATGACTGCTCCACGGACCGAGGGTTTCAACCGCAAACGCATCAAATTCTAAATATTGAATTATATATCTATAATATTTATTGCGTTTGAGGCTGTCCGCCCAGGCCTCGACCGCGCCGGCCGGTCTTGAAGATGCCCGAACATGACTTGGAGCCAATGTGAGAACACAAATGGCGTCCCACATCAAAGACCTACCCTTGGCCCATGGAACTAAGGTGATACCATCGGGCCTCTTGCCATCCAGCCGGGAATAACCGCAAGGTTTTAGGATGCACGGTATGTTTGCCGTCAGAAGCGTGGACTTTATAATAAAATTTAAATTAATTTAACTCAATCTTAATATCGCTTAGTTATCTACTTTATTCGAGATGGTTTAGCTTCATCCAGAACGCAGCTCGGCCTTCGGCCTCGCCTTAGTTACTTACTTTCTTCAAGAAGGTTTATCTTCTTCCTGACCGCAGCTCGGCCTTCGGCCTCGCCCTTATTTACTTGCTTTCTTCAAGATGTTTTATTATCTTCGCCTTAGTTACTCACTTTCTTCAAGATGGTTTAGCTTTTTCCTGAACGCAGCTCGGCCCGCGGCCTCGTCCTTAGTTACTTCCTTTCTTCCAGATGGTTTATTATTTATCAGAACGAAGCTCGGCCTTCGGCCTCGCCTTAGTTACTTACTTTCTTCAATATGGTTTAGCTTCTTCCTGAACGTAGCTCGGCCTTCGGCCTCGCCCTTAGTTAATTGCTTTCTTCGATATGGTTTATTATTTATCAGAATGTAGCTGGGCCTTCGGCCTCGCCTTAGTTACTTACTTTCTTCAAGATGGTTCAGCTTCTTCCTGAACGCAGCTCGGCCTTCGGCCTCGCCCTAGTTACTCGCTTTCTCCGAGATGGTTTATTATTTATCAGAACGTAGCTTGGCCTTCGGCCTGGCCTTAGTTACTTACTTTCTTCAATATGGTTTAGCTTCTTCCTGAACGTAGCTCGGCCTTCGGCCTCGCCCTTAGTTAATTGCTTTCTTCGATATGGTTTATTATTTATCAGAATGTAGCTGGGCCTTCGGCCTCGCCTTAGTTACTTACTTTCTTCAAGATGGTTCAGCTTCTTCCTGAACGCAGCTCGGCCTTCGGCCTCGCCCTAGTTACTCGCTTTCTCCGAGATGGTTTATTATTTATCAGAACGTAGCTTGGCCTTCGGCCTGGCCTTAGTTACTTACTTTCTTCAAGATGGTTTAGCTTCTTCCTGAACGCAGCTCGGCCTGCGGCCTGCCCATAGTTACTTACTTCATTCAAGAAAGAATGTTTTTTTTTCTTCCTGAACTCAGCTCCGACTTCCGTCTCGTCCTTAGTTACTTTCATCGAGAAAGAATATCGTTTACGTGAGCGCAGATCCGCCTTCGGCTCCGCCTTCAGTTACTTACTTTTTTTAATACGAATTTCACGCTAGCGAAGCCGCGGGCAACAGAAATATAAATTGCACCAATGACAGCGACATAAGTTCGACTTCAATTTTTTTTATTTTTTATTTATCAAACATTTTGTCACCGGCCAGCTCACGTCGAGATGACAGTTCTCCGTTGTCAACTTGTCATTTAAATTTTATAATAATTTTAATTTTTATTATATTTTTTTGTTTATTATGTTAATCCGGGATATACACTGTCACTATACAAAGTTTCGTCAAATTCCGTTCAGTGGTTTTTGCGTGATGCGCGTACAGACAAAGAGAGATTATTAATTTAACGATTTTATTATATGTATAGATATAGATATAGATATAGAAGATCATCATCATAATAAATCATAGAATACACCTTTCTTCCAAATTTAATCTATGTATAGGTAATAGTTCAGATCGACTTGCAATTTGGGTCTTTTCGTAGAAAAAATTTGCTCTTTTTGAAATGTAGTTTTTTTTTTCAAAATCGGTTCAGCCATTTCAGAATAAAAAAGGAAAAAGTGTTTGAGGGCCAAGAGGGCATATATCTTGGAAACTACTGATCCACGACTACTCATCCGCTATAGAAAATGATAGGCCTCGAAGAGATTTAAATATATTTTTTTTAATAACTGTTATAGCCGGAAGAAGAATAATAAGCCGACTTCCGGTCATGCGCGGGATGATATGAAAAATATCGATTGTTTGAGTTTGACATTAGTTTGACATGGTTGTAGGTGATGTAGCCAACCGTGTCAATTTCCATTAAAAAAAGGAACAATAACAAAAGAAATTAAACGCAAAAATGTTTCTCATCTAAAAGTATTTTGTATTATTCATGATGAGTCCACAACACTCGTTCTCCATATTATGATAATACATAACAAATAACATTGCATTGTCTTCGGAACTGAACCAACACAAAGATAGTTTGTCTGAATCAAAATTACCTATTAATATACCTTCACGTAGTTTATTTATAATAAACAGCTGGATTCTCGGCTGGATTTCAAGGAAAAAAAACGCTTTTAGTCCGTAGTACGGTTCGGTTGTCCGGTCAACCGGACTACGGGCAAAAAAATTAAATAATAAATACTTACGTGGTCCGGTTGCCTTTTTTTTATGGAAACTGACACGGTTGGCTACACCACCTACAGCATCCGTGATGTCAGCCCATAACACCGGGTGAACTAGGTGCCATGTCAGTGCAATGGTCATTACGGGAAGTAGACGATCTGGGAATGGTCATTCTGGGATGTGGTCCTTTTGGGAAGTGGTCATTTTAGGAAGTGGTCATTCTGGGACGAAACGCTTCGGTCGTGCCGGCTACACTAAACTGGACGGAAAACACGAACTATTATGACCATTTTGCGTTTAATTTTTTTTGTTATTGTTCCTTTTTTTTATGGAAATTGACACGGTTGGCTACATCACCTACAACCATCCGTGATGTGAGCCCATAACACCGGGTGAACTAGGTGCCATGTCAGTGCTTCCCTTCATTTCATCCATCTACTATCAGTTTTTTTTTTTTTACTTTTAGCAGATTTTCTGTTTATCTGTTGTGGCTTTCAGAGAATTGACCCCAGTGGGCCAAGCAAGCTCTACATTTTGATAGCGGACCTTCCTACTTGAATAGGTCATGCATCGTCTTTTGAGTCTCCTTAATATAGGTTCTTCGGTGAGTTGTTCAGCCAGTCTGTTGGGGTGGTGCTGGAGTCGTTGAGTCGATTCATGTAGCTTTTGCTGATAGATCGTGTTGCCCAAACTACGGAAAAAAAAATTCTCCCGTAGACCGGTCAACTGTAGGTACTATGGAAAAATGTTTTTTTCTTTAGTCCGGTTGACCGGACAACTGAACCGGACTACGGGCAAAAAGCAAAAAACAAATGTGTTATTGACAAATTTTTATTTACTTACAATCAAAGAATAATGTACAAACAAACACACAGATTACTTAGTTAATTAATTACGCTACATTGTAAGGACAAACGAACAAAATATGGAAGACGCAACTGAGGGCGATTCGACAATATAACAAAGTAGGTTTGTTATGTAGTCAACAATGTGTGGATTAAACATTGATATTCATTTGTGAACTTGAAGGTTTGCAAAATTATTGATAATAATTGTTTTCCATTCGGCGCTCCATGAAATTGTATGTAAATCGCTCACTTTCCATGGGCTAACTGTTCTGTTTATTAAATGGTGAGATTATGTGGCGGAGCAACGCCATCAGCTATCAGTCCTTAGCATCGGCGACGCCTCCGTTGGTAATAGCGAAGGTGGCCTCGCTCTCGGGCAGGTCCGGAGAGTCGTAGATCTTCGCTATTCTGTTCTCTCCGCGGCCCTTCTTCAGAGAGACGCGCGTGGTGGAGGCGTGCGCGAGAATGTTCCCGCCGATCGGCTTCTTGGGGTCCGCCTGGAAGGACAGCGTGGCTCCAGGGTCTGCCGTCATCTGGTTCGTGATGAACACGCTCACGTTGTACTCCTCCGATATCTGCGAAACAACGGACTTTGGTCAGAGGAATAAGACAGGACAGGACAGTTGAATAAGAACTGTAGAGGTTGGCAGATGTGCGTGCACATCAGCGCCACACACAACCTGCTCAAGTGCTTATCACATATTATCAAGGTTTTGCATTTCATAGAACCCAAGCGTGCATCCTGCAGCCTGCATGTCGGCCTCGGTAGCTCAGTGGTATGATCGGTCGAATACAGTTCGTGAAGTTAAAGCACACCAGAGAGCAGTCAGATCTTCGATGGATGACCGTTCGACCGTTGAGGTTGACCGTGGTTTAGATTCGAGGTAAATATGTAGGACCCTTCCCTTTTTTTACCTTACTAAGTGGTATGGTTTAACCCGCCCGCGTTGGTACTACCGCACAGGCCCGGATCTAGGGGGGGGGGCAAACCGGGTTGCGTGCCCCGGGCGGCACTGTAAGGGGGCGCCAAAATAAGTTTGAAAAAAAAAATAACTAAAGCGCTTTCAGGATTCAGGACGTAGTTATCGTACTATCGATTGTTCATTTGATGCCAATCTAGCTCGAAAATATTACAGAGATTTAAATGGAACTGATTTCTGTCAGGAACTTGCTGTATTTAAAAAGCAAGCTCCACTTGTAATCGGAATCAACGAAAAGACAAGTGCATTCGAGCTGTTGCAACATACAGGGTGTCCCAGAAACCGACGATAATCCTTTAACAGAAGATAGGGCTGCTAATTACCGCTCAGAATATCTAATTTCAGGTTTAGTAAAAATGGCTTAGTTATTGAGATATTGTCATTTTTGTAAAAATCCAAAATTTTCTCCCTCAGCTCATTTTTTTAAATGCCACAATTACAAATGTAAGATTTTCTTAAATCTAGTTTTTGTCAAATATTCCAGAAAAGTAAGACTTTCACACGGTATAATTTATTTTTTCATGTTTAATCCTGTTTAGCTGAAAAACGACTTAAGAGCCACATGTTAAAAAAAATTCAGCCTCATCCCTTGAGTTTGGCCCTTCGCGGTGAAAAAAAAAATTACTACACTAAAGTGGCATTGTGCAACAAAAATACGCCCATCTAATGTAGTTTTTAAAAAGTGGTACATCACTTACCGATTTGCCCAATAATTTATGAGATATTGTTATTTAACTGCAAAACGACCTCGGAATTTTATAACTGTTCTACCAAGTACGAATTGGAATAAAATAAACACTTGAAGTAAATTGGTCTTTATTAACCTGTTAAAGCAGATGTACCGTGTGGGGCCGGTACTTTAAAAGAATAGCCCCACTGCATCTCTCCTCGTGGATGTCGTAAAAGGCGACTAAGGGATATGACTCCCTTCTTATATTACTAGGTGGTAGGGTTTAACCCGCCCGGGTTGATACCACCGCACTGAATGAAAGGTCGGTCGAAACGGCTATGCAAATAGTTTGTGTTTTCCGTCCAGTTCAGTGTAGCCGGCACGACCGAAGGGAAGCACTGACGTGGCACCAAGTTTACCCGGTGTTATGGGCTGACATCACGGATGTTGTAGGTGATGTAGCTAACCATGTCAGTTTCCATAAAAAAAAAAAGATGTTCAAATTGTTTACAACCTGCACAAATGCTAGCTCGACAATGCCCGGCTAGCGCCCGGTAGCGGCTTCTCACAAATGCCCGGTTGATACTTCGAGCAAGTACTCGATTCAAGTGCAGATACGTCCACCTATGCTATGTAAATAGTTTGTGTTTTCCGTTCAGTTGACTATAGTCGGCACGACCGAAGGGAAGCACTGACGTGGCACCAAGTTCACCCGGTGTTATGGGCTGACATCACGGATGTTGTAGGTGATGTAGCCAACCATGTCAGTTTACATAAAAAAAAACTGAGCTACTGCCGTAATTCTTTCTTTGTGCTCTATCAAGTTTTCCACTGGTTTCCCGTAAACTTTTTCTTTTAAATAGCCCCAATAATAAGAATCTAACGGATTTAAATCCGGTGACCTAGACGTCCGATCCATCTGTGGGGATATGCTTGGTCTAAAAAATTACGCACTTCTCTAGCGTAATGGGCTGGACAGCCATCATTTTGCAACCACCTCCGTATGGCCAATGGTACATCTTCTAAAAGGCTCTGAAGCTCCTGTTGCAGAAACTCAAGATAATTCGCCCGTTTAAAGTCTCTACAATTCAACGGACGTCTTGTGGCCTCCTAGCCACTTGCATCCCCACAGATAGACCAGACCTACTTCAGGTTAATAAAGACCAATTACTTCAAGTGTTTATTTTATTCCAATTCGTAGTTGGTAGAACAGTTATCAAATTCCGAGGTCTTTTTGCAGTTAAATAATAATATCTCATAAATTATTATTAGGAAAATAGGTAAGTGATGTACCATTTTAAAAACTACATTAGATGGGCGTATTTTTGTTGCATAATGCCACTTTAGACTTTAGTGTAGTAATTTTTTTTTTCACCGCGAAGGGCCGAACTCAAGGGATGAGGCTGAAAAAATTTTAACATGTGGCTCTTAAGTCGTTTTTCAGCGAAACAGGATTAAACATGAAAAAATAAATTATACCGTGTGAAAGCCTTACTTTTCAGAAATATTTGACAGAAACTAGATTTAAGAAAATCTTACATTTGTACTTGTGGCATTTAAAAAAATGAGCTGAGGGAGAAAATTTTGGATTTTTACAAAAATGACAATATCTCAAAAACTAAGCCATTTTTACTAAACCTAAAACTAGATATTCTGAGAGGTAATTAGCAGCCCTATCACCTGTTAAAGGATTATCGTCGGTTTCTGGGACACCCTGTATATGCAAACTTGACTTGCAAGAAGCTTTTTCCCAATATTAGTACCTATAGCTTTAAGAATATACTGCACATTACCGACGACCTCTGCAAGCTGTGAGCGAAGTTTCAGCAAACTAAAAATTATTTAAAAAAATATAAAAACCGCCTTCAAAAATGTATTAAAATAAAAAAAAAACGAACACTAGAGTAGAAGGCGGTGCTAAGAAGGCTACACAAATCACAAAGGATATCATCCACTCATGTTTTCTTTCATGCATCATTTTTGCTTGCTTTAGCACCGCCTTCAATTCTTAGGTTTCATTTTTTAATAATCGAAATCGGTTGAAGTGGTACAGAATTATTCGACGCCATGTTTCAAACTGCAAATTGCTTAAAAAGTCCACATCACAAAAGTTTTGCTGAAGGTAACCACACAACATAGTAATTATCAAACTGCAAATTGCTGAAAAAGTCCACATCACAAAAGTTTTGCTGAAGGTAACCACACACCATAGTATTTTGTTGATTTTTCAAAAACCGCTGAATCAATTTCGATAAAATTTATATGGGACCACCTCTGAAGTATGGCCTACCAAACAAAAAAAGAATTTTCAAAATCAGCCCACAATTGACGGAGTAATCGCGTAACAAACATAAAAAAACATTCAGTCGAATTGAGAACCTCCTCCTTTCGGGAAGTCTGTTAAAAATCGAACCCTAGTGTTGAAGGCGGTGCTAAAGAAGGCTACACAAATCACAAAGGATATCATCCACTCATGTTTTCTTTCATGCATCATTTTAGCTTGCTTTAGCACCGCTTTCAACTCAAGGGTTCGATTTTTTTTTATTTCATACATTTTTGAAGACGGTTTTTATATTTTTTTAAATAGTTTTTTATTTCACGGTTTTCTTTAGTAATATATTGCTATTAATGTACTCGGCGGAATCGCTCGGCCTTCGGCCTCGCGATTCCGCCTCGCTTTCCAGTCCTATCTTGACCAAATGGAAGCACCAGCTTTCAAATAAACAAAGAATCATTAAAATCGGTTCACCTAGTCGAAAGTTCTGAGGTAACAAATAAAAAAAAATACAGTCGAATTGAGAACCTCCTCCTTTTTTTTGAAGTCGGTTAATAATTAAAACCTACCTACGTTCAACAATGAGTCAGGATCGTCTGTCGGGCCTCGCGATCCTAGCCATCGAGCTCGGCTTGTAAAACTGTAGCAAATGTTTAATAAAGAGTAGGTAAAAATTTATTTAAGGCTTTTTATTCTCCCGGTCACAAAAAATACCACCTAGTAATATTCCTTTTATGAGTTTTTGAAATCACTAATTTCAAATGCTGGAGGGGAGGGGCGCCAGTTTCAAGTTTTTGCCCCGGTTCGGAAAAATCGTAGATCCGAGGCTGCTACCGCACTGAATGAAAGATCGGTCGAAGCTATATTATATGCAAATAGTTCGCGTTTTCCGCCCAGTTCAGTGTAACCGACATGAGGCAAAGGGAGATAGTGACATGACACCTAGTGTACAAAGGTGTTATGGGTAACGGGTGGTGTAGGTGAGTCTACCGTGTCAGTTTCCAGAAAAAAAAACAGCTACATATTTTGGTGGCTAAATAAATACGAAAAGGCGATATGTTGACCACCTAGGTAGATAGAACTAAGAACTTCTACCCGCTAATAGGTACCGTACGGTTTCATCACAAAGTAGATAGGTATCCGGGATCGGAATATGCTGCTCTTATCTCCCAACTTCGGTCACCCTTTGACCTGTCTGCTGATCATTGAGTAAGAGTGTGTGTTGTCTGAATGGGTGGCGTGAGTGGTTCGATAGTCCCATTACTACAGTGTGACGCGCGTGCGCCTATTGACATCGAACGAAAAAATGTCTGATGATAAAGAACGAAACGCTGAGTGTGCGTAACGTCGACGACGTGCGCATGCGAGGTGTCAATTGTCGCGTCACCCAGCGATTGGGCATCGCGCCGCCCGGTAGGCTTCATGAGCGTGTCGAGCGTGTCTTCCTTCTCTCGTGCATTCCTGCAGACAGGAGGAGAACTGAGAAGACATTCCTTCGCAGCGACTTCTGGCCCTCCCGTGTGGTGACTGGTCTTGCGGCGCTACAATCGGGACCTTTAGTGTGAGATCGCGCGCCCTACGTATGCTGAGCTCCGGAGCTGGCTGCCACGGCCGTCCTGCAGAGACGCAGCCGTGCAGCCGCCAACACAATCTGCGCCCACTCACCGTGACATTGAATGTATTTTTAAATGCCCTTGTTGGCTGAAATGATGAAAAATAAATGATGACGTCGTTGGTTGTATGCAGCAGACTTTGCTCTCCCCCACTTCATCTAGCTAGACATTATAATTTATAATACATACGGGTACGGGTAGTAAGTAAGTACCTACCTAAGTAGTATAAGCACAGATTATTAACTAATACAGGTTACTTAGCACAGATTACCTATATGTTACTTAGAAAGTTTTGCAGGTTAGTTGTTGTGTACTGAACTACTGACCGTACACAAGGTTTTGGTATCTAATGAAGCCGTGCAACCTTACAACCGGGCACCAAAAATGACAAAAAAGCCGGCCAAGTGCGAGTCGCACTGGCGCACCTAGGTTTCGCACCACAAAAAAAAGCCGGGAAGAGCGAGTTTGACTCGCGCACCGAGGTTTCCGTACCATATATTTCTATTATGTATAATGTACCTACAAAAATAATTGTGTTTAGGATAAACACGAAACGCCTTAACAAAAATTACATCAATGGTCATACCAGTGTCAGTCATTCTTGTAGTTGAAATATTCAAAAATATAATAGGTATGTTTATATCAATTGTTAATATTATTCATTGACGTTGCCATAAGTGGAAGGCGGCCGAGTGACTCTACCACCTGACACCTGGTTCGCTGGGATTGGTTGAGCGGTTCGTGAGATAATGGTATGCCGAAAGTACGTTAAAAATGACGGTCAATTCTCTCCTTTTCAAGCGTTTCGGCTCAAGCCCGAAGTGAGATGTTCTGTTATTAACCTTCTGAAGCCTGGACAGGTTCTGGGCGAGTTTCTGCTGCCTGTCTGCGAGCTCTCCGCGCCCGGAGAAGTCCACGCGGAACAGCGCCATGATGGAGTCCACGATCAGCAGCTTGAACACGCCCGCCTCCTCGTGGAACTTCGCCGCCACGAAGTCCAGGAGCTCCGCCTGTGGGCGTTCGCTCAGTAAGACGACGCAGGAAATCCGTTGCTAACGAATCAACGTGTCGAATGTTTTTGTGTAAGATTTTTTACACAATTATGTCATATTTTTACTCGTTCTCGGGACTTTGGGAGGTCATAAGACCTTTTCATGGTAATAACTTTATCAAATAATATTTTTGCTAGAACTAGGATACATCGTAAAATTTAATAAATTTTATTTCGTGCTGATACCTGGTATTCCAAAAGGATTTTGCAAATTTTCAAAAATAAAGAAAAAAATCGTATCTCGATACCACGTGACATCTGACAAAAGGTATCATGGGTTAAAACTCAAAACGTTGCAAATGACCCCACTTACCTACAAAAAAATTTGTCTGTCGATGTGCCGAACACCTGCACATTAAATTATTCGTGTTCGTCTCATTGAAATATGGTTGACATTGTCCAGATACTCATATATTATCGTGAAATAAAATGTTGAAAAGTAGTGCCAACGGGCACCAAACGCTTGGTGCTCGTTGCATAGTAGAATCGGGACCAAAGTTATGGATATATAGTACGACATGTCTAGTAGGTACCTGGTGCTCAGATGTGTAAGCCCTCGCATAGAGGACGTTGTCCAACACAGCATTCTGTTCCAGGTTGAACCTGTCCGCTATCGGCCTCAGTCGGTCAGGCCGACTACGAAACGAGTCAAGGAAAATATTACAAACTTATAAAATACTAGCTTTTCCCCGCGGCTTCGCTCGCTTAGCCTATGTCCATCCTGAAGGTCCATTCTAAATATTGCTCAAAGAATTAAAAAAATCGGATGAGTATTTTGGGAGATTACCTTCTACTTCCAAACTTTACCTCTTTATAATATTAGTGTAGATAATTATTGATCTTTTCTTTTGCAGAACAATACGTTAAGCACTTTGGCTGTTATGTCCATATATTCTCGCTAAAAGCTTGGCTATTTGTGCCTCTATCGATAGGTATATAATAATAATAACATAGGTAATATAAGTTTCTCTCCCTAGGGCACCCTAGGGCCCGACCATCGCATCGGTAGCTTGGGTTCGCCCAGCCCCGCCGCGCCGCCGCCGGTGGTGGAAACTCCACTTGTTTTTGTATTAATTTTAGATTTTAAGTTTGTAAATATGTAAAATTAATGTAAAAAAATGTGTAAATAAATGAATAATAATATCATGCAACTTAACGTGTGGCAAGGGCGGAGTTATTGCCTTAGACAATTTCCTCCAGCCAACCCGGTGGACCCACATTTTTACATGGAATTCGAACCATGGGGCAGTGGGTGAAAGTGAGCACGTAATTTTTTTTAAATCAGAAAAAAAAATTTATTGGTACACGCCGGTTGGATTCGAACGTCGGACCTATCTCAAGATAAGCCGACGACGACGACGACGCCCAGACCACTGAGCCACCTGTCGCCATATATGTCTTGTCAAGGTTTCATTTCCACGTCGTTTTACCTATATCGGTCGATAGCCAATATTTATTAGTTTGAGTTGTAGTTATAGTTATACCGTAGATTGAATAGTGTAGTACGAATCCAATGTCGCGTTATTATAAATGAGCGTGTGAATATTTTGAAACACTTGTAGGTATCGTCTTTTATTATTAACTGTTTCATGTAAAATAGATCGCTATAGTCACATACAAGAAGGTGTTATCTACAACTTTTTTTTTTATGTAATCTGGTATGGGTGGCTGAGTTGGAGGGGCTAAAGCGCATGCTCCGACCAGCCAATATCACCTCCGAGAAGGTAGGTGCCATACCGGAGACTTCCCTTGGAACATGTACGATCATAGAACCTTGTCACACTCACTAGACGCACACTGACCGGGTTCTAATAGGTGCCTATGTACTAATCGCAAGAATAAAACCGGAAAATGTAGAGGTAACCTTGTAGCGTAGTTTGCAAAGTGTTTTGAACGTGTGGTATTTTCTTTACATAAAAGTGCAAACGCGCAAGTACAAACTTCACTGTAAGGCAAAGTCTGCTCGGACGTCCGAAAGCGTCCGTGTGTTAGGTTTGACGCTTTCCGAATTCGTTCGTAAACCCATTTTAACTAACGTAACTAGTACGCACGTATTTTCTTTTTATTGAAACTGACACGGCTGGCTACTTCACCTACAACATCCGTGATGTCAGCCCATAACATCGGGTGAACTAGGTGCCATGTCAGTGCTTCCCTTCGGTCGTGCCGGCTAGTCTGAACTGGACGGAAAAGACGAACTACCTATTTACATAGCCGTTTCGACCGACGTTTCATACAGTGCGGTGGTATCAACACGGGCGGGTTGAACCCTACCACCTAGTAAGGTAAGAAGGGAAGGGACCTACAGTTTTACGTGGAATCCGAACCACGGTCACCCTCCAACGGTCGAGCGGTCCCCCATCCAAGTACTGACCGCCCCAGCGTTGTTGAGCTTAACAATCAATAGCGACAGTCGACTGTCTGCACCACTGAGCTATCGAGGCTGACAACGTATACAAAATGGTTCTCTATATTTTAGAAAATGTTAAAAAGGATACAAAGTGTGTTCGGTGTCGAGGAACATAACTTTGCCGCCATGGTAGCCGTTGCTGTTAGGGATCTGCGAGGTGACGCACAGTGTGTGCGACAGCTGAGTCTTACCCGTTCTGAACTCGCCGAACACTTCCGTGATGGCCATTGATTCTATTCCACCGCCCAGAAGCTTACTGCAAACATAATCAACATTAGCTACCTACATAACATAACAGTAAGGGCTCGAGCAGACGACTCAATTGAAAAGTTGGTAAAACTAAAAAAGTTGTAAAAGACCTGTAAAACGGCAAATTTTTTAATCGGCCGCCGACTTTTTATTCAACCGCCAACCTACGCAGAACTATGCAGATCGAACGACTGAACAATCACCCGTGTATAAACCTCAACGACTAAAGTTGGGTTGGAGAGATATCGGCCGTCATTTATTTTTTATTGGTTAAAGAAACATAAAGTTTGAAGATACATAATAAAATTAACATAAAAGAAGAAAAACTATACCAGTTTAGTTTACCTATAGAAGTACATATTCCAACTCAACTATTAGTTGAACAGGTTAAACCTGTTTAGTTAGTGATACAATCGGTCGTGTAGCCGAGCCCTAAGTTTATCACAGGGAGAGAAATTGAGGAGTCATAAAATTGCGCGTAGCATAGCATAGCAATCCGCCACTGTCGCCAAAGAGTATTTAAGCACTACGTGTCGCCTTATAAATGTCCGTGTGAACCTATTATATTACGAAGCCAACCAGATCTACAACCAGACACATTCAAATGTACCACCCGCAGGCAAAAGTTATTTCTCCCAACTAGAATAAAATGGCTCCTTATGCCGGCACTTCACTTGGCTGTATGCACACAAATATTTGGCAAACATTTCCATTTCGTCTCCCTTTAATGGCTTGTTTAGAGCGAGATAAAACTAAAATGTTTGCAACAATCGCGAATACGCTAAGCCAAGTGAAGTGCCACCATTATAGGTGCTACTACGTACTGCGACACTTGCGTTATGTACGTAGGAACCTACGTAAAATAAAATAATTGATTAGCCTACTAACTCGAGCTCTTGGCTGCCGGTGCTGATGCGAAATACTAGCCGGCGCCGGTCGCTGACCTCTAATGCAGTCATGAAACCGTTTGAGGCTAATTTCAGACATGCTTCCTTAATCTTATCCACTTTCGCTTCGGAGAATCCCTTGATGTTGCAGAGTTTCTTCCTAGTGGTCATCTGTACCCCCTTCACAGTGCATATTCCGCTTGCCTTCAGCTTCTTAATGTCGGCCACATTGATACCGTGAGCCTGCAGCGCATCGACATCCGTGAAGTAGCTTTCCTCCTCGTCTACATCTGATGTACGTTCTTCCAATGCTACATCAACCATTTCGTACAGTTATTTCCTTTTTATAATAAAATACATGCACTTAGGTACAGAGTTCTCAGATCTAAATTCTTGCTTGCTTACTTTCCCGCCATCCCGCCTATCATTGAAACCAGAGACAATAACATTATTACTTTTTTTTTTTAGAGAAAGCTAAGGTGCTATCTGTTTCAGCTATTTAATTCGGAATCAAAACACAAGTGTAACGACAAATTCAATGTTCGTTGATTATTTGGGAACAAAACCTCAGAGGACTTTCCACCGAGAGACAATCTCAACAAAAAACAATCTCCTATATAAACAATTTGGCGCTTTCTGGTGCTTTTCATTAGAGATCAGGTCGGTGCAGGTGAGACGTGAGATCATACATTTATAGCACTTTCCAAAGAGCAAGAACACTCTAGAGATGCAGTGAGGATTGAAAGTTTGCTGGAGTTAATCTAGCTAGAGTATATTTTTCATACAAAAGTAAATCGTGTTAGAACGAGACAAGACTAAACGAGACTTTTTGTTACTTAGTCATTATTGTATTAGTAATATTTGGTCCATAGACACAAATTTCTTGCTGACAACAAGTTTTGGTGTTAGGCGCCGCGCCAGTGAAGAATTTTGTTTTTATCTAAGTAAAATTTAACTAAATTGGAATTGAATTCTAGTGTTTTATATTTGTATCGACGTGGGTCAAATAATGATATTTATATGAAAGTAAGTCATAAAAATATTATATCACAACACCCGCAGGTGCTCTGCGAGACTGGAGCCCCAAGGGAGAGTGGTCGTGGCATAAGACAGACGGTCGACGTTCACTATAGTTGTATGTGTGAGTGCGCGGTACCCAAATTATGAAAAATGTGAAAAAAAAACAGTACTTTTAGAGGATATTTTATATTTTTTCAATCGGGCTAACTTTCGCGTAAGTATTGTGTTTTCGTCAATTCGTCTAAGGCATATTATCTTTGTATCACAATTCACACATGTATATTATTTATTTTATTATTCTACTGTTTTGTGTTATTTACGTTTTTAATCGCAAAAACACGAAAAACAATACACTCTCAAACTCAAATTTGACAACATTTGACAAATTTGACGCTATGCAATTTGTTCGGTCTCTCTGCATCTCTTGAGTGTTCTTGTTATTGTGTTCCAAAAATTCGTTTCAACGAGAAATTGGTGTGTCCGCTAATGAAATTTAACTAAATACAATGATAAAAAGTCTAGTCTAGTCTTGTTTCGTTCTATCTAACTTGTATGACAAATATACCTACAGGTAGACAAACGCAACGCTAGCTAACTTGTCTCTTTCGCACTAGGTGCAGTTTCATGCTGCATCTCTAGAACTCTAGCTAGAGCACAGACTCTAGCCTAGCATGGACTTAGGAATCAAAAGGACTGCGCTCTCCCTGCTGAAAAATGAGCGCAGGTGCGAGAGCTCTCACGAGTCACGCACGGTGCATTCTGTCCCTTTCTAATAGGGTGACCTAGCGATTTCTATTGTGGGACAAATGAGTTCACAAAAAAAAATGCCAAACTTAGGAACAAAGCTGAACATTATATTTATCAATGTTTTTAAGTTTACTCTGTTATTAATTATATATTTTTTTAAGTTTCCGGATTAACAGAAGTTTTAAAGACTTCGTAAGTCTTATGTAAGTCTTTAAAACTACTGTTAATCCGAAAACTTAAAAAATTTATATTATATTTATCGGTCCGGTTGACACCACCGCACTGAACGAAACGTAGGTTGAAACGGCTATGTAAATAGTTCGTGTTTTCCGTCCAGTTTAGTGTAGCCGACTTGGAATGAAGGGAAGCACTGACGTTGCACCTAGTTCACCCGGTGTTATGGGCTAACATCACGGATGTTGTAGGTGATGTAGACAACCGTGCCAGTTTTAATAAAAAAATATATTTTATTATTGAAAATTATAGTCAGGTACTGGACGTCTCGATGAGATCTACCCATCTGTGAAATGAACATTTGTTTTGGTCATATCTCGAAAACAAAAGTTCACGTGACAGATGGAAAGATCTCACCGAGACCTTAAGTTTGAGTACCAACACGATGGGTCTAGCACCAGTGGTTCTCGAGTTATGACCAAAACAAAAGTTCATGTGACAGATGGATATGTGTTTGACTTATTTTTGCACTGAAATACCGTGATCGTATCCCACAGTGAAGATATTATGGTTACCCTACTTCATAACCTATCTTCAGTTCAGCCGTTCATGGGGCTGCCACTGTAAAGAAATATATTTTATAAAGATAATGCGTATACAGGGTGTCCCCGGACAGGTGTATTTCCTTTGAGGAGGCTATTCTACGCTATGTAACAAAAGCACTGGTGAAAGAATTTTTTAAATATGTGCTTTCATTAAAATTGTAGGATTTCCTAACAAACTAAATGCATACTACAATGTGTGGGCGCCTTTAGACCGCGCGACTGTGAAACGCATGGCGGAATGACGCGAGTCGGGGCGCGAGCGGTACGCGGGCGGGGAGGGCTATCTTTTTGCTTTCACTCGCGTCGCGTTCCGTCCGTATTCCCGCTGTCCGCTGCCCCGCGCCACGCGCGCGCCCAATTAGAGCATTACAACATTACACTAAATTAATAACTTTAAATATTTATATCTCCGCAACAGGCGTACCTAGAACCCTACTTCTCTTACTAATTATGTTTGTTACAAAGCGTAGAATAGCCTCCTTCAAGGAACCACACCAGTCCGGGGACACCCTGTATACACTCTTTTATGAACATTAGGGGGATAAAAACGCTTTGATTAAGTTTATATACGTGAATTAAAGTTAAATTCTATTATTTCAATAAAAAACCTCACTTAAATCCAGCCATAAATTCAAATTGAAATAATAATAACCTATATTTTTAATAACTAATATTGTATTTTTTTCGTGTGGCAAGTGTTAGACAGGGACACAATACACCCACCCACCCACCGACCGACCGTGGCAGCTATCTCACTCTGGTACATTTCCCCTCTCTAAATTTAAAGACGGAAATTGATCTCTAATGCCAAGTACTAAGGTCTATTTTTCTATTGAGATATTTCTGTAGTACTCAATCCTTTTGATTCCTAAGTCCATGGACTCTAGTCTGTGAGCTAGAGTAGTATCTTGCTCTTTCGCGCTTATTGGCATCAGTCAGTCAGTCAGCTCAGCAGTCAGCATGTAGGCATCCACTGCTGGACGTATTCGTATACGCCATTGCGTCGCCTTAGTATTGGTTTATTCAATAGACCATTTTTACCGAAATTGAGTTATTGATGCAGTCGTCATAGATTATTTTTTGACGTGATAACGTCTTATAAATTGATGAACACCGGCTGCACGCACGAATATCACGTCACGTTCCATCTGAGCCTGTGTGTGCAAGCGAGAGCGCGTAACAAGCGATAGAGAGGCACAATCGGCCCAAGCGTCGGCTTGTAAAAGTACCAGGGCCGCAGAAATTAAAACGAGGTTATTCGTACCTTATTATCTGGCCGGTCGGAAAATATTTCAAATTTAGAATATTCATGAAACAAGGGTTGTATGACGTTATCACGTAAAACTATCGTCCGTAAACCGACTTTACAGACAACCAATTTTTTCAAATATTTTAAGCTAACATAAACCTTAAAATACACAGGAAAAGGTAAACTTTGGAGTGGTTTTATGTTTCAATATCCTCATACTGAGATGAAATTTAGCAATTATCTATTCAATATCCGGACATTGAATACATTTTATCGATTTCATTTTGATATAAATTTCCTATACAAAAATATTCAATATCCACATTGGGTTTTAATCCATGATTATTCAATATCCAAATTCAACCAATGAGGAAGCTGTATTGTCCTGACGTAGCCGCAATGACGCCATGTTGTTTCATCATTCTCTTGTTTACACACACACAATGAACGTTGTTCGCACAAAAACAAAGTATTTTTCAATAAAGATCTCAAAAATAAACTTTTTGGTCGTGCAGTAAGTGGTGACAACATGGAAGAAGACGAAACACCTGACAATCAGAGGTAAGCATGCGTTTTATTCCAGTTTCTAATCTGACACACGTGGCCAACGTATACATAAACACACACACACCCTCACACACATCCTTTCGATCTGAAACACTCTAGCTACAGCCTGATTATTTAGAAGGTGCATGCAAGCAAAGTTGAAATCCAATCAAATTATATTAAATGAAGTCACCTCTCTCTGAACTGCTGTTTTGATTTTCAGGAAACTTAAACAAAATAGACAGACCATTAGCAAGCTATTAGAGACCAGCGGCCGAGCCAGCGGCTCAGCATTTACGACAGAAAACAAGAGCAAAAAACTGCAAACAAAGATGAGAACTGAAGATGAGATCTGCAGCTCAATGTCAACAACAAGAAACCGAAATGAAAGGCAAAATTATCAGAAACAGAACACGAATGAAACTACGTAATATTTCTTGAAGCTTGATTGAGACCAATGCATTTTTATCTATTATCTATACTGTACGATGCGGTACTGAACACACATATAATCAAGAGAGGATGAAACAAAACTTTGTCGAGCACATCCTCGAGTAGGACATTATTGTTGAAAAAGATTTTAGTAGCTGTCGTAATATAATTTTCGTAAGCATTTACGATTACCATTGAAATATTGTTACCATAGTTTTTGTCTTAGGAATTTTTATTGTTCAATCATTTTAGCAGCCTGAACACTCTGTGTATAATCTTAATGTAACATTGAATAAATAAAGAATGAACAATTATTAAGCAATATTATTCAATGTCCTGTTGAGCTTATTCAATATCACATAATGAAAACAAAAATTTGCATTTTTATTCAATATCCTTTTTAAAATAGCCATTACTCCGTTAATATGATGAATAATGAAATACATTTTATCATTTTACGTTACTTTAGATGTGTACTTTACCTGCTTCTAACTATGAAAGTGATTAAATAGTAAAAATAGTGGAAAAAACGAAAAAAATTGCTCCTGTAAAATTACTAAAATGGACATTGAATAAACCAATACTAACATGACGTCAATTTGAGTATCATACATAGCGCGTTTTTGCAAAATCGATGTGGTTGGCAGCTGGCTACACGCAAAGACGCCGACGCCAACGCCAAACCGTAACTTATTTATTAGCATACATCGGAATCCGCGGGGCACGAATACGACCTTGTTAGGGATTGACTACGGCGATCAATAAACAATCGACACAGTTATCGATACTCATATTTATTTGTTTATTGTATTTTATTCATGTCATATTTCAGACCTGAATACTTATATACCTACAGTACTTATATAAACATGTATACTTTATGTTAACGATTAAGTAAATATAATACATATTTATATAAGGTCCTCAAAATTAGTTCGTAGTACGCTAAGGGGGGGGGGGGGGGGGGGGGGGGGGTTTCTGTATCATAGGGAGTAAAACCTATATAAATTTTTTTGGACCTTGGGCTTTTTTTTTAAGTAAAAAAATTTTTTATGTAGGTATTTAATTAAAAAAATAGGTGGTTGATTTTTATAACCTAATCGATTCAGTTTCATAACAGTAACAAAAAAGTCTTCACGACCATTATGATGTAACATGTGTAAGTTGGTAAAAAAAATTAAATTCTTTCTATTCCATACTAATAAAACTAAAATTGTGGTTTTTCACAATTTCTGAAAAAAAGAGATATACGTGTTGGAAGACTTTTTTGTTCCTGGCATGAAACCGAAACGATTAAGAAAAAAAATTTTTTTACATTTAACATTAAAAAAAAATTTTTGTAAAAAGAAAAAAATTCTTTGTTCTTTAAAAGTGATCTATTTCCGACACAGAACCCCCCCTTAGCGTACTATGAACTAATTTTGTAAGACCTATTTTTTTGGACCTTGGCCTTTTTTTTATATAAAATATTTTTTTATGTGTTTAAATAAAAAAATAGGTGGTTGATTTTTATAGCCTAATCGATTCAGTTTCATAACAGTAACAAAAAAGTCTTCAATATCATTATGATGTAACACGTGTAAGTTGGTAAAAAAAATCAAATTCTTTCTATTCCATACTAATAAAACTATATTGTGGTTTGAACAGATTTCTATTGTACCTACAGAGTAAATACAACATTTGTTTATTATATTTTATTTTCTATAGAAATACTCTTAGTTTTAATAATCGACATTATTCCATATTATTCTAAAATAACGATCGATTTTCGATATTTGTGGATACATTGTCCCATCACTAAACAACCTTGAATCATTCGTGCCCCGCGGATTCCGATGTATGTTTATTAGTGATCTGTGGCCAAAACGCCATAATGGTCTCCGTCGCTGATTTGGTTTCTTTATTAAATTGAATTTAGAAACCAACTTGACCGACGAGACTGGTTGTCGCTGCGTGGAATAACGATCTCGCTATAGGAGAGATTCGAGCGAGTAGCGACACGAGCCAGCTGTCAGGTAAGCAGCAGGTAACTAGCGACGCTGCGCCCAGTGAATAATACCACCAGTTCCTCCGCACAGTACAAGTACCGTAGTGACCGCAGCGGCGGCTCCTCCTCGGTCCACTTCGCCCGCGACCGCACAGTTCAGTTTCCGTACGGATCAGCCAGTTTGAAAGTTCAGAGTATAGTTGTGGTGGAGTTCACGTGAGACTCAAGTCTGTGTTGTGTGACGCCAGTTGAAGTATAATGTTGATAAGTAATGAAGTAGCAAGTGCGTGCGTGATGTGGTGTCGACTGCGCCGACGCGTCGTCCGCAAGGTAAGACGTGCTGTCTCCTCTCATCTTCTCGAGTTAGCTAACGCTTCGCCGGCGTCGCGCGCCGCCCGCCGCGCCACCACTCCAGTGTGTTTGTTTAATCAATTAATTTAGGTTATTTCTTTTGTTCTTAGAGGAGACAATATGACGTATGTTCGCTGCAGTTATGCTAACGTTTGTCGGATGTTATTACAGAATGGAGTCAGAGGACTCGCGCGACGCGGGCGCCGACGCCACGTCGTCGAGCAGCAGCAGCAGCTCAGGGTCGCGGCGCGGTGCTCAGAGCAGGAACTCCTCCTCGGAGCACAGCGAGAGCGGGGCGTCCCGGCCGCAACCCCGATCTCCTTCGCCGCCGCGCTCCCCCTCACCGCGCCCTTCCCCTGCCGACAACGGAGAAGCCCACTCCGACATAAACTCTCCCGAAAACTCACCGCCCGCCTCCCCTGACTCTCCAAGTCGCTGTCCCTCATCCCCCGCACCGCCCAAGTCTCCAGATGACGATAGCGACTCGACTCCCATGCGATTTGGCAGACCGCCGTCCCCGCCCAACGGTCCAAAGACACCTCAGAGTCCAATGAGCCCGTTGAGGTCAACGCCGGCGTCCCCGGAGGGTGGATCGGGGCCAGCATCACCGGACTCTCAGTCGGGGCCGATGTCGCCGCGCTCGCCGCCGGCGCCGATGTCGCCGCGCTCGCTGCCGGCGCGCGCATCCTCTACGGTTGCATCAAGCCCTGCGAGCCCCGCTCCCACTTCGCCCGTGGACGTGGCGCCTGCTCGCTCGCCACCCGCACGTGCTCCGCGAGACTGGAGCCCCAAGGGAGACTGGTCGCGGCACAAGACAGACGGTCGACGCTCACGCAGTCGTTCCGACTCAAGCCCCTCTAGTCGCGACTCATCTTATAATAAGCGCTCCACCATCAAGGACCCAGCTACTGAAGAAATTTCTGATGGTATATCTCAGATTTTCCTTATATATAATTTAACCCCTTTTGCCATTTTTGCGGTGTACGAATTTGTAAAATTTGGCATGCCCGTAAACCTCAAATATCTAGTAAAATAATGAAGACAGATTAATAACATCTATTGGCACTTGAAAGCTAATGAAATTATCCACAAAACAATATAAAACAAGTGAGGATTCAATTATTTAGAAACACAGACGGATTTTTTGAACTCTAGAAAAAACAAAACACGCCCCACATTTTTTTCAAAATGTTACTAAACTAAAATTGCTGAATTACCCTATGCAAATCATATATTGACGTGTAAATCATGAATTTAACGGTAGACTAGAAACCAGTTTACCATCCTGCCAGAAATTAGCTACATACAGTGCGACAAGGCTTGAAATGAACGTGGATAACGTTTGTGCGAGGGCGCTGCTGCAGCATTAGGGTTGTCAATTTTGGAAATTTCCTTACACTAGGGGAAAATATCGCTGCAAAAGAAAATGTATGTTTAGTACTTATAAGGTAGGTAGGTACTTACTTATTTTTTATTTTATGTATTGAATTTTAGGAAGACTTTCTCACTAATAAAATAACAGATAGACTTTGATTTCTGCTAACAACACCACAGACTAAGAAAACACTCACGTACGTGTGAACGGGTGAAACGCGGGACGGTCATCTGGCAACACTGTGGCGGCGTTAGTTCAGCTGTCAGCCACGTTCATTTCAAGCCTTGTCGCACTGTAGGTATAAATTGACAGCTGTCAAAATTTTAATTTTTTTTTAATTTTGACATGGGAATATTTTTAGAGTGTGTTCTATATGAAAGGTAAAGGTTTTTATCCATAGAGCCCACCATTCTCACTCGTAATAAGAAAAATTCATTGAAGTCACAATATGCGATATTATTCTATGCAAATTTTTGGGGGCCAACCGGCACCATCGGTAAAGTCAACGGTAGTAAGCGGTTTGGGGGCCGGCCGGCCCTATGGGAAGCCAAGAGGTTAAATTAATCTAAAAATACCTGAAAACTAAAAACACCCCTAGAAGCGCGGATGGGTCAATTTTGACCAAATTTTTATTTGGTACAGTAATGTGAAGATATGTTTACAAATAAAACTCGTAATTATAATAGTATTTTTATTATACAGGGTGCCGAACACCCTGTAGATTACACATATTTTTGGTTAAAATAAAAATCACAAATAATTCAAGTTAAAAAGCCGCACCGGCTAACCAGGGCTTAGATGCGAATATTCAATATGGCGCGCGAGTACCTACATACATTGACGAAATAAACGAAATTTTCACTAATTCAGTAATTTATATAAAAGGAAGATGAAGTTAAACGTGGACTGACTGGGTTGAAATTGACCCAACCGCGTTTTGAGGTAAATTTGATTAAAAATATATATTTATTGCAATTACGTGGTTGAAGTCTCGTATAAACAATAATGATCACATTTCATAAAAAGCAACAAAAAACTAGAGCAGGAAAAACATGAAAAAGGGTCAAATTTGGGACGCCCGCGCTTCTAGTGTTCAAAACTAAAGACTTAAAAACCTACTATATAATATATGTAATACTAATATCTGAAGTATACATTTAGCCACTCCGCTGTCGGACACCCGAATGAGGTGAGTGACAGATATAAAAAGTTAGAATTTTTGGGTTGTAAAATTCTATAATAATATTTTTTTAATATGATTACGTGTTGACTTTGGCATACCGAGAACTGAATGAATTTAATATCAAGAAAAGGAAAAATAACTTTGAGGGCGTATTTTTTTACTATGAAAAAAAATTCTCATGCACGTCGATTTATCAAGTTCTATTCTTGAAATAATTTTAATGAATTACCTGCATAATAAATCATTTTATTTTGTTGTTATTTATCTATGCCTAAAGGAGTCCAAATATATATAAAAATAAGAATTGCAAGATTAATCATTCATAGTTTAGAAACATTACTTCAAATTTGAGGTCACTGTATAAAATACCCGCAATACCAGTTTGTGTCCGGAATGATACCTGCTGCCTACCTATTGTAGCCTTGTAAAAAGTTCTTGTAAAAAACTCCATGTACAAAATTTTATAAAAAACTTTCCAGGTGAGATGGAATCAGACCAGGACAGTAAAAGTCAGGGTAAGTGTGAATGGAAGGAGAAGAGCACGAGCGGTGCGGCGGCGCGGGGTGCGGGTGCGGGGGAGGTGGAAGCTCGACTCAGCATCGGCCACGAGGATCTCTCCGACGTGTCCGATCTTGACTCCGTGGGCCCAGACGAAGACATCGATAAGTTGGAAAAGGTTTATTTTTATTTATGACACTTTTCTCCAGCGCAGATGGCGGACTTATTACAAAATATAGTCTATGTCAGTCACCCGTGTACAAAACAACACATTTTTAGGTTTCCCCTAGGAAGGCCTATTACTATGCCGTCCGTGGATCTGTCTGTCTGTCCTAACTTTAAAGTGCTATATCTTTAAAACCATAATAGGTAGCCAGTTGAAATTTTCACAGAATATGTGGTATAATGGCGGATATACTAACAAATAAAAAGTAAACAATTAAGGGGGTCCCTATACAAGAAATGTGTCTTATCACAAATTTCATTTTTGATGGCACAAACACAAGAACTATTGACTAAATATACCAAAAACAATTATTAATTGCGACAGGACAGAAAAGTAACATTACTTTTGCTGCAATATCTTCAACTTATTTTAGTACTAAAATTTACCCTTATTTCTTTACTCAACGATGACTGTCGCCACTGTCGAGGGCACATACGATTGTGCCCTCGAAGCTTGAAATGCTAAAATGACCATACTTGTAATTCCTACAATGTACATGTTCCTACAGTAATGTTATACGGTGTATCCAATGTAGACCCGCAACCTCAAATTCAACAATACTAGTATAAGTACACAGTTAAGTATGATTTGTTTTATTTATTTATTTATTTATTTTAGACAGGCAGCCTAGGCTGATACGTCTAAATCCAGTTAAAATTTGTTCTTCGTTGTTATCATAGATTTTTTTTGTTTAATTTTTTTTTTTTTCGTTCTTGCGCACTCTTTTTGAGCTTATGTTTTATTTGTTAGATATTTATCTAGTCTATTTTTGAATTGGTTGGTAGTAAGTGCACTTATTACTTCCTCTGGAAGTTGGTTCCAGTCGTCCACCACTCTGTTTGTTATAAAATGTTTGTGAGTATTGCTGTTAAAGATTGTTCGACTTAGTTTCATGCTGTGGCCTCGAAGATGAATGTTTTGGTTCAATGTGAACATTTGGATCAGCTCAGGGCAATCGTATTTACATGTCAGAATTTTGTACACCTCTATTAGATCCCCTCTCTGGCGTCGAGCTTCCAGGGAGGGCAGCTTTAGCGCTTTGAGTCTCTCTTCGTAACTAAGATGTCGTAGCTCCCGTGGTATTTTTGTGAATTTTCTTTGGACTCGTTCTAGCTGTTGAATATCCTTTGAGAAGTACGGCTGCCAGATCTGAAACCCATATTCCAGTAGAGGGCGGACAAATGACTTGAACATTTTAAGCATTGTAGGCGGTGTCAAGACATGAAAGGCCTTTTTAATCAGGTATATCAGAGAGTTGGCTCTTTTGACGATTTCTGATATGTGAGGCTCCCATTTCAGATCATAGTTGTTGGTTAAAACGAGATCCCTCTGCGATGTAACAGGCTGTAGCTGTATGTGGTTTAGGTGATATGGTAATTTGGGGTTTTGCTTCAGATGATTTTATCCCTTATTTATTAGGATTACAGATTACATGTCATTTGAATTGTAAGAAAAATTCAAACAAATGAAGGCAAAGCAAAAGTTGGCATTATAATATGTGCAGTTTGTTTATATACTTATTCATTTTATAAACTGGCACTAACCAAAATGAGCTGACTGCACTTGAAACTGATCCACTGTCATTTTAATGCATTGCATTTGTTTGTTTTTGTCTCTTTTTAGCCAAAATCACCTGCAGCATCTATGAAGAGCGATGAAGCTAAGATAAACGGAAATGACTCGAGATCACCAACTAGAAAAGAAAATGGCATACAGGTGACTGAATCAAGCAAATTGGAAAAGGTGTGTAAACCATTATCTCTTCTTCTAGTCCAGATCTTTTGACAAACTAGTGGCCTTCCACAACACCCGCGCGGGTTTTACACATCACACTACGGTTACGTTGTACAACACCCGCGCGGGTGTCGGCGCGTCGCGAAATTGAAGGTCGAACATTTTAGGTTATTGGTTGATTCTATCACTATCCTATCCTATCACTGAATGTATGCACGTATTGTCAGGCGCCACAAGAGAAGACCAACAAAGCTGAAGAGGGGGAGGAGCTAGACTTCGAGGCGGAAGAGGGGGAATGTGTGGAGGCACCGCCCGCATTGCTGCCCGCAGCCAATCACGACCAACCTCAGCACAACTCGCACCCAGCAAAGGGTAAACTAACACAAAGTTACACTTTACTTTAAGGTGTGTCCTTGTTTTTTAATTTACGAACAGCACCATCCGAACACCACGTTATGGAGAATAAAACTCATAAATACTCATTGTTATAGGCAGATGGATTTTATGAGATCTCTATCTCTATGTATGTTCTGACATTGTGTTGGCAGAGGAGGATGCAAAGTCGGTCGGTGAGGCGTCGAATGCATCGTCGCTAGAAGAGGGGGAGGTGTCGGACGAGGGGGAGCGGCGGCCGGAGGAGAGTGAACCGCGGCCCGTGTGTCGGTTCTACTCGCGCGGACAGTGCACCTGGGGCATTAGTTGCAGGTACCTTATTGGCAAACCGTTGAAGTTTATTCTTTATTACACTATGCAAACATTCACTTACATTTCTCCTCCAAGAAACAAAGCTGGATTAAAAGTATTATAAAAGAATGTATATTTAGTGTAATTAATTGCCTTTCCAGGTGTTTCCTTCCAGCGACCACCCACATGCACCTCTCACCACTCTAGAATGCTAAAAATGCTCTCTCATAGGACACACTATTATTGAGCATTCAAGATAGCCGTAGCAATGCAAATTGGAATCTAAATTAAATGTGTACGGTTCAGATTCCTGCACCCTGGCGTGACGGATAAGGGTAACTACAGTATGTTCGAGGTGGTGCGCGGGGTGGCCACGCACGCACCACCCGCGCCCTACGCGCCGCGCTCCGAGCCTACCCCGCCCGAGTCCGCGTGGGAGCGCGGCCTACGCACCGCTAAGGAGGTGAGCTGAGGGACTCCAACTCTGGTTCTATAACTCCGTTTCATGTTTTGCCGCAGTTATAAAAAGTTCTTGCATCATGCTTTGTTTGTGTAAAATTTAGAATTGTTTTTATTTAATTCTTCATTTTAATATTATAAACAAATCATTACAACAGATGCTGCGTCAAGCGAACAAGCGCAAAGAGCAGGATATAGACTTCGAGGAGAAGAAGCTGCACTTGTCTGTGGGGGGTGCGGTTCACGACCCGGACGCTGAGTTGGCGTATGCAGCGGCGGCAGTGGGCGCGTCGCCGCCGCACTCGCACGACTATCCGGAGCTGGCGCATCCACACCTCGCGCACCACGCGCACAGGCAGATACCGCCGCATGTGTACGCACGGTACGCGACAACATTTGATGGCCTTAAAGCCTACATTACTCATTGACCGAAAACCATTTAAGTTTAATCTCTCTGTTATGTGCTTGTTTAGAGTGCGATAGAACAAATTGTTTTGACTTTTATGACCAACAGTACGAAATGGTAATATTTTTATTTGTTGGTTTTGACTGGAGTACAAGCAGACTTAGATTGATTCCGCTTTTAAAATTTCGTTTCACAGTGGACCCATTCTTAGCTACTTTTGTGGAACTGTGTTGTAGCCGATTGTAGAACTCCAAACAATTTTACAAAAAAATTCTCTTGACATATTTGAAAAGTGACAGAAGGAAGGTGTTGAACTAAGCTTGCGATGGCTTCACCGAACATATCCGGACCCATGGGCAGTAGAGGAAGGTGTCAATCGAGGTCGGGACTAGCGAGCGGCCACTCTGTGTCGTTCTCTAGCATCTGTTACGTTTCGGCTCGCGATAAACCCTCTTCAGCTAGTTTGTGATGACAAGGACCCAAAGAACCACCACCAGTCCTGCTCTCGACCTCCCTCTCTCTAGCTATCCATATTCTGTAGGATGCCTCCAGTTATGTTTTCGAAACTCTCCATATATGACCTTAGCGTCGATCTTGGCAAGCCTAGATTCTTGAAGGGACTGTAGAGTGAATTCTGTGGTAGTCCTTTTGCTCTGACTTCCACAGTGAAGAGATCAGTCCTATTATAATTATTTATTTATATACACTAGCAGCTAATGCGTGTACTTCACGTGTTGAGTGCACTTTTCAACCGACTTCAAAAGGAGGAGGTTCTCAATTCGACTGTACGTTTGTTACGCGATTACTCCGCCAATTATGAATCGATTTTGATGATTCTTTTTTGGTCCCATAAAATTTAATCGAAATTGATTCAGTGGTTTTTGAAAAATCAACAAAAAACTAGTGGTTTGTGGTTACCTTTGGCAAAACTTTTTTGATGTGGACTTTTTCAGCAATAAAAACATAAGCATGTCGATACCTCAGCACTATACTGCAACAGCTCAAAATTTTGCAGTTTTGAGTTAAATATGCCACCATATAGCTTGTAGGCTTATCCACCAGTTCAATAAAGCACTTAGTTCCAAAGGACCCTCACACATACCTTGACAAAGATGTGTCCCTCTGTTTCCAAAGCAATTTCCAGACATTTCTCCATTTCGGAGTTGTTACAGTGTAGTATTGAGGTGTCGATGTAGTTGACACATGGCGATTAATTCTGTAGGGTAAGGTGGGGCTATTTCGCCGAAAATTCATGTTTTTTGGATGCCATTTCTTGCATTGTCAACTTTTACTCAGTTTAATTATTTTATCCTTCCAAATGACTCTTTGGCTATTCAATTGCAGCAAAAAAAAATTATTAGTGAACTCTTTATATTTTTAATAAATTAAAAACAAAAGGCTGTCAATGCCGGCGGAATAGCCCCACGGTGGGGCAATTCCGCCGGTCTCGTTTTTGAGCTGTATTTACCTTTGGAACTTTACTGGTCATATGCATAATTATTTCTAGCCTCAGTAATACTGATTCTGATGATAAAATCCCGAGTTTTCGATATCGGCGAAATAGACGAGGTAAGTGAGGGTAGGAAAAAAAAAATAAAAAAAAATTACATGCAACCTTCGATATATTGTATTCTAAAGTACTTATAATAGTTGCACACCATTTACACAAAAAAAATATGTGTATAAATGTCAGAAATAACCCGTTAAACATGCCTCTTTTTATTTTTGTTTTTGCGCGTTCAGATTAATTTATTTAAAAAAAAACTAACCCATTTCAAGTTATAATTACTTCTAATTTGGAATAAATAAGGCTTTGAAATAATTATTGAAAAAAATGGCATTAATTGAAAAAAAGTTTCATGTCATTATCTTAGAAAACAAAAAAGTTACAGCCATTCAAATGACAAAAAACGGGTTGCCGGCGGAATTGCCCCACCGGCGAGATAGCCCCACCCTACCCTCCCACTTCAACCGATTTCGATTATTCTTTTTTGTGTAATATTACTAAAAAGAATGAAATAAAAACTGTTTTAAAAAACATTGCACCTACTTCAAAAAACAACTAGAATGTTAAATAATATTTTGATTCATATTCGGACCCTTGAGTTGAAGGCGGTACAAAAGCACTCCTGAAAATTGATAGATGGACCCCTTTTGTGCTTTTGTACCACCTTCACCTCAAGGGTCCGAATATGAATCAAAATATTATTTAACACTTTACAGTTCTAGTTGTTTTTTTAAGTTGGTGCAATGATTTTTAAACAGTTTTTTTAGGTTTCCATACCCCGTACAGAAGCCTATTACTAAACCTACAACATCTGTCTATCTGTCCGATGGCTGTATCTTTGGAACCACAATAGCTAGCCGGTTGAAATTTTTCACAGAATATGGAATGAAAAAATAATGTAAAGTAAAAAATAAAAAAAAAACAGTTTTTTCTAAAAAAAAAATTCTGATGACACGTGAGTGGTTAAAGAACATTGAAAGAATAATTACTAATGAAATGTACACCCAACAACAGCGGTGGATATGGGCCACCATTCCGTCGGCCGTACCCGCCCGGCCGGCCGGTCGAGGAGCGCGAGGCGTACGAGCGGCCGGCGTACGAGCGGCTGCAGTACGAGCGGCCCGCGTACGAGCGGCTACACTACGAGGACCCCAAGCTGCGCTATGAGGACCACAAGCCGCGCTTCGAGGAGCGCCCGCAGCCCATCGACGAGAGCGTCCACCACAAGGTGTGCTATTCATCCTTTTAGTTACACCTTACACTCGGGCAAGTTTTTTTATGTAATAAAAAGACAGCGCCGACCACCCACCACTTGTCATGATTTTGTATCTGTCATTGTATTTTTTTTTTATTTTTATGGAACATGCGTCGTTTCACCTACAAGTAGGTGTCTGACGATGCCCATGGACATTGTCATATTTATTTTAAACACTTTAAGTTGAAACACTAACTGCCTTATTCAGAGTTCCCAGGTTAAAGTTAACACACAGTTATATCGGCTATTTAGACCATGCTAACAAAAAAGCTATTCAGAGAGCAGTTTTATCTTTAGTCCGCATATTTGCAGCGAGTTAGCTCCATTCATTGTTTAAAGCAGGTAGAGGCGGGTTTAAACCCTATCTAGCGAGCGGCGGTCATATAATTACAATGGCGGCGGCCATGCTTGTTAGACAGCTGTGCTTGTGTTGATTTTTTGAAGCGTGATTTCGAGTTGGTGAATTTGTGAATTGTGGTAATTACAAGTGTTATTGATTCGTTTTAGTGTTGTAATGGAAGAACTCGCGTAAATTCATGAGTACGAGAAGTATTGTGTATTCTGAAGATTTGGCATTGGTTTTGCCCGTAAGCTCGTAAGTAAGTACAACATACAAATTGGTTGATATTTTTATATAGCTAGCACTAAACATGAGCCTAAAGTGCCTACTTTGTCACAGAATACCCAAATTAACCTAACTAATTAAACAGTAGTGTTGTCTTCTTCTAACATATGTCAGATATGAGATAGCACGATACGAGCGCAAACTGTCAATATGAACAAACCCCATTTTGTGTCGTAGACAATTGTTATTTTATGCTGTGTTGCCACACGAAAACTAAATTCGAGTGTTAGTTTAGTTCGCGGTTGATGTGGCACTCTGAATAGACAAGAGTTTATTGTTCGATTTAAATCAAATACAAGTGTTAAGTTAAACCGATCTAGTCCTCGTTTAACCGCGTGACTCTGAATAAGGCAGTAAAACCTTTAAGTTGGTGCTTGTATTCTGTTTTTTAATTTATGAGTGCACTTTTTGTATTGTTTTTAAGTGTTTTGGGTTTTTTTTAACTAATTGGGTTTTTATCCCTTCGCGTCCCTAAAGCCACGCGCGTGGCCAAATCTATTTGGTGGATAAGGTGCAATGGCCTCGTACATACGTTGTTCGGCTTATTAGTGGCAGTGTTCGTCACCTAAAATTAGGTATATCATAATGTAAATACGAATTGCAAATAGGTTAAAAAAATTCATCAAAAATTTAATTTGTATGTGCCTCTAAATGAGTCATTCTTCGCTTGTGTTACATAGTTTTGTGGCTAATTTAATCAGTTTTACGTGGCAAAAGAGTTTATTGATCTGAGTTCATTAGATTACAAAATATTTACGCGCGTTTTAAAAGTGTGGGACCCAAAGGGTTAATTAATTAATTGAGGGGCCATTGATGGTGTCTTCAGATAACTTGTTCCAGGCGTTTACGACATGGAGCATCAGAAAATGCTTCCTGGGGTTGGTTCTATACGTGGGCCATTTTAGTTTTAATAAGTGCAAAATTAGTTTAAACCCCCAATCATACATGTACCACAACAAATACTCTCTTGTTAGCATAGTATAGAGAGAAAGTAACTAATAGACACATTCAGTTTTAGATAAATGGGTGGAACTTTCAGAAAGGGCCATCTAGTACTTAATGTAATGAACTCAAAATGGCTCTTTTTTTAATTCAACATTATTTTGCCACTGTCTTCTGTGAGATTTGGATAAATTTATTTATTTTATATAGGCAGCCTTGGCTGATATGTCTAAATTCAGTTAAAATTTGTTGTTTTTGTCATTATATTGGATTTTATCTCTTGTATTAGTAATATAATATTGTATTAGTCGGAAGGCTTTCACACCTCAACCGGGGTTTCCGCGCGAGGCCTGCTGTCACTTTGCCCGTCCTATATAACATAGCTCAGCTGCCATAGCCGGCTGGCTGGCCGCGAAGAGTGGTCACTTTGTCCGCCCTAGGTTCGAGCGGTCGCAGTGACCGACTGCTGGCCAGAGGTGGTACCGGACCTAGCCCAGAACATGGCCTTCAGCACGAACACGCAAAGTCAAGCTACCGGTCGCGGTGCGTGCTCCCCTCACCAAACCGGACCCGCTCCGTGCTGGCCGTGTTTCCGGACCTGAACCGTGTTTCGTGTTTGGCTAGCACGGCTCGGCACGGCGGGGTCCGCTAGGATGTTATTATGCCACTAAATTATGCTATGCTTGTTGGATCATATAACGACCATAAATAAAGAATAAATAACATGTGAGCAAAACTTTCTATTTGTGCACTGTGTGGAATAAGATACCTTTGGATAACCTTTGGTGGTGAGAATGCATAAAATAATCTGGTTTTCATTTATTTCTTCAATTGAATTTTATTTGTTCTACCTGCTTGCATAAATGCGTCCCTCTGTCGCCGGACACAAACCGGACCTTTCCGTGTCGGCCCGTGCTCGTGCTAGCCCGGCAAAGTCCGGTAGCACGGTCGCCTAGAGCGCGGTCCACCGCGCTCGAGTCCAACACGCTTTGTGCGTGTCGTATTTCGTGCTCATTATCGACACGGTTACCACCTCTGCTGCTGGCTAGGGGCGAACGGCATCAAAGCTGCTAAATATGCTGATAAACTCTTCAAAAATTTAAATATCTCATTCACCAAAACACCCCCACCCAGCGCCATCCCCAATATGTCTGTTCGAGCTGGACTAAGTAGAGTGTGTGCGTTTCGCAGCGTCGTGTGCGCGCATCGCGTGAGGTGATAGTGCAGCGCGTGCCGGGTGCGCGTGAGGCGCGGGAACCGCGAGAACAGCGCGAGACGCGTGAGACGCGTGAGCCGCGTGAGACACGCGAGCCGCGCGAACTGCGCGAACAGCGTGAGGCGAGCGGCGCGATGCGCGTGGCGGGTGGGGGTGGCAGCGCTGTCGCCGGCGACGACTGGGCCGACCCCTGGATGCGCGAGTCGGCCGCCGCACGCCGCCGACGCCCGCCTTCATCACACTCATCTTATTCCACCTCTAGGTATGTAAACGACATCCTTAACAAGTTCACTTGTTTGTTATTAGGATGCTGGCTTTTTTTTACAATGTCGTTATTCTCAAGATACCTACATTTTATTTTTCCTTCCTCACTTCAATGTACTTGACACTAAAAAGGTTAAAGATTTGAGCCCATCAGCACCGACCTAACAAATTGAAACTCAACTGTCACATTAGGTAAGTATTAGGTAATCAATTGGTAAAAATAACAGTTATCCCAACTGTTATATTGACCAATTGATTGTGATTCAAGCCTGAATGTTTACTTCGTTTTTATTAAGTTTGCATCCGCAACACCTGAAGATCCTCAAGTGACACGTGCCTCCTGGGTCGTGCCTAATGAACAAAAAATGGTCTGCAGGCACCCTGATCGTCTTATGACCTTCATGGAGGACATAAGATGGCTGGGGTAGCTGGAGATCAAAGGGTTTTGCACGAAGATCCCCGACCAAGAGGGACCAGTTTGCAGGCTTGGAGCCCCTACTACTACTGCAACATTCCAAATCCAATGTTTAACATAATATGACTTATTAATTTTATAACTTCATAATATTATATTTTGTAATATTGATATTTTTTTGCCTAGAACTCATTCCATGGCAGCCCACAAAATAAATTAACTCGACTCACTGCGAGTTACCACCGACCACTGTCTGGTATTTACAATTGATACTCAGACTAATGAGAAACTGTTCTCCATTCCCGGCTTCTTCCCCATCATTCAACGGGTGTTTCGTCTCATAATAATCTACTAAAACCGCTCATCAATACTCTGTCTATCTGCCCTGCCCCGGCCTCTTTTGAAGTTTGGTCTCTTGCATGCTATAACTCTGAAATTGGACTAATGTTAATCGTGATATGGACTATTTGGCGTGATGCGCGCACCGTGTGACTGACTGACTGTATGCTGTGTGCGTGTGTGTGTGTAAACGTGTGATATGACCATGTGTGTATGTGCGAGTGTGTGATATGATTTTTGCGTGGTGGTGCGTTTCGGTGTGGTCCTGGCTTGTGCATGCCCCGCCCCCCCCCCACCGCCCACTCCTGCCGTCGCCGTCTCCCTGCTCTCACACCGCAGCTCTTCGCGTTCCAGCTCGCGGAGTTCGCGCTCGCCGGGTTCGCGACGCGACAAGCGGCGCGTCTCACCGTCCAGGCAGAGGTACACATCTCTTATTATGCCAATTTACAGTTTTGACCAAATGCATAGTTCTGACCAGAGGTAGAGGTAGAATAGAATTGTACACCAGTTTAAAAAGTAAAATAATACCTGAGCAGAAATAATAGTTCAGAAGTGCACCAGGCAAGCGAAAAGCACATACACACTGGCTGTTAATAAGGTCAGTAGTGGGCAAGTCGACATCGTAATTATTATATTGCCATTCACTTGTAAATCAGGGCAGCAGCTCAATCTAGTGCAAATTTTTACCGACGACTGTCCGCCAGCCGTTGTGTAGCAAAATTGGGTCAATTTTCTGTCAGTGTGCCAGCGAACGCAGGGCGAGATGACATTTTTGTGTGTTGTGTTTTTATTGCTCCAAAAACATTTTACAGAAACAAACTATAGGTGGGGGAGGGGATAGGTGATATGAGGTGCAACGGTGCACTTACCTTTACAGATTTCTTCCAGTCAACCACAGGATATTGTACTGTACTGAAAACTGTACTGAAATATAAGTAGGGAGTGGAATAAGCACGGAAGAAACACATCGGGAATAGTCACGTAATCGCATTAGCTCTGGAACTGTCTAGCCGGCTGATAGACAATAAATGTCTACCGCGGTAGTATTAGCCGTTTGTCCGCACGCACCTACAAGTCCGCGTGTGCTCCGACAAAATGCTTTGCTGTAGCTTTCACAACAATTCCAGCAGCTCAAATATGTCAAAAGGATGCTATAACATTTCATAAGTAAGTATTTATAATCATAAATCCGTCATAGGAATGTAGAAAATTAATAAATATTCATATGGCGGCAGATTGTGTCTCGCGCGTACACACGATGGGCCAATGTTGAAAGGGTAGACAGGATTTTGTAAGAAGAATTCCTTCCATGTAAGGTGTTTCCATATTAGGCAATACTACTTCATTATGTATGATAATATGGACCCATACAAAAGCTTTACTTCTGCCCGCGGGAAACTCGATTTAATAGCAAATTCGATTTAAACGCAAATATGATAAATAAACGATCGCTTCTCTTATATTCTCTCTCTCTCCCTCCCCCTCTCCCTATGCCTATTCTTTAGTATTTGGAGAGTGCGGCGGCATCTTAACGGTATGCACTACGTTGCATATTTCTATTCACAATGAGCGGAGCGACAGTGCTGTGTGTAGAGAAGCGCACTAGTTATACCCACCACTCCCACCAATTTTCCCGAGGGAAAACAGCCAGTATGTAACATGAAATGAAGGGAAGCACTGACATGGCACCTAGTTCACCCGGTGTTATGGGCGGACATCACGGATGTTGTAGGTGATCTAGCCGTGACAATTTTCATAAAAAAAAATGTAAGATCTATTACACTATGAGTCAATTCATCTATCTATTATGGTAGAATTACCCTTGTGTTTTTCATATTGACAGATATATCCCAGGAACAAGGATGGTAGTGGCACCTATTATGGTAGAATTACCCTTGTGTTTTTCATATTGACAGATATATCCCAGGGACAAGGAAGGTAGTGGCACCTTGAAAACGATGTTATTTATAGTGTATATTATATACTTTATAGTGTATTTAGAATGAGCTGGTGTGTCGCCGTGTGTGCAGACTGTCTCCGTCGGTGATAGTGCGGGAGCGGCGACTGGCGACGGCGCGCGCCACAGCCATGAACCCGCCGGCGCCGCGCCGCCGCGCCCCCTCGCCCGCCGCCGCGCGCCAACACGCCGCCAACCCCCCGGCGCCACCCCAGGCTCAGTCCGTCCGAAAGGTAGTAAACTTATAACAAATTTATTATTATTACGGCCTGATGTGCTGTCGTTATTTCAATTAACCCAATACATAATTTACAATGTTACAGCACACCAATTATTTACCAACTTAAGGGTAGTATAAACTCACCTAATATATTTCTCTTTACTGTAATCAAATTACACTACAATAAAAATAAATATGAGGTTCAACTCGAAGTTTGAGTCTCAGACAAAGCCAATTTCCTCCTTGAGGTAATCCGGCCTGTAGATAGGCAGACTAAAGTCTCTTAGAAGATGCGTGGGTTGGAGGAGTAGCTAAAGATGTTGTTCTAAATATAATCTGCGCGGTACATATTTGATTGCGCAGTGCCAGTTTTGTCAGATTTGGTTGGCCTAAAACTTGCGGACGGCCAGAGCAGCACTTGTCAAACATGGAAAGTATAATATGTGTGTGACGCGGCAGGAGGGAGTGGATGTGTTGGGACGCAACAAGCCGGCCAGCCGTCCGACACGCAAGCACTACTCCAGGTCCTCAACTTCAGGCTCAGGTACGCTTCATACTCTGCTCACTTTCTACCTAATTTACTTTCCGACTGTTATAAAAAATTCACACTGTCATAAAAATCTCTACCTCTTTTCACCCCAGGGTAATGTTGAACAGTTAGTTTGGCAATAGAATGTTCTGCAGCCACCCTGGCCATATGGTGGCTGTCCAGATCAAGTAGCCGGGAGGCCGACGGGACTGTGCGACGTTCCCCAACTTTGAGGGTCTCAATGCGATGCCCTCAAGGCATCAGTTTACAGACAAACCCACCAACCGCCTCTCTACACAATACAACTATAAGAGCAAAGTGAATGTGTGTGTCGCAGAGTCCTCTTCGTCGTCGAGTGGCTCCGACAGCGAGTCACGATCCTCCTCCACGTCGGGCAGCTCGTCGGATGCGCGTCGAGCTCGCACCGTGCGCGCTCTCAACGCTGCCAACCGACCGCGGTACAAATGTGTTTTCACTCTTATGCCGTGTGTAGCGTGCACAAAAATTCTTTCAACGCGGCCATTGAGCATTGAGATATCTACTCTGTAGCTAAAACAATAACAGCATATTATGCCTTGTACGCAATCTGATTCAATTCCTTCCTAAAATTTAAGAAATAAATTGTTCTTTCCAGTCACAAAGAGACCGCAAATTCATATTATTTTTGGTCCATTTATTCTATAGTTGGTTGTGTTTGTGTATAAAAATCAAAAGATTACTGAGGGTTACATAACGCATTTGTATGTGTGACATCCAGAGTCTAAATTTATTTGTGAAATCAAAGCTTTAGTGCATTACAAGTCATAGATAACTTAGCAGGACATTAAGATTCCTTTTTTTTATAGATTCAGCAGCCTTTTGCATACAAACTGCTGGTGTCAAAAGTAGCGTTGTTGTGGGCACAGCAACTTGCGGGCCATCGGGGTTAGGTTCCATTCTCAAATTTCCAAAATGCTCTGTCTGCAGGAGTCTGTTGTGTTGGCAGGTTGACGGGCAAGCCGGCGGGACTAGGACCGGGCACTATGGCCGCCGCCGCCAACAAGAAAGATGCTCTTGTTGAACAAAAAGGTAACTTCGTATTTGTCGCAATGCCCCGCAAATGAAATTAAAATAATTTTAGTGTTTTTAGTCATTGTGTTTGTGTATAAGTTCAAAAGAATAGAACATTTCTGAGCACTGGCACCTAGTCCACCCGGTGTTATGGGCTGGCATCACGGATGTTGTAGATGAGGTAACCAACCGTGTGAGTGTGAAGTCGAAACAAAGCATAACCCCACTTTTTGTGAAGTGCAATGTTCAACTCACCATTTGGAATCAAAACAAAGGTCAGTGCATAAGTTATAGATAACTTTTTCGGAAATTTTGTAATAATTACAACCATTCTAAATTAAGGCATTCTATATTCTTTTTTCGAAAAAACAATTTTTTCCCTGCTTTATTGCGCTCGCGAACAGGCCGCGACGTTTTACGGAGTTGGTTCTCACGCATGCGCCGACAGATAAGGGGTTAAGTCATTGTATGGTTACAGAAAATGTGAGCTCTAAAAAGCGAAGTGCAGCGTCGCCGCCCGCCGCCGACCCCGCGCCGCCCAAGAAGTCTGTCTCGCGGCGGGAGGAGCTCCTCAAACAACTCAAAGCTGTAGAGGACGCCATCGCCAGGAAGCGCTCCAAGATATAAGTATCGGTGGAAACAAGGTTACACCACGTTGATGGTTAAAGGACTTTCAGTACTTTGTAACATTTCTCACCGGACAGATCGTGCACGTGAGAAGGTGGTGACATATCTCTACCGATAAAACAAGATCAATATGAATGTGAGGTAGGCCGGACTCGGCTTTTATTGAGATTGAAACTTCCCGACTTTGGACGGGACTTCGTAAGGACTTTATTATGTAAATGTTCATAATGTACGGGTCAACTAGTGATACAGTTAAACATTATACATTGTCGCAAGGTTTCTAAGCACTGTAGTATCGAAGTGTAAAGTGAGAAAATACAAATTTATAAAATGTTCTCGATGACAGTTCGTACTTTCTGGCATTTCAAAATTAATAATTTCATTCTTTTTTATTTACTAAGCGAATATATTCCTAATGAAACATGTCCAATATTCAGTGTTTTAACATTCATTTAGCAAATATGTATCATTAAAGATTCCGACTAGTGATTTGTGCATACATTGGAAAATATCAAGATAACCTATGATGATGAGGTATTGGAATACTGTGTACTTGAGTTTACAAGTGTATAACTATACAATTTACATTAGTTGAATTCAACACAACTTTTCTTTAATAAATAAGAGTAAATTATATTGTGTTTGTAGTTACCCTCGTCATACAATCTAATTCACTGAGGCCATAGTGTACTGAATACACACATTGCTGTCGAAGCTAACACAATTTTCAACCTCCTTGCTATGGCAAACTCATATAAAGAAATTACAACCACTAAACCAATCTTATAAAGAAATCACAACAGAAAAAGCATCAAAATAAATAAATTGGAAATACACACATACAAACGTCACCCCTGTTTCCTAGTGGAGTACACAGAAACCCTACCGATCTGTTAGGACAGATTCTTGTATTGTACTGATCTCATAATGAACAAATCTCAAAATCACCTTTTCCCAAAATGACTGATTTTCTAAATGTCTTTGTTTTTTAATGTCGGAAACTCTTATTGTCTGACAGAAAAGGTACAATAATCAAAGATATTATTATTGTTAATATCAACCTCTATCCTTGTCAGGCTTTACACTCCGACCAACTAAACTGACCAACTGAAACGGATCAACTATTTTTCTTTCCCAAGGAATCAACTTTTTGGTTGGTCTGATAGAAATATTTTATTAATTTAAATTTGTTCCCATCTGACTAATTGAAACGGATCAACTATTTTTCTTTTCCAACGATTTTTAAAATATGTAAATTTTGAAAAATAGACAAAAATTATAAAAAATATATTATATTATTATAGGCCAGGATTAAGAAACGTTAACAAACATGAAGTCACCAAAGTACCAGGGCAGCAGAAATTGAAAGGTGTCCATAATTTTATATAAGTTAATCGCTATTATAATAATAATAGCGATTAACTTATACAGAAACCTATTCGAAAACGCGTATTCATGGTATTTAATAATAGGTGCCAGGATTTATTCATTCATCCAAGGCCAGGGAGAGGCTAGGATTCTCTCCCTGGCCTTGGATGAATGAATAAATCCTGGCACCTATTATTGAATACCATGAATACGCGTTTTCGATTAAGTTTCCGTATAAGTTAATCGTTATTATAATAATAATTATGGAAACCTCCTTTCATTTCTGCTGCCCTGGTACTTTAGAACCGTTCCCAGTAGTCTTAACAAGTAGTCTTTTGGGTTTCCACTTTAATTACGGTGACTGTATTCTGACCAAATAAGGTTTCGACCAGCGGTATCATTTAAAATATTTTGTAAAATATTAATTTCAGATTCGTTATTTAATTTTAAGATTTTCAAATAAAGTGTTACTGACTGTACACCAATTTGACAGCTTTTTTTCTGATATTAAAAAACAAAGACATTTAGAAAATCAGTCATTTTGGGAAAAAGTGATTTTGAGATTTGTTCATTATGAGATCAGTACAATATAAGAATCTGTCCTAACAGACCGGAAGGACAGAAACAACAGACCTCCACGCGCCACGATCCTGACACAACTCTGCCACCTCTTCCACTCGTGTTCTTCAAACATGCTCGCCGGTTACGGCTACTACGCACTTGACCCTTTTTGAGCATATGCCGATTTAGTCTAAGGCTAAGGTGACCTTCCCGACTCTTCCATTCACGTTATCTTCTTTCAGGCCACAATGATCTCTCACGACACTGTTTCTCAATCTAGCTTTCATTGTAACTCCGCACATACTACTCAACGCTCACATTTCCACAGTATTTGTCTGCCATGCACATCAGAATATACATATAAACTGAAGTACACATAATGTTGTTATGGTCAGTTCTGTTTGGAAAGGTAAGAAATGCATAAACGGACTATGGAATAATATTATATTTTCTATACACAATGTTAAGTATTGCTAACAGTGTTTCATTGACATAATATTCACGGAGCTGTAATAATGGTGATAAGAGCAGTGCTGTACTTTCTAGACTTGATGCTCCTCACGAGCACGGTGCGTTGTCTGCGTGCGAGCAGCGCTCGCAGCGCCTCGCTTGCCACGTAGCCCACCCCCGCACTGCAACCCTCCGTGTAGCTGAAGCCGCCCTGGCACACGTAGCCCATCACCTTTACACACATACATTCTCTTTCACTTTCCAACACTTAAGTAAAAAAAGTGTTTGCTCCTGTGACCACATTGCACGTGCAATATCATGTCTAGTCGTGTAGAGATTCACTTGGTGCTCAGACCTTTGACTCTGGCACAGAAACCTGGCACGGATCGGAAGTCGTCCGAGGTGATGAGAGGCGAGACGAAATAGCACAAAGTGACCTTCTACCTATAGTCTGATCCACGGCTGACTAGGAGTAACTTTGCAAGTTGTGAGCGGAGGTTTATTATTATCAACTTCTGACATTTCTACATTTGTGGAATAACCTAGTAGCTAGAGCTAGAGGCTACTTTTTAAAGAAAACTTACAGCTATGTCTACAGACATTATTTTAAAAAAACAACCAAAATTATGAGAGTAGACAGAGCAGAGTACATGTTAAGGTGACTACTACTTTTGGTAATAAACAATGTTTACAATACCTCCCGACTTGCACTCTTACGCACTGTATCGATGACGCTAGGCAGCCACAGCTCGTGCATTTTGAGTGCATATTCAGACAATTGTGGCTTTGAGACTGGGCGCTTGGTTTTAATCACCTGTAAATAACACAAAATGTTATTATTTATTGTTATTTTATATTGATGAAGGAGCAGCCCAAGCTGATGTTTTCATATCTATGTTCACTGGTGAGTTATTTTATTTTTGTTGTTACATTTCCAGGCAATTAAATTGGAATGACAAGGTAACAAGTAAGGGATATTGTGCGACACAAAAAAATGGGTGCATGTACTTATGTACGTGCCTTAGAAGTTATACTTCTTTGGCGTGATTCTTATCACAATATGCTAATAATGTATATTGCAGTGACAATGGCAATGGCATTTATCTTAGTTTAAACCTGTTTTTCATAACATATTTTCATATCACATTTTCATCAGCCTAAAGAAGTAATTAATTAAACACAAAACATCACAGATGGTATTGGTGGAAACTGCGTGTAAATAGATTGGAGTATTGTTATAGTAAACTGCATTAAAGTAAGCAGGCTGATCACAGATCACACGGAGGCAAAATTGATCACTGATCAATTTTGCCTGTGAGGTGTATATACCAAACTGTCAGATCGTCCAATGTGTCATACATAATGTCCAGATGCTAGAAATACCACTATGGTTCAAGACACTCAACTTTGAAACGCTGCCTCGAACAACTACTTTATGCCATGTGTCTAAACAATTTGGTTATGTTTGTTTATGTATTCACATTCACGTTTTTGTAAATATAATTTAAAAACATTTAATTGAGTGGGAGGCAATGTGTGATCTCATACCTTGGATGCACTTTTTTTTAGCTTCACTCTCTGCCGTCGTAATTTCTTCAGTTTAGCTCTGTTCTCCTTCCGCATCAGTTTCCTCTCTTTCTCGAAAGAGTCCACGTGACACGGCTCAAACAACGGTTTCACACCCCGAGTGTCTTCAGCTTCCGGTAGACAGATGATCGTGTGAGGAGACAGGTTTCCTTTACCTGTCACTTTTATAAACACCGGAATCAAGCATGGCTTTGGCAGTTGAAGTACCACTGTTTTCATCTCAATGGAATCCTGAAGAACATAAATTTTTTAATCTTATTTATATATTTTATTTATTATTTTTTAAATCTTCAGCAATCTTATCAATTATGATTTATTATTTCAAAATGACTAGTATTGACGGCAAACCAAATGTCATAATGTGTCCTCTTTCCAACTGAACACTTAAGGTGAGACTGCACCACGCACCACTGCACTGAAGTGGAACAGTGTGGTATGTCGCGTCTAAATATTGTTTGTAAGGGAGTGTTCATAAACCCGGTGACGGTTTTAGGGGGGGGGGGGGGGGGTCCAGCTTTTTGTCACCTCCCGTCACGTAGGGGTGGGGAGCACTGGCGGCCGGTCCTAAAGTGCGCCCGTGCGCCGCACTACCATACCACGAGAAGTCTTCACTTCACTCAAACTAAATAATATCTTACAATACAACATACCTACATTAAAACCATAAAGATCGTACTCCAAATAAATACAAATGTGAATTCGACCTTATTTTATAGATCACAAGGCACGTTTTTGCGAGTAAATCCGCGCCCCGTGCGGAATCGAACAACGCACGCGGGTCTCCCATCTGAATGTATTGGGATCGGCAAAACACCGCTGGCGCGTGAGACAAAAGATACTTCATAGAAACAGTATGGGCCGAAATGGAGTTCTGCGCCAAACAAGGACGCTATATCGTGAATAGCCGCGCGTGCGACACGTCGCGAGCGATTCCTTTGCACGAGTCTACCTAGAATCAGCGCGCTGTCATGTGATGTCACATACCCGTTAGCGCGCGAATATTTAAAATAGGATATGGTTAGGTTTTGTGCTTTCTGTCACGTGATACTGTGAATTAAGTGGTGCCGATATTTGCCTAAGAGTTGGTTAAAGGTAAGGCTTTACAATCAGGTGATCCCGGGTTCAATTCCTACTTTAAAATTTTTTTTTATAAGTAAATTTTATAAATATTTTTGGGAGTAGTGTTGTGTCCTATGGGTGGGTTCATAAAGGTACTATAAATGAGTTAGATAACTTGTTTGGATTTATTTTCTTGTTTTTTGCAACTCATTTGAGTGTCTTGAGAATATTCATACTAGGTACGTACATAATACAACGCAGGCGTTTAAAAAATTCGGACGTCGCGATCTTAAAATAACATTGGGAATGTGTTGGGAAATTTGGTATTTAAGAGGTACCTAGATACTTAGCGCACTACCGGTCACTGAAGTCACCAGCCGCCACTGGTGGGGAGTGTGTCGGGCCGAGTCACGTGACCAAAAATAAAAAATTAAACAACCTGCTTAATATATGCTTAACCCCTATGTTGGCCTTTTCATGCCTTTAAAGAAACAGTTCATTGAACCTTACTTGCAAACTCTTCAAAATCGCTTTGTTTCTCATAACAAAGATGTTGCCATCGAAACCCTTAGACCAGTCCTTTAGAAGAACATCCCACCGGCATAGGAACGGACTGTTGATTCCCAGCTTGATGTAGTTAACTCGCTTGTTGGGTGGTAAACGAAAGTATTTCTCTCTCATCTCGCGGGACGTTCTCTGTTCCTCCTCCCGACCGGCCGCACAGTCAGGAGGGAAATAGCACTGACCACTCTCCCGGGCTACACTTTCGCTTTCCCTCAACCCGCCGGCGCGCCCACCGAACATGATGAATGTTCGCCAAAACGCCAGACTGTACCCGGCCGGTATTATTATATCCCATCCACTGCCGTACCCTGAAAGTAAGACATTGTTTTATTTTCAGTTCAATTTTAAAATTTGTTTACCTTCTGTTCAGCTGGTGCAAGATACCTTTCACAGACGTAGCACATGTAGAAAGCTGCGGTTAAATGGAGCGTGCCAGCGCAAGCTGGACTTACATGTTGCAGAAACACTAATATGAAGGCCCATACGAAATATTTAATTTCAGTAGTTTTTACCTAATTTTTTCACATTTGGACACTGGGAGCCGGGTCTCTGTATCATAATAACAGGTACGCTCTGCACGGCCGGGTTGCTCTCGTCCAGCTCCCCCGGCACCAGCTGGTGTACGGTTGCATGTTCTATCAGCCGACCGTCGCTCCATTTCCTCGATAGTATCTTATCGTGAATGTTGAGATTCCAGAGTGGTGAGGTGGCGGCGTGTGATGGCACGTTCACTAGAGCCTCCGCCGGAGGAGGAAGGTAAGCATCAAGCTGCGCCTTGGTCCGCTTGGGCGGGCGACTTAGGCGAGGGTCCCGCACAACCGCGCCCAGCACCAGGCGCGCCGGCAGCTCCGCTGGGGAGCCCGCGTGCCGCACGCTCTCCCAGTACCGCAGCTTCTCCTGCAGTCTCAACTCTTCGCCAGCTCCGTTCTGCTGCACCCACTCATCCTTCGCGATCCACTCCATCTCCTCCACCAGCTTCACACTTCGCACCAGCACCGCGTGACTCTTGGGCCCGCTCAGCCGGAACCTGTTCAGCTTGTGCTTCGGCTGAGTTAATGTCACCCGATCGTTGTTCACTCCATCCGTGTTTGGTTTCCGGCGCTTGCCGGGGACTTCGTAGTCTTCAGCTGCGATGAAACCGAAGGACTCTAGAATGGCGTCGTACAACTCTCGGTAAAAAGATGGATGAGCGAAAACCCACAGAGTTCTCTTCGCCTCGGTTCCATCGTTCGGTTTCCATAGGAAATCTATTTTGCCAATGTAACTGTTGGGATAGGCTTTAGGCTTGTAGACGTGAGCGGAGCCCTCTCGATATCCCGAGGAGTATGCTCGAGCGCACACTCCGAGGCCACAACCGGAATTAGTCATAACCTTGAATGCTGATTCTATTTCGGTAATATTGCCGCAGATCTGTAAGCACTCGAGGTAGGAGATGTCCTGGAGCAGGCAGTGTGCGGAACTCGCGCGGTAGCAGGCACGAAAGGCCTTGTCGCACGGCGCACGCGCGAGCCGGTAGCCCCAGCGCTCAGCCATGTGGAAGCGCTTGGCGTGCCAGATGTGAGATTCGAGCCACTTGTGAGTTCTCTGCCGCCGCTCGTACTCCTTGAGGAGGTTGGTCGGGCGCCGCCGGTATTTGCGCGATGGCCGCTTTTGCTTTGGAGGCAACCCACTCTTCCTAAGTTGCTCGAAGTGCCCCTGGCGCAGCTTCCGCGGAAGACGCTTACAGTTGTGGCTCATGACGCGCCGGCGCATGTGCACCGGCAGGGTCTGGAAGATTAACTTGGTCTTACTGGGGCGCAGGATGCTCTCTGTCATCGCAGCAATCTCGATGCTGCGTGACGCAGAGAACTTGAGGCTGTTGGCGGAGTGCGGCAGCCGCTCCGACCCACCGAGCGTCGAATCCAAATTGTAATTGTTGGACTCCATGTTGATCTGATACACAAAGTCACTGAACTAAATTTGTTGTTTTCGCTAAAATAAAAAGCGTGTTAGTAAACACTCTAACCTCTGATAAACTGACACTGTGACTGTCAGTCTGACATGACATGCCATGCCATGTGATGTTCGACTTACGGCACATGAAAGACTTTTTAATCCATAGAGTAACTTATATATCCTTCCTCCTACTCCCTCGCCCGGAGGCATATATCCATAATCTATAGGGTGAGTTATGCTGATTGGTCGATGCCAGTTTGGCGGGAAATTTAAATTTCGTCTGGCTCCGCCTCTCCGGCACTCCTATCGAACCTACTGAACCCGATATTCGTTAGTTCGTCTAAGTGATTTCGTGGCGCATTGGTACGGTGTAGGGTTTGCATTTTTTGACCATGGGTTCGAGTCCCACAAAAGTTTTTTTTTTAAGCAATGTTAGGGTGTTTAAATTTTTTTAGGGTGTTTAGTTTTTTTTATAACCACCTAAAAGCTTTATTTTCGGAAATACAAACGTAACAAAAACGACATGCACCGCCTCAACATTAGGTTAAGGTTAATACATAAAAGATGCGTCGCGTAGCGACGGTTATTTTTTTTTTAACCACCAAAACATCATTTATTTATCACTTGCCGAAGAACCAAACGAAGGATTGCGGGATTAAGGATTCGAGGGATTGGATAGTCTTTCAGGTGGCCGACCGGCCATGTCTGTGTGAGTGTCTTCTTCTTCTTCTTTTTTTAAATAGTGGCAACCAAACGAATAGGAAATTCGTTTATTACTGCCAGTATCCAGTGACGGAGTTGCACGGTATAAATTTGTGATTATTACCAGAAGCCGAGCGTCTCTTTGTAGTAAGCACCTGACAGTTAACTTTTTTTCTTAAGGAAAGGCAAGGATAGTGTGACCGTATAGCCATGTCTTGATTTATCATTCTTCTCATTTGCATTTGTTGCACCTGGTAAAAACAATACAGGAGCATAAAGGACCACAAAACACTGCTATTAGAAAATACTTAGCCAGCGGAAATCAAAACTGGGGGCAAAAATAACATTTCACGAAAAAAAATTCACACAAAATGGCGACTTCCGCGAATTTATTTTCAATAGCGACTTAGGATTGTCGCTTCTGCGGCGCTGCGGGAAGTGCAGCCCCGCCGCGTCCTTGCGTAACACAGCTAAAGCTCACCTCCGCAGCTTCGGCTTTTTGGTCGCCTTCGGCGATCAGCCGCTCCGGCTCATACGGGTGCCTGCGCTTTGTTACGGCGGACGGGGGCTCGGCTCCGGCTTATGAAACCACTCTAGGGAATAGCCACACTAACATTTTATGTCGGGGCGGTGGATTTAGTTTTTCCGTTAATACCCCCATTGTCCTTTCAAATGTTGTCTATATGGCAACACACACCTTATCTATACCATTCTGTACGAAACACACTTCAAACTATTATGCCGGCTCTACACACTCGGCGAGACATCCCGAGGCAGGCCGAGAGCGAGTGTATACATGGTGCTCTCGTCTCGTCTCGCCTCGCTACCTCTCGGTCGTGTGTCGGTTTTTTGGTCCCGAGTCAAAGGGTCTTGTGATGTCTCGCGAGGAAAACGAGAGCGAGCATGTACACATTCGTACGTTTAGTTGCCCGCTAACTGTGTTTGAGTGACGATGCGTTTCCATGGCAACCATCCACCATCTTCTTCTTCGCCACGGCTTGGTAATCTTTTTTTTATGATATACAGCTAAATAATTATAATAACTAGCAGCAAAAAGACAAAATGCAGCAGCAATTTCTAGGTCCATCGTGGCGTGTATCTGCAGTTGAACAGATAACACCGAGTGTGTACATGGTGCGACCTCGCCGAGAGCCTCTCGCCTCGTATACAGCCGGCATTAAATTTACTGTCCTAGGTGGTACCTTGTCACATTCAGCAAGCGAGTGAGTGTGACAAAGTTGCATAAACGGGAAAAAAAGGTTTCTTTATTTTTTCTCCGAAACTACTGGATCTGAGCCCCAAAATGTATCACATAAACATCTCAAAATATTAATACCTTTTAGAGCATTTTTGGTTATGTAGTTAATATGAGAGCCAAAATTTAAGACTAGGTACATCTAAGATCCTCGGTGCCTGGGCACCAGAATCAAAAGAGTTCATCGACAAGCTGGGCGATATGCTTGTCGACAAGTCTGGTGACCTACGTGCCAAGGATCATCTCGTACGGCGAATTAGCCTCGAAATTCAGAGGGGCAACGCAGCCAGTGTGCTGGGTACCGCTGGGGGGTCGACGGTCGAATTGGATTTTTGTTCAGTTTTAATTTATTTAGTTTAGTTTTATGTTTTACTTTGGTGATTCTTGTAAACAAATGTGTGAATAATATAAATACACAGACTACACCAAGAATTTCTTTTTGAAGTTCTTGGTAATGAATTACTAATAACATTTTGGTTATATTTTAAAGAAAAGGATGGAGGAATGTAAGCTTCTGAAAATATCATACAGAGCTTTTGCTTGGACTAATGTAAATTTTTTTTTCCATAGTAAGTGTAAAGTTCATGGACACCATTATTCAAGTAATTTCTAGCTATTTCAATGTATCTGTGTGTAGACTTACAACTATGAAGAAAGTATGTAACTTGATTGTTAGCTTCGATCATAAAACAAATAATTTTTTCCATCTACGATTGTTACTTACATAATTTCAAAATTCGTGATGTGTATAAATTGTAGAGCAAAGGAGAAAGTGTGGCCCCTTGCATGGTCCCTTTATAAGCATGTCGAGGGCCATGAAATATACTGTTAAATTTAAAATACATAGTTCTATTATAGAGAAAATTAAATATCCATTTTGATAAAGTGCCGGGAATTCCTATTTCAAATAATACTTGTACGAGTTGACTAATGAAATGAACGCTACTTGAACGTCAAGAAAAGCGCATAATGTATTAGAATGACTATGCATATACTTTTTAATATCTGATATTAGCGATATAAAACTTTCAGGAGAACATCTACCTTTACGGAAGCCAAACTGATTCGTTGGTATATTTTTTAGATTCTACGTACCAATTTAATCTAACTTTTATCATTTGCTCAAATAGCTTACCGATACAGGTGACAGTGAAATAGGTATCTATGAATTAGGATCGTTTGTAGGTTTAAGTATCGGGTTTATTGGTATTACACACTCGGCTTTCCATTGTTCGGGTACTATTTGCCGAGTTCAAAAATGATTGAATATTTGTAACAATATTTTCTTTGCTGAAGTGTCTAATTTTTGTTATAACACGATATCGTCGCTTTAATTCTAATATCTCGTACTTAACTCATTTTTGCAGTTCCAATCATATTTAACTATCTCATGGCACGAGTAATCTGGTGGAAAGGTGGAAAAATAATAATACTTAGCCTTCGATCATATGATCGAAGTACTTAGCTTTTTATTGTGTAGGTGCAGGAAGATTAAAAACACAAGACTGGTGAAAATATTCATGTATGGCGACATAGAACAAATAAATAAACAAGATAACAAAATAAACAAGATAAATTTTTTTTGTCTCCTGTAAAGCTCGGCTTTGTCGGCTCGCATCAAGCCCTCGTCAGCTAGTCTGCGTTGACTAGCACGCGGGGAACCACCAGTCCCGCTCTCGACCTCCCTCTCTCTACCTATCCATATTTTGTACGATGCTTCCAGTGACGTTCTCGAAGCTCTCTCCATATATGCGCCTAGCGTCGATCTTGGCAGCCCTAGATTCTTGAAGAGACTGTACAGTGTACAGTGACTTCGCTGGTAGTCCTCTTGCTCCGACTTCCACAGCGAAGAGATCAGTCTTGAATCCGTTTCTCACAATCCGGTCTACTAAGTTGCAGTACTTGTTAATATTATTTTCAGAGTGTGGGAGTCAAAGGGATTTTATATTGTGGTTCTTCGGTATGTTACTTTCCCATGGAACTGTAAGTTCAATAAGTACTACATGCTTTGTCGCTTTTGAGAATATGCTGCGGTACAGATTTCCGAAGGCATCTTGGTAATGCTTCTCGTGTGTGTCCATGAACGATTCCCAATCCTTTGCTGCTCCTAGAATTGAAGAAGGTTTAGTCCTATCTTTGGGCAGCTTTTTGGCTCCTGATTTCACAAATTTGACCTTCTGGAAGCCCCTACTGGTTTGCCCTTTCCTGGTTTGTGCAATTGACAGGTTGATGGCCTCTCTGATGATTTGGAGGACTTTATCATGACGGTAGGAATACAGGCCTCGCTCAAGTAGTAGTTTGCATCCGCATAACAAATGTTTGGCCGTGCCTACGGACTCCTTACATGACGGGCATAATTTATTTGTAGATTTTCCCCATCTAACTAGGTTACTCGGGTCAGGGAGAGTAAGCTGGAATGCATTTAAGTAGAACTTAGGCAGCTCGGGGCCTCGGGGGACCAGTTGTATATTGTGGATTTCCACTTCAATTCAGGAGGGATGCAGAAGTCGCCCACTGTTCATTCTGCATTTCTAGGTTTAAGGCGTGAAGTTTGAACCTTGCTCCATGTCCTCCTGAGCAAAACCTTTCAGTATTTCTTTATCAGACTTTACTGTTTCTATGCCCAGTCCAGATCCATTGGTGTGTGTACCAACTTGGAATGATTTGTAGAAGTCGAGTCTCGATTCCAGTTCATCTGATAGCGATGTGTTGGGTAAGGCTTGAATAGCGCTATCAGTGAAGTCTTTGAGTATACATCGCTTGGCTATTCTCGCCTTTTGATAAAATATCGACGGTTTCTTAATGTTCAGTCCAAAGTTATTGTGAGATCTATACTGCGTTGACGAGTCAGCCGGGTAAGCCAGTCCAATCCATGACTTCAGGAACCTGGTCAGTTGGTCACATAAGAGTCTGATTTAATCAGGTTTTGCTTTGTGAAGTCGTATACGAGAAATAGCCATGAAAGTTTTCATTGCAGATAGTTATCGTAAATCCATGCTTTTTGCGTACCCAGGACATTGATTTTATAACCCATGACCCAGGAGGGGAAGATTGTCAGTTTGGCAGAGGCCCTCTTCGAAAAGTTGGACAATATCATCAGTAGAATGCTCCTTTCCTCTGCTGGTGATCCTTTTGCCCAAGAATTTAAAAGGGACTTCATCAGCCACGTTTGCGATTGGTTTTCCGGCTACTGTCAGACCTGGATTGCTTGAGGTAAACTTTGAACCTTTCCTGGTTAAGCTCAAACAGTAGCACTTCGCTGGTTTTATCTTCGTCCGGTCTGGTCGTCGTCGGTTCTGGTCATTCACAGTAGTCATCTATCACCTTAAGAAGCGCCTGATGTTGTTTTGGATTGCGGGTTAACAGCGTCATATCATCCGCAAATGCCAGGATAGCCGCCTTATATGTGTCTCCATATTTGAACTTGTATCCCCATTTGTTTTCTTTTACGACAAGCATATCAAATAGAATGTTGATAACAATGTGACAGGCAGGAGAGCGGCAGCAACCCTGGAAAAGTCCTATGCCGTAACGAATTTTCGGTGTCTTCTCCGTTTCGCCTTTTACTTGTATTACGAAGGAAAGTTTTTTGTAGTAGGAGGCTATTATATCACAGATCAGAGGTGGCACATTATACCACTCTAGCGCCTTTAATAGTAACTCAAGGCTCACCGAACCGAAGGCGTTTTCAAAGTCCAACCACGTGGCAGTTAATTGTCTCTCATTCTTCCTTGCATCTCTAAGACATTCAGTCAACAAGGAATTATGTTCGAGGCACCCTGTAACCCTTGGGAGAAATTAGTCGTTAGTACACATGTGTTTGAGCAGTCTGGCCTGTATAATGGAGAATATTTTTGAAATTGCGTTCGTAAGGGCTGTAGGTCTAATATCCTTGGGATCAGTAACTTAGATAGATAGATAGATAGAAAATTCTTTATTGCTCCAGTAAACATTAAACAGTAACAAATACATTGGAAAATTTACATAAGGTGCAAAGGCGGACTTATCCCTTACAGAGATTTCTTACAGTCAACCTTTGGATGTTTGAGATTCGATAATATAGTGGAATGTAAGTAGGTTGTAGCAAAAGAGTTGCGTGACAATTGGAGATAAATTTAATAATAAGAATACTTATTAATACATACATATAATTACATGCTAGTAAAATATAAGCCATACATGTTTAATACATATAAATTACTAAATATATAGAATATTATATACAAATAAATATACATACATACATACTTGTCCATCCAGGTAAGTATGAAACAAAAGTGGTTTTTGTTGTAACTTCTTTCTTTTTAGGTAGAAGAACAAACACGGCGCACGGCTTTACCCACGGCACTTCTCTGTTCGTCCATATTCTTTTGTAGATGTTCAAGATGTGTTTCCGCACTGATGGACATTTTTATGATGTATGGTATGCCATCGGGCCTCGGGATGGAACTATTTGGTTTCCTTTTTATAATCCTCCTTCCTTCCTTTCTAATCCTGGAGCCTGGAGTCGTATGTTTACCTTTTCCGTGTTCATTAGGAGGCAGCCTTGAACTGCGCACGGGTTTGTTGAGCTAATCACTTATCAAACTCGTGTTCAATTCAAGGCGTACTTCCAATAATAATTTTTGTTTATGTGGTTGTAAAAAAAATAACCATAACCCATTTTTAATAACCTAACAAAGCGTACCATAAAAATAAAAAAGTAAAAAAAAAATACTTGCGACAAAGTTTATTTATGTGCTTATAAAAAAATACAACCTTAACCTATTTTTATTACCCTAACAATGCTCGTCATAAAACAGTAAAAAATATATATTCTTGCACCGGGTGGACTCGAACCCATGAGATCGAAAAATTTATACACTGTCTCTACACCTGCCAGTGAACTACCAAAGCTCATATAAGTAACCAGACGAATATCCGATTCAGTTCACAGACAGGCCTTGAACCAATTCTGTCTTGAAGAACTGCTGTGCGATCAGCAATATGAATAAAGAACAAAGCACTCGACAACAGCAGCCACTCAGACATTCCGCCAAACACCATAGGCGGCCTCGACGAAGGTAAAAACGTTAGCAGTCTGCGACCTGTCGAAGGCGTTCGATTTAGGTAATCTTATCCTAATGAACAAAACTTGAGAAATATGGGGATCAAGATATCGCATTGAAACTATTATGCGCCGCGTCGCGTCGTCGCGCGGATCTTTTGTTTAGTGCCATGGAAAACAAACACGGCTGTATACTGGTGAGGGGAAAAATTACGTATGTGCAGTTTTTATCTGGTAATTAAATTTATTTGTTGTTTTATCATTTCATTTCATCTTTGTAATTCTTTTCCTAAATTATATTGTTTGACCTTCCTGATTTCAAGAGTCTGAAACTAAGATTGTATGCGAGCTGTTAAGGTGTAGGTTTTTTCTATTAGGTTCTATTGTTTAGTTATATTATCAAATTTTTGTCAGCCTTGGTAGCTCAGTGGTGCGGTCGGTCGACTGTTGATAAGCAACCCTGAGCGTGGTCAGTACTTGGATGAGTGACCGCTTGACCGTTGGAGGCTGACCGTGGAGTTCCCTTCCCTTCTTACCCTACAAGGTGGTAGGGTTTATCCCGCCAGGGTTGGTACCACCACACTGAATGCAATGTCGGTCGAAACGGATATGTAAATAGTTCGTGTTTCCGTCCAGTTCAGTGTAGCCGACACGAAATGAAGGGAAGCACTGACATCGCACTTAGTTCACCAGGTGTTATGGGCTGACATCACGGATGTTGTAGGTGTGTAGCCAACCATGTCAGTTTCCATAAAAAAAATACCCGCCATAATACCTACGTTTTCGAGAAGTTTATTTTATTTTTATTCTTATTCCTTTCGGCTATATACCACTCGACCTATTAATACTTTTATTTTCAACTTGACTATACGGCTCCTATTAATTATAGTTAAAGATGGCTGACTTTGGTAGCCCCTTCAATTTTGTTTCCTCCCGGATATAATTTCCTAGTTTCATGAAGAATGCTCGAGCCGCTTAGAAGCTACAGGCTGAGACAGACGTGAAATTCGTATTTAAACGTATTTAAAAAGAAGAAGCCCACTACCGTAACTTTATTTCGGCGCGTGGAACAATTCGGTTTGTATGAGAGCCACATCTTAACATAACCGGAACTGAATTTTATTTAGCCTATCCTGTGTCCCGTATAGTAAAATGTGCTTGTTTGTACTAAGTTTCATCGAATTCGGACGATTGGTTTAAGAGTTATGGAGGAACATACGTACATACATAGAGAAAAGATTTCTAAAAATCGTCAATTTAGTTTTAGTTATTTTTAATAGGTACTATAATTATTATTTACATTATTTAAAAAACACATATTTTTTTATAATATTTCGACATAATTATTATTGTCGTCGTCAGATAAAATTGTTTATATAACTATGTATGAAAGTTTAAAATGTCAAATGGTGGCGTTGTCATGGGTTTGAATTTTGGAATGTATATATGATTTAATGGGCGATATTTAGTCCGGGTGAATGGTGTGCGTCGAGGTTCCAGATGTATGATGATTCCCAGGTTCTTAGATCTATTTCTTTGAGTGGTGGGCTGAATGACTTAATGATGCTGATGGTGAAGCTTTGATTGAATTGAGTTTGATGGTTTCGGCAGTGTCCCACACACTGTGTGGGAAGAGGCGAGTTTACTGAGTTACATGTGAATCTGTGGTGATTTATCCTAATGTGTAGTGGATTGATGGTTGAGCCTATGTACTATGAGGTGCAATGACGGCATTCCAAGATGTGCACGCATGAAGATGTTTTACAGGTTGAGTATGACTGGGACTTGTATGATTGTGTGGAGTTTTTCGGGTGAATGGTTGGTGTTGATGAGTTCATAGGTTTTGCAGCGTTTGTGGTTGCAGGGTGTGGTGCCGGATGATGATGAGTAGTCGGTGTTCTCGTGAAGCGATTTCTTTTTGGATAGTATGCTGCATAGGTTCAGTTTTTGGTTAATTTAGTTTTAGTATCAAACAGTAGAGTCTACAAATGCAGTATATCAATCATAAAACAAAGTAACTTACTCCTTGACCATCCCTTACAGATTTATTATTAATATAATGAATATTGATTCGATATTGATGATGAATTCGCTGGCTACGGAATCTGACGTAACTTGGACATACTGTACGTACATACAGAGACAGAGTATTTAATTAAAAGCACAAATTAAGAAACAGATGATAATTCGCTAAGCACAAAGATTAGTTCACGCAAATGCACAAAAATCATTACACCAAATTCAATTCATATAGCTATAAATAACAATTCACAATATCAACCAAAATTAACAATTCCAACATTCTTATATGATAAATTGTGCGATGTGAATATACATGGAACCAACGCGCATGGGACGAACTTCTACGGATGTAGGTATCTGTACTTTTAGGCCTGCCAAGATCGATGTTAAGCTCATCTATGGAGACAGCTTCGAAAGGGTCACTGGAGTCATCCTACAGTATGTGAATAGGTAGAGAGGGAGAGGTCGAGAGCGAGACTGGTGGTTCGCCGCATCCTAGTCATCGCAGACTAGCTGAAGAGGCCTTGCCGCAACCTGAAACGTAACACATGCTGGAGAACTACACAGAGTGGCCGCTCGCTAGTCCCGACCTCGATTGGCACCCTCCTCTTCTGCCAATGACCCAGGATATGTTCGGTGAAGTCATCGCAAGCCGAGTTCAACACATTCCCTTTGATGGATTGAGGGCAGCAGGCACATGGCGTCGAAAAGTCCTCCGTTGTACAAGAAACAAAATCAGCTTTCACAATGATCTCAGAAATATAGTCATCTGTCAAATCATTATGAAAACCAGTTCCGTATTTCTCTTCAGCTACCATCTTCATTCTTCAGACGTTCTCCCGTCCCCGCACCACCACCGCACCGGCGCCGCAGCACAGCCTGTCATCAAATAAACTCGACATTTTGGCCAGTGTCAAGTTAGTGAAAATCCATGGTCAGAAACAAAACAATTCTTACAGAACACAGAATCTTGAAATAAACACAACATAACAAAAAACATATACACACACATATCTGGGATATTTCAGAAATGGGAAATTTTATAAACTGAATGTAAAATATACTATATACTGATTGATCACATGCCAATTACATGTTTTAAAACTGCTGATCATCGCTGCTGCTGCAAAATGACCGCTTTGTCACAATGCAATCACAGATTACTGGGATACTATATGTACTGCAATAGTCACAGTAGGTGGTCTGAGGTAACCACAGGAGGTAACAGTAGTAATATTATAACATAATACTTATTTTTAAATATTACGAGCATAGACGTATCATAACTCTATGATTACGAGCGAATTGTGAATTTGCAGTGCAATGCTTGATGCTTGATCAGCTAAAGACAGACATTTAATTTTTCAACATTATTTACAACTAGCTGTGCCCGCGGCTCCGCCCGCTCTCATATTTCACTTCACTGCTAACCTCATAAGCTATTTAGCGTGATAGTAAGTAGCCTATAGTTGATGGGAAGAATCAAGCTATCCGTAGAATTTTGTTTTATTAAAATCGGTTCAGTGGTTTTCGAATTATAAGCGGACAGACAGACAGAAAGCAGACGTTGGATTTTATTATAGGTAAGGATTTATGGGCTGACAGCACGGGTGTAGTAGGTAAGTAGTAAGTAATAAAAATTAAGCTTTAAAAAGAGACAATCCGGTTGTAGAGCGTCGTCTCTGTCGCGCAGAGGCGTGCGAGTTTATATGTATTCCCCATGTATATTCCTGCATATTCTATTTTTAAAATGCGTAGAGAGGGTGATCATTTATGACGATTAAAAGATGTTAAGAGGAAGGGTGCTATTTTTAGTGAGTACTCAATGCCAGGTGACACTAACGATTGAGTCTAAAATCGTCGCAACAGTTACAATAATTCTAGGTAAGGAGCAGGAGAGGAATGGGCTGCACATTGGTCGTCGGTCGTTATATTACGTAAAGTATTTGGAACCTGGTAGAGCGAAGCGTGCATTATAATGAGTAACAAAAATTCGAGTATGGCAGAAATGTTAAGGACGGGAGGCTTTACTTACTGTCAACAGTTATTGTCGTTACCGGTTTTATGGGTAAAGATTGATCGCTTTGCGGTGTTAACTTTGTCGAAAAAAAGGTGGCATCCGGTACAGCCACTAACCACTAACTGCAGGCAGCTAACCGTAGTAGGTTGGTTGCGTTACTGGGTGCCGAGGTAGCAAGAGACAGTGGGAATAAATATTACATACATACATATCACACGCTCTATCCCGACCATCGCTGCAAGCAGAGTAATCGGTGTTGTGCTGCACGGACTCCGGTAAATTTCAGCACAACACCGACCACCACGTACAGCAAAGAATTCGAACAAGATAATTTACATACATACATATCACACGCTCTATCCCGACCATCGCTGTAAGCAGAGTAATCGGTATTGTGCTGCAAGGACTCTGGTAAATTGCAGCACAGCACCGACCACCACGTTCAGCAAAGAATTCGAACAAGATAACTACCAAGCAGTCCGTGAGGCATGAGAAAGCATGAAACGTGCCGCATGACTCGGTGGAAGAACCATGCTAAGGTGAAAGCCGGCTCGCCTGTCGTCTTTTAATACGGCATCTTATCCTTATCAGAGGTGCAGTGGGGCTACTCTTACCGGCCCCACCCGGCACATAATTTAAGGAAAACTGGGAAAATAATCCAATGTTAGTAATGCTTTCTTCAGTCTCGCAGTAGAAAGTAATATATATCTCTGTCGCCGCCGCCGGCGTACACTAGAGTCGGTTTGTCATGCTATGGCTGTTACGTCTGTCTTCTCTTCATTGTAACAGGCCTAATGGGTGGAACAATACCCCATGTCGCGCCTCGTATAAAAATGAATGCATGCCACCGACGCGAACTCCAGATATGGAAAATGTGACGTAATAATGTGGGATGGTGTAAAGCATGTGCCTCGCCCCTCCGTGTGGCGTGTGTGCGCGCTGTGGCGTGGTGTAGCATGTGCCTCGCCCCTCCGTGTGGCGTGTGTGCGCGCTGTGGCGTGGTGTAGCATGTGCCTCGCCCCTCCGTGTGGCGTGTGTGCACGGTGTGGCGTGGTGTAGCATGTGCCTCGCCCCTCCGTGTGGCGTGTGTGCGCGCTGTGGCGTGGTGTAGCATGTGCCTCGCCCCTCCGTGTGCCGTGTGTGCACGGTGTGGCGTGGTGTAGCATGTGCCTCGCCCCTCCGTGTGGCGTGTGTGCGCGCTGTGGCGTGGTGTAGCATGTGCCTCGCCCCTCCGTGTGCCGTGTGTGCACGGTGTGGCATGGTGTAGCATGTGCCTCGCCCCTCCGTGTGCCGTGTGTGCACGGTGTGGCGTGGTGTAGCATGTGCCTCGCCCCTCCGTGTGCCGTGCGTGCACGGTGTGACGTGGTGTAGCATGTGCCTCGCCCCTCCGTGTGGCGTGCGTGCACGGTGTGGCGTGGTGTAGCATGTGCCTCGCCCCTCCGTGTGCCGTGCGTGCACGGTGTGACGTGGTCTAGCATGTGCCTCGCCCCTCCGTGTGCCGTGTGTGCACGGTGTGGCGTGGTGTAGCATGTGCCTCGCCCCTCCGTGTGCCGTGCGTGCACGGTGTGACGTGGTGTAGCATGTGCCTCGCCCCTCCGTGTGCCGTGTGTGCACGGTGTGGCGTGGTGTAGCATGTGCCTCGCCCCTCCGTGTGCCGTGCGTGCACGGTGTGGCGTGGTGTAGCATGTGCCTCGCCCCTCCGTGTGCCGTGTGTGCACGGTGTGGCGTGGTGTAGCATGTGCCCCGCCCCTCCGTGTGGTGTGCGTGCACGGTGTGACGTGGTGTAGCATGTGCCTCGCCTCTCCGTGTGCCGTGTGTGCACGGTGTGGCGTGGTGTAGCATGTGCCTCGCTCCTCCGTGTGCCGTGCGTGCACGGTGTGACGTGGTGTAGCATGTGCCTCGCCCCTCCGTGTGCCGTGTGTGCACGGTGTGGCGTGGTGTAGAATGTGCCTCGCCCCTCCGTGTGGCGTGCGTGCACGGTGTGACGTGGTGTAGCATGTGCCTCGCCCCTCCGTGTGGCGTGTGTGCACGGTGTGGCGTGGTGTAGCATGTGCCTCGCCCCTCCGTGTGCCGTGTGTGCACGGTGTGGCGTGGTGTAGCATGTGCCCCGCCCCTCCGTGTGGTGTGCGTGCACGGTGTGACGTGGTGTAGCATGTGCCTCGCCTCTCCGTGTGCCGTGTGTGCACGGTGTGGCGTGGTGTAGCATGTGCCTCGCTCCTCCGTGTGGCGTGCGTGCACGGTGTGACGTGGTGTAGCATGTGCCTCGCCCCTCCGTGTGCCGTGTGTGCACGGTGTGGCGTGGTGTAGAATGTGCCTCGCCCCTCCGTGTGGCGTGCGTGCACGGTGTGACGTGGTGTAGCATGTGCCTCGCCCCTCCGTGTGGCGTGTGTGCACGGTGTGGCGTGGTGTAGCATGTGCCTCGCCCCTCCGTGTGGCGTGCGTGCACGGTGTGACGTGGTGTAGCATGTGCCTCGCCCCTCCGTGTGGCGTGCGTGCACGGTGTGGCGTGGTGTAGCATGTGCCTCGCCCCTCCGTGTGCCGTGCGTGCACGGTGTGACGTGGTCTAGCATGTGCCTCGCCCCTCCGTGTGGCGTGCATGCACGGTGTGACGTGGTGTAGCATGTGCCTCGCCCCTCCGTGTGACGTGGTGTAGCATGTGCCTCGCCCCTCCGTGTGGCGTGCGTGCACGGTGTGACGTGGTGTAGGATGTGCCTCGCCCCTCCGTGAGGCGTGCGTGCACGGTGTGACGTGGTCTAGCATGTGCCTCGCCCCTCCGTGTGCGGTGTGTGCACGGTGTGGCGTGGTGTAGCATGTGCCTCGCCCCTCCGTGTGGCGTGTCTGCCTGGTGAGGTTCACCCTGCGCCTGGGCTCTGAGCGTCTGAAACCAAATCAATGTACAATTATTTAAAAGTTTCAGTACATGAGACAAGTCAAGTCAATACACACACAGACTATCGACCTAAACTTTGAAACAGTTATGCAGATTGTAGTATATTGTTATTCCCCTACACTTTCAACAATGAGACATTCAAACAATGCCAAATACCACACATAGAAAATACCTAAAGTAAAGATTTAAAAAATAAGAAGTATGATGTAGCTACATACATAATATATGGTTCTGAAAGCATTTGCTTTGCATATGATTTCAGAAAGGTTTTATCTTAGTGTAAGTAAAATCTAATTGGAATTGTGACCAAATATCTCCTTATAAGAGAACGTGCAAACTGCAAGTGTTTACTATGGGTACAATTTCCATTGTGGGGACTATTTTAAATTCCAAAGTGCAGTCTTCCGAACCGGAGGCACGGAGACGCTGCTGGCGGCGGCGTGGGCCAAACTTCTCGTCTCATCGGAGTCGGAGGGCCTGTTTCCGGCCGGTGCGGCGACGATGCGCGGCCGCGGAGGAGGCGGCGGGAAGGCGGCGGCGCAGCGGTGAATGGAGATGGAGACTGCGTGGCGCTCGCGGTGATTACTCTTGCTTACTAATCTTCATTGATGTCACAAAAAGTGAAATATAGCCTGCGGAGGCGCAGCGGAGGTGGCGCCCGAGGCGGCGCGGCGTGGGTGCGTGCGTCCGGGCGAGCTGACGTCACGTCCTCTGCGTTCTCAATGAGCGTGCGTTTGAAAGTGATCCGTGTGGCATTCCGCGCGCGTCCGACGCGACGGCGCGCGGCGCCTATGTGGGCCACACGTGTTGAGTAGGCTGTGTGCAGCGCACTGCATGTCGCGATGTCGCGAGGTACAAAGCCAGCCAGCCAGCCAGGGAGGGGAGTATGTGCAATCTTGCGTCATACAAAAAAACATTTCATTGCTTACGATAAGTGATAAGAACAAAGTTGTCTATTAACTAATAAATAACAATAGCGAGATCCCTATGCAACATTTGAGAATGGGTGCGCGCGCTACCTAGATAACTACCAGTACTAGTACATAAAAGTTGCTTCAATGTTTTACTTATCTATTTTATTCATTTATTTAATTTTATTTTCGTTTATTTAGGAAATCAACAGCAGTTTTAAAATAGATGATGATTATGTATAGGTTATACCATAAAAGCCAATTACAGATTTCCACTGCAATCTACTTAACTAGAGAATATGTGAAATTTGTTTTTTTACTTCCGTCTTCTTTGTTTTGTTGTGGCTTTTTTGGCGATTGCAATTTTGTTTTTATTATAATATGATTACATATTGTGCATGTTTACACTGTTTTCTTCGTTGTTTGAGAAGAAAACTGCGCTACAGTAGATAAAAATATATAAAATTTAAAAACCTTTCAATTATTAGTTGGTATAATTTGATTTATTACAGCAACTGTCGTTATTCACAATAGTTTTTTATAAACTGAACATCAGGCGAGCCAAGTCTGACTAACGAATACAGATTTGCACCATCTAGGAGTAGTAGTACTACTACATCTAGGAGTAGTTAGCTACTTTTTGTATCTCTATAAACAAACCATATAACATTGTTTCCGCCTGAACTATCACGTGCCTCCATGCCTCTATGGTTTCAGCCAAGGTTTTCAGTCCATCAAATGGTATAAATTCTAACCTTTTAACAAAACACAGACAATCATGGCTGGATGTGCGGGCGGGGGTGGTATGTGTCCGCGCGCACGCGGCATGTAGGTCGTGTCGCGTGTGTCGCGCGCGCGCGCGTGCTGTGACGCACTCTCTGCAGAATGCGCCCGCGCTGTGCCCTCCGCCCTCCCACTCGTGACACTTGCCGTTTGCCTACTTCACATTCCGCTCTAAAGTACCTACACTCGGTGATCATTGCGAAAGGAATGGCGAGTCATCTACGAGTATGTTACTGTTCACAAATGTGACACATACACCCACACACACACACACACCCTTCCAGACACACACACACACCTGCTGAAGGTTTTCATAATAATAATACCGAAAAACTTTAATATTAATTTTCCGTGACTCGGTTAAACCACAACAATATAAAATACATTTAGGTATAGTGCTTTAAAAATAAATAAAAAAGACTACCACGGTTTCCTGATTAAAGAAAATCAGCGCGTTGAAGTCTTTTAGTAGGACGCGCACACATGTAGATTTTTGTTAAAAATCAAATTCTTTCGAATGCGAGAAGCTTTGCGCTGCCCTCGTGCGAGAATCCTGATGTTCGAAACCCGTATGGGTTACTAAACGGTTAGTCGAACCAAGTTCGCACGAAATTCGCGGTCGCAATAATTCAGATAACAATCATATATAGTAGCGGCTGCAGACCACCCGGGACGCGTGACGCGACCCGCGTGATGGAGAGCAGGCTCTGCAGCGACGCGAAGGCTGGCCGCCGCCGCGCTCGACTTCGACGCCGCCGCCGCTACCGCTCGCCCGCAGAAGCACTGCCTCCTCCCACCGCGTCGACCGGGCAACCGGGTCGTCCAATACAAGAGCCGCCTTTCTTCTTGGACACCAGACGCACGCACCACCACCCTGCTCCACGCCGCAGTCGTCGGTGCTTTCACCGACGGCGAACATGGAGCGTTAACGCCGGCCGAGCGACAACACCTACGGCGAGGGCGACGTCCACCATCGGCCAGATTGGGGTCATCGGGACCTCGCGTCCCGTCTAGTGCCCCCGCTACCGGTGGTGCTATGCGAACATCAGGCGACGCGCCCGCGAAGAAGAAGTTTAAAACAGCTGCGCGACGACGTCGCCGTGCAGTCCGGCGGATACGGAGCTCTCCGAGATGGGGGTGGTGGTGGCCTACGTGTCTAGTACAACCACCCATCGCTCGAAGCTAGTCTCGCGTCGTCCCGGAGAGCTCCGTAGCCACGGCCTGCACCCGCCGGCGCGCTTGGAGGCCTGTATCCCGCCGCCGGCGGTATTACCGTTTTTTTTATTTGTATTAATTTTGTGTATTTTTATTACTTTTTATAGTTAAATATGTGTATAAATTATTATGAAAATGTGAAATAAAGAAAATAATGGTAATAAATAACATATGAAGGCTAGTAAGGGATAAGGACAAGATTCAGTGTTAAAGGGCAACGGGTTTCACTTGGCCATCATCACCTTGATACGTTCCTTCCACCGAATCATGCAGCAGGTGCCTTTATCTTGTCTTAAATTTTGCTAAACGCGGTGTGGTCGGTGTTGTGCTGCAATTTACCGGAGTTCTTGCAGCACAACACCGATTGCTCTTCTTACCGCGATTGGTCGAGATACAGCGTGTGATATGTACGAGTATGTAGACATGTATATAGTATTTATTCACACTGTCTCCTACTACCTCGGCCCCCAGTAATGCAATCAACCTACTACCGTTAGCTGCCTGCGGTGTATGCACTCGTACGTGCATTAAGGCTCGTACATGAAAGTCGCATCATTTATTGTTTAATCAAAGCGCCTTAAGCGCCTTATTCACCATCCACAGATGGATGGTGAATATAAGATGCTTAATTCACCATCCATATTGCTGTACGGACGCCAAGGTCGCCGTGCTGGACGTAGCATACACACCATCGTGCGCGCATCCAGCGTGCTAATTTCAGTCGAACGAGCGAAAGAGAGAGCACGTGTATTGTTTTGTTGTCTATAAAATGGCGCCTGTTTTGTCCAAACGTAAAAAAATGGGAATTTGCTGTACAGCAAGCCTACACACGATCCAGCACGCACGATGCACGACCGTCCGATCCTGACGTACGTCCGGGATATTCATTATCTATCGGCGACATACGTCACGCTTAGACAGTGGTGGGGGGACCGTTGCTGGATGAAAAATGCGACCAGCGGGTCCAGCAAGCAATTAATAATAATTACCGACGTACGTCGTCGAGCCTATTCATTGTCGTTTTTCATCGTGCGTGGCGTTCGCAGGACGTACAGCAGACTGGATGGTGAATAAGGCGCTTTACACCTTTATAAAAGTGAGGGCGGCGCAGATGCGGCTCGCCCGCCCAACAGCAGTACGGCCGCGTCGCCGCGCGGCGGTTGGGCGGGCGCTCGGGCTCCCGGGCGGGCGGGGCGAGCCGCGCTCGCAGCCACTCGGTGCACCCGCCCCGCGCACGCGCGTCGCCGCTCACCCACCACTTACTTTCACACATATCATCACGAGGCACAAATTTTCAAGTTCAAACATTATATTCCGAGAAAAGAATGAGAAAGTTTTTACGTGACGTAGGCGACAATACTAGCGAGCAAAGTAATCGGTGTTGCGCTGAAACAACACGTGTAAATTACAAAACACCGACCACCACGTTTAGTAAAGTAGGTATATTAGGACAAGATAACTATCAAGAAGCAGCAAGGCACGGACACAAGTCACCCACTGCATCACTTAGTGCTGGCCGAGTGCAATAATTATTCAATAAAAGGTTGCAACTGCACTTTTAATATGTAGGTACCATGACGCGCATGATCGTTATATAACTGAGCTGTGCATTTTCCTGTCGAGCGCGCTTTTCTCCTCGATGCAGGAAGCGATCAAGCTTCGGGAACTCGCTTATCGCTGCGCAGTCGCCACTTAGTAAAGCCGGGGAATACCCGAGGAGCGTTTCCTTCTCTACTAATGTTATATTAACTGTAGAACCTTTTTACACCCACTAATATGTGGGTTCCTAATAGTTCCTATGAACCAATGTGTCGGGGCGTTCCAAGGACGATGGGAGAGCATTTAGAAGTAAACTGAAACAGTTTTTTTAGTTTCTTTTTTTTAGTTGAAACAATTTTTTTCTGACGAAAAAATTTAAATGCATACCTACACCTGCTGCTTCACCGTTCGGAACCGGTGTAAAACTGTAGGTTCCTTCCCTTGCCCCTTACTAGGTGGTATGCTCAAATTGTAGCCGACTGGGTTGATACCTACGTACTGGATGTAAGATGGCCGCATAGCAGCCTCGGCTGTGTTCTCCTCTAGTCCAGTATAGCCAGCAATCCAGGGAAGTCCCGGTATGGCACCTACCTTCTCGGAGGTGATATTGGCTGGTCGGAGCATGCGCTTTGTCCCCTCCGACTCAGCCACCCATACCGGATTACATAAAAAAAATACATAATCGATATTACCGCGAGGAATGCGACGCCGACGCCGCCGCCGCGGTCGGTCCTCGGCACAATGAGTGATCTCTCGAGGATGCAGGAATATTTTATTTAATTTAGATTAAATTATATATGTCCTAAGTTTTAATTTAGGTTTTACCTGTAGTTATAAATATTTACAAACAAGATTACACTTAAAATAAGAAATAAGCAACTGTCCCCCTCTTCGATGTTTCAAATAATCTAACTATAATTAATTAGATATTATATACATTGTCATCGTTCCAATACTTTCTGTAAAAAATACGCATACTGCTAACATGTATTGATATGGCACATTTTTAGATAAAAATAACGGTCAAGAGCGAGTCAAGCTCGCACAAATTACCGTTCCGTACTAAAACAAAAATATGTTTTTCCCGAAAATATGACATTGCCGAAAAAACCTGCAGTTTTCCTGTAATATAGGTACCTATGGCTTAATGTCTATACTAACTATATGTAAGTAAAAATTTTAGCTTTAGAAACCTAGAGGATCAGGGGGGAGGGGCGGTATTTTTTGCACATTTTTAGGGTTCCGTCGCCAACAAGGAACCCTTATAGTTTCGCCATGTCCGTCTGTCTGTCTGTCCGTCTGTCTGTCCGCGGCTTAGCTCAGAGACCCTTAGTACTAGAAAGTTGAAAGTTGGTATGGGTATACATATTAATAACGCTGACAAAGCGGTAAAATAAAAATTTTGAAATATTTTTTTTAAGGTACCTTCCCTACACGTAAATTGGGGATGAATTATTTTTTTTCACGTCCACCCCATCGTGTGAGGTGTCGTTGGATAGGTCTTTGGAAAATATTGCGGGTTTGTGAATAGCATTTTTCGATTTAGAGATCCGTTTGCGAATTATTAAGCTTTAAAATCCTAATTTTTGTTAGAGTCAAGTGTCCCCACCCCCTGATAGCTAAACGGATGTTATTAGATATGTGAAAAAATTCACAGCAGTAGTATATATATCGAAATTAAAAGGAAAACTATCACAGCTAAGTAGGCTGTGCAGGTTGACGAGTAATGTAAGTAAACTTATACAATGTACGGACGACAGCCATCATTTCACTGTTGAAGAACTTTTTCAAATTAACATTCATTTATTTCCTCTACAAAATTATACAAATAATCAAATATTTTATTTTGATCGGGTTCCGCAACTACGGAACCCTACACTGCGCGTGACCCGAAACGCACTTGGCCGTTTTTAGCTATATCATTAAGACCACTGAACTTAAAATTGTACCAATTTTAACACAATAAGTACATATTTTTAGAATGCTTACAGTTAGCTCTTTCAAATGATACCCCGCACTATATGTTAGTTTAAACTTTTATTGGTATCAAATTGGCCCCCCATATTAATATGTGCGCGTCATCAAGATCCATCATTATGCCAAATTTACTTTTACTACGTCACATAGTTTTCGCGAAAAACCTCTGTGACAGACGGAGTGATCTTATAATGGTTCCATTTTTCTTTTTAAGATACGAAACCATAAAAAATGAATAGGAAAAATTTTTTAACGTTGTAAGTCTATCTTATCATAATAATATGTTCTGGACAACTACATACTATACGGTTTGGTGTAAGTATATTCGATGTTTGAACACAACGACACAAGACACATCGAGCGATGCAGTGCGCGCGCAACCTGTCGACTGTGGACCGCGAGTAGCTATAGTGTGACGTGTGCGTCGCGAATCACATTCCTCTCCACGTGTCGTTGCACTGCGGCGGGGCGGCGGCGGTCAAAGAGGTACAGTACTATAGATTACTATAGGACTATAGGGTACACTAGTTTAGTAGCAATATACCCTATATTACTACTAAACTAGTGGATCTATTTTTAACTACAAACGTATATTTTTTTATTGTTCTGTATATTGTTGTTTAGAATATAACAATACATATGTCATTTTACGGCCGCTTATCCTCTTGTTGACTGCGCGTACATGTGACATTTGCACACGTTGTTTTTTTTTTATTGATACGCGAGGCGCCGTCAGCATGGATTGTTGAGCCGACGACGCCCAAAAGGATTCGGTTTAGAACGGGGGCTGCGAATGCCGTGCCGGCGTGACAGATGCCTTTTTACGCTTCTCTTGAAAGATCCTAAGTCGTACACTGAAGGAAACACATCGGGAGGAAGTGCATTCCAGAGTTTCGCAGTGCGGAAGATAAAATAAATACTGGAGCGATTAGTCCGCACATTAGGCAGCTCTACAGTATATGGATGCATTCCCTGTCTGTAACGCGTTGACCTATGGTGAAATGGTGAAGTCGGAATCGTTTCGAACAGCTGCCCAGAGCATTCTCCGTTGAACAGTCGATAGAACACACTTAGTGAACGGAGTAGTCTCTACGGAGCTGCAAAGGTTGAAGTTTGCAGGACACTTCAAAGTCGTTAACTTGGCGAACTGCACGTCTTTGGATTGAGTCTAACAAGCCAAGTCGATACCGAGCAGCCCCACCCCAAAGATGCGAGCAATACTCCACGCATGACCTCACCTGCGACTTATACAGCAGCAGGATTTGGTCAGACGTAAGGTATCTCCGCGCCTTATTCAGGACGCCCAGCTTTTTAGAGGCAAGCTTAGCTTTGTCCTCGATGTGACGGCCGAAGTTGAGTTCGCGGGTTAAGTCCACTCCAAGGATACTAAAGTGGTCATCGACGTTCAACCTTGTGCCCTGGAATTCGGGGGCTGAACGAAATGGCGATTTTTTCGCACTAAACGCACACGCCTGTGTTTTTGTTGAGTTGAATTGTACCAGATTTTCCTGGCCCCATAATGAAATTAGGTGCAGGGTTTTCTCAATTTCAGCAACAACACTACGCCTGCCTTCCTCCACTTCATCCTTACTGGCACGGGGGCGGCTGCCGTAGCGTCCGTGTACCGTGCTGTCATCTGCATAACAGTGAATATCACCAAGGGATAGTAAGTCATTGATATGCAGAAGGAACAGCCTATCACGGAGCCTTGTGGAACGCCAGCGTTCACAGTCATGGCATCAGAGCAGCAGCCGTCTACTAGGACCTGAATGCTGCGGCCATACAGGAAGTCGGCGATCCAGTCGCACAGATCGGAGGGGAGGCCGAAGTATCCATGGCGGCGATGCACTGCGCGCGTGGATCTATCAACTCGCCTGCGTATGCGCAAGCGGCAAGTTCTAAGAAATGCGCTGTATAGTATCCAGCCTGACCGCTTGCGCCCCGGCGGCGCCGCCTCCTCCGCACCGCCTAGCGCTGACTGACATGCTGACGCTCGGTAATATTACATTACGCATTTTCGTTGCAAATAAATTTTCGAATTTTCAAAACTTTTCGACCGCAATTCTAGTTTCATGACAAGACTTTTAAATGTCTTCACTCGTGAAAGCAACGTTCTCGTCGTATTTTCAATAGAGAGATATTCCCGAGGTATGAAGAGTGTAGCGACGGTGGCATAGAGTTTTCGCGATTGCACTTTCAAAGAATATTATTATTAGTATTGATGTTAGATCGGCTTTATATTATTATAATGTCGGCGGCGCGGCATTGGAATACTGAGCATTGCAGTGGTTTAAGGTGCTGTGAGACTGCGTCTGACTCGAATTTCAAGAAGTGTACCGCCAATTTTATTTACCTGACAGATTCAGTTTTAATACGTAGGTATATGTAAAACTTCGTCTATCAGCGTAGATCGATAGCTTTTTGAAAACACGTGAGAAAAAAATCATGAACATGCCTCTGAATTTAGTTATAAAAACCGTTTTTTATGTAAACCAACATCGGTGGCTGTGTCGAGGGACCAATGGTACAGTCGACAGAGCCAAAAACCCGTCTCCTCGCGAAACCACGCTCAGTGAGGCGCCATGCCAGCTGATTTGCGAACTGTTGCTGTTGCTTGTCTATCCCGTTGATACGACGTTTGAAGACACCCAGGAAACACACTCGCCGGGAGACAGTTCCACACCCTAGCGGTGCGACAAAGAAATGTCAACAACAAAAGGGTGCTCAGTTTCTCTGCGGCGAGTGCTGCGAAGATAGGTTGGATGGCAAGGAATAAGGGAAGTAAGTTCCTCCGAGCTGCGTCCATGATACCTGTAGAGCCTGTAGAACAGACTGAGTGACCCTACAAATCGTATGTACGTACGTGACCAAATCAAGGCTTTGGAAAAAAATCTAAATCCGTACCTTTTTACTTTTTTTGTTTCGATCCGTAGCTTTGCAATAAAAAAATAAAAACCAAATTTTTTTATTGATTGATTGTGTTGGATCCTACTCCAACCAGCGAAAGCGGCGCCTTGAAAGAGAGTACGGGTGAATACGGGTTGACAGGGCCGTAACCGCTGCACTAGATGGAAATACATAATATTTTTTTTATTGGAAATTTGAGTAATTTTTTTTTTTATACTAAGCGCGACATGTGGCGCCTAGTCACCCATAAGGTGTCTAGCGACGCCCATGGACATTCGGAAGCATGCGGGGGCTGCGAATGCCATGCCGGCCTGACAGGTGCCCATTCACGCCTCTCTTGAAGGACCCGAGACCATACTTGGGGGGAAATATGTGGGCAGGTAGAGCGTTCCAGAGTTTGCCGGTTCTGTGGAGAAAGGATCTGCAGAACCGATTGGTACGCATCCGCGGTAAGTCCAGCGTATAGGGATGCAATCCCTGCCCAGTGCGCGTTGTACGGAGGTGGAACGCCGGAATCGCGTTAAACAGCTCCTCCGAGCACTCCCCGTGGAATAAGCGACAGAACACGCTTAGGGCGCCGACATCCCTACGAAGTTGCAGCGGTTCTAGATCGCGGAACACGTCGGGGTCATCCACTAGTCGCACGACTCGACGCTGGATCGAGTCCAAAGGCGCAAGCTGGTATTTGGCTGAGCCATCCCACAGGTGCGAGCAGTACTCCAAGCAGGACCTAATTTATACAGAAGCAGCCTTTGGCCCGGCGTGAAGTACCGTCGAACCTTATTGAGTACGCCTAGCTTTTTTGAGGCCAGCTTGGCCTTGCCCTCGATATGGCGCCGGTAATTTAGGTCGTGCGACAGTTCGACTCCGAGGACCCCGAGGTGGTCGCTTAATTTAAGCGACGTGCCTTGGAAGGAAGGAGCTGGTGTGAACGCCGCTCTCTTCGCACTGAACGCGCAAACTTGTGTTTTTGAAGCGTTGAACTCGACCAAATTACTACGGCCCCATTCGGAAATATACCGAAGCGTTTGTTCGAGTTCAGACACAAGTCTTCGCCTCTTTTCATCCACAACTTCTCGTCTGGCTGAAGGCTGACTGGTATAGGATCCGTGTGCTGTACTGTCATCCGCATAACAATGTATGTTGCCGAGTGGCAGCATGTCATTGATATGCAGAAGAAACAGTGTGGGTGACAGCACAGATCCCTGCGGTACGCCGACATTCACTGACATGGCGTCCGACGAGCAACCGTCCACTAGGACCTGAATGCTACGCCCATGTAGGAAGTCGGCGACCCAGTCGCAGAGGCCAGAAGGATGTCCGTAAGCCGGAAGCTTGCCCAGGAGCGATTTGTGCCAAACCCTATCGAATGCCTTGGCAATATCGAGGCCAATTGCCAAGGATTCACCATGTCCTTCAAGCGATTCCCCCCAAAGGTGAGTGACGTACGCTAGGAGATCACCAGCGGATCGGTTTGGCCGAAAGCCATATTGCCGATCGCTGATGAGGTTATTTGTCTCCAGGTACGCCATGAGCTGGGCGTTGATAATACGCTCCATCACCTTGCAGAGTAGGGAGGTAATCGCTATAGGTCGGTAGTTCGAAGGGTTTGAGCGGTCCCCCTTTTTGGGGACCGCTTGAACAAATGCAGATTTCCAGGCTGCCGGCACACGGTAAGCAGAGTAAGAGAGGCAGTGCGAATTTTGTACAAAGCCCGCGTCTGCAATCTCAATACCTACGAATGTCAATGGTCAATGTGGTCAATATTATTTTAGATTGACGCTTCGATTCGCTTCAAATTTGCATAAGTTCAAACTGACCCTACCTTTCATGACCCTAACACAATCGGGCTGAACTAATATCCCGTTTTCTGTGAGAACTAGAAACTTCGTCATGAACTTTTGTTTTGGTCATAACTCGAGAACCACTGGTGCTAGACCCATCGTGTTGGTACTCAAAACTTCAGGTCTCGGTGAGATCTATCCATCTGTCACGTGAACTTTTGTTTTGGTCATAACTCGAGAACCACTGGTGCTAGACCCATCGTGTTGGTACTCAAACTTCAGGTCTCGGTGAGATCTATCCATCTGTCACATGAACTTTTGTTTTGGTCATAACTCGAGAACCACTGGTGCTAGACCCATCGTGTTGGTACTCAAACTTCAGGTCTCCGTGAGATCTATCCATCTGTCACGTGAACTTTTGTTTTGGTCATAACTCGAGAACCACTGGTGCTAGACCCATCGTGTTGGTACTCAAACTTCAAGTCTCGGTGAGATCTATCCATCTCTCACGTGAACTTTTGTTTTGGTCATAACTCGAGAACCACTGGTGCTAGACCCATCGTGTTGGTACTCAAACTTCAAGTCTCGGTGAGATCTATCCATCTCTCACGTGAACTTTTGTTTTGGTCATAACTCGAGAACCACTGGTGCTAGACCCATCATGTTGCTACTCAAACTTCAGGTCTCGGTGAGATCTATCCATCTGTCACGTGAACTTTTGTTTTGGTCATAACTCGAGAACCACTACTGGTGCTAGACCCATCGTGTTGGTACTCAAACTTCCAACACGATGGGTCTAGCACCAGTGGTTCTCGAGTTATGTCCAAAAAAAATTCACGTGACAGATGGATAGATCTCACCGAGACGCCGAGAGACCGCATACGGGTCTCTATTGGGACCCGTACAGACACAAGTGGAGAAAAAGTAATTTTAGTTCTTAGGTTAAGACATTTAATATGTATTTTCAATATGGCCCTAGTTGGCTGAAATAAAGAGATAAATAAAAAAAAATAAAAAATAAAAAAAAAATTTTATGTTCTCTAGAGGGCGCCATATCCAATTTTATGGGACGTCACATAGCCAACCAGCCAACCATAGTCAACCAGCAGACGGTCAAGACGCATCCAACGATACCTTCGATTTGTCAAATTATGATAAGTAGGTAGTTTCGAAGTTATGTATGAGGGAACAGATGAACAGTAAATATCCGCTAAGATCGACTCGCAACAACACATTTTTTTACATAGGTTTGCACCTAAAATTAATCAAATAGATACCTAACGAAGTAAATCTACATAATATTATGAAATGGAATTAAATAAGAAACTGCTCGAGACAGTAGCGACTCCTGGTGCTGAGTATTGGGTTGGCTCTGGCTAAGGTTTTTTTTCATAATTTCATAACTTACGCGTTAATTTATTTCTACCACAGTGAGTTCAAAAACTGAAAGAACATAATATTCCCTTTAGCTGTCTTTATGTACAGACTTTAAATTCGGCAAACTTGGGCAAGGCCGACCGTTTTGAACAATTAAAAGTTTTTTTTTTCAGAAAATGTCCTCATTGAGAATGATTTTTCCAAAAGATCTTCCATTATAGATTTCGCACAGGAGTTTGCCATTATTACCAATAAATAATCACTTTAAAAAACACTGCACAAGATTCATCGATAACAGGTCCATACCTACAAAACGGAATATATGCAGCTATGAACTCACGAGATTTGGTTTACCAAGCAGTCACGCATATGCTGTCGCAGCAGCGCGCACACACACCCACACACACAACGCACCTAGCCTAGCTCGCTAGTCGCTAAATGCGCTCCCCGCTGTGCCAACTTGAAACGCATATCAGCGGGTACGCGCGGGACGGGGAGACATCGACGGCTTGTATGGAATATGATGGCGCTTCAAATGTAGCCAACCGGCCAATGAATGCCTTGATGTGTCGTCATTCGTCGCCCGCGTGTGACGCGCGCGAAATTTCAAATTATGTAACGGGATTGACGTTTTAGCTTATTCACCGTGGATTATAATATTACACCGATATTTTTTCACATTTGTTTTTGCTTAATACTTACTTCGATATTAATGCTGGCATTCGTTTTATTTGGTTTGGCGGCGCCAACCTAGCCAACTTAAAGGAATCGCCGCTGGCTCGAGACAATGCATACACACACCGCGTGGCAGCGCGGCAGCCTGGTGCGCTATTAGAACCACTCGCCCTCCCGCAGCGCCGCGCCCCGAACCACCGCCAGCCGTCCGCCGCTGCATACCTTTATTTTTCGCGCGGAACAATTCGATTTGTATGAGAGTCACATCTTAGCGTAACCGGAACTGAATTTTATGTAGCCTATCCTGTGTCCCGTATAGTTAAATGTGCTTGTACAAAGTTTCATCGAATTCGGATAATCGGCTTAAGAGTTATGGCGGAACATACATACATACATACATACAGAAAAGATTTCTCAAAATCGTCAATTTAGCTTTAGTGTCATACATAGAGGCTACAAACTCAATATTTCCTAAAACAAAGTAACTTACTCCATGACCATCCCTTACAGATTTATTATTAGTAATAATAATAATAATATAATAATAATTTAATTAATAATTAATTAATTAATTAATTTAATTTAATTTTTATATTAATTTTGTGTATTTTTATTACTCTTTTGTATAATATATGTAAAATTAATGTAAAATTTTAAGAATGTGAAATAAAGGAAATATAATAATAATAATAATTGAAAATTATCAATTCTGGAGTAAAATATGGTCAGAGCCCGTCTGCCACGTCGAAGGTGAATGGATGAGGACTGTCGAGCGAGCATGTCAAGACATAGAGCCGATGGAGCCAGTGAACTTGACAGAGCTTGATGTTAGTTCGGCAATCCGTCGTGCCCACAATTGGAAGTCTCCCGGGGCCGACGGACTGCACAACTTCTGGCTCAAATGGCTTACTTGCTGCCATGCTCGCTTGGCAATTCAATACCAAGAAGCCATAGACCAACGAGCGCTACCAGAGTTCATGACCACAGGAATCACCCACCTGCTCCATAAAACCGGTAGTACCGCGGATCCAAAAAATTACAGACCAATTACATGTTTGCCCACTATCTATAAACTACTGACATCCATTCTGACAAACAAAATAAATGTTCACGACCGCCAAAATAACATCATGTCGGCTACTCAGAATGGATGTCGGGCTGGATCCCGCGGTACTAAGGAGCTTCTTCTCATAGATGCGACTATTTTCCAGCAGGTTCGCCGCAGCAGAAAGAATCTGTCCTGATTCTGTACCCCACACATGGCTCAAGAAAGTTTTACTAATATACAAAGTTGATGAAAACATCTGTCAATTCCTGAGTGCATGTATGGAACAATGGAAAACAGTTCTCAGCCTTCCAGGTGAAAGACAGCTTTCTGATGTGGACGACTGCATTCATATACGGCGGGGCATCTTCCAGGGTGACAGCCTGAGCCCGCTTTGGTTCTGCTTAGCTCTGAACCCTCTCAGTTCGCTTCTGGAGGATTCGGGACTGGGCTACTTTCTGCGGAGAGGGAGCCACTCGATTTCTCACTTGTTCTATATGGATGACCTAAAAATACTGGCTAGTTCGGACTCTGAGCTGATGTCGATGCTGAAGACAACTGAAAATTTCAGCACGGACATTGGAATGGAGTTCGGAATAGACAAGTGTGCGAGCATCCATATAAAACGAGGGAGGGTCATGGCCTCCGACGGGATTCAACTCTCGGAGTCGGTGAACATTCGAGCCCTCTCTGACGAAGAAACCTACAAATATTTGGGTATGCAGGAGTGCCTTGGTATCAAGGATACGGTTATGAAACAACATGCAAAGGCTAAATTCTATCACCGTCTCACAATAGTACTGAAAAGTCTATTGTCGGGCGGTAATAAAATCAGAGCCTACAATGGTTGGGTCATGCCCGTTCTTATATACACCTTTGGCATGCTCAAATGGTCTCAGACTGAGCTGGACGCCCTGGACAGAAAGGTCAGAACGCTGATGACGACGTCCCGGATGCATCACCCACGATCATCGGTCATGAGATTGTATATCCCGCGGAAGTGTGGGGGTAGAGGTATGCTAAATGCCAAAAACCTACACAACCGCGAGGTATGCAATCTCCGTCAGTATTTTATGGAAAAGACTGATGTTTGTGAGATGCACCGCGATGTCGTCGTCAGTGATAAAGGCCTTACCCCGTTGGACATGGGAAAAGAGGACTGGCGGAAGCCACTTGTACTGAGCACCGAGGACCGCCTGGAAGTATGGAAAGGCAAGGCGCTGCACGGTAGGTACTTCCGGTCTCTCACGGGGCCGGATGTAGATCAACTCGCCTCCGTGCACTGGCTACGCTTCGGGGACCTCTTTGGGGAAACCGAGGGTTTTGTCTGTGCAATACAAGACGAAGTTGTCAAGACCAACAATTACAGGAGATTCATTATGAAGGATGGCACCATTGACATCTGCCGCGCCTGCCACAAACCTGGCGAATCCCTCAGACATGTAATCTCCGGTTGTTCGCAACTTGCCAACTCCGAGTATTTGCACAGGCACAACCTAGTAGCCAGGATCATCCATCAGCAACTTGCTTTGAAGTTCAACCTTGTCGGCTTGGAGGTGCCTTACTACAAGTATAACCCACAGCCAGTTCTCGAAAATGCTCACATCACGCTCTACTGGGACCGGTCGATTATCACTGATAGGACTATTATGGCTAATAGACCTGACATAGTAATAATCGACCGGGAGGCGCGGCGCGCAGCGCTCGTCGACATCACGGTGCCGTATGACGAGAACCTTGTGAAGGCAGAAAAAGACAAGATGTTAAAATACATCGATCTGTCTCATGAGGTTACCGACATGTGGCCCGTGGACTCGACGATCGTTGTGCCCATAGTCGTGTCTGCGCATGGGCTGATAGCGAAGAGCCTCGACCTTCATCTCAAGAGGCTCTCACTAGAGCCACTTGCTTGGATAAAGGGTCAGATGCAGAAGGCGGTCTTGCTCGACACCGCTCGAATTGTCCGAAGGTTTCTCTCTCTCGGGTCCGACCATCGGTAGCCTGGAAATTCCATTTTGTTATTTTATATTAATTTTAGATTTAAGTTTTTTATGTAAAATTAATATAAAAAAGAAATGTGTCAATAAACGGATAAAATAATAATTGATATGATAACGCACGCACGTCGCAACTCGCACCGCGCCACGCAACGCAACGCGCGCCCCGCGTATAGCTAGCTGACCGACCCGCCGCCCGCGCCCGCGCTATTCCCCGCGCTGGCACTTCATGCGAAGTTAGTTTTTTTTTCAAATAATAAAATTCCGTGGGTAAAAACGACACAAATTATGAATAGTGTTTTGTTACACCATAATAATCAAAAAGACGTAAACTCTAATAACCCGGATTTTCTTTTGTGGCTTTTAGAGGTTGTTGTAATGAAAATATTAAATATCTATAAATGTCGTGGATGAATTCGACACAAAATATTTTGAACAACAGATATCAGTACTCTAAAACGCGTAACACCTATTTAAGCTTTTCTAATATTCTTTTAGAGCTATTTGGGCGATGTATTAGGTACTGGTTAAATATAAGGATTTCCGTGGACAGAGATGACACAAAATGTTTTTGCACATCGGTTACTACTTCAATATTATCATGAAAGTAAAATTTTCTTTTCTAATTTTCTTTTCGTCCAATACTGATCTAAAAGACAAATACCTAAATTTCTACGTATGCAAATTCCTAGGATGACACAAACTAATATATTAGGTTGGGCAAATGGTTCGGAAACTATATGCGAAAAATAAACAACTTTAATATTTTTGAAACCAAAAATCCTAGCGCTACAGGTCTATCTTGCAGAATCTGGAGAGGCGGTTGTATTCTTTCTTCAGTTCGGATACATTAGGATCACGTCTGGCACGAGCGCACGACCATGCACGATAAGCTGCGCCATTAGCTGCGACAGCTTCAGCACAGTCGCGGCTGTACCAGGGCTGGCTTTTACCACCGAGGCGGACGAGAGCGCTGGGAATGAACATCTCCATACCCCCCAGAACCACCTCGGCTACGGCATTGGCGCATTCCGACGGATCATCCGAACTGAAGCATAGCTCTCTCCATGGGTAGGATGCAAGGTATTCTCGCATACCATCCTAATCTGCTGAGGCGTAGTGCCAAATTCGACGCATTCCTCCAGTACGAGACTGAGGAGGCGAAAATGGCACCGTGGACCCCACTAGACAGTGGTCAGAGGAGCCAAGAGGAGCGCTCACTGTGACTTTATATCCAGCAGGGTTCGTCGTCAGCAGAAGATCCAGCAGAGAGGGTACATGACCGTCTATATCTGGCGTTCTCCTAATATTTTCGTATCCTACCTAACCTCACCCCAAATGTATGGAGAACTCAAATTTGTTTTCCCAATTTTGCTACCGGTCTTTTTTGGAAAATACTTGCCACCCCCACACAACCACTCAAATAACAATATCGACAATGCACGAGCGAACCTGCGTAAGTAATATTTTTCCCTGCAAATAGTATTAAGGTTTGTTTAAGGCGAGAGTATTGGCGCTAGTATTTCATCTGTGGTATTGGTTACCTTCATACGATGTTTTTGGGAATGAAAATATAATCTTAAGGAATTTCGATGGGTGACCGTTCGACCGTTAAGGCTGGCCGAGGTTCGAATTCCACCAAGTAAAAAGTTGGGATTGATATCTCCGCACTGAATGAAGGTCCGTCTAAACGGCTTTAAAAATAGTTCGTGTTTTCCGTCCAAGTCAACGTAGCCAGCGCGAACAACGGGAAGTACAGACTGGCCAGACTGACCTTCCGTATACAATTTATTGTATAACTCATTATTATCCCTTCGTTCTATAAAACGTTAGTGAAAAATTAATTGCTATACGATAGGTACCAATATCAATGCCTCTATTTATTTTAGTTTGAGTAGTCGAGCTGTTTAATGACCTGCAATGTAGCATTGCGGACTATTGCGGATCGTTCCCTGGCTCGATGTAGGCGGGGCGGGGCGGGGCGTGGCGACGACGCGGCAACAGTCCTCGCCTGCAACAACACAATCATTGCAATCAGCACAATTCTATTAAGGTCCGAGCCACGTCCCTTACTATAAATACGTATAATTATATCATATCATAACTATAACACATTCCATTGATTTTAACAATTTATTTAAAAAATAAATAAAACACCTCATGAACCAATATGCCTCATAACAAAACATAACTGAAATAAATTATGGCTGTGACAGTAATACCTACGACTGCTTTAACGTATACATCCAGCCGAGACTCTCCTGTAAGCTGTCAACTAATGGCATCCCGATTTCGCTGCCTTCAGCGACATCGATCAATATTTACAATTTAACACTGAAGCTCTCTGCCCTAGGATATGTATTGCAGAGGAATTAATTTCATTGCAAACTACCTACTCGAACGTATTATTTTAGTTAGTACGTACCTAAATCTTTATTTTCATAAAATATAAAAAAGTAATACTAATAAATAACTAAAGAATTAAAACCTACCTAACAAACATTAAATTAACTATCAAAAGGGGCGTTTTCAAATGTTCCTCTAGAACACTTGCGGCATTAATAATAATAAAATTCAATATGTACAAAATTAGTTTTAAGATAATATGTAAATAAAGAAACAATAATAATAATAAACTTTATTTCAGATAATACAGTTTACCTATACTTAATTTTAGGAATTAAATTATAATAAAATATGATTACAATTATAATTAAATTAAAATTAAACATAGTTAAACCCCGCTGGATGGCGAAGATACGTTTATTCATGCAAACCATCACGCCAATCGGGGTGAGCAGAGTAATAGGTGCTGTATTGCAAGAATTCGGTTATTACAGCGCAACACCGACCACCACGCTTGACAATATTTTTAATAAATTAAGCCACGACAGCGATAGGTAACCTATATTATTTAATAGTAAATACATGCATAATAGTCGGCACTTATCGTTATTTTTTTTTGTGCTTGTACCATCTACTATCGGAATGTTAGGTACCATAAGCAGATATCTGACTTATCATTCATTTAAAACGCAATTTTCAACGAATTCAGAATAAGATATTTATTTATTTACACATTTTTTTTTATATTAATTTTACATATATTTACAAACTTAAAATCTAAAATTAATACAAAAACAAATGGAGTTTCCACCACCGGCGGCGCACAATGGCATTTTTTAGCAAACTAGCTCCTGGTATCTTATAAAAAACATATTTTTTAATCCTCGCGATTTCAAGGAATTATCGTTACTGAATAACCAGGCAGCATAGGAATGCATTGTTGTAGCTGAAAAACTCCCACCGTATTCGATGAATCATTCACAAACTTCGTTAAGTTATTAGCGCGCTTCGCGCGCGTCATCAGTTGCATTTTATAGCCCGAAGAGTAATCATCATTTGTATATTTTTGTGAGTTGTTGTGAAGTTTGGTGGCATGGATGTAATAGTTGAAGGTATGTACTATTTTTTAAAATTTATTTCTTTAATCTTTCTTCTATTTTTCAGGATTAGATATGGCGCTGAACTGTAGGTGTTCATTTTTGTTTAAATTCGCAATTATTATACTTTGTTAGTGTGCCAATGTTATGAACCACGAGGAACCACGATGAAATATTTTTTTCTGTATAGTGGTTATACTTAGGTATACGTTGAATATAGGTTTTGCCTGCTTCCGTTTGCTATTTTCTAAGTTATGATTTTTTTACAGGTACGCAGTCGATCTCGAGGAGCGAACTGTATGAAGTCTGGATGGCAGAAAGGTATCCGGATAAGAAAAATGATGCTGTTTTAGCTCACGTGTGCTATAAATTAAATATCGGAGAGGACCGGAACAGTGATAGGTTTAATAAATGTGCCAAAAAAATAAAAATTTTCTTGACAAGACTTTGTGCAAAGTGGGTGCAAGTGCGCCGATGTAATATAAGATTTAAAAATAAGTTTAGTTCGTGGCTAGACGGTAGCATTACATTTGAACTTCATGCGATTGCTTCTACGAGTATGACAAGTGCACCGTGTCAATTAGATAAACGTACAAAAGACTTTAATGACCTCAGCTAACAACAAAAAAGAGGAAACGAGTGGAGCATTTGCTGGATGAGTGGACCCATGCTGAGTTGGCGTTTGCAGCACGTTTAAGTCTTCATGCAGCTGGACATCGGGATGCTGCAGCCATTGTCAAGGAAGCAACTCCTCCAATTGAGAAGAAGTTCTCCAATTACTCTGTGAGCCTCATTTAAGTATAACCGAAAATGACGATATTTAAATATAATTTCTAAGTGTTTATGTATGTAATGTATGTATCTAGTAAAATATTATACTATTATACCTTACATATTAAGTTAGGATAAGAACTTTGTTAATTTGTAATTAATTTGTGAAAATACATACTTGAATCCTGATATAATTGTTTTTTTTAATGATTTAAAATTAAAATTGACGTGGCAACATAATATAACTAATAAAGGGTTCATATATATTATTTAAAAAATTATAACTACGTTCCAGATAGACAAGTAAATTTTATTTAGATTTTTTTCACATACCAGGAGCTAGTTTGAGTAATAATGCCACTGTGCGGCGGGGCGAGCCCAAGCTACCGATAGAAGGGTCCCAAAGAGAGGAACCTCCGGACGATGCGTGCAGTGTCGAGCAGGGCTGCCTTCTGGATCTGGTCCTTGACCCAACCACTCAGCGAGAGCCTCTCAAGGTGGTCGTCGAGGCTCTTCGCTATCAGCCCATGCGCCGAAACGACTATGGGCACAACGATCGTCGAGTCGACGGGCCACATTTTGGTAACCTCGTGCTGCAGATCCAGATACTTTAACATCTTCTCTGCTTCCTTACTGACCAGCAGCGGGAGCACAAATGCATCGATAAGCCTATATCGATCGATAAACATCTATTCGACTTCTTCTATTCTACTTCGTCAAACGAAGCAAATAGATGTTTATCGATCGATATAGGCTTATCGACGCATTTGTGCTCCCGCTGCAGGTTACCATCATGCGGCACGGCGATATCGACGAGCGTTGCGCGCCTTGCATCCCGGTCCACTATCACAATATCAGGTCTGTTCGCGAGAATAGTCCTGTCTGTGATAATGGACCGGTCCCAGTAGAGTGTGACATACATGACCGTTCTCGAGAACTTATTATTATTATGTTATCATATCAATCATCCATCATAAAAAACTAACAATGGACCTGTAAGTAAGTTAGGTATAGTTTAAATAAGAACAGAAAGTATGACATGTATTGAATGTAATGTATTTATTTATCTTATTAGTTTAAGTTTAGGGGATAAAATTTTGTATTTAGATAATGTTTTACTTTTCAAGTTATCTGGATAGGTGTCATCCCTGAGTAAATCCGTTTTCACACAAAACAATAGGTAATGTTTTGTCACGTTAACAAAGTCATGTAATGCCAACTTTTGTTTCTCTTTTCTCAACAGATGGCGCTAAATGACATTTCCACCCACGTTCCCGCGGCAAACTCGAAAGACGCCGAGCGAAGCCCGGTCGCCCAGGTATGTGTTAACTATATACATAACTACATAACTATATTATTATTATATCTTAGTTAATTTCGAACTACCCTTCAAGCTTACCCACAATCCCAGGCATGGGCGCTAGAGAATGCCTCTTGGCATTAAGTCCGCCTTTTGTAATTTGTTTTGTGTTTAGTATATTTTTATTTAATTAATAATAATTACATAGAAACTTGCTAATGTGTACATATGCGTTCGTACGAGTTCAACATATCTACACCTGCAATTTTTTACGGACTTCGGTTGAATCGACAGTTTAAAGAAGTTCGACCTTTCGATCACAGATGTCGCCAGGTACCTCGTGGGCAAGCTAATTACTTTGGCGCCTATTTGTGGGTAATAAATAATAAATGAATAATAAAACTAATGCACCACCAATAATCAACTACGATGTACATGCATAACCTTTAAGCTGCTATAAGTGTATCTAAACAAGACATAATAATAAATAATACGTAGAGTCCACAGACTGAATGGCCGGGTGTTTATTGCTGTTGATATTTGTATATTTTTGCAATATATAGAATCTAGATATATTTTAATTTGCTTTCAAAATATCCATCACTGGGTTAATGACGTATTTTCTCTAATCCCTAATAGTTGTATCTAGAGAGGGGGACAACGGCTGTTTTTCAACAGCACGTTATAATGATCTGCTGTTTTTATATCGCAGCTGTTTTAAAGTGCTGTATCGTTAGAATGCTGTTTTTGGTGGTGTTGGAATTTGAACCTAACGCTGTTGGAATAACTAGCATAATTGAAATAAGAGATAAATATTATATCACGGGAATACAGCAGGCAGAATTATAATATATTTCTAACGTGCCAGTCTGCTGTTTATGGTTGCTGTTTCTACCAAACAGCAGTCTAGTCTATGATATATTTCCAACGTCTCGCACGTTGGAAATATATCATATCATCATCTGCTGTTTTATTTAATTATTTAAAATGTAACCTTAAGTCATTGCATTAAGGGTTAAGTTACAAAATACTATAAAAACAGCAGTCTAGTCTATGATATATTTCCAACGTCTCGCACGTTGGAAATATATCATATCATAATCTGCTGTTCTATTTAATTATTTAAAATGTAACCTTAAGTCATTGCATTAAGGGTTAAGTTACAAAATACTATAAACACTGCCCTCTATCGAGCGACAGCTTCAAATACCTACAGGCTACAACAAATAATTTTTATTATATCAACTAGATGGCGGTACGTACGAGATAAATAGCAAACAGCATTACAGCAAACAGCAGATGTGGTGGAATATTTCTAACGTTATAAATGCTGTAAATTTATAATATAATATGTTGCCTGCTGTATAATATATTCTAGTTGTATCTTCTATCTTCTAAAAAAATTTGCTGTGTCATGCTCATGCAAGCATTCTGTCAACTTGGCCGATTCCAAATTGAATCATATGCTGTCGTCACTAGAGTCGTAGTTGGCATCGGACACTAGAAGCTAACTTGACAATTTTAATCGTTTTTTTTTTTGTTAGTAGTAAGTGTGTTAATCTAATAAATAACAGATTTTTACTCTTCTATATTTTTGATTTTATACGTCATTTCAGATTTCGAATCTCCAGTACGCCACGCCCTTTGCGGTAGTTAGCGCAACTGTAATTGATTTAATACAAAATTCAGTTTCTCGAATTCTACAGTATGCCACTCACTGTATAGCCACTTCATAATACAACCCGAAATAATCAAAAAAATCACCGAAGTCGCTCGTAGTTTACAGTTCATATAGTTCATAGCGCTTGCAGTCTCATCTATTTAACTTTTCAGTAAAGCAGCTCGAACTTGACAGCACACACAGTTTCTAAAATATCTGAAAATATGTAAAGATTTCAAAAAATACGACATACCTTCCAAAGATCTATACATATTGCAAAAAGTGACGATTCATAATTTCATAATACGAAGCATCAAAATTTCATTTCTTTCTCGAAACTCTACTATTAACGTAAGGAACGAGAGAACGCGGTTAGATGAAGTTCTATATCCATTCAAACATTGTCATGTATAACCTAAAATTATTTAATTAGTTAAATCATGGGGACCATGCCGTTGATCCCCATGATGCATGAATATTTTTGTTGATGGGTTATTGATTAATTTACTTTATATATTATGTTTTTTGTTGAACTGTTCATATTTCATTCAGTTCTTAGAATAAAGACAACGTCGATGGTTTAAGACGGAATAAAAGATTTCCAGTACGTAAACGATTTCATTTACCCAGACGTAATTATAGGTAGATACTTAAATGTATTTAAAATAAACATTAATTAAATATTTACAAAAATGGACAAGGATACAGAGGGGCAACCAAAGACATTAAACCCACCCTCTTCCTTATAGACTGGACAACAAGAACAAAATCGTAATCTACTACTTAGATCCTAGTGGTACAAAGTCGTTCAGTCTAGCGCCACCAGTCCGCATGTGAGGTCGTATTCGTGTGCTAGAGAAAGAAGAAAATCTAAGAAAATACGCCGAGTTGCGCATCGCGGTATTGCAAATCTCGATATAAAAATACGACTGAACATGTAATCAGTTTATTTTCATAAGTATTGTGTATATTTATTCAATATTTGAATATAATACATAATTTCCATAGATGATTCTAGAACAACGATCAACTAGGCCATATTGAAAAAATAAAAAGCGCCCTCTGTTATACAGTAGCTTTACTACTACTATAGTACGAGATCCCACAACCATTATTTTTGTCTCATAGTATTTCGTTCAATTGTCCTCAACCCGATACTAAATGTTTTTCGTGTAGCGTCTCCTGACAGTATTTTTTAAAAATGGCAACCAATTTGACCGAACCCAGTCATGGTATTCCGTTTGATTTTCGGAATGTTGTTGAATTACCGATCTAAGATAACCAGAACATGTTTTTCAGACGTCAGTAGCGGTGCGCGTACCAACCTTTACAAAAATGCCAAATGAGGCAAAACAAATATTAGGTCCTTGCCTATGAAATTGCCGTTTTACCTATATAGAAAAAAAAAATTTTTTTTATGAAAAATATATATTTGTTTAATCGAAGTATTGGCCATTATTATCAATGCACTTTTGCCATTTTACTGGAAGTTCATTGATGCCTCTACTATAGAAATCCTGGGGATGGGAATCGATGAACTCTTTAAAGGCGTTTTTCACTGCCTCGTCGGATTTGTTTTGACGTGATGATGTCACATCTTATAAATTGATGAACACCGGCTGCACGCACGAAGAAGTGTAACGTTCCATCTAAACCTGTGTGTGCAAGCGAGAGCGCGATAGAGACCTGTGTGTGCAAGCGAGAGCGCGATAGAGAGGCATATACAATAGTTGAAAATACAAAATATATTTCTCCGTCTTTTGCGAGCCTCGAACCCGCGGTCCCTGCCACCATCACTGACCAGACGTGCAAGAAGCTGTAATGAATAATCCCGGCACAGGTCCACCATACACTGACAAGCAACTTCTTTTGACTCAATTTGCGTTTGGGACATGGTTTGGCTGCCTCCCCTGTGTCCAACCAGTGTGACGGACGTTTTCGATTGTCATACAGGATCCACTTTTTATCACAAGTGACAATCCGATTCGAATCCCCCCATTTCTGTGCTTATTAAAAAAGTTAAGACAAGCTTCGACGCGATTTTGTTGTTGTTTTTCAGTGAGTTCATACAGTAACCAATTTCCGAGCTTTTTTATCTTTCCAATTTGACGTAAATGAATTAGTATCGTTTTATCACTTACATTGAAGGCTGCTGCTAATTCCGACGTGGTTTGTGATTAATCTGCTTCAACTATGGCTTTAAATTCATTGTTATCGACTCTCGTCTCCGGTCGGCCACGGGGCTCATCATTGAGATGAAAATTTACAGAACGGAAGCGATCAAACCAAAAACGCACAGTGCGTTCACTTGCCTGGTCCATACACGTCGATGATATTGCATGCCGTCTGTGCTGCGTTAGTGCTGCGACGGGATTCATATTCGAAAATAACGCGCAATTTAGATTTTTCCATGGTCACAGAACCAGCGATGTAAAAAAAACCGAACGGTGGGAAAACAATGAACAACTGATTTTGAAAAAAGAATAATTTGCCTTTATAACAGAAAATATTTGAAATTGGAATTCCTACGCAAAAAAAGGTAGCCACTTTCAAAGTTTTTTTTCATTTTTATTTTTTTTATGGAAACTGACACGGTTGGCTACATCACCTACAACGTCCATGATGTCAGCCCATAGCACCGGGTGAACTAGGTGCCATGTCAGTGCCTCCCCCTTTGATCGTGCCGGCTACACTGAACTGGTCGGAGAACACAAACTATTTACATAGCCGTTTCGACCGAAGTTTCATTCAGTGCGGTGGTACCAACCCGGGCGGGTTAAACCCTACCACCAAGTAAGATTAGGAGGGAAGGGACCTACAGTTTTACGAGGAATCCGAACCTCGGTCAGCCTCCAACGGTCAGCGGTCACCCATCCAATTACTGACCGCACCCAGCGTTGCTTAACATTCAATAGCGACAGTTGACTGTCTGCACCACTGAGCTATCGAGGCTGACATACAAGTGGTCAGTTTGTAGAAACGGCAATTTAATTTTCAATTTCAGCACCTAATATTATAGCTCAAACAGTCTAAAATCATTTTTACAAGTGAATTTGGGTCAATTGATCAAAACGGAATAGTAAATTAAATTTAACGATTTTATCGCTCATATAAAATCAACTATCATTTTGGTCGTTGGCTCTCGTCCTATTAGACTATTGGCTTCATCTATCGACCGATAGATGAAATGTGTTCTAATTATGTGTTCTATATTACATCATGTTTTTGCTATTCAAAGCTAGATGGCGTATTATAATCTTGAGCTCAAAAAGTTTATATGAAAATGTTCCCATTGTCCTCTCTATACGTGGTTTTTTAATCTCTTTGGGGGCAACGCTGCAGCTGTTCTGGGAAATATCCCTGGGACGAAGTCTCTTGAGGAAATTTATTAATTTATATTATAAATTACATACATTTTTAGATTATTTCTTTGATCATTTTATTTATTTGTAGTTTTTTGTAGATTAAATTTATTAAATTTTTTACTAGATCGATTATTTCTTAATTTATTAAGATACGATTTTTAGGATTGAAAGCCCGAATTTCACTACCGGCCAATTAATAAAAAAATGCCATAGTTTAGTGCGCCGTCTCCGCTCCGCCCTGCACCGAAGCCGTCGCCCGCGCCGCGCCGCCCGCGCCTCCCGCGCTAACCGCGCTCCGCGTCGCATTCCGCTTGCGCAACTCGCCGCCGCATTCCATTCATAGTGGCGCACGCCGCCCCGCCCGCCCGCGCCCCCGCCTCCGCCCCCACCTCCGCGCCGCAGCAGAGTCAATAAACCGCGCGCAGCGCAGCGCCGACCGAGACGGGAGCACGCGCCGCCCTGCACCTTCCTCTCTCCGACTCACCGCTCTCCCGCTCTCACAAGGAGCGTGCAGTCGACGACCTTTCGTTAACGTGGCAAGACAACATTCCCCAAAAACTAACTCAGTAAACATATTTTCGTTCCACCTTCAAGTGTCTCCAAGTGCCACTTCCGGCGGAGGCGACGACGACGGCGCGGCGGCGCCACCGGACGGTAGTCCGATAACAGCTGTAGATACCTGTGTAATCCTCGCTGTTGCGCGGATTGCTATTTTTCAGATTGTATCTAAAAGCTAAAAGCCTGGCCTAAAGTACTTGGTGCGAATATGGTAACCCTGATTTTTTAAAATCTAAGTCTGGTCACACTGATCAATAAAGACCGGATTATATTCAAATGCATATTGCATATGCATTTGCATATTTAGACCCTTTTCAGCGGTAGTTGCATATTTTAGCAAACATTTTCAAATCACGCATATTTACGCTCGATCTTGATCTCATTCATCTCTTATTTACATAGTGAAAAGTTTGAAAACATACTGAACAATTTAACCCAGGGTTTGATTGAATCCTTGTCACCCCTTGTGTCAAATTGATAGCTTCGGTGGATAGCTTCATCAACGGGCCGGGTGAAATTTTGCCCGGCACAAATAAGTCAAAAACGGCACCCAAATTTAAATTCTGGCAGTCACCTCAGTAGACGTAGAACCACAGCGGTCCTTTTCCGCTTACAAAAATATATTAAGGCCGTGACAAACGCCAACGACCTTGAGCATTCGGGAATTCTACATAATGTACCATGCGACTGCTAATTTCGCTTCGCACGTTCAAGTCACATTTAGCGTAGTTTGTCGCTATCAGCCTAAAGAGTTGATGGTTCGGGGTTCGAATCCCACTTTCGTATGTTTTTTTTTTTTTTGCTTTTTTATTATTTTAATTATTAAAATGATTGTGGCTTATGTAACTGATGCGTGATTCTAATTTTTTATTTTTTATTATTTTACCTAAATAACATTTTATTGTAATTTCTTCCAAATTATTTTAGTTCATGTACTTACCACTTTTTATAAACCTCTAAATAGACTATCGATGAAAACTAAAATAAAAATAGGTAGGTAGGTAATAGGTAGATAGGCATTTAGGTATGTATGGCAAATATCATAGCAACATAGGTACCGGCCGGCGCGCGCGGCGCGCGCGGCGGCAGCATGGCACGGTGCGGTGGGGTGCGGTGCGGTGCGGTAACTCAGTAGCAGCGTGCTGCGGTGCGGAGGCGGCACGGCGGCGGCGGCGGCGGAGGCGGCGGCGGCGGCGCTGTGGAGGCGCGGGAGGCGCCGCGCCGCCGCGTCGTCTCCGCTCCGCGCCACCACAGTGCCGCCGCCGCCGCCGCCCCCGCTCCGCAGCGCGCCGCTGTTGCTAGGCTACTTTTATTTAGGCACGGTTCTATAGTCCTTGCATCTCAAGCGCAGACAGCGTTATACCACAGTACCTATTAGTTATTCTGTGGTTATACCAACGAAAGCCATGCGTATAACGCCCCGTCAAGTTACGTACCGGAGCGTATACTGATAGATACCACAGAAGAGAGATATTACTCATACGGTCGTACTGTATACTGGTACGGAAAATGACACGGTGGCAACATCACCTACAATACAACATCCGAGATGTCAGCTCGTAACAACTGGTGAAGTAGGTGCTATGTCAGTGCTTTTCTTCGGTCGTACCGGCTTCACTGAACTGGACGGAAAAAAAGAAGGGAGTCATATCCCGAAATAGTTTGTATTTTCCGTCCAGTTTAGTGTAGCCGGCACGACCAAAGGGAAGCACTGACATGGCACCTAAGTTCACCCGGTGTTATGGGCTGACATCACGGATGTTATAGGTGATATAGCAAACTGTGTCAGTTTACATAAAAAAATCCCTCAGTCGCCTTTTACGACATGCACGGGGAGAGATGAAGTGGGGCTATTATTTTAAATTACCATCCCACACGGTACAAATATACCTAACCTACCTATCTTTTTTCCATTCGATCCAAACACAGAAGACAGAAATGACGACCGACACGCGGGCGCAGCAGGGCAGGAGCGAGCAAGCGAGCCCGGAACTAAAATTGTATCTAGTATTGAAGTGCCTGCTAAATTGACGAAGGCAAAAATTTTACCCTTCCGACTGAAGAATTACGTCAATAATTTCATGTAGGCGTTTTTTGTTTTTTATTTTTATCTCCTTTCGTGGATAAAATAATAAAACAAATTGAATAGAGTTTTCTCAGAGCTTTGTGACCTTTGAATCGGTGGTATTGTAAAATTGTAATAATACACACATACTCAGATTTTCAAAAATTCATGCTTTTTTTATATATTTTTAATTTTATGTTTATTACTTACTTTTACTCATTATTAAAAAAACCAGCAATGCACTTTGTTGGTAAGGAACCAAAATATAGGTTGGTATTTTTTTAATTTTCTGAATGTGTGTCAATTGGTCAGTTTTGGACCTTCTTTGTCGCACTTTTTGCATGTTTTGCGTATTTGGCGTTTGTCACCGCCTTAAGCGATCGTAGGACGTAGACATAATTTGTCTACAGAACATTTAGAATAGTAAATACTTAGTTGTATACATTTTTAAAGGTAAATTGTAAATTTCATTGTTAAATACATTTGGTAATTGATATTTTCGCAAATACGATTGTTATCGTTGAGTAATAATAGCTTATTAAAATAAAAAAATAGTTAAAAATACCACTTTCTTTATTATTTCATGTTGCATATTTTGGCCCTTTTTATGGATTTTCGTGCATATTTTAGCTATTTTTATTGCATATTTGCATGAATATTTTGGGCTTTTTACTCGTATGTTGCATTTAATCCGGTCTCTACTGATCAATGATCATTGATCATAGACGAAATAAAACAACATTGATAATTCAGTTAATATGTTTTACCTTTTGATTTCGCAATTCGTTTGCAAGTGTTATTCGATCCACCACCGATAACGTCACCAACATCTCCCCACGTAACGTGTGCTCTCTCTCGCGCTCAGTACAACTTGCGATAGCGTCAAAAGTACCAAATAAACTCTCACGGACAGATTCAGGCTTAACATACATTTCGACAGATTATTTCGATTGAACATTCACCGAATTCGCGAAGCCAAACCAACCCGACGGTAGTAACTCGCCTGCTACATTCCTATAGAGATTTTTGTGTTGGAGGATTCAATTGTTATACTCGCTGTCGCAGGCGGGGCGTGATTAAAGAAAAGACTCTTTGTAAGAAGATGTATATTTATTAAGTGTTACTTTTGTAATTTAATATTTCTAAGGATTAAAAACTTTCATCTAGCTAGTGTTCAGATGTGAATTCTAGTGAGTTCACCCGACATAAAAAACCCCCGACCCTTAAAAAGTCAAAAATAATTTCCGTTTACTTACTTAAAGGAGTCGGGAGACCGCTAAGTAAATTCCCGCGCAGCTCTGAGTTTTTATATTTTATTTACTTAGCGGTCCCCCGACTCCTTTAAGTAAGTAAACGGAAATTATTTTTGACTTTTTAAGGGTCGGGGGTTTTTTAAATTTGTAATTTAACTTTTATTTCAAGCTTTTTTAAAAAAACCGCATGAAAATCCGTCCACTTTTTAACATAATTAATTGTTTTATTACTTAATTACTTGATTACTTGATTACCAACATAGCTAAGAACCATCCCGATTAAACAAGCTTTCTAATAAAAAAAACCGCATCCAAATCGGTCCATCCGTTTGGGAGCTACGATGCCACAGACACACACACACACACACACACACACACACACGTCAAACTTATAACACCCCTCCGTTTTTTTCGTCGGGGGTTAAAAATATTTTAATTTTAGCGGCGGAGGAGGCGGAGGAGGCGGAGGAGGCGGCGGTGGTGCGGGGGTGCACGAAGACGACGCGCGTTGACGTAACGGCCGAGTGCGTTACGCTAAGCGGACAAAAGTTCGCTGCGTCCGCTTATTTACCTTCATCGATTGAAGTATTGCTATATGGCTCACTTGTGGCGCGGCGCGAGTCGTTGCCCCGGTCATACATAATTTCGCTTGGGCGATGAACGGAACACGATGGGCACACGACCGACAAAAAGTGTGTCGGTGTCGGTCTTATCACTAACACGACGAGAGCGCACACCAGCTCCCCGCGCCGCGACACTCCAGCAGCTGTCTGCTGCTACAAAAATATTATCCGTTATTCCGGCTTGGTTGGGGCTTTCTTCACTCTGTTGGACTCAACTGGCTGGACAAGTGGACACCGTACACAAGTGTTGGGACTTTTTGTTTTGAATAAGGAATCTTAATTTTAAAGATTCTATCATGTCATGCCACTGTGCCTAGTTGCGTGGAATTAATTAAATTTTTTTTTTGTCAATAAATGATTAGGGCCTACTTATGTATGAATGTATGTATGTATGTATATGCCGTTTTTTTATCCGGTTAATCCTATATAATATTACTAGAAGCCGGATGATTGCTTATTAATATTAATTACAATATTAGTTACATTATTTATTAATTACAATAATTAATTACAATATTAGGATGATTACAAAATGAGACAATTTCATACAAAAACACAGATTTTGAACGTCAACGCGCAGGGTTTTTATAATGAAGCTTATGTACCTGTGCAGTATTATTGCAAATAAGTAGTAACGACCGCGAGACTAGCGCGTTCGCTGATTCATTCGCACTGGGCCAATGCAAAAAACTTGCAACCTGGTTGAGTTTGGAATTATTATAAAAAAACCTTGAACTCTAACTTTTCAAATCATTATTTTATGAAATTGCCTCAATTTGCACACCCTGACCGAAATGAGACCAATTGCCAGTAGGGGCCTGGTCAACATGAATTTGCAATCGTTCGGCTTTTTATTGCAATAAACCGAGATGTATTGTGAAAAAACCTGATTTTACACAATAACCTGAGACAAACACATACATACGTGTTATAGGTACACAAAAATGTGGAAATTAGCTCGAGAGAAGAAAACAGATATGTTCCGTCTGAACATGAAGTTATACTAAACCGCGGTCAACGAATTCATAGTGGGCGATTAGAAAAATGCAACAATATCGCAATTTCTTTAATACCTACGCACGGTATGAACTAGTGGAGTTGGGTATACTGTGGTGTGCGCGTGCGCGCTGGCGCTGTTGAAACGTTCGATCTCGCTGCAGTGTGCTAAAACGTTACTCAAAGTGGTTTTGTTAAAACTGCTCGGAGACGGTGACGATGACGACAGCAGCAGTTCCGGGTTGCGGGGCGGGGCGGGGCGGGGCGGCGGAGCGCAGGCGCAGCGCTGTCTGTGCGCACCCCGCGCGGTGCCTCCGCGCTCTCTCGGTCACGGCACCGCGGCGGCGCGGCGGCGGCGCGGAGCGGCACGGAGGCGGACGGTCGAAGCCTCAGAGCGAGCCGCCGCCGCTGCCCCTCCCGCGCCGGCGGCGCCGCCACCACCCCGCCTCACCTCCGAACTGCCTCAACTGCCGCGTTGCGTCGGAGAAATGGCCGCGAAGTGCAAGCGACCGCATTCCTACGGCGAGCGCCGCTCACCCGCGTTAGTGCCTCCGCCTCCGCCCCGCCCTTCTCCACCGCCTCTCGCGCCCCGCGCCTCGCGCTGCCCCGCCACCGTCCGCCGCCGCCGGCCGGAGAAATGTCACCAAACGGCATTCCGAAATATTTGAAACGACCTTTATGGCGCGAAAGAAAGTGGGCTGAGGGCGACGCGGGCGGCGGCGCACGGGGCGGTGCGGTGCGGCTCGGCGGCGCGGCGGCGAGTGCGGCGGAGGCGGCGGCGGGGACGAGTCGCGACCGTGGGACAGCGAGCGGCGCGCTAGTCGCACGCCGCCCCGCGCCCGCACCCCGCGCCCGCCGCGCTCCGCATTCCAGCGCGCCTCCCTCCGAATTTATTCAGGCGAGGCGGTGCGGACTGCGGGCTGCCCCGGCGCGGGCACGCGGCCACCGCGCTGCGGCTGCCGCAGTCGCCGAGTACTGCCGCGACCTGCTGTGCTGCACCGTGCTCTACTGTTGTGACTGCCGCCGCCGTCGCCGCGCCGCCGTTCGGTCAGATCAGAGCTACGGTCACAGCGCTGGCGCAGTGCCCAGACGAGCTCCTCTAGCGCTAGAGGTGGCTAAAGCTTGTCATGGGCCCCGCATGTCGAACCGAACACACGCAACACAATAGGTACCTAACCTATAACATACTCTATGAATGAGTATGCATTATTCGCACACCAATATAAAAATAGGTATGTACGTACATACTTTATAAACTGATGTTGGTGCAAATAAACATTGAGATTATTCGACTACCTAATTGCGGTAAACCTGCAAAACACTTTACACTTAAATTGCTCAGGCGTACTTGTAACGTACATTGTATTGTACTTCCCCGCGAACCTCTAACTAATGTGTTGAAATGAACGATCAGCTGGCGCATACCGCTGCTTCTTTTTGTCAGCAGCCTCGATAGCTCGGTGCAGTGGTGGTGTGATACTTCGGCTCCTGATCGCCAAAGGTAAACCACAACGTCGTCGGGCGCGCTCGATCTTTGGGTACGGGTGACCCGCCCGGATTGGTAACACCGCACTTAATGAAGCTCGCGGTCGAAACAGATATGAAAACTTCGTTTTTCCATCCAGGTCAGTGAAGACCAAAGGGGGAAGCGCTCACATGGCACGACCAAAGAGAGAAGCACTGACATGGCATGGCACCTAACTAGTTAACCAAGGTGTGATGGGCTGATATCGCGGGTGTTGTAGGTGATGTAGTCAAAATGCCAAGTTCAATAAAAACTGACATAAGAACAAGACACATTCATATCAATGATTATATTGAAAAACCAAGAATACGATAGCCGGTTCTCACTTCTTCATTTCAGTTCTAATATATTCACATATTAATTTTTTATATATATTTCATACATTATAAACTAAAAAAACACATATTTCACATAATATATAGTTTGCGTAGGTATTAAGTTTATTGTATTACTAATAAATAATACACTCTTATGTAATTACATGTATATAAACATACTTAATTAATAATTAATGTAATATTGTAACAAGTATATACATGTATTTTTGCGGATGAATAATTTTTAAGTAAGTTTACTACTACTAAAGAAGATGCAAGTAACGGTTTGAAAATTTAGAGAGATGATACGTCATCGGCCCGGTGGCGGAATTGGTAACGCGCTGGCGGCTCAAGCCGGAGTTCCAGGTTCGAACCCAGGTCGGAACGTATTTTTTCTCTTCATTTTCGGCTTTGCATTTTTCTAATGAATAAATATAATTAATAATTATATATATATAATTTACATATACCTACATAAAAGTAAAAAACAAAAATAGAACTTAAATCCAAATAAAACAAAACAGCATGTACAACTTCAATATAGATACTAAAAGGAGAAAACAAAAAAACAAATTAAAATAGAACATAAAAGACTGAGTTCCGTGTGGGACCGGTACTTAAAAAGAATATTCCCACTGCATCTCTCCCCATGCATGTCGTAAAAGGCGACTAAGGGATAAGGACAAAATGCCGTGCTAAAGGGCGACAGGTTCGCCACCTCTCACCTTGGCACGGTACTTCCACCGAGTCATGCAGCAGGTGGGTCTTCGTGCCTTACTTGCTGCTTGATCGATTTAATCTTGTTCGAATACTTTACGTGGTGGTCGGTGTTGTGTTGTAATTGACCAGAGTTTTTGGAGAACAACACCGATTACTCTGCTTACCCCGATTGTCGGGATTCAGCGTGTGTGATATGTATGTATGTATGTAAAGACTGAGTTCAAAAACAACAAAAATGTTTAAACTATAAAGAAAGAAAAAAAAAAGAAATAAGCTAAAAACCATTAAAATAAAATTAACATCGATTCATTAATCAGACCTACAGTGTTTTATAAATTTTAACCTAATAGATGCTTTACTATCTGTGCGTGATCCGAGATGCACTTGGCCTATTTTTTTTAATTCAGCCAGTATAATAAAAAAAAAAGTTTAAATACAAGCTAATCACGAATTTAATGTACAAGCAATATAATGTTCTAACGCGATCTTATAAAGTCTGAGCCACCTGCCACCCAACATGTGTCAAAGTCTTAGTTAAAGTAGGTCGGAGTGAATGTCGCTCGCTATGCGGCGCCGCGCCGCTGCGCGCGCGGCTCTACTCCGCGGTTACATACCTACCTACAAGTCTTACATTAAGACAAAAGCCTAAATTTAAAAAAAAATATGTCTCGCTCGGAAACTCGACCCTTTAAACACACACTTTTCATATATTTTTTTCAGAAAGCTACGACGATCATTCTCTTGATTACATTGACATTGACAAATTAATGTAGTGTCTGCTGGCTGGAACATCCTGTATGGTGAGGTAATAACTTCAGAGCATACCCTACATACACACCTAGGCTTCCCATACTACTAAAGCCGACTACGACTACTTTAAAACAATTTTGCTGCGGGTAAACATTTGACTTTGTATTAGGGTTTCTTTCCCGGGTTCCCGATCCCGGGAATACCCGGGAAAAGTATCCTTCCCGATTTCGGGAAATTTCAGTCGGGAATTCCCGACCGTCGGGAATTCTAATGCAAAATATTGAAAAATGCGTGACAATGCGCCGCGCGCGTAACGTCTCACTCATTCGACAGAGCGAGCGCGTTGACGCGCGCGACTGAGACGTTTCGAGAGAGAGATGGGAGTTTTTTCAGTGGCAGGAAATTTTGTAACAAAAATAAGAAATCGGCTTTCCGATAAGGCGTTAAATGCTTTAACATGTTTAAAGGCTCATTTTGCTCAAAAATAAGCATGGTATATCTCTATAGATATAACTTTCGATTTTTTTTTTTTTATGGAATCTGACACGGTTGGCTACATCACCTACAACGTCCGTGATGTCAGCCCATAACACCGGGTAAACTTGGTGCCACGTCAGTGCTTCCCTTCAGTCGTGCCGGCTACACTGAACTGGACGGAAAACACAAACTATTTACATAGCCGTTTCGACCGACCCTTCATTCAGTGCGGTGGTACCAACCCGGGCGGGCTAAACCCTACCACCTAGTAATATTAGAAGGGAGTGATATCCCATAGTCGCCTTTTACGACATACACGGGGAGAAATGCAGTGGGGCTATTCTTTTAAAGTACCGGCCCCACACGGTACCGATTACATTTTTTTGTAATAATAATATATCGCCACGTGCTGTGCCATGTCAAAAACCTTTCCCAGACAAGCCTGGTCAGCCAGGGGAGTAGGCCGCACCTCGCTAATGCGAGAGGCCGAAACCCTACATAGTGTGTGCTGCAGCGTTGCAAATTACATATTGATGAAACTAAAATAGTGACAGCGCATCAGACTATATACCTAATAAATAAGTAATAATACATAATAAATAATAAATGTCTGTAATGTTTTCCTTGCGAATAAAATAAATGAAAGCGACGGGCGGATGCAAGGCTGCAGCCTGCAGCTGTGTCGCAGAGACAATAGCGCGTAGCGGGTGCGGGGCGGCGGAGGAGGCGGCGTTTATTTCAGTCGCTACGTTGTACTTTATTGACGTCGCGCGTTATTTTGGGCGGGCGGCGGCAGCGCGGCGGGTGGCGGCGGCGGAGACGACGACGGTGGTGTCGTAAGCGCGCGGGCGGCGACGGACGAGACGGCGGCGGCGCCCCGGCGGCGCGAGCGGCGACGTCAACGACCCTCGCGCGCCGGCTTCCGCCCAGTGTCTCCGCGCGCCGCCGCCGCCCGCGCCCGTTCGCCCGTGTCGCCTCCGGACAGGAAGTTTACACGAGATCGCCGCAACGCATCCGATATCCGCTTCTCTGTTGCCGGAACTCATCTTAATGATGAGATGAATAAGACGCGGCACGGCGCGGCTGTATTTCCCGTAGCGATGACTCACACCGCCTCCGCGCCACCTCCGACGACGACGCCTCCGCGAGCCGCCTCCGCCGCTGCCGCCCACCGACATAACTCCGTCACTGCGACGAGCACGTCCTCCGCGTCCCCGCGACTCACTTTTTTTATAGCGTCGTTAGGAAATGGGTAAGTAGAAGGAAATCGTTGTTAAAATTTTTGACGTGATGATGTCACGTCTTATAGCGCGATAGAGAGGCATATACAATAGTAGAAAATACAAAATATATTTCTCCGTCTTTTGCGAGCCTCGAACCCGCGGTCCCTGCCACCATCACTGACCAGACGTGTTATCCACGCGGGCTATCGACCGTGTACTTATCGCTGCAAATTTTCTCAACAGTATGTGAATTTCATGGAGCGACATGAAATACTTCAGCCAGCGGTATACTTGATTTAGCAGTTAGGTAATTGTTGCAACGTTGAACAAGTAGATGGCGTTATGTAGGTTTTTTAAATATAAATTAAACAAAAATTAATAGTCGTTATTTTCTCATATTTTTTATTAGTTATTAACATCTTTATCATGTACTTAAATTAATTTTACATGGTAAATATCCGCCGGAACTGATTTACTTTATGACATCATCACGTAAAACGATCGTCCGTAAACCAACTTTACAGACAACCAATTTTTTTTAAACCAGATTGTAAAAGGAAGGAAACGAGGAAGTTGAACTTTTATGAGCAGTATGCTGTAGTCGGTCGGGGGTCGGTGGGTTCTACCATATCGAGCCTACAACAGCAAACAGCAATTTAATTCTAAACCAGAAATCGTAGACAATTGAATTTCGTAAGACAGATATGTTTTTTCTTTCGCAAATAGACCAACAAAAAAATAGATAAATAAATCTATTATAAATTAAATTATGAATTATGTGCCCTGGGGGATCAATTAAACGAAAATTTAAACAAACAATAAATATTATTTTAGTAGGCATGTGGCATATAGTTGGAGACCGCTTATAACCGGAACCACAACCGCAAAATTTTGTTCGGGACCTTCAAAATAAAATCAGAGTTTGCATTACTTGCGTTCGGTATTCGCACTCTTAGCTCTAGGAACCGTTAGGCCTTCATAAGAATACATACAACTGTTAAATAGTTCTCAATCAATTCATGACAAAATCGAACGTAATAATTGTTATTATGTTCAATGTAATTTTGGAAAAAAAAAATTGTAAAATAATATACCTAACGGTTTTCAGTTTTCTTCTAATGGGATATTCATTTCAGATATGTTTTTGATCAGAAGTCAGAATCTATATGAAAATGTAATATAATGTTTATAGTAAAATATCCCGATTCCGGATTCGTCATAGTTATATCTATAGATACAAACTCTTTTATAGAGCTGATTCGTAAATACTCTTAGTTCGAAATATCTTAATTTAGCAAAATGCAAATATACGTCTATTTGACTGGCCATAAACCATGTCTATAATGTTTCTTAATTTCCTAGCATCTCTAAGATGGGAATTACAATGTATGGTTTAATTTTCCCATTCATTGTTGCTAATAGGTGCGTCCTCGTTTTTTAAATCAACTTTCCTCCGCTATCTCCAGGGCTAGCTAATACTATGATAATTGGCTCCGCCTCGCCGCCGCTCCGTGTCGCTCGTGCCGCTGGCTGGAGCCCTTACTTATTGTGCTAATTGTGTGCAGTTACCTTCGAGCAGCAGCGGGTACATTCCAGCAGCGGCCTAGATTGTACGTGCTTGCACACATTTATATACGTGCAAATACACATCTAGAAGCTTATGAGTAGTTATGAGTCGCGCTGTTGGCCGATTGTACCAAACCAAGGTAGGTGCAATAGTATAAAGCTGTTGGTGTTCGAGCGTTAGCTGACCGGATGATCTACTCTAGACGGCTAAAGAGCTGAAGGGCTACGTGAAGGTAGTTGAGGGCAGGGGGCGGGGGAGGGAGATGAAGCGTGACGCGCCGCCGCCGCCCCGCCGACAGAGCGCGACCGCGCTGGACACTCCGTGAAAGTAACCGAGCTCTAGTGATGCAAGATGGGGGAAATCGTCGTTGGAAAGTCTCTGCAGTTTCAATCCCTAGCAGCACATTAAAGGTAATTTCCACAGTGACTGACTGCGGCACTATGGCGGCACTATCCCATGTGATGAATAGCAATCTCATGACTCGAAGTTACCTGTCAGAAAACGAGTGTGCGTGCCAAGGTGCGTGCCTTCACATGCAATTGTCATCACGAATACATTCAAACGATCACTTCAAAAGCCAGCTCATGCTAAAATGCGCTAGAAAGCTCCTCACTCAGTATTTGGGGACATGAGACGATAAAGCGTGCCATACAACACGAGCATCAGTCATTGTGAGCTTATTTGGTCGGTGACATAAAACAATACGGATGTCAACATGTTAATGCAAGTTTGTTGGACATAAATCATACAAAGGGTGCCCTACTACCCATAGCATTTTCTGCCAGTCTAGCCTTTTTTAACATAGACTAGGGTAGGTGCAACATACGAACAAATTAAAATAATAGATTCGTATATTTATATATTATACAGACGTAAAACGAAATCAGATGCAGCCAACTCAGAAACTAGAGACTCAAGTCAAGTAGTCTAGTCTTTCATCAGGACTCTGAATAATAAGCGCAACATATGGCGCCGAACCACCCATAAGGTGTCTAGCGACGCCCATGAACATTCGGTCGCATGCGGGGCTACGAATGCCAAGCCGGCCTGACAGGTGCCCATTCACGCCTCTCTTGAAGGACCCGAGACTACACTTGGGGGGAAATATGTGGGCAGAGAGAGCGTTCCAGAGTTTACCGGTTCTGTGGATCTATGCACACTGACGTAGTCGAAGAGGAAGGTTCGTTCCACAAGCGCGAGGCGTGCACAGTCCGCGTAAAAGACACGAGAGTGGGACACGGCATAGCTAAGACAATGGTGGTGGGGGGATAGAAATTGGAAACGTTCGGAATCCGAACCTCGGATAGTCATTTGGGAGCAGCAGGGTCATTCAATGTGCAGTACAAGAGAGAGAGAAGACATGGGAATTCCTGCGAGAACGAATGTCGAGCCACTGAATACTAGACCGGAACTCGGAAACGTGATGATCATATTTCCGCAGACCGAAAACGTAACAGATGAACAATTTTAGTAGCCGGTCCAGCTTATTCAGCAGCTTTTCATTTATGTTCAGGTAACTGACTTCAGTACAGTTTAGAATAGAGAAAAGAGAGTACTTCATCGCAACAGAACCAGATTGTTTCAGATTGAATTTCTTCTATGGAGTGTTTGTACTCTATGTTACCCGGACGGATTCCGGTGTACCGGTGTATGGCGTAGGGTTATGGTCACGTTATGGCCAATGAGAACATAGAAGAACGATGCGGGTCACAAATTCCGGTGAAGTAATTTACTGTACGTACGCCCATAGAAGCGCGTGCGGCGCGAGTACGGCCGGCGCCCCCCTCCCCCGCCCCTCTGCGCCTCCGGGCTGTCCGTCGTCGGCTAAATATGTAGGTTCATCGGAAATCATTACTGCGGCAGGACCAGCAGGACTTAATGCGACACGAATCTGTGTGTGTGTTAGGAAGTTGCTTCCTATTCGTCCACTCTACGAGTACCTGTATGCGTATATTCTAGACCAGTGTTTTTCAATCTGTGGGTCGCGAAGCCTTACTCGGGGGGTCGTCGTCGGCAAAAGGAAAAAGGCAAGGTTTTACACTATAATAAAACACAATTTACACGATTTCAGTGAGAAGGATGGGCCTGTTTATTTTTCAAAAATTTTTCAAATCGTCGCTATTCTTGAAATGTTAACAATCAATTCATTTTCTAATAGAAGTCTATTTCTCTTTTTAGTTTTAATGTTGAATTGAAGATAACGTCAGTTCACATAGTAATAATGAATATAGGTACCAAAGTAAAGAACATCATAAACATAGAGTTTTAAATTACTAACTCTTTTCTGTCTATGACCCAAGGGGGTCGCGAGAATTTTTCAACCTGTAAAGGGGGCATATTCAAAAAGATTGAAAAACACTGTTCTAGACACGTAAAGAGAGCTCTCGCCGCGCCGCACTACCGCCGCCGCGCCGGCGCGTCATACAAAACATAGAGACGAGAGCTCTATTTCCGTGCCTCTTAATTATACTTTATTTATGAAGCTCTATGTACATACGTGGTACTACATAATTATTATATTTTTTGCAATAGTTTTTCCGTGCAACTACGACTTTCCGCGCTTAGATTTGTTTAGGATATTCACGTTGGCTACCTATAACTATTTTGTGCTTTGATAATTGTAAATTTAGATAATAGGTGCGGTAGATAATACTGAAATGCTTTTCTCGGATAGCTTCAGTACCTACCTATTTAATGATATAGTCTACGATTAGTTCAATACATATGAAATAAGTAGCCCTAACTAGTCTACAAATTATTTTCTGTTGTTGACTTGTTGATAAGACGGAACTTATCTATGTAATACCAAAGGTACATGTTTAACAAAATAAAAAAAAACTATAGTTTTTTTAAATTTTACACTCGTTAGTTTACTTGACAGATGCAAATGTTTGATTTGATTTAATGACTGCTACAACAGAAAGCCATGGTTCTGGACTAGTTGTTCGCACCGCAGCAGCACTGAGAAAGGTCGGCTGCACGACAGGTGCTGACGGAGCGGGGATGGTGCGGTGCGGAGGGGTCCGCGACCGGAGATAGGGTCGATAAATATGCGAGGAGTGCCAGTTCGAGAGTACTTCTCATTCCGTAATAATAATTAATAAGGTGTAGCGAGCGCTCGGGCGAACGGAGCCAGGCCTCCCCCCGCGCCCAGTTCCCAGATCTTATCGCTGAGCTAATTACCGAAATAGAGAGCGGTCGACCAGCGCCCGCGCCGCACCGCCACACCGCACCGCGAGCCGCGAGCCAGCGACGCGACGGCGCAGCGCCGCTCCTCGTCCGTGCACACGCACGCAGCTGTAATAAGTGTAAGAAAATTCGTTGGCTGGAAAGTGAGCTCGGAGTTATAGACCGATAGCGCTGGCCTATTTTGAGGACATAAGTTAAAAAAATTCTAAACTTGCTTATTTCTTGCCTGTGGATACAGTCGTACATAAGAAGCATAATATTGCGTTTTGTGTCACATCTGTCACTTGCATTTTCAGCAATTCGAAGATTTGTGGTTGTTTTTTTTTATTCCATTCAAAACTGGCAAAATTAATCTAAACTTTAAAATAATTATGGTATCATATCTAGGATAGCCTGCGGAGTGTGCAAACCGCCCCAGCTTAGAATCCGAGCCTCCGGTGCTAAACTGCTGGGAGCCGGCCGACACGTAGAACATAATATGTTTCAGGATCATTCTACAGGAACTATGAGCGAACGAGGGCCTACCGAAGCTGAAGTGAGACGAACTGGATTTGTGTTATGTGTCGCTGGCTGGACCCTGACTGCTGATGTCAGCAAGACTCTTCAGCGGATCGTAGTGATTTTTAGTGATGGCAATCGCGGCAACGCACGAAGCGTCGCGCGTCGCACGCATTCCAACTCGCACCGCACAGTCACCCCGCCGGAGAGCACATTCCTCGCTCGACACCGGCCTGGCCTTTACTACTTATTCCATGGACAGGCAAAGTTTACTTCCTGAAAGCCCGATAACTATCTACATGTGTTAATTTTCTTCCCGAATGATCGGTTACTTTCAAGTTTCAATGTGCTTACATTTCGTTGCAGAAGTCGAACAAGTTTTCGCATGGTTAATTTGTCATTCTGAATATCCGATAAAAGGTGCGATCGCATTAGCATTGCGCGATGCTTCACGACGCGGCGGCACCGCACTATACTGCACTACACTGCACTACACTGCACTACACTGCACTACACTGCACTACACTGCACTGCGCTGCATCGCATGTTATTTTTGGTACGGATTGTATGATATGCTAGAGAACGTGCACTTGAGCGACACGGCGCGGCGCGGCGCGGCGCGGCGGCGGAGGAGCTACGCTGCGCGACGCGGCAGAGTTGTCTGCAGCTCGCAATCGCTACGTTTTTTTTTATGTAAACTGACACGGTTGGCTACAGCACCTACACCGTCCGTGATGTAAGCCCATAACACCGGGTGAACTAGGTGCCATGTCAGTGCTTCCCCCTTTGATCGTACCGGCTACACTGACTAAACTGGTCGGAAAACACAAACTATTTACATAGCCGTTTCGACCGACGTTTCATTCAGTGCGGTGGTACCAACCCGGGCGGGTTAAACCATACCACCAAGTAAGATTAGGAGGGAAGGGACCTACAGTTTTACGAGGAATCCGAACCTCGGTCAGCCTCCAACGGTCAGCGGTCACCCATCCAAGAACTGACCGCACCCAGCGTTGCTTAACATTCAATAGCGACAGTTAACTGTCTGCACCACTGAGCTATCGAGACCGACGTAGAGCGTGCGTGCAGTAACGTGTGGTGACGCGCCGCGCCGCGCCGCGCAAGTGCAATCGCGCGCGTGGGTTCAACGCTGTGCTAGGTTTATCAGTCGCTGGCGAGGCGCCACCTGTCGCAATGCTCGTGCTCATGATAACACTTTAAATGCAGCGACAATCCGGAGCGTCGACCCCGTTCGTACAATGTCATTAATCCATCCATACAATACACAATCATACATACATACATACCACACGCTGTATCCCGACAATCGGGGTAAGCAGAGTAATCGGAGTTGTGCTTCAGGTAGGTACTCTCGTAAATTACAACACCGACCACCACGTTTAGCAATGTATATTCGGACAAGATAACTATCAGGCAGCAAGTAGGTAGTAAGGCAAGTAAGGCACCGCCTTACCTAGTCATACCTACTACCGTTCCAAGGTGAGAGGTTGTTTTAAGCCTGTCGCCCTTTAGCACGGCATCAAAGAGTATGTATTAAGCGTCGTAATACAAACTCTTTGCACGGTATCTTGTCCTTATCCCTTAGTCGCCTCTTACGACATTGCACGGGGAGAGATGCAGTGCAATGCAATACAATATGTGCGCGATCTTTTCGTATGTGTTCGTAGAGTGTTGTGAATGTGAAAAAAATTTTAAAGTTATACGTCTTCGAAAATTCGATATGAAAATGAGTACGCTACCCTACTCAGAAAAAACGTTTCAGACAAAAAATAAAGAATTATTCGTTGATTATAATCTAGTATCGGTAGCTGCTTACTTTTTGACGTGAATTCGATTAACGTCTAAGTTTGGTTCAGGGGTCATTCCAGAAAAATTGCGTCACGAAAAACATGTACTTTTGAAAGCTTCGTGCTTTACTAGCACGAAGTTTATAAGTTACAAAATTGCTAGTTATGTATATCATTGTGAAGACCCATCCGGTTGCTACACAAAAATATGCGATTCGTATAAATAATATAAATAACCAATGAAGTCATACCCTCCGGAAGATTTAAAATTGAAACCCTCTAAAAATTTGTCGAGGCGCTAGGCGCGGTCGCCGCGAAGCGATCTAGCGAGCAAATTACTTGTCCGTTTGGGAAAAATTAATTTGAAACATGTACAAATTTGTAAAGATTGGAAAATAAAATGCCGAGACCGAAAACAAGGAAGAGCAAAATAAAAAGGCATAATCTCATTTGTGGCTGACCAAAACAACTCTCGGGTGCACAGAGGGATCGCCGCTACCGTTTAAAGAAATAAAAACCGCCTTCAAAAATGCATGAAATAAAAAAAAAATCGAACCCTAGAGTTGAAGATGGTGCTAAAGAAGGCTGCTACACAAATCACAAAGGATATCATCCACTCATGTTTTCTTTCATGCATCATTTTTGCTTGCTTTAGCACCGCCTTCAACTCTAGGGTTCGATTTTTTTTATTTCATACATTTTTGAAGGCGGTTTTTATATTTTTTTAAATAGTTTTTTATTTCACAGTTTTTTTCTATCCGATCTTGACCGAATTAAAATGGGACCACACGGGAAGCACCAGCTTTCAAATAAAAAAAGAATTTTCAAAATCGGTTCACCCAGTCGAAAGTTCTGAAGTATCAAATATAAAAAAAAATACAGTCGAATTGAGAACCCCCTCCTTTTTTTGAAGTCGGTTAAAAAGAAGCCCAAGAAAATCAAACCAGCTCGAATTATAGCTTGACCAAGATGTTAAGCGCCGACTAAGAAATTCGACGTCTTCAACTCCGCAGGTCTCTCTACCTTTGCCCAGACGATTCCGATCGACTCGAATGTGGTACTAATGGACGAGGGCGATCATGAGGAGACAGAAAATACATAGTTGACAATTGCCAACAGCGACAGTGGGGGCAATATGGGCTCGTCTATGTCTACGATTCGCGGCAAGTCCAATATTGAATTCACGAAATATAACTCGAGGTATAACTCGTATAACTCGCCCGACTTCTACCCACCCCGATGTTTTTTGTTTCAATTCGTAGTTTGCAATAAAACCTGTTAAGTGAGAACGTTGTCACACACAGAGGGTTCCGTGGCCATTTGTTCCTTGTTGCACGTATAGGAAGTGTACGCAGCAATCACGCGGTCGCAATAGCCGTTTACTTTAGTAGTAAACATGTTTTTCTATTGTTTATTTGGCCTCTCTTGGCAGTACACTGCGCTCAGATTTGTCATATTTACATTGTAACATTCCGCCAGTTCAATTGTCACGGCGAAGCAGAACTGACAAGAAACTTCACTGGAAATTTTGGATAACTCTGTAGATTACGCTCTTCTGCATATTATGATAATTGTATGGGAACCCTCTTAATTTTGAATTTTTTACTTTTTATTTTAATAACACATATTCTGTGAAAATTTCAACCGGCCACCTATTACGGTTCAAAATATACAGCCCTAGGACGGACAGACAGCGACAGACGGCGAGGCGTAGGCTTCCGTATGGATACGGAAACCCTTAAGAAAATAAAAACCTAGACAAGACAAGACAAATCATTTATTATAATTTTGTAGAGTATTTGAACATTGATCGCCTGCCTGGGTTGTACATGAGTGCTACTACAAAATGCCTGGGTAGGCATGCAACACAGCACTAACACTACTCTCTCGCGAGAGTTGTGCAATGCCGAATAAATATACAATTACATAATAATATACATCATTTATTAAATATACAATTATTAATATACATTATATATTCAGCTTACGCAAAAAAATTCCGAGCGTTGCATATTGCATCCTACTCCAACAGGAAAAAGCGTCGTATCGTTGCGCCTGCTTGCGCCCGCAGAATTTGTACCGTGGTTGTTTACTTTGTATGGGACCTTAAAACATTACGGCACGGCGACGATGTGCGCCCAGTGCGCCTCAGCTCCCTCCCTAGTCCCTCCCTACTAACGCAATCGAATGATTGCTTCAGCACTGCTTGGCATATGGTAAACATTTTACTTTTAACGACTTCTGTAGTTAACATCTGTGCCTCCGTAGAAAGAATTTTATCAAAATAAGGTTAAGTATATATATACAATATAACTTTATTAAATTTTACAAGTAATTAATTTAAAACGTTAACAAGTTAAAACGATGGACAAAAAGGTTGTCCACTCACCATGAAGGGATGTCTATCAGCTCCTATAAAACTACTTATATACAAGATGCGGCGCGAAAACTTGCTGATTTGTATTTCGCGCCAAGCGGCGAGGTGGGGTCGGGAAAGGGCGGGAACCGACTCGTTCGAAATACGAAATCATGAAGTTTTGTTATCCGCATAGTCAGTTCGCGCCATGAATTGGACAAACGAGCAGCGCGCGTTTGCCGTCGAGGCGCACTTTTTTACTGGCCGTTCCAGCGCCTCATCTCTTTGAGAGGCGACCTTGTTTGGCCGGCGCGCTCCCCCGATTTGTCTCCTTGTGACTTTCTTTTATGGGGTTATCTGAAATCAATTGTTTACAATGACCGTCCAAGGAGCCTACCTCAACTGAAAAACAATGTACGCCAAGCCATCGCCATCATACCCGTCGATATGCTTAGAAGAGTTGAACGAAACTTCAGAAATCGGGTAACTCAGTGCATCGACAATGAGCGCCGTCATTTGACCGATATCATCTTCAAAACTATTTAATAAAAAAAATTAGATGATGTATGTTACAATAAAAATTAATTACAGTGATATCTCTACTACTTTTTTTTTATTGACTTTTCAAATCAGCAAGTTTCCGCGCCGCACCCTGTATTAATATTGCTTGATATAGTGTTTTTATTTTAACATTTGTTTGTTATCGTAATGTTTTCGGTTACGCGGTATATTACAAAGCGACTTAGGTATATTCGCCGACGTTTCGTCCCTCGCTCTGGGATCCTCAGGGCTCGCGGAACTGCGACGACCTGGAGGACACCCGACACGTCGTCCATCGAATGGCATCCATCCATTCGGTCGGCCGACCTTTTCCAGCAAGAGATGTCGAACCTACCCGCATCGGCCGAAGTACCCTCTCATCGAATCTAATATTGGCTCTGTCGACTGTACCATTGGTTCCTCAACACAGACTGTAGGTCCCTTCCCTTCTTACCTTACTAGGTGGTAGGGTTTATCCCGCCCGGGTCGGTACCACCGCACTGAACGAAACGTCGGTCGAAACGGCTATGTAAATAGTTTTCCGTGCAGTTCAGTGTAGCCGACATGAAATGAAGGGAAGCACTGAGATGGCACCTAGTAAACCCGGTGTAATGGGCTGACATCACGGATGTAGTAGGTGATGTAGCCAACCGTGTCAGTTTCCATAAAAAAACACACATGTTGGTTTGCATTAAAAAAATCGCTACTGTACTGTAATCGTGTGTTCTATCGCCTGTACCACGGAGAGTGTTCCACGAAGCTGCACGATGCGATCCCTCCATCCCCATTCTACCATCGTTCCACGCGCAACAGGTTGGGAATGCATCCACACACTGTCGATATTCCCCCACTTAGGACAAATCGATCCTGTAAATCCTTTATTTACAGGGTAGCCAACATGTGGAATTCACTCCCACCTGCATCCTTTCCTCTAATGTACAGTCTTGGGTCCTAAACATAATGTGAAGGTGCACCTAGCCGGCCGACAAGGTATCCGCAGCCCCCGTAAATATCCGAATGCCCGTGGGCGCCGTCGGACTACACCTCTGCGTTAGCCTGGCGCGCGCCATTTGTCGTTCGTGCTCCCCATAAAAAAATCTACGTCAGCGGCGACCAGCAGTTGCAATCTCACTGGACGACGACGTGTCGGGTGTCCTCCTCCAGGTCATCACAATTCCGCAAGTCCTGATGATGTCCCCAGAACGAGGGACGAAACGTCGGCGAATATAAGTCGCTTTGTAATAAACCGCGTAATCTAAAACATTGCGATAATGTGTAACAGCGGTAAAAGCCTAAACGAACATATTTGTTTGTTATACTCGTAATATGAAATCATCAATTTTGTTTTATAGAATGAATGTTATATTGCTCGAATATTCAACATGCACAAATGTTTACCCGACTATGGCGAAGCCAAAAGGAGTGTTAATGCGTTCAGGTCCTGAACGCATGTACGTATTTGTGTTAGGATGACTAACTCCTAAACGGCTCGTCCGATTTTGACAATTCCGGTGTTTTTAACCGACTTCCAAAAAAGGAGGAGGTTCTCAATTCGTCTGTATGTTTTTTTTTTTTTTTTATTTTTTTGTATGTTTGTAACACGATTTCTCCGTCAATTGAGGGCCGATTTAGAAAATTCTTTTTTTGTTAGTTAGGTCATACTTCCGAGGTGGTCCCATTTCAATTTTATCGAAATTGGTTCAGTGGTTTTCGAAAAATCAGCATAATACTATGGTGTGTGGTTACCTTCAGCAAAACTTGTGATGTGGTCGTATTCGGCAATTTTCAGTTTGATAAATTAGTATGGTGTGTGGTTACCTTCAGCAAAACTTTTGTGATGTGGACTTATTCAGCAATTTGCAGTCTGACACATATGGCGAATAATTCTGTACCACTTCAATCGATTTCGATTATTCGATTTCGATTATTCTTATTTATGTAATATTACTAAAAAGAATGAAATAAAAACTGTTTTAAAAAATATTAAACCGATTTCAAAAAAACAAAAAAACAAAAAGAACTAAAAAGTATTAAATACCTAATATTTTGAAATTTTCTCTGTCCTGTTGAAATACATGAATCGATATTTACTAGTGATACATATTCGGACCCTTGTTTCATGAATATTCTAAATTTGAAATTTTTTATCTTTTCCGACCGGCCAGGTGCGCTTAATTTATTATGGTACCTGACCGGTACCTACTGTACCGAGTACCATCGAGCTGGTCTGATGATGGAGACAGAAGGTGGCCATAGGAACTCCTAAACTACACATGATAAACCCATCGTGTTTGGGCTCGTTGCATTTGTCTTCACGAGAAATTTACTTTAGACCTAAGAGATTCTCAATTCGACAGTATGTTTTCTTTTTTTTGATGTTTGTTACGCGATTACTCCGTCAATTGTGGGCCGATTTTGAAAATTCTTTTTTTTTTTATTTGAAAGGGGATAACCCTGAGGTTTTTGAAGTGAAAACTTCTTTAGCGGCGCTTGGCACTTTTTTAGGTGGGTAAAAAATGTATAACTCGCGACATCGCGTCAGCGTCATTTTTAAAATGAAACCTTAAGTCATTGCATTAAGGGTTAAGTTAGAGTGGCACGGGATCTGCCGGCACTCCCGGAGTGCAACTGTTAAGTAGGGTTCGGTAACACGTTTATGTCTGTCCATTCTACTAAGTTCTGCAAAATGAATGTAGGGTTCCGTAACAAATGCATGTCTGTCTGTTCTACTAAATTCAACATTTATTTCAAAATGAATGTAGGGTTCCGTAACAAATGCATGTCTATCCGTTCTACTAAATTTTACAATTTTCAACCAAGGTCCTCCGACGGTTATTTTATAATAAAAGTAGGGTTCCGTAACACGTTTATGTCTGTCCATTCTACTAAGTTCTGCAAGATGAATGTAGGGTTCCGTAACAAATGCATGTCTGTCCGTTCTACAAAATTTAACATTTATTTCAAAATGAATGTAGGGTTCCGTAACAAATGTATGTCTGTCCGTTCTACTAAATTTTACAATTTTCAACCAAGGCCCTCCGACGGTTATTTTATAATAAAAGTAGGGTTCCGTAACAAATGTATGTCTGTCCGTTCTACTAAATTTCACAATTTTCAACCAAGGTCCTCCGACGGTTATTTTATAATAAAAGTAGGGTTCCGTAACATGTTTATGTCTGTCCATTCTACTAAGTTCTGCAACATCACCTACAACGTCCGTGATGTCAGCCCATAACACCGGGTAAACTAAGTGCCATGTCAGTACTTCCCCCTTTGATCGTACTGACTACACTGAACTGGTCGGAAAACACAAACTATTTACATAGCCGTTTCGACCGACGTTTAATTCAGTGCGGTGGTACCAACCCGGTCAGGTTAAACCCTACCACCAAGTAAGATTAGGAGGGAAGGGACCTACAGTTTTACGAGGAATCCGAACCTCGGTCAGCCTCCAACGGTCAGCGGTCACCCATCCAAGTACTGACCGCACCCAGCGTTGCTTAACATTCAATAGCGACAGTTGACTGTCTGCACCACTGAGCTATCGAAGCTGACGTGGTCCTATTTTAATTGGGTCAAGATCGGATTGGAAAGCGAGGCGGAATCGCGAGGCCGAAGGCCGAGCGATTCCGCCGAGTACATTAATAGCAAAAATTACTAAAAAAAACTGTGAAATAAAAAAAAAGTTTTAAAAAACATAAAACCGACTTCCTAAAAAAAGGAAAACTAAAAAACTATTTAAAATAAAAATATAAAAACCGCCTTCAAAAATATATGAAATAAAAACCTAAAAAAAAAAAACGAACCCTAGAGAAAGGATAGTTGGAGAAAGGATATTATCATCCACTCATGTTTTCTTTCATGCATCATTTTTGCTTGCTTTAGCACCGCCTTCAACTCTAGGGTTCGTTTTTTTTTTTTAGGTTTTTATTTCATATATTTTTGAAGGCGGTTTTTATATTTTTATTTTAAATAGTTTTTTAGTTTTCCTTTTTTTAGGAAGTCGGTTTTATGTTTTTTAAAACTTTTTTGGTTTGTATATTTTATTACACGGGTAACACTGGGTACTTTTTTTTAGAAAATTCAAAATGGCGGCCGCACAGATGCAGCAGAGTGTTCATCTGTCAGTCGTGCGTAGGTACTAAACTGTTTCCTCTCTCCGCGGCGCGGTGGGGGTGTGACGCGTGCGGGGAGCGGAAGGGGGGTTTCCAACGCGGTCGCCTGGCCGCCACAATATAGTATAATTTTAAGTTTTCATAATATTTACTGGTCCCTATTATATTAGTTATATAAAACGTAATATTTATTTATATACTTAGTTACCTACTTTATTATTATTACCTAATATACATTTTAACTAATATACGTTTTAACGAATGCACGTTATACTAATATACCGTTTAATTTGACAACCCAGTTCAGGTTATAATTTCTTTTGGCCACCCAATACTAGTTCAGGGCAATAGTAAAATATGTTTAGGTTAACGTATAACCTCGCCGCGTACGTAACTCGGCCGCGCGCCCGGTCGGCCGGTGCGCAGGTGTTAATGTTTTGTTTTGACACAATGCAAACGATTACCGACGCTTACAATGGACGAGTGCATACAGAATACGATGTTTAATTCATGAGCGTTGCACAAGCGCCCGAGCGGCGGCGCCGAAGACAGTGCGAGGGGACAACCGAATTATGCCGACACCGTGTGGTCGAAACCGAGTGCAACGTTAGGCAAAGTGACAGAACAAATTGTTGAGCTTGCGCATTTCGGTCGCTCTTGCGTCGTCGCGTCGTCGTCCGCTCGGCCTGAAATGTGAAATTTGACGCCGAAATTTGTCACAAAACAATATTTTGTCTAGGCGTTTGTTTTCTTCCGTTGGTTGCGTTTTGGAATGTCGTTTGTTCAGTACGGTAGAAATTCGTTTTGCGGCCACCAATTGAGTTGGCGGTGCGGACATACGTTGGCTGTGTATTCGCGTGCGAGCGAGACAGCATGGTCGCAAAGCGTGGAATCAGCTAGAAATTTATTTGATAACTAGACGAAGCCGACAAAATAACATTATACGTTGAAATCGGTTAAGTACTTTAGGTTTTGCGATAGAACGAACTTACATACTTGCGTACATACTTGTACGAGTATGTATGTATGCATGTATGTATGGCAAAAAATCATAACCCTCCTTTTGGCTTCACTGTAGTCGTGTAAAAAAGGAAGCTAGTAGGACCGCAGGGGATGGCGCGAGGGTGGTATGGTGATATTGCGGGATGGATCATGCTGCGATGTAGCGTGTCTCGCATGTTCGCGGAGAACGAGCTCGACGAATTCTTCGCCTTATATATAACCATATTAAGGAAAAGTAAAGCGGATCAATTATTTTCCGGTGCGCGGTTTTCTTCCTGTTCTACTTATGTGGCCCGTGTGCCGAATTACAGCACGCTGAATAAATTAATTTAAAAAATCTGAGGTTATGTTCCACTTCTCCTTGCCAACTCTAGGTCAACTTAGAGAATTTTATATTTCCAATTCCAAATAAATGGTTTGGTGGATACAAAAAAATAGCAGGGTGAATAGATGCGGAGCGCTCTGCAAAGTTAGTTGCGTAGAAGACAATCTAGTGCGGCGCATGCGTGCGGCAAGCCGAGGCAAGACGTTGTATAGGGGTAGACTGAAGACTATTATGAACACACCATATCACTTTTTTCCGAGTTAGTAAATACATATAATACTACTTAGGTATATTTACTTATGTACTACATAAGTAAATATACCTATCTACATATTATGTAGGTATGTATCTGTTATACACAAAATGTAACAATATCTTAATTTTTTTTTCTTTAATCGAATATTTAGTGTTATTCATTAATTATGGATTTTGGGCACCCTACGAGGAGAGTGACCAAAATTTGAGTGAAATTTTTTATGTTGTTTAGGTTAGTTTATTATTAGTCTTAGTAGTTATTTGTTAATTTCATATTGTGCAATAAATAAAGTCATTCATTATGGAAAATGATGTAAGGCAAATGGCCGCCTCTGGATATTTTGCAGCAGTTGATTCTTTCGAGGTGATTTTCGATGACTTTTTCGCAAGTTTCGGGGGTTATCTCGACAATAACTTGGCGGATGTAAGTTATTAGGTGCTCCAACGTTGCAGGTGTGTTGGTATAGACGCGAATCTTAAGAAAACCCCACAAAAAAATCCAACGGCGTTAAATTGCACGATCGCTCAGTAGGACGATTAACTTGACCATAATCTTCCCGCAAAAGTCGATACACAGAACAGAACACTTACAGAATTGTTATTTCTGTAGAACAACTGAACAATTTTAACGCGTTGCAATCGCTTTAGTTACAAACTAACATTTGACGTTTGAAACACGCGCCATTACTAACAGCTGTCAAAATTACCAATGTTGCCATTGCCAGTGTTGCCAATATAGGAACCTCGAATGGGATCACCTATACAAGCAGGAAATGGCTACGGAACCTCTGTGTGTGAACAACTTTCCCACTTGACAGACTTTTGTAGTGTCCCTACATAAATAAATATTCCTTTTAATTTTTTAACCAAATGTGTAAAATTCTATTATCCTATTACACTTTAAGTGAGCTAAACTTGTATATATATTATATATTATGTATATAAAATTGGTTTCTCGGAAACGGCTCTAACGATTTGGATGAAATTTTTGTATTTAGATAATGTAATTTTTTTTCAAGTTTATCTAGGTAGGCGTAGACGCCGAGCGAAGCTCGGTCGGCTAGCTAAAATTTTTTAAATCATCTTTTCAAGCTCTAGTCTAGACAATAATGGTTTTTGAAGTACATTTTTAAGTACCTGTCATTTTGTATTTTTGTAATATCGAATGTCACCTTAGTCGGGTAAAAAAGGAAACGACAATTTAGATTAGTTGGTCCTAGCTAGTACCTCGACTTCGTACTTACTATCTACGCGACGCTTTCAGGCTAATTTCACATCGGTAAGTTGCTCGGCGCGTACACTAAATAAACTGTTGAAAGCGGCGCGGAGCGGAGCGGTTGGCGGAGCGGTGCGGGGTGCGGAGCGGCGCGGCGGCGGCGGCGCCAGCGTGAAGGTCAGTGACCGATAGCGGTGCGGGGAGCGGGCGAGCGTGAGGCACGGGAGGTTAAGGGACCCGCCCCGCACCCCGCGCCCGCCTGTCCGCCCCACTCCACCCGTGCACAAGCAAGCGCACGCTACCGCAGTTTCCTCTGACTATTTACTATTTACAGCTGTACTTTTAACGTTTAAGTACAAAATGGTTCATTCAAAAACACAATCCAAAACGTAGTCCCTGCCTGCAGCCTGCAGAGAGCCACAAAAAGTTCATTTTCGTCCATCTACTTATAGTTTAGTACATAGTTTACGAACTTATATATGTGCGTACAATGGGAATGCACAGCAAAAAGGGCTCTTGATATTACGTGGGTGTGTGTTGTGTGTGACGTGTGACGTGTGCGGGCGGCGTGTGTGGCGTGTGCAACGCAGCAAGCTAATCAAGATATCGTTCTACCAGAATCTGATGGTATGAACAAAAGAAACAAATATATTGATTTTCACACGTTATTCGAATGCCCACGTAAACTTGTAGGTCCCTTCCCTTCTCATTTTTCTAGGTGGTAGGGTTTAATCCGCCCGGATTGGTATCACCGCACTAAATGAAAGGTCGGTCGGAGCGGCTATGTAAATAGTCTTGCGCGTTTTCCTTCCAGTTCAGTGTAGCCGGCACGAACAGACATGGCACCTAATTCACCAAAGCGTTATGGGCTGACATCACTACGGATTCGACCAGTGATGTAGTCAACCGCGCCAGTTACCAGAAAAAACTTTTTTTTTTCTTGTAATCGAAATAGTCGTCGCAGCCAAAATTTGGACAGATTGAGTGAGCCACGAATCCCAAGGCGCACGACTAAGTTCTACGACATGTCGGAGGAAAATAACTCGTCATTTAGTCAGCGCCGCAGTGTGAACGCACGTGAAGTGTGAAGCGCACGAACATTTATCATTGTTTGGGTTAATTGAATGTTGACTAGACTTGCGTGTAGAAAGTGGATAAGGATACGAAACGTCGAGCGAAAGCATAGTAAAATAGCGAAAGGTTATTCCGAAAACTGCTCGGAAGCCAATCTGTTAAGTCATTCAACGTTGATTTCATTCAAAATATAATTTTTATAAAAATATCATCTATAGATATTCCCTTTGGGTTGACGCAAAAACGTGTGCTTCAGACCGGGGGAGGCAGCAACAGGTAAGAGGTAGGTAGGTAGGTATATGTAGGTAGGTAGGTAGGTAGGTAGGTATATGTAGGTAGGTAGGTAGGTATATGTAGGTAGGTAGGTAGGTTAGGTAGGTAGGTAGGTAGGCAGATAGGTAAGACGCCACGTGCGCCGGTTATCGCGGCATTGTTCGCCTCGTCGACAGATTTACAACTTCCCTTTGCCCTCAATAAGGGCCCGTGACCCGGCGCGGTGAGGGGAAAGTGCCAGTCGGCCCGCCGCGGACCCTTCTTAACTCACCCACCATACCCCCTCTATGTAAGGAGCCTTCCAGTATTGACGCACACTCTGCTTTTTAAAATCGGCTCAACTTACTTTGTAATTTTTACTTATTAAAAAAACAGAAGGAACTCTGTCTCGGTCAGCCTCGGTAGCTCAGTGGTGCGTTCGGTCGACTGTGTAGTTCGTGATCATAAGCACACCTGGGCGCGGACAGAACTCGGAGGGGGGACCGTTCGACCGTTGAAGGCTGACCATGGTTCGGATTCCACGTAAAACTGCATGTCCCTTGCCTTTTTTTCTTTATTGAAAGCGCGACATATGGCGCCGAGCCACCCATAAGATGTCTAACGACGCCCATGGACATTCGTTCGTATGCGGGGGTTGCAAATGCCATGCCGCGCCGGCCTGACAGGTGCCCATTCACGCCCCTCTTGAAGGATCCGAGACTGTAGTTCCTTCTTACGTTACAAGGTGGTAGGGTTTAACCCGCTCGAATTGGTATGACCGTGCTGAATTAAAGATAGGGCGAAACGGCTATGTAAATAGTTCGTGTTTTCCGCCCAGTTCAGTGTAGCCGGCACGTCCAAAAGGAAGCACCGACATGGCACCTAGTTCACCAAGGTGTTATAGGCTGACATCACGGATGTTGTAGATGATGTAGCCAACTCTAACAGTTAAGAGTGGGCTACATCATCTACAACATCGCCGCACTTTAACTATAGTTACTATAGTTAAAGTGCGGAAGAAGCGGCGGGTGGCCGAGTGGTTTGGGCATCGGCCTCTCATGCGAGAGGTCCGAGGTTCGAATCCGGTCGGCGTGTACCAATGAGTTTTTTCTGACGAAAAAAATTACGTGCATACCTACACCTGCTGCTTCACCGTTCGGAACCGGTGTAAAACTGTAGGTCCCTTCCCTTGCCCCTTACTAGGTGGTAAGCTCAAATTGTAGCCGACTGGGTTGGTACCACCGTACTGGATGTAAGATGGCCGCATAGCAGCCTCGGCTGTGTTCTCCTCTAGTCCAGTATAGCCAGCAATCCAGGGAAGTCTCCGGTATGGCACCTAACTTCTCGGAGGTGATATTGGCTGGTCGGAGCATGCGCTTTGGCCCCTTCGACTAAGCCACCCATACCGGATTACATAAAAAAAAAAAAAAAAAAAAAGTGCGGTCGCGGAGCAGGAAGAATTTCGTATAATGACCTCAGTAATAGCAATGCCGCATAGAGGGCTAAATCGGTGGGTGGGTAAAAGGTTTGCAATCCCTTACGACGGCGGCCATTGCATCTGTGCGAGCGTGCCGCAATATATTTACGGGGGAGTGACAGAGACAGGTAATAACATAACCATGTGACGAAAAAATTTACGTGCATACCTACACCCGCTGCTTCACCGTTCGGAACCGGTGTAAAACTGTAGGTCCCTTCCCTTGCCCCTTACTAGGTGGTAGGCTCAAATTGTAGCCGACTGGGTTGGTACCACCGTACTGGATGTAAGATGGCCGCATAGCAACCTCGGTTGTGTTCTCCTCTAGTCCAGTATAGCCAGCAATCCAGGGAAATCTCCGGTATGGCACCTACCTTCTCGGAGGTGATATTGGCTAGTCAGAGCATGTGCTTTGGCCCTTCTGACTCAGCCACCCATACCCGATTACATTTAAAACAAAATGTACGAATTTCTTCCTGCTCCGCGACCGCACTTTAGCTGTATAGAACTGACCTCTGAACTGACATACTCCTATCAGTAAGTAATAGTGACAAAATTAAATACTAATTAATAAACTTTTTTTTGCTGTAGGGGGGCGGGAGGGACCTTGTTTAGTGATTTACGACGCCACCCCCCGCCGGAGGGGAGCCATACAAAGTACCTCCGAAAAGGGGTGCGAAAATGATTATGAAGCATAATAATATAAAACAATGAACAAGAATAGTTCCTAGCCCCGAAATATTCTTACCCCCCTCCCCCGCTCCCCCGCTCAGTCTCTCCACTTGCGACGTTTTCTTGCGGGGATACTTGAAATCAAAGCTGTGTGTATCCAAACCAGGAACCCTTGATGAATTGAAGAACAAAAACTAAATAATACGAGTGCTGAGAGAATTTCCGACAAATCAAAGAGTTTGTATTACGTCGCTGCGCTCCCGACGCGACGTAATACAAACTCTTTGCGACAAATATGCTGGCCAATGTGATGCTCTCTTCGCCCGAGTGCCTGGATTTCTGCATTTCCGCTCAAGGACGCCATATGACAGACGTGATTTTCAAAACATGTTTCTTTACCTGTAAAAAACTGCATATGTATCTACTTTTTTTTTATATAAGTACTTAATTAAAAATTTTTTACTGTCATTACTTTTAGCGTAATTTTTAAATTCATGCGTTCTTTCTGCGGACCCTGTACCTATAATATAATATGAAAGTCTATAAAATGTATTAACTAAACCGTTACATAGTTACATGCGTAGGTAGTATCTCGTTCACAACGCGAGTGCAAGCAAAAACCGGGCCAGCGCCTCCGCCGCGCCGCCGCAGGAGAGGCGACGCGACGCGGCGACGCCGATTGCTATACAAAACTAACTTCTATTTCGTTCATCTTCCGCTCGTGCTTGAAAATAGGGACGATCGATAAACTAAAAAAAGCGCTCGCCGTTTCCGTGAAACTCGAAAAAGGGAACCGCTCCCACAAAAAAAAAACGAAAACACCGAAATGCAAACAAAAACTCTTCATGAATATTGGGGCCCTAACAAGAGACTATTCCGAGAAGGTGGGTAGAGTGGTCGCCGCGGACTGTTCACAGGCGCCGCCTCCGCCGCCGCCGCCGCCTCGAGCAACGTCCTCTGATAGTTTACAATGCCCATTTTTAGGGTCCCGCAGTCAGCGCAGCGGCTGGCTGGCTGGACCCTTACAAAATCGGTCCGGTGTCTGTTTGTTCGTCCGTCCGTCTGTCACACGCGCTGTGCGAGGCGAAAAATCCGGCGTAAAGCTCAATAATTCTAAAACCCCCCGTGATTAGTGCGGACGTTGTTGACACACAAAGGGTTCCGTAGCAATTTGCTACTTGCCACCACCGCCGCCGCTCTCCGTGTCACCTGCGTCCTCCTCGCACTTCTACGCTAGAAAGAATGCGATTATAACAGTTTCAAATTTTTCAGATACATATCCTTTTGAAGAATTCTCTCGTTCGTGTCGGCCGTCTACACGGAATCTCAAGCCCCCTTTGTAAATACGTACATAAATAGCCGGAGCGGAACTAATGAATGAGTGGCGGCGGCGCGGTGCGGCGCGACGGTGCGGCGGCGGAGACGACGAGACGCTACGTGCGAGTACAATCTGCCACTCTCTCTGTAGGTACATACTTTTAAGGCTGCAGGCCGAGCGGCTGTATTTCCGATTAAATTACGGAGCAGTGGCTCCGCCGGAGGGCTGATATAAAAGTACACGGGAATATTTGAATTTCGAATTTAAATACGTTATTGTAAGAGCCCTTTTTTTTCTTTGGTTGGTTGGTACTCATGTTTATAATTAATATATTTGAATTTTCGGCCATTTTGGATATGTGTACCTACTTAGTTGTTAGGTTTCCGTATCCCGTACGGAAGCCTATTACTAAGCCTCCGCCGTCTGTCCGTCCGTCCGTCCTTCCGTCTGTCCGAGGGTTGTATCTCTTGAACCGTAATAGAATAGGTAGCCCGTTGAAACTTTCACAGAATATGCGTTACTATGGCGGATATAACAACAAATAAGAAAAATAAGAAAATGTTAAAAATTAAGAGGGGCTGCCATACAAGAAACGTACCGAAAAATCGATTAGTCACACTATTGAATATTAGATGGCGCCACAATGTGGGCGCCACAATGTGGCGCCATCTATATGCTATATATCTATCATGCTTTTATACATTTCATTGTAGATAGCCGCTTCTTAATCTTTGGTCGTCCCAAAAAAAGCATTTTCAGAAGTTTTGATTTTTTTTTTTTATGGAAACTGACACGGTTGGCTACATCACCTACAACGTCCGTGATGTCAGCCCATAACACCGGGTGAACTAGGTGCCATGTCAGTGCTTCCCCCTTTGATCGTGCCGGCTACACTGAACTGGTCGGAAAACACAAACTATTTACATAGCCGTTTAGACCGAGGAGGTTTCATTCAGTGCGGTTGTACCAACCCGGGCGGGTTAAACCCTACCACCAAGTAAGATTAGAAGGGAAGGGACCTACAGTTTTACGAGGAATCCGAACCTCGGTCAGCCTCCAACGGTCAGCGGTCACCCAATCAAGTTCTCACCGCACCCAGCGTTGCTTAACATTCAATAGCGACAGTTGACTGTCTGCACCACTGAGCTATCGAAGCTGACAAAATTTGAAGTTTGACAGATCCACTTTTAAAAAATAAAGTGACGTAACTATGGTAACAGCTGTCAGTGGGCAAACATGGAGACCTGTCATAAAAGAAAAAAACATCTGAAAATACAAATTCGAAGACCATGCCACCTGAGCATTATTGATAGCGGATAGATACGCAAACCTCCGCGCGCGAGTAAAACTCGCACTTGACAGATTTTTGATAGACAAACAAGTAAGACTCGTTTTATTGTGATCGGTAATTTTTCAAGATTTTTCCAGCGTGAAAATGACAGCAAAGAATGTCTGATTTACGGCTGGTGTAGGTAAACGGTTCGAAGAGGGCCGTGAAGACGTTGAAGATGATGAGAGGCATGGGCGGCCAAGATCATCCACAAAATCAAAGAAATTGTGCTTTCCAACAAAGAGCTTTTCATTGCTTTCCAATTATTTCCGAATCGCTATTAGAGATGTGGCAGAGGAAGTTGGTGTCTCACACTACTCGTAAGTCTCATTCAGATCTTGTGAATCGATTATCACTAGTATTTTGGGCATATCTCGAGTGGCCGCCAAATTCGTGCCAGTTAAATCTTCAACAATAGCAGTATCGCAAAGACTTGGCCCAGCAAATGTTGGATGAATTTACTGAGTACCCAGAATTGCTCAAATGGGTCATACCTATATGACTTAAGTTGTAGGATAATTTCGAAAGTACTCGTATTTTCTGCTTCCAAGTTTTGGAATATTATTTTTCACAACTTAAAAAAACTATTAATTTTGCTTTATATCAGAATTTACTTAATCAAACATTGCAAACATCAAGTTTAAACATTTAGTTTTAAATCTAAATAGGGTAATAGGTGGTAATAGTTGCATTGAAACCCCGTTCTAAACAAGGTGTTAATTAATGAAAGTGATGTGGTTACACATCTGTCACATGGCTAATGTGATTGACATCCGCCGCGCCAGTTTAGCAATTCCAAGACAGAGGCATCTTTGTTGCATTTTTAACGTCAGTCAATGTGCAATAAGACGGTCGATGTGGATGCTAACAATTCATAGAAAACGAAAACTAGGTTTGCCGTTTGCAATCCATTCACTTTGAAGTGGGCAAGCAAGTGTAACAAACATGGACAAAACAGTGTATTCCCGCTTAAAAAGTGCAGAATTACTGATTTTTTTAAATGGAAACTGACACGGTTGGCTACATCACCTACAACACCCGTGATGTCAGCCCATAATACCTCGGTGCACTAGGTGCCAGTCAGTGCTCACTTAGGTTAGGCCGTGTGGCCGAGCCGGCCGGCAGCGATGTTAAACTTTGTTACTGGCCACCTTATTTGTAACAGGTCATACATAACGATACGGATCTTCTATTGCCCGGCCGCGCTGAGAGAATGCGTTCCTGCTGCCAGTTGGTCATTTCATCACTCATTTTACAAGTTTTTATTACTCGCTCCCTGCAACTGCACATTCGAACTAAGGTTTCACGCGCCGGCACGCCATTCGCAGCCATCGTTCTAATCTGAAAGCTTTTGGGCATCGTCGGCTCAACAATCCACGCTGACGGCGCCAAGTGTCTCGCGTACCATAAAAATCTTTTACTCGCGCACGGAGGTTTCCCTATCTATCCGCTATTATCCGCCTATCTTTTGTCTTTCAACAATGCAATGTATAAAAGCGTGTGGCGCCATTATTCAATAGTGTGACTAGTCGATTTTTCGGACGTTTTTTGTTAGGGGAGCCCCCCTTAATTTTTAACATTTTCTTATTTGTTGTTATATCCGCCATAGTAACACATATTCTGTGAAAATTTCAAGGGGGCTACCTATTACGGTTCAAGAGATGGACGGACGGACGGACGGCGGAGGTTTAGTAATAGGCTTCCGTACGGGATACGGAAACCTAAAAAGGTAATTATGAGCATTTTCTATTGTTTATACGGTTTCGTACAATTTTGACAAGCATGTCGTACTTTTTAGGCAATCCAGACTGGCATCACTGTTACCAACTGACAGACGCGACGTCTCTCAGCGGCCGGACTTTAGTCTAGAGATGTATTTCGGGCAAGTTACGAGTGCAGGCGCCCCACGCTGCCCACGCGGCACGCGGTGCGGAGGCAGCGCTTCCTACACGCACGCAGGCAGGTTGCGTTGCGTCACGCGCCGCTGCCTGCCGCCTCCGCGCCGCGGCCGCGCGCGCGCGCGGTGGCCAGCGCGCCGGAAGTAGCTATGTACGTCTGCCTGTAATCGGCGCGAGTGAGCCGACACGTCCTACGTGAATAGTACACTCGGAATGCTAACGGTTAGGACATGCGGCGGCGTTCATTGATAAATTGTGCCTTATCTAAAGAGAGCCAGCGGCGGAGAGGGGAGACACGTGTAGAGACGCTGGGTGCATTTGTAGGAAGCAGATGCGGAGGAGAGGCGCCCACGCAGGAATCTTGTGGCCATATTGCGTGCGGTGCGTGCACATTGTCAGTGGAGACTGAATGCATACCCCGCCCGGGTAAGTTGCCTTGTATCCATACATACATTTAAACATACTGGAACATTTTCTAATAGGCTTGATAAAAATATTTTAACATTGGAAATGTTTTTTCGATCGCGTTGGTAGGGGGCCGGTTTCAGCGAAAGTGCGACATCGCTCTGGCGTCGTCAATTTTGGGGCTACGTGGGTCAATGGGGTATCAAGATGGTGTAAAAAATGTGTGAAAAAGCGAAAGCGAAAAGCGATATCGAAAAAATTAAAAAAGCACTCGGGGTATTGAGTTGGGCTACAGTTTGCAAAAAACGGAACCTCACTATCTGTAATGGGGTTGGAGACAGCTTTACATTTATGCGGCGGAGTTTTCGCGGCGCGCGGCGCGCGCGTGTACTAGTGAGTTTCGTGTACTAGAGCCAAGGTAGGTATGCTCGGTGACTAGAGCCATAGTAATATAGGTTTTTATATTTGATATTTATTAATTTGTTACTTTAGTTAGTTACATCTGTTAATTCGTTTGGTTATAAGTATGTTAATATTTAATTAAGAAGACAAATCGTTAAACAAACTTATTAATTGTGAGTACCTTCTATCTTATAATTTTATGTGTACCTAATAAAAATAATTATTTTGTTTCTTTATTATTATTTACGAAACGTTTACCCAATACAGTTAAATTCATACAATTATACCTTTGAATGTATTATACCGGTAATTGATGAAAATATTTGCACTTCACCGGCCAATAAAATATGTACTAGTAGTGTAACTTTGTAGGTATTTTATAATTTTGTAATTATATTTTAGGTTAAAATTATATTATATAGTTTTTCCGATGTTCATTTTCAATGTACCCGAAGGTCGTGAGAGGCACGAGATCTGTGGATATTTTTCTTAGCTTTAATTAAAACTCTCATCTATCTCACTAACATGAATAGTTTTTATTATGGCGGCCAAGCTCCAAACAATGGGAGAGCAGAGTTTATTGAAGGAGGACTGTGACCAGCAGTAAGAAATTCTATGGCTGTTTAATGATAATGATGTTGATGGCTACATCATTGATGCGGCCTGTATTCTGTCATACAGACATTCTTATATCTACGTGTTTTTAGGGTTCCGTACCTCAAAGGAGGAAAAACGGAACCCTTATAGGATCACTTTGTTGTCCGTCTGTCTGTCTGTCCCTATAGGGATCATGTCGGGGCAGCCCATGTCGTTTTACATAATTACATTGCATATACAGACGCGTAATCGAAACCTGACCCAAAGTATTAGCCACTACCTACCTCACCTACTCAAATAGTACCTATACATATACATATCTACTATGTATGTATATCCACAATCAGGGCTTATCGCGAACGAATACGAGTTTAGTTTCTGTTCGCATTCTTGGGGGGGGGGAGCTGATCGGAACATTTCTCCCCCATCCTCGGAAATGCTTCAGGGGCTGAGGGGGGGCAAAGATGGAGGTGTTTGCCTCGACATGGTTCCTATTATGTAAAATACGACTAAAAATATTTCTTTTTATTAATTTTTATTTTAAACAGAAAAACAGAGTAGAAGCAGCGTGATGGCTGATGGGTGATGTTATAGTTGGCACCTTTACCTAGCCTTTAGACAAATTCTTTGTGCGACTATCGGGTTTGCACCCGATATACTATAATATTACATTTATCTTAAATTTTGTTTCTTATTTGCAGCTGCGCACCTATTAATTGTATTTAAGTTGCAAACAGACAGGCAGGCACACCATTCATTTTTATACGCGCGGTGTATAAAGACGTATAGTTCCCTGCAGCAAATAATGCGTGTCGTGCTTGATTGAGAAAGAGACAATCCGGTTGTAGAGCGTCGTCCCTGTCGCACAACTCGCACGTCTCTGTGCGACAGGGACGACGCTCTACAACCGGATTGTCTCTTTCTAAAGCTCGACACGCATTATTTGCTGCCGGTAACTGTACCTACAGTTTACTTACCTTTGTTCCCCAGCCCAGCATTTGAAGACTAAAATGTCAATGAAATTTTTCCCTTTCCAATGTATCCCCCTCCTTTCATGATTTTCAGAAAAAAGTATTTGACCTATTAGAACAGTTGATTGATTTTTTTATGGAAACTGTCACGGCTGGCTACATCACCTACAACACCCGTTATGTCAGCCCATAACCATTAAGTAATCTGTGCCATAACACCCGAGTGCCGTGCCATGTCAGTGCTTCCCATCATTTCATGTCATGAAATGAAGGGAAGCACTGACATGGCACCTAGTTCACCCTGTGTTATGGGCTGACATCACGGATGTTGTAGGTGATGTAGCCACCCGTGTCAGGTTCCATAAAAAAAAAAAAAAAAATGTCGGCCACACTAAACTGGACGGAAAACACGAACTATTTACATAGCCGTTTCGAGCGACGTTTCATTCAGTGCGGTGGTTGGTACCAACCAGGGCGGGATAAACCCTACCACCACCTAGTAAGGGAAGAAGGGAGGGACCTACAGTTTTACGTGGAATCCGAACCACGGTCAGCCTCTAACGATCGAGCGGTCACCCATCCAAGTACTGACCGCGGTCGACCGACCGCATCACTGAGCTACCGAGGCTGGCGCGTCTTGCACCAACACGAGTTTAGAGTTAAATAGCGAGTTATGGATTTAAACGCGGTTCAAACGCGGTTCCCACATACAACGGGTGCTAGTTTAACGAGTTAAACTGGTTTATAGTTAAATTCGTGTTGGTGCAAGTGGGCCTAAGTCTACTAGAACTAAGTTGGATACTCCTATCCATTTGAATTGACTATTCCAGGTGGAAGATGCCGCCAGCCAGCGCCGCCGCCGCCATGCGACATCGAGCACGTGAACTGTCAACGGGCCGTGGCGTGTTGAGCGCGTGACGTAGCGAGCATGACTCCACCACGCGCGCCATCCGTCCCGCCCGCATCCGCACCACGCACGCGGAGGGATGACCGTCCACCGCGTCACCCGGTGACTCACTGCGTTCCCTCTCCCCATTGACTCACTCCGTCGTCATATCGGGCGGGTCGCGTACGAAGTACGGAGTTAGTGAGTACAACTCCTTAAGCAAAACTTGAGCGGCCACGTGCATCGGTTCTCAGAACCGCATCGCATTCATCGGCGGGTACAAAGTTCCTTTTATAAATGCGCTCGGTAAAATTCCATAACGCATTCAGGCTGGTATGTTACCGGTTTGATTTTGCCGCATTTGAAATGATCGGTCACCATTAAATAAATGCGGCTTTTAACTCGAGTTAAATGACACCAGTACCACACATACACTCGCTCGCTCGTCTCGCTCTGTGGCATTTTCATTCCTAATGGTTTTAGTCATTTTCACTAGCTCCCTAAATAGACAAATATTTTAATTTAACGAACAATTTAATCCTAATTGAGACATTCAATTTGCCTGTAAAATTACGATTACAGTTGTGTCACAGTTTTACATACTACCAAAGAGTTTGTATCGACGTAATACAAACTCTTTGCATACTACATAATATGTAGCATACATAGAGTCACGCCTGTTTCCCAGTTGGGTAGGCAGAGACAGCGGATCTTCACGTGCCACGATCCTGACACACCTCTGCCGCCTCTTCCACTCTCATAATGTTGTTCGTAGAAGACATGCGCGTCAGTTACGGGTACTACGCACTTGTCACAGCTTTAGATACAGTATGTAAGTGTAGTAAAGTGTGAATGGTAAAGCGTTTACCTATAGTTGTGAAACTTGCTAAAGGACCCTAAAGATATGTAAACATAACGGTATTTGACAGCGAGCGTCACTGTTACTATAGAGTCACTGTTTACAAATCTCAATTCATTTTAGCCCCAAAAGTCACCCGGTATAGATGTTTACACATAAACAATTAACTTTCCATTCCTATGAAGCGGCGGGTGGCCGAGTGGTTTGGGCATCGGCTTCTCAGGCGAGAGATCCGAGGTTCGAATCCGGTCGGCGTGTACCAATGAGTTTTTTTCTGGCGAAAAAATTAACGTACATACCTACACCTGCTGCTTCACCGTTCGGAACCGGTGTAAAACTGTAGGTCCCTTCCCTTGCCCCTTCTAGGTGGTAGGCTCAAATTGTAGCCGACTGGGTTGGTACCAGCGTACTGGATGTAAGATGGCCGCATAGCAGCCTCGGTTGTGTTCTCCTCTAGTCCAGTATAGCCAGCAATCCAGGGAATTCTCCGGCATGGCACCTACCTTGTCGGAGGTGATATTGGCTAGTCAGAGCATGTGCTTTGGCCCCTCTGCCTCAGCCACCCACACAGGATTACATAAAAAAAAAGATGCTTCCAAACAACACATTGAATACCTACTGAACAATGTTTCGAACTGAATCGAGGGTTACGAAAGTCGTTAGCAAACTAAACATTATCTACATTCTTGTATCGATGCTACTCAAGTAATTGTTTATACACAAGTATCTAATATGTACGCCACAGAGTTTTGAAGTTTAGCTGTTTATTGAATGCAAATTAAATATTGAACATACTTAATTTTCGCACATACCTTAATAGTTACCATATACATACCTATATATATATAATGATTTCAATTATTATGGAATAAAATTATTTTTATTTACTTATTAATCTTATTGTTTAATAGAGTTCCTAGCTTTACCATAGCATAATAATTTGTAGATAAATAATTTTAAGTGTTCCTACTTCCTAGTTTTCATAGTTTCACAGCAGAGCTGCGCTTCGTGCGCACGAAGCGCAGCTCTGTTTCACAGCCCAATGGTTTTACTAAGCACGAACCAAATCCCTTACGTTTACGACTTTCGAGAAAATGTCGGAAAAATCTACATAGTTAATCATATTACTGAAAACTTTACAACCCGCTTTAAGGCGCTTAGTGCCGCCAGCATAATCCGTTTTATTCAGAATTAGTGCGTAGGAAAAATCTGAAAAAAATATTATGTTAATATGTGTGTTATTTTATTATCATTTCACTAACGGACAATTATTTATTAATCTTTAATAAATAAGAAAGTTAGTTTTGATAATATTATTTATCGGTTTATTCAAGCTATTTTGCTTGGATTGAATTGGTTCTTTTTAGGTTTCCATATCCCGTACGGAAGCCTATTACTAAGCCTCTGTCGTCTGTCTGTCCGTCCCTCCGAGGGCTGTATCTCTTGAACCGTAATAGGTATCCGGTTGAAACTTTCACAGAATATGTCTTACTATGGCGTATGAAACAACAAATAAGAAAAATAAGAAAACGTTGAAAATTAAGGGGGACTCCTATACAACTAACGTCCAAAACAAAAATAGATTAGTCACACTATGGAATAACAGATGGCGCCAACGGCTTTTATACATTGCATGTTGAAAGACAAAAGATAGGCAGATAATATCGGATACATATTCTTGAATATTCACTTTTTCGAAATTTTAAAAGACAATTTCATTTGGTTTTTCATTTTTTCATGACAGTTTAGTTTTCATATTGGCGTATTTGATTTTCAAATATGACATATGTTTGACAGACCACAGATCACTTTTAAAAATAAAGTGACGTACTATACTATGGTAACAGCTGTCAGTGGGCAAACATGGAGACCTGTCTTAAATTAACCAAATATCTGATAATTAAAATTCGAAGACAATGTCACCTGAGCGGATAGGCGGATATTATTGATAGCGGATAGATACGGAAACCTCCGCGCGCGAGTAAAACTCGCACTTGACAGATTTTTTAATCATATTCACCATTCACCAAATCATCCTCTCTCTCGTAACGTAGGATTATCCCGATATCAAGAAAAAATCACGTAATTTTTCGACATTTTTTTATTTTTTGAAAAAAGTTTTACTTTTCCAATTATTTTTTACGCCATATTGTAGCCCTGAGACGCATCTTTTGATACCCCAATCATCCACGTAGCTGTAAAAATTCACGACACCAGGGCGATGTCGCACTTTTCCTTGAAATGGGTGCCCTACCAACGCGATCGAAAAAACATTTTCAATGTTAAAACAAATACATTATGGCTACTTTTCACGGAAATCACCCCTCCAGCGACCGTGCTTGGCGGGGCGGTCCTCAGTCTGCCTCTGCCCGCCGCCGACGCGTCGTCGGGCCATGCGGACGTGGAATCTGTGCCGAAATTTTCCAAACTGTGCTTTCGAGATTTTTTAAATAAAATTAACTATAACTCGTAAGTACCGACGAATAGCCGTACACGACGAAATTATAAGGGTTCCGTTTTTGCCATTTGGCAACGAAGCCCTAAAAAGCAATAACTCTTGTTCCTTGTACATATATTCCCTTCTTTGGTATAAATTTTTATCAGAATTAAATGTCTGTAAATTGCATGAAATTTATCGCTGATATTATAACTAGATTTTTTTTTAATTCAAGAAAGTCGAAAATTTTGGTCGCGAAATGTTACGTAATGAACCTCCTGAGTGTGTGCGTGTTGACTTTCAATACGAAACTTTCACGGCTCCCGTGAAAGTATTTTGTACGCAGTCGGCCCTGGGGGGGCGCTCGGGGGTGTGGCGCCACACCTATTTTTTTGCCGTCTCTGGGACCGACGCAAGGTTCCTATCTCTGTGGTCCCATTCTGCTGTGGCGATGTTTTAGCGTGCGTTAGACTCTGCACAGGCGGCCAAGGCCATTGACGACTCAAAGCGCCTTAAGAGCGGTCCATCATCATCATAAATCAAAACGTTTAGTTAGTTACATTTACAGAAATACTCCGACAAATGTAAATGTTTCGTTTGCATTCCGGACTCCGGCACAGATTACTTAATAGTTACTTCACTCCGGTCACCGAATATATATGCTCCGGTCGCCATCTCGGCGCGGGGGGATCCCCAAAATCCGAACATAGGTAATCAAAATAGTTCTGGTTTGTCGTTTAACTAAATATACTTATTTAATACCAATACATTTATAGTAGGTACCTATTTCTCATTTGCCTTTGTCCTCTGTAACTCCACATTCTTTCTTCATATCTCAAAGGTTTGCTGGAATAGAGCGGATATTATGTTCCGTATTGTAGTGTAGGTAGGTACCTTTTGTAATGAATTTGTTTAAGAGCATAGGTACCTACCTATTTGAGTTCATTTTAATACAGGATACCTTGCAAGCTACGTTGAAGATGTTGTATAGTATAAGTAGGTATACATACATACATGAGGGCTTCTGCTCAAGAAGATAGTCGACTCAACGAGACGATTAATAGGTTGGTAGGTAGGTACGTACCTATTTTAAGCAACGGCATGTCAAAAGCCTAGATTAAATATTTTTTAAATTTCCATCCTCCTGTAGAGTCCCGAAATAAAAGCCCAATTTAAGTTTTCACACACACACACACACACGCACACGAACAGAATAATATGGTTAATAGTACTAATAACGAGACTAATAGGGTTCCTGGTTTTATTACCGGATTTCTACGAAAACAAATGAAGGGTTAGCTTGTTATCAATCTTGTTAAAGTCTCAAATTATTTGAAGAAGCGCGAGGGTCACGAGAGATGCGGCGGCGGCAGCGGCGGCGCGGTGCGGTCGCGGTAACGCGGCGAGCGCGGCGGCCGAGTGAATGGACGACTCGGCGCACTGGCTGAGGCAGACATTTTATGAATCGACAACGGCAGTCCTCACATCCATTGACAACTTCACTTCACCATCGGCCCAAAGCGGCCATCACTCTACTGACACGTTATCGCAAGTACGTGTACTAAACTAAAATCTAACTAGCATTGTCACAGTCCAGATTTTTGTTTTTATTGCACCGCTCACTTTACCTATTCACCTAGTTTACTTTTTATATTGCCATTACGTGAAAAATAGTCAAGTAACCCTAGATTAATAAATCCTTTTAGAAGCGCATAATGTATTGTAATAATACCCTTAAATAGGTATGAAACTATCTACCTGCATCAACAACCCAACCTAATTCGCAATCGAGCCAGTCCTGGATTTCCCATTAGGCCGAATAGGCCGCGGCCTAGGGGCGGCAAACTTCAGGGGGCGGCAGATTTCCGAAGGCACTAAAGAATATTTCAAGTAACACTAGCGTTTTGGTATATTTTTGTAAGCCGTCAAGTTCGTGCGCGATTATGGACGCAATACTCAAGCAAGTCACTTGTGGATAGTTTTCGATCTATTAAATGCTAAATATCATTTGGGTAAAGGTTTTAAGTCCCCATTGCGACTTAGTAATATTCCTATTCTATGCTATTTGTGCTTTGCGCAGGCGGCGAAAGTCAAGTGGCCTATACTTAAGAACAGTACAAGTCCGGCACTGAATCAAGCGAATACAAAGATTATGAAATCCTTTTTTTACACTGCAAACACTTCACATGTATAGTTATAAATATAAAACTACCTGCATTTGTTTGGACTGTTTTTCGAAAATTTAACCTACGCATACCTACATACTTAGCATGCGACTAGTTCCGGCCCGACGGACGGAAATGACGTTGTCGGGCGAATATGGCGGGCAACGACTACAAACGACCGACGACGACGACGACGGAGGCAGGAAGTGCGCAGCTTACCGGGAGTAGCGGACGGCGGCGGCGCGGCGGAGTCGACCCGGCGCGATGGCCGACCGAACGACACGGCGGCGGGGCGGCGCCGCTCGACGACGGCGAGACTCCCAGCGAGGCGCATACGACGGCCACTCACCACCCTACCGCAACACAATTTGCCTGCGCGCGCGCCGCGTTCTTCACTTCCGAAAGTGCGCGTATTCACTAATTTGCGAATAAATTATTCGAGCTCTTATCTAAAAATATTCGAGTGTGGCGACGCGCCTCGCGCTCACGACGTCGACGGACGACGCAATCGCACGGCCACACTCGTTCCTCGCCGCGGGGAGACTGAAGAGAAGAGGGACGGTCGCGCTCGCGGCGGAGGCGAACTGAATCTCCGCAACCGACTCCGAGCGAACTGCACTCATCTCTCTCGGAAGAAGCACCGGCAATCGCGTGCGAGCGAGAGCCTCGAGTCCGAAAACTCGAGACAAGCTGCGAGCGCCAATATTCCGAGGAGTAGGGACAAATTCGACCTTCACCCATACATACACGTTGAGTTCACACCGCACCGCACCGACGACGAGCGATATTCATGCCATGCGCGAAGCGAGCGCTCACACCTACACACACATGCTCACAATTCCGTCTAGTCTAGTCTGCCTGCCTGTGCTACTTTAAAGTTGTATTGAAATTTTTCTGCACGTGGGGCGCCTACCTCCAGACAACATATTCCAATTTCCAGTACACCTGTAGCCAAGAAAATATTCACGAATTATTTGTAAAAAGCCGGAAGCTAATATATGGATATACCTAGGTATATACCTACTACCAATGCTACTACGCCACGTTTCTTTTTTTCAATTCGTGCTACGTCACCAACATGGCGGCGCGGAGGGGATACAAATGTACCTACGCGCTAACTTGATACAACCATCTCAAAAGAAACACCACATGCCACTTTTGTAATAATTTGTGAAACGAGAATAAGGGAACGACCACGTTTTCATTGCACGAATGTAACTACCTATTTGATTAAAACGTCAGCTGTCAAAGTGCCTCAGAATAGTGCTCATTTAATTACTATAGCAATAACCAAATTGAAATTATTGTGTCTATTTTTTTGATTTGCAAATGTAGTTACCTTATGTTATGTAATATGGGAATGTAGACTAAAGAATGTGAAAAAAGAGAAAAGCTAAAAAAAAATCGGAAAAAATAGATAAACATTTTTAATTAGCATTATTTATTAGGTTAATAAATTACCTCTTGCTCCTCGATCCTTTCATTTTACTTACCTACCTAAAATTTAATATTAATTCAATTTAAGTTAGACTGCCAAGGCATGATTATGATTATTATTTTGTTATATATAATATATATTTATTTGTATTTCTTATAACGAGTCGATTATTGTCGATATCGAGATTACGGCACATGACAAGATGCAATTGAAAACTTGAAAAATTTTAACGTTCTACTAATTTGTCCCCCAAAATCGAAAATCACTAATTTACGCAACTCTATAATATACAACGTGTCCCAAAACTCAACGTCAAGCGGGAACCAGGGAGCAGCCCAGTTTATGACTCCCCAAGGAAAAATAAGAAAGAAAAAATCTGACTCATTAATTTTTTTAGAAAAAAAATTTTACTGAATATTTTTTTTTGGTAAAACTACAGGAATTCTGGTTTTATTTGGGATAGTTATCAATAGCAGAGTTAGGCCCACTTGCACCAACACAAATTTAATATATAAACCAGTTTAACTCGTTAAGCTAGCACCCGTTGACTGTGGGAACCGCGTTTAAATCCATAACTCGCTACTTAACTTTAAACTCGTGTTGGTGCAAGTGGGCCTTATTTAGGCTTCCAATATAAAAATTTGAACAATTATATTTGCAAATTTGTAGTCGTAGTACCTAATATGTTGTACTTACGAGATGAAAATTTTCAACGTTTTAAAAAAAATCTCATATCATAAAAAACAAATGACTCCGATTTTTTTTTCTTATTTTTCCCTGGGTACTGGGTAGTCATAAACTGGCCTAATCCCTGGTTCCCGCATGACGTTGAGTTTTGGGACACGGTGTATGTGCCAAATTTCTACTTTTTCAGACCAGTTGATTCTGAAAAAAAAATGTGACAGAGAGACGGTGCAGAGAGAGAGGTTCCGTTTTTTAGCCCCCGACACAAAAAACGGAGGGATGATATAAGTTTGGCGTGTGTGTGAGGGTGTGAGGTGTGTGTGTGTGTGAGTGTGTCTGTCTGTGGCATCGTAGCTCCTAAACGGATGGACCGATTTGGATGCGGTTTTCTTTTCCTCTTTTGAGGTACGGAAGCCTTAAAATAGAAGATTAAATTTTAAAACTTCAGATGTACTTTAAGATATAGGTACTTTCGGAAATAATTATAGCTGATCTGTATTGAAGACTTCCGTTAAAATTTGTACATATTTTAAAATTGGAAAAAAATAATCGGGAATCAAGACCCGATTGCGAAAATGCGTCACCTGCCAGATAATACATTTTTACATACATGTCATATTCAGCCCTGTGGTCGCACATTTTAATACATTTTGAATTATTAAAAGAATATAATAGAAACAGTTTATTGGACACAATTCTCAGGAAAACATTGCATGAAAGGAACCAATACAGGAGAATAAAACTATTTCAAAAATATATAAAAACCGTCTTCAAAAATGTATGAAATGGCCGTGCTAAAGAAGGCTACACAAATCATAAAGGCTACAAAAATACACACGAGTGGATATCATCCACTCATGTTTTCTTTCATGCATCATTTTTGCTTGCCTTAGCACCGCCTTTAACTCTAGGGATCGATTTATTTTTTTATTTCATACATTTTGGAAGGCGGTTTTTCTTTTTTTTTAATAGTTTTTTATTTCACAGTTTTAGTTTTTTTGTAATTTTTTGCTATTAATGTACTCGGCGGAATCGCTCGGCCTTCGGCCTCGCGATTCCGCCTCGCTTTCTAATCCGATCTTGTCCAAATTGAAATGGGACCACACGGAAAGAAAAAAAATACAGTCGAATTGAGATCCTCCTCCTTTTTTGAAGTCGGTTAAAAATACCGGGTGCGCAAAGGCGGACTTATCAAAACAAGTGATCTTTGAATGATTCATCTTTGGGTGGTTAGGAGCGAAATTATAACGAAAGAAGTATGGAGGGTGCAAGTGCATCGGAGGAGGAAAACATATTTTTATTACCATTTTTTTATTAACTTTCTCATCTGTCTGTTTACTTGTCTGTTCGGCACCAATTTTTCAGTCGAATTTAAACTAACTTCTCGATTAGCTAGACTTGAATCTTTTTAACAAAGTTCAGAACTGTCAAGAACTGAACTGTCGACAGTTCGCAACAGGTTTTATATTGAAGAATTAAGTGTGTAAGAGCACGAGTAAGAGAGATATAGGCATATGTCACATTAAGTCGTGTCAAATCAAAAATCAAAAGCAGAAAATACTTATTTAATTTGTTTTTTTTACACGTTTTTAAAAAATGGACTAAAAAGTATAAAATAACTTCTTCTAGCCCCATACAGATTTATATATAACCCTAAGATTTAAAACGAAAAACGTGGTCGCATGCAATATGAATACATAATTGACGAATGAATGGTTCACCTAACTAAAGTATGAACTGTTGTTTGAGTTTTCTCAACGACAGCTACAGTCTCTACACTCTGCACTAAACTCGTATCTATCTATTGGGGGGTCTCCCCACGAGTTTTAAATATAATATTACAAGTATTTTCATAGCTATTAAACATTCACAGTCACAAATTTTCAGGGCAATCTGTGTGGGATTATTATAAATGTATATGTGATTAGGAGAAATTATTTTATAAATTTTAGCCCGTTTTAAAAACGTGATTTTTAGTTAATTATAAATATGTATAGCTACCTTCTTAGATATATATAATGCCTTACTTGAATATAATTTCATCTTGATTATAGTTCAATACTACTTGAATAAAGTCCAATATTTTGCCTATATTCATTGGAGTAAGTGCCCTCAGAACACTCCGCTCTATCCCCAGTTGAAATATTAGTGAAATTGTTTACATCTAGTAATTGTTACTGACCGTCGCTCGGGAAGGAGTGGACTGTAATTGCTCTTCTTGGTTCAGGTGAGACGCCCAGTCACTCGGTCGAAGATACGCAAAGCGGGAAACAACGAACGCCAAATGAAACGCCGGTGCTCAGTACAATAACGGGACGGCCCGTTACCGGAGCAACACGGACGAAGCGACAGGTTTGCCAGAGCGAGACAACGCGGCGGCGCGGAGAGAGAGGGACGGCAGTACGGCGGCACTTGCTAGCCGATAGTCGACCGCGTCGGCGGGAAAGCTCTTCTGCAATGCCGCTGTGTCTTGCCGTCTTCCTGATGTGCTCCACTTGTCGGAGGTCCTCTCTCTCTGGCTGCTCGAATCGTACTGGCGAGCCAACGGAATAGCGCCCATTTTTATTTACTTTTCTGCCCGCTCGCCGTTCGCGGACGCGCGCGTCCGGTTTTGCGGGCGAGCAGAACAATGGGCGCCCGGCTCGGCCGCCGCCGCTAATCCCTTCGTCTCGCTACCTGTCGCTCTCGTCTTGAGTTACTTCAGTAAAAAGCCGTCCAATAATATTATTTATTTCCAAAAACTTATGTCTAACCTACGTACAGAAAACTAAACCTAGCGCCTACTTGCTAAAAAATAACTAAAACTTACAGACTAACTAGTCTACGGTGTTTGTAAAGGGTATATTTATTTATATATATCTTATTTCTAACTTATATTAACTTAATCGTAAGGCCTAAACTAGCTTAAAAATCCTACTCTACAAACTACGACGGCTGCTTCCTCGCTGTTCTAGGTCCTAAGCTAAGACGTGCGCGTCGTGCGCTTCGCTGCCGGTCGCGGGGCTGTCGTCGTCCGCCACAGTAATGTAAGTTTTTATTTTCTTTAATAACAATATTGTTTACATTTTAATAAAATCGAGTAGACACAAAATGCTCATCTACTAATATTGTGATGTTAGTTTAAACGTTACATTTGTATTAAGTAAGACATTAATTATAAATATTTGCAGGAAAAAATTATGTATCAAAATAAAACTAGGTTAAAAAAGAAACGCTCCTCCATTGGGACTTTGGGACGACCATCATCGTCCCAAGAATTGATGCAGCGGTCCCCCGCTATGCCCGCTGAATGGCAATGCTCACGCGCACGCGACACGCTCCCCGGCGCGGAAGAACGGCGGCGGCGGAGCGGCGGTGGAGCGGCCGGACGCTTCGATTAGTAGACGACCGACCCAACTGCTTGACTAAAGGCTCATTTACATTATCACTTTGAATGTTCATCTTGGAGGAATCATCCAAAGTGATAGATAAGTGTAAAATACGTTTAATTTTTGTTTCATTCAAAGTTTACACACTAAAGACGAACGATGAAACATATTCACGTAGGGGGTTAATCAATATGTTTCATCGTTGATTAAAGATGAAAGAGAAACCGATGCGATGATTTATCCAGAATGGATGGAGGCTCAGTGAAAAATGTAAACAAACGGTCAATTAATTTATTTCAGTCCCATTCAATATTTAGTTCACATCCGCTTGTCGAATCTCTGTCGTGAAAGGTGAACTGGATGAAACAAGGATATTAAGGTAGTTCTGCATGAATTCAATCTACGTAATTCACTTTGGATGTACATCAAAAGTGATACAGTGTAAATATAGCTTAAGCGCCAAGACAAACTTACGGAATTTCCGCCCGGCCGAAGCTGAATAGTAAGTATGGGACTCTATGCGCGGTCATTGTGCCTAAGTAAATCTTCTGCCGATTTCGGTCCGAGATCCAACGGAGAAAAGCCGTTATGTCCGTATAAACACAGAATTTTCACTCTTTATACGGATATTCTTCCAGATTATTGTTTATCGAATATGCAAACAAATTTTGAACTCAATAGCCGATGTATGCTAATGAAACTGCGTTTGTGCCTTTGATAAAATCGCGTTTTTTCAACTAACCGATCGATGTGCCTGTGGAGGACAGTTTACGCAAATCATGCATTTTGCATGCATTAAACATCTAATTTTATTATCTATGATTAATTAGTGACTGGTGGCTATATACCGTGTGGGGCCGGTACTTAAAAAGAATATCCCCACTGCATCTCTCCCCATGCATGTCGTAAAAGGCGACTAAGGGATAAGGACAAGATGCCGTGCTAAAGGGCGACAGGCTCGCCACCTCTCACCTTGGCACGGTACTTCCACCGAGTCATGCAGCAGGTGGGTCTTCGTGCCTTACTTGCTGCTTGATCGATTGAATCTTGTTCGAATACTTTGCGAAACGTGGTGGTCGGTGTTGTGCTGTAATTGACCAGAGTTCTTGCAGCACAACACCGATTACTCTGCTTACCCCGGTTGTCGGGATTCAGCGTGTGTGATATGTATGTATGTATATGGTGGCTATATTCTCTTCTCTTTGTCTTTGGATATTCTCATATGTCTCCTATTCTCTTTGGATATTTGGCGAACGGGTGGAAAGTGGTTATATTATCTTTGGGGTGGAACCGTTTCTGGTAGAAATTCAGGTGAATATGTCTTCGCGCTGCAGTTCGGGCTCCGTGCCCCCAAGAAATTCCATCGTAAAGGCAACAAACTCATAAACCGTGTGCTCTAGAACCGGCGACAAGCCGGCCAGTTCTAGAACACTTGGTATGTTGGCCGAAGCAATGGAACACTTCAGGGTTCAGTTGATGTTGGCGCTGCTGGACCAAGAGAGACCGTGGTGACCGTGGACACCGAAAACACCGTGGTGCGTTCCCAACGGATCCCCGCAGAGACAACGCTTTCCAATAAAGAAGTAGGTACGGGAGAGTAATTACAGTCACAATATTATTAGTTTATTATTATGTTTTCTGATATTTAATCGTGTAATTTTATTGAAATTGATTGACAATGTCTATAATAGAATATGGTGAGAAATTCTGCAAATATTTATGCATTTATTTGAGTCAAATGGGATCCAAAGATGCAAACAAATAATTTGACAATAAGTGTTCTTATCTGGAGTAAGTTAACAGGTTAAACCAAAAGTCTGTTAACATTTTAAAATCGTTATAAAAAATAAAAAACGAATATGAATGAAGAAATGTTTATTCCTTTATTGTCACGCTTTCTTATTCTATTTACATATCTATATTAATTCTATCTATACAATTTAAAAAATACATACAAAATTAATGCAGACAAAAACAAAAAAAAGAAAACGGTAAAATTCCGCCGACGGCGGGAGACAAGCCCCAAGCGCGCCGGCGGGTGCAGGCCGTGGCTACGGAGCTCTCCGGGACGACGCGAGACTAGCTTCGAGCGATAGGTGGTGGTACTAGACACGTAGGCCACCACCACCCCCATCTCGGAGAGCTCCGTATCCACTTACTGCCGAGCGACGACGCGCAGCACTTTAAGTCTATGAACCATCATCATGCGCGCGCCGCGAGGGTGGTGCACTGTGGCACCGGCAGCGGGGGCTCTTAGTGGGGTACGGAACCCCGAAGGCCCCAAGCCGGCCGGTGCCAGACACCGTCCCCGTCGTGGATGTTGTGGCGAGGGCAGTGTCGACGGTCCGCCGTCCTCTTTTGAAGGCGAGCTGGACGTGGATGGTGGGCGTGCAGGAGTGAATGTTTATTTATTATTAAAGTATACAGATTTGGATGATTTTTTTTTTATAATAACAAAATTTAAATGTTAACCTTGTTTATTTTGACACTACATAAGCTGGACAGGAAATGTTTCATGACCACCCCTCGGTTGCTGATGACAACTTTACTTTTAAGATATCCAAAAAGAAAAGTCAATTGAGGACAAAACCGGGCTGCGAGGTGGCCAGTTATGTCGCCTCTTTTTGGATATGTGTTTTTGGCCAAAAATGTCACGAACTGCAGCTATAGAGTGGTTGGAGGTGTGACATGTTGACCCAGCTTGTTGAAACCATGATATTTGATTAAAAGCTGAGAAGTCCTGTAATGCTGGAGAAACAAATTTTATAGCATCGTAATGTATCGCTCTGGCTTCTCTGATCTTCATAAAAATATGGACCGATTTATTTATTAAATTTTATTTACCTAGGTATCATGACATGACAAGGAATGTGGTTGAAAAGAGACTTGCAGGCGAACTTTTGAGTTTAAATCGGTTATTTATTATATTAATTTCAAATTGTAAATGGTGGAATGTCTGTGTCCGCCTGTCGGTATGTCACAGGTCAATAGGCTATGCATAGTAAAATATATTATTTTACTTTGTACACAATTTCGTTGGAACATTCATCTCCGCCACATTTTTAGGTATGGGAAGAGTAATTTTATTTATCACAATGGCAAACACGTGGTTCAGAAAATATTTCTTTAACAAATAAACGTTAGACATTATTATTTAATTTCATTATCATTTCCTGTTAAATAGCTCGCCGTTGCGCGTTGAGGATAAATTATTTAATCATAAACGGATACAATCGCTTCTGGAAGTGGAGAAACCCCTATACAGGGTGTTCGGCACATCGACCGACAAATTTTTTTTGTAGGTAAGTGGGGTCATTTGCAACGTTTTGACTGATGATACCTTTTGTCAGATGTCACGTGGTATAAAGATACGATTTTTTTCCTTTATTTTTAAAATTACCAAAATCCCAGCTTTAAACCCTTATAACTTTTTTGTTTATGATTGTATCAGAACGAAATAAACTTTATTGAATTTTACGATGTATCCTTGTTCTAGAAAAAAATATTATTTGATGAAGTTAATACCAGAAAAAGGTTTTATGACCTCCCAAAGTCCGGAGAACGAGTAAAAATGTGACAGAATCTTAATTTATTAATTCATTTTAAAAAACCAATAGCAATTGAGCGCTTCATTTTCTTTTAAAAAGTTCGCTAGTTTACGCCCTTTCCAACGGTATACCACTGCCATACAAATAATTCACTATGTGGTCAAAATTAGGCACAGAGACAACAGAACGAAAACACGGGCCCTCGCTTCCCGTATTGAGAGCTTTTTCGGGAGCATTTTCAAATTTAGAACATGTACCGGTCGCGCGGGCACTCTTGTAAATGATCCCTAATTTTGTCGTTCTGTTCTGTCTCTGTGCCTAATTTTGACCACATAGTGAATTATTTGTATGATATGTGTTATACCGTTGGAAAGTGCATAAACTAGCGAACTTTTTAAAAGAAAATGAAGCTATCAATTGCGGTCAGTTTTTTTTTTCTTTAATTAAGAAATAAGATTCTGTCATCTTTTGACTCGTTCTCGGGACTTTGGGAGGTCATAAGTCCTTTTCATGGTATTAACTTGATCAAATAATTTTTTTTTCTAAAACAAGGATACCTACATCGTAAATTCGTGCTGATACAATCATGAACAAAAAAGTTACAAGGGTTTAAAGGTGGGATTTTGGTAATTTCCAAAAATAAAGAAAAAAAATCGTATCTCGATACCACGTGACATCTGACAAAAGGTATCATGGGTCAAAACGTTGCAAATGACCCCACTTACCTACAAAAAAAAATTTGTCGGTCGATGTGCCGAACACCCTCGTACATATACCTACCTAGTAACGCAGACTGACTCGTATGTCGTATAGATAGAGCACTAAGCCAACTAGGTAGGAGCCACACGTCGAGCGACTGGTACCGAACGAGAGCATGCACGCCGCGGTGGAATGTGCGCACGGTGTACGGGCGCGCGCGGGTGCGCGGCGCGAAGAGCGGAGGGAAGCAGTGCAGTGCAATGGAATGCGCGCGCCGCGCCGCGCACCCGCCACCGCCCTGCGCCCCCACAGCGGCAAGGGCCTACGTCTGTACAAATAGAAGGGCTCCACGAACTTACACTACACGCGCCACGCGCGTCGGGCTAGCTACCTAGTTACTAGTTAGTACGTACATTCCAGCGAGTACTTCCATTTTTACGGTTTAGTAGCTGGCACGGACCCTTAATAAAACGGTCAGGTGTCTGTCTGTTCGTTCATCCGTCCGTCCGTCACTGTGATTTGTGAAAACAGACAGACGGAGCGTCAAGACACCCCTCCTTTTGCTTCGTGGCTCTTGGGTAAAAAATACTGAAGTAGTCCATTTAGTGCTAACGGCTGGGCGGCGCGGCGCGGCGGGCGGCGGCATGAACACTATTGCGAAGTTTGTTTCTTGAACTTATAGAGGAAATCGCATGCTTCTGAGCGTAGAAACTAGAAAGGTCTCGCGGGCGGGCGCGGCGGCGCTGCGGCGGAGGGGCGGGGCGGAGGCTGCGCGGCGCGGGGTGAACGGCCGGCAGTTTTATACGGAGCACGAAGCGACAGCGCATGCCGAAAGCGCATGCACTCGTTCAGCGGTCAAGAAGGAAATAGCAAAGCAGATAGCTACGGAACCTACCGTGTGTTTACAACGTTCGCACTTTTTTTAACCCCCGACGAAAAAAAAGGAGGGGTGTTATAAGTTTGACGTGTGTGAGAGGGTGTGTGTGTGAGTGTGTCTGTCTGTGGCATCGTAGCTCCCAAACGGATGGACCGATTTGGATGCGGTTTTTTTTATTAGGAAGCCTGTTTAATCGGGATGGTTCTTAGCTATGTTTGTAATCAAGTAATCAAGTAATTAAGTAATAAAAAAAATGTTTATCTCAAAAAGTGGACCGATTTTCATGCGGTGTTTTTAAAAAAGCTTGAAATAAAAGTTAAATTACAAATTTAAAAAACCGCCGACCCTTAAAAAGTCAAAAATAATTTCCGTTTACTTAATTAAAGGAGTCGGGGGACCGCTAACTAAATAAAATATAAAAACTCAGAGCTGCGCGGGAATTTACTTAGCGGTCTCCCGACTCCTTTAATTAAGTAAACAGAAATTATTTTTGAATTTTTGAGGGTCGGGGGTTTTTTAAATTTGTAATTTAATTTATAATGTCATCATTAGTGTGGCATTCGCATCCATCACCGAATGTCCACCTGAGTCGTTAGGTAGATAGTTAGTATAGTTAGAACGATCTCACATCCCGCGTTTCCTAAGTCAGTATAAAAAGACGGGGTTGGGTCGAATTAGATACACTATCGCAGTTTTAGTTTTAGCTTGTAGTTGGTAGGGAACTCAACTAATTATATAATATAGTATAGAACTAGACGCACTGAGAAGCCAGTTGGAGCGAGTGATACCATAGCTTTTGCCCGCGCGCGGCTTCGCTACGCGTCACTTTTTGCTCACACCTCAGGCTGCCGATGACGTAGCGTTATGTATGATTTATAACCTAAAACAGTCTCGAGAAGTGACAGAATGTAACAGTGAAAATCGTACATGAATCGATAAAGTGGTTCTCGAGTTATAAGTATATTCATATAGGATATTAGCTTTTGCCTGCGGCTTCGCTTCGCCTGACTTTTTGCTCACAGTTCAGGCCACCGCAGATAACGTAGCTTTTATGATTTATAGCCTAAAACAATCTTGAGAAATGCCAGAATGTAAGAGTGAAAATCGTATATAAATCGATAAAGTGGTTCTCGAGCTATAAGAATATTCATATATTGACGTACATTACGCGGCCGGCCGGGGCGGTTGCCCGTAGAAACTTACAGTAATGAAGAAATTAATTAGTGAAAAAATTGTCGTCAATATAGTATATGGGTGAAAATCCCTACATGGTCCCTTACACCCCTTACACCTTAATTTATAGATTCTTTTATAAATTAATCCTGGCAATTTGTTTAAATCACCATATAAATGTTTTTGCCACGCCCCACCCCCCTATAGACATTTCCTCCCTAGGGAAAATGTTCAACACCCCCTCACCCCCACCCCCTCTGCCCACCATATTACTAAATGGTCTCCCTCCCCCCTTCACTTTCACAGAGAGGGAGAAGCCCATTGGGTTTATTCCCCGCCCCCTCCCCTTCCCCCTTTTGAGGGGGTAGTATTGGAAATATGCCCCCTATTGATTCGTGTGGTGATCTGATGATATGTCGATTACATTATTTGGTTTTTAGGGAAAATCTGGCTGAATCAGTCGCTAAAAACAATATCTAATGATGAAGATTGAATAGATTAGTTGGTAGGTACCTATAAGTACATAGTTGGTGACCGGCCGGCAGCGGTTGAGGATTAGCTGGACTGGTCATTATAGAAGTGAAAGCTTGTCTGCCGAGAAGATCTGATAACAGGCTTCAGCAGGCGTGAAGTGTGCATTCTGTCTACAAAGTGTATGTTTGTTTACACTAACACCGCTACTCGTCCGGCTTTCCGACCGACCGCGCCGCCACGCGCTACCACGCCAGCCGCGACCGCCGCCGCCGCCGCGTCTCGTATGTCCGACGACGTTCTACCAGCTGTGGGCCTTGCGATTCGTTATTCCATGTCCGATATCAACGCACGGTGGCCGAGTACAACCGATAGGTAAGCCCAATAAGTAAGTAACGTCAGCCAGTAAGACACGTTATGTTATGGTGAAAAACCCGTACGTACGACATATTTATTTGAAGCTGGGTTCAGTCGATTTTATCAGTAAATGGAGCACGACGTTCCGGGCAGCGCAAGCGGGCGCGGCGGTGCTGGCGGCGCGGCGCGTCCGCTAAGGCTAGGGGATCGTCATTCGGCTCGGATCCATTTATATTTACCCGACTACGGTGAAGCCAAAAGGAAGAGTATGTATGTGACTCTATTCCATTCTACAGCCTGGCCTGGAAGTACTGGACCGATTTTAATAAGTAACGTGTCATTCGATTCTTCTCGCTCACAAAAGTGACATTTTAATGTGGTTCCCCGACATAAAAAATGCGGGCACCAGGTGTAATATTGTAATTTTTATCAAACCCCATAGAGTCGGGTATTGTTGTCTAGAGCAGTGTTTTTCAATCTGTGGGTCGCGACCCCTGGGGGGGTCGCGAAACCTTACTCGGGGGGTCGCCGGCAAAAGGAAAAAGGCAAGGTTTTACACAATAAAACACAATTTACACAATTTCAGTGAGAAGGATGGGCCTGTTTATTTTTCAAAAAATTGTGAAATCGTGGTGCTATTCTTACAATATAAAATCAAATCATTTTCTAATAGAAGTCTATTTCTCTTTTTATTAGTTTTAATGTTGAATTGAAGAGAACATCAGTTCACATAGTAATAATGAATATAGCCACCCAAAATAGAGAAAATCATAAACGTAGTGTTTTAAATTACTAACTTTTTTCTGTCTGTGGCCCAAGGGGGTCGCGAAAATTTTTCAACCTGTAAAGGGGTCGCTTATTCAAAAAGATTGAAAAACACTGGTCTAGAGCTTATCAAGGGACGATTTCAAAAATATGCCACAATTTATGGTTTAGGACAAAAGTGATAATAAATCACTGCAGAAGCAAATAATAAAATAATGTTTTATAAAACTCGACTATGAAAAAAGAAGGAATCAAAGAAAGTTGTATTCGGGCGTGTAGACGGATTCAATTTGACAGAGCGCCCGCCGACTAAACAGAATTGTGTATTGCTCTATCTATACTATAACATCATTACTTTCTTTGGTAACTTAGTATTTATTTGTAGTGAGGTATTTTGAAACGCTCGCAGCTGCCACCTCGTGACGTGACTGAGTCGCGATAGGTTGATAGTGGGTAGTGCTCGTGCAGAGCGCGGTGGGCAGAGGAGAGAGAGTAGGTAGACGGAACGGAGGTCCGGTCGTCGCTTGTCCACACTGTCGGCTGTCGGCTCGGATCGGATACACAATGTGGGGCACGCGAAGGAATGCGAACGGTACCTCCTCGTTTCCGTCGAGTCGTGTCGTTCGTCAGTGTCGTCGTGCGGCGGAGCGGCGGCGGCGGCCCCCCGCGACCGCGCGCCGCCGCCCCGCCGCCGCCGCCGCCGCCAGCGTGCACATCATCTCTCCTCTCGTCCGCCACTGCTTGAACCGTTATACAAATCAATGGCATGTCGCATACCAGCTGCGCACCGTTGACACTATCACCAGTGTCTCCACCACCGTCGCGTCGTCGACGTCGACGACAAATTAAAGGAAGTGATAATCTACACATACAATGCCTACATGGGTCGAGTTAATTAACCATTTTCGTTCGTTAAAAATCTGGTGTATTTATTGTATTTTCCTCCTAGATAAGCACCACAACCCGATCTGTGCAAATTTTACATTGCGGGATTTATGACGGTCTACAAACCAATCGTTGGACGTTAGTATCTAATAAAGTAATATCAATTTAAATAAACTAAAAACTCATATAAGACGGGCGGGCGGGGGTCATAAAAGCGTTTAGGTATAGTGTGGGAGTGAGTGGCCGAGCGGGGGCGCTTGCGGCGCGTGTAGGCTAGGCAGATGGCGGCGGCGGGGCGGTGCGGGACGGGTCGCGCGCGGCACGCGGACGCGGCAGGTGCAGCGAGGGCCGGCTTCTGCGCGCGCACGCGTGCCGGCCCGCCGCCGCCCACCGCGCCGCCGCACCCCCGCTGCCGCCGCTGCGCCGCGCGCCGCCCGCGTCGCGTCGGGTTCCTGCTGCGCTCCATCTCGTGCACGAGCCTTCCCCTCTGTCCACGCTCTTGTCCGGCCGAACCTCATAAGTCAATGACCTACAGTAAAAATTATTATTATTTATTACCCGACTACGAAAGACGAACGAACGTTGAAAGTAAGTTGAAGCAAGCGGGTCCGACATTTCAATGCGTTTATGCGATTGGATAGAGTGAGATGCAGTAAGCAGCCCTGCTCGATACTGCGGAGATGCGGAGATTTTTTTCTTTGGCACCCGACCCGCGGCCGTGCTTCGTCGTCGGTAGCTTGGGTTCGCCCTGCCTCCGCGCCGCCGCACCGCGCCGCCCGCCCCGATGGAACTTAAATTTTTCATGTTAATTTTTTTTTGTATATGTTTTAGCGTTATATATTTTCAATGTGTACAGAGTAGATTTTAGGGAAGTACTTTTTAGGGAAATAATATGTGAATAAATTCGTATCAGGATAAATTCGTAGAGATTGCATCGAGTCAAGGATTATGAATAGTAATAAATAATCCTAAAAAAGAGATATGGCGAGTGATTAAAGGTGAGACCAACAGAGGGCAGTGCAGGGAAGATGGTATTCATAAGCTTATAATAACCTCAGACGGAGAAGATTTTCCTATTGAACATATTCCTGAATGTATGAACATGCACTTCCTGAATATCGGAAGTAAGTTAACAGCCCTGAATCCAGCTTCTCCAAGCAAAGCATTGTCCCTAATGGTAGACACCCCCAGTCTTGATGCCGACCAAGCCTTTTGCCTAACCTAATGTCACGCCTGAAAAAAATTCAAAATTAATACGTGACAAATTATCGGAAAAAAGCAGTCTTGATATTTTCGAGTTGTCAGGAGAGTTGATTGCCAAATGTTCAAATAGTTTGTCGCCATACATATCAGTATTGGTTAACCAAATGTTTGAAGAGGGTACCTATGCAAATGCGCTAAAACAGACCCGTGTATGTCCCCATTTATAAGGGAGCCGGCGAAAGAGCTGACCCAAATAACTATAGGCCTATAAGTTTAGTGCCAGCACTATCTAAATTCACAGAGTCTGTTATATCTGACTCTGTAATTAAGGATCTTGAGGATAATAAACTTCTTTCTCCCCACCAATACGCATACCGTAAAGATCACTTCACAAAATCAGCTGGCATGAAGCTAGTAGGAGAGATAATAAAAGGTATAGACAAGAGGAACAAGGTTGCAGGTATATTCTGTGACTTGTTGAAAGCATTCGATGTCGTAGACCACAACCTCCTCTTGGACAAATTGGAAAAATATGAAGTAAGTGACAAACCACATGAACTGCTAAAGTCATTTTTAACAGATCGAAGACAGGTAACTTTAAAAGGAAATAAAAAAAATTCCGAGCCAGGTAAAATTAAAATGGGTATTCCACAGAGTTCTGCATTAGGTAATACAATGTATTACCTAATGCAGAACTCTGTCATTATTATGATCTGTCATAAATTCATTATCTATGGCAGATAATGTCATTTTTTTAGTATTCATTAATGACTTAGCCTTGATTAAAATAGATGGTGTTTTAATAGTTTTTGCCGATGACACTAGTATACCTAATAGTCTTTCTGAATCCATGGATAAACTGGAAATAAAATTAAATTCCGTAGTAGGAAAATATCGGAATGGTTTGCTGCGAACGGACTGATACTAAATACATCGAAGACTAACTATATGGTATTTTCAGGACGAAACTGTGGTCCCCGTTCAATTTAAAATTCCGTGCGAACTTCAACTAAATCACAACACAAAGGACAACTTTTACCATACATTAATGATTACTTTCTCCATACATTTTTTAAATACCTACCTACTCCTGAAATATATGGTGATGGTCTTTTTTTTTGCCCCAGAATGCACCAACTGGTAGAACAAAAGATGTTCAGAATATGAAATACTACACGAACACAAATTTTGTAACACGGTGTTTAATGAAATACATTACATGCATACTGTTCATATAACAATAAAGTCATACATGCATGAGTTTACAAATATTTTTTCGAACCTTGATTTCTCGCAAGAGAAGCCGTCGCTCAGACCAACCGTCGCTCTAGGATTAGTGTAAGTGTAACCTCAGATCACCATAGACAATCAGAAGACAATCCCGCTAGGCGCAATTGGGCCTTAGTGTGATATATTTTTGAAAAACAACTGTAACAAAAACAGTAAAGGCATGGATTTTAGCTATAAGGATTATGAAGCAACTGAAGATCTCCTACACGTTACAGGATGCTGATGAAACTAAACTAAGCATTCAGCCACAAATTTCACAAATCACTCACACACACATACATACATACATTGCCATAACCCCCCTTTGGCTTCACCGTAGTCGGGTAAAAGAAGCATACTCTTGGAAAACAACACGGCTGTTACTGCACTGCAACAAAGTGGGTGAGCGATTTTTCTATAGTTCGACCGGTTTACGAGCTCACTCGGTTCGGGTGGGCGCCCAACCCCGCCCAACCCCCTTTTTATTATAGACTTCGATTCGAACTAATGAAAAATGTATGATGTTGGAAGGAAGTAATATTTATTTTCTCCGCTGTGGTAATACGGTACAGTGGCGGGGCGGGGCGGAGTGGCGCGGGGCGCGGAAGCGACACGACGACGCGGAGACGACGACGACGATGCGGCGAAGCAGATAAGTAGAGCGCTATCTCCGTGAACCGACGCGCTTCAGGGTACATAGTCCGCTCCATTCACAACCGACCGCTTCATTCATTCATAACATTTTGAACCAAATAGCCGGCCCCGCGGCCGGAGGCCGTAACTGCGCCCATGGACCTGGGAAAATCGCCTCTAGAAAAGAGAACATTGGGACGAATTCGGGGTGCCGAGGATGGGGCGGTAGCGACGGAGACGGCGGAAGGGTGGTCGTGTTGACAATCGGTGAGGATATCGGCAGAGGTCAGCGTGGCTTGTAGGCTGCCGCGATAACTGAGGTTCGGTCGGGCGCGGGCGGCCACGGCGCGGCGGCGCCACAGTGGGGCGATACCGTAAAAAATGGGACATAGGATAATTAAATTTTTTTATTTTTATTTCTGAAATTTAAGTACGCTAAATTAATCTACCCATCATTAGAAATAACATTCATAGATTCATATTTTCTCATTTAAGCCTTATTTTTCGAGATATACCACTTTTTATTAATTTGTACTATGGAAATTGGGTAACTTTATTTTTTTTCTCGAAATGCTTAAAATAGCTAGACCCGTGGTTACTAAATAATGATTCCCCAAGGTAAAAAGATTATTACTGTGTAAAAACCGTATCCGACGACGTCCGACTTTTCCGTATAATGCCATTTTAATATTATAATAACATTTATTCCTGCAAAGCTCACTTTTATTCTTTTTTTTTTTTTTATTGAAACTGACACGGTTGGCTACATCACCTACAACGTCCGTGATGTCAGCCCATAGCACCGGGTGAACTAGGTGCCATGTCAGTGCTTCCCCCTTTGATCGTGCCGGCTACACTGAACTGGTCGGAGAACACAAACTATTTACATAGCCGTTTCGACCGACGTTTCATTCAGTGCGGTGGTACCAACCCGGGCGGGTTAAACCCTACCACCAAGTAAGATTAGGAGGGAAGGGACCTACAGTTTTACGAGGAATCCGCTCGAATTACGAGGAATTCACTATATTCGTAACTTTCAGCTATATTCAAATAACAAATATTGTTTATTTGCATTGGATGTATATATTTGTATTTTAATGGTAAATATATTTCTCCATATCACCTATATATTTGAACTTGATGAAAATGTTTAATTTTTTTTTTATTGAAAGCGCGATGGCGCTGAGGCACCCAGAAGGTGACAAACGACGCCCATCTAATTAACTTTGTACTTTTAGTTTCATTGGTCTATTTTGATAATAATCTACGGAGCCGCTATTATCGGCTGCTATACTTACTTATAATATCTCTTATAAATGCTTACCATTATATTAGGAATATTTTCAACTTCGCGAGGATTAGCGGATTAGGGATATTTATGTGAATTGTCACGTATTTCCATGAAAGCTCTCGAAGAAACAATTACACTGCATTGCTAATTGTTATCTACTTAACAAGGATTAACGATATACCAGGAATACTGCAAACTGTGCGAACTAATTAGCAGTATTCATTAGTGAACAACACAATCAATCTGGCACTCAGTCTGCTCCAGTCGTTTGCACGAGTCAGTCTTCATACCCGTGCTTTACATATTTAAAACTATTCAATACGAAAACATGGAGTCTTTTGTTAATAACATTGATATTTACGTGTTTATGAGAAATTGTGACAGTTTTCTGAATTACGCGGTATTGGTTGCCGCTATTGCCTCAATAGTTAGTGTAAATTTGCCCGAAGAGACACAAGTGAAAGAATTTTGTCGTAAATATTGTTACAATCTACACAAACGATGGGTGAAGTCAAACTACAACGAGGAACGTTTTCTACAGAAGAATCGAGAATGGTTGGACTCGGCCATCAAGTGGCCCGAATTCGTAAAGAAACAACTGCCTTCAGCGAGTAGCGACCTCGCGGATAACCAAAAGGTTTGCACTTCTCAAATAATTTCTCCGGGACCATCGACAGCGCCTCCTATCTTTGTAGCATCTTCACATAAATCATCGCCGAGAAAACCATTTGAAAGTTTAGGAGCCAAACAAAAGCGAAGAAGAACCGAAGACATTCGCACAAACTATACATCGCAGGAACTAGCATTTGCGACCAAAATGCGTTTGAAGGCAAATGGGAACGAGGACCTGGGGAAAGTTTTGGACCATTTGCTTCAGAATCCAGGCGAAATCGAAAAAGTCAAAGAATTCATTGAAAAAAAGGAGTCCAAGACTATTTATTCATCTGAAAAAGCACTTGCGATTTTGGTGTCTTTAAAGCTATCAAGATGGCAATATATAACTTTAAGAGACATGGCTAAGGAAGAAGGTTCCGACCTCTATCCATCTTATTATAAAATTCAACATGCGAAAATTGAGTGTTACCCCCCAAAACAGGACATTGAAGTTACCGAAACACAGGCCAAAATTAAACTGCAAGCGCTTTTGGACCATACTGCAAAAAGAATTTTGAAAGTGGCGAACCGAAACCTCACAGGCTGCCAGCTAACATTAACAAGCAAGTGGGGATTCGATGGCGCTTCTGGCCAAAGTACATATAAACAAAGATTTCAAGAACTGAACGAAGGAGACGACTCAAGCATTTTCATGGCAAGTTTGGTTCCTATAAAACTGGTTTATGGAGACGAAGTGATCTGGGAAAATGAGACGCCATCTTCGACGAACTACTGCCGTCCTATCTTCTTCAAATTTATGAAGGAGACAATCGATAACGTGAAAAGTGAAATGGCTACCATAGAATCCGAAATACGAGATCTCAAAACCAGCGATTACGAAGGCGTTTTGATTGAGCATTCGTTAATTATGACGATGATCGATGGTAAAATTACGTCGATTATCTCCGGTACCTCTAATCAGTCATGTGATATTTGCAGAGCTAAACCGTCTGAGATGAATAACGTTAATATAATTAAAAGTAAAGAAGTAAACACAAATATGTACCGGTTCGGACTATCTACGTTGCATGCCTGGATTCGATGCATGGAATGCCTTCTCCATATTGCATACCGCATGGATTTTCAGCAGTGGTCGGCCAAAGGTAATAATAAAGAAATTATGACCGAGAAAAAAAAACAAATTCAAGATAATTTCAGGAAAGAAACTGGTTTATTGATCGACGTGGTAAAACAAGGTTCAGGAACCACGAACGATGGCAACACTGCAAGGCGCTTTTTCCAGAATCCCGAGCAAACTGCCTCTATTACCGGTCTCGATAAGGATTTAATTAATAGATTCGCGGTGATCCTTAAGGCCATCTCCTCGGGAGAAAACAGTTTGCACTCAAAACTTTGAAATCTATGCTCAAGAAACAATTCAACTTTATATATCATTGTATAGCTGGTATCATATGCCAGCAAGTGTTCATAAACTTTTATTCCATGGATCTGAAATAATAAAGCATTTTAACGTAATTCCAATTGGCATACTCTCCGAAGAGGCATCAGAAGCAAGAAATAAAGATTTCAAGAAGTACAGGGAACACTACTCTCGAAAATGCGATCGCAAATCGACTAATCAAGACATTCTCAACAACTTGCTCGTATCGTCGGATCCATATTTGTCTAGTATGAAGCCAAAACTTCAAAAACAAAAGCAGCCCTTATCCAGTGAAGTGCGACATTTGCTAATTATAGACGATAAAAATAAGGAAAATATTGAATTTATTGATACCAGTATTATCTGTGTTCAATCGGATGTGGAGGATGATGATGATTCTGACGCTGAAGACGCTTTAGGTTGTTCCAGTGATGAAAATGAAAATTTGTAGAAATATTGAGTAAATAAATTGTAATAAAAATAGGAAGCTTTATGTACTTTAAAAATATTTATTTAAAAGTTATTAAGTATGTTTTATTTTAAGGTTTTTGTAAGATTGAAATAAGATTTTTTCTCAGAAATATGTAGTTTGAATTTCTTTTTGTTATGCACCATAAACATACTTCAGAAAATTACTTTTATTCTTGACCATAATTTTTATTGATAGTTGGTATTTTTACATTAAATAGGCTCCGTTAAAAGCCATGGGTATTTGGGTAATAATGTATTATTACTTTGAAAACTTTTATTATTACTTTTAATAATGTATTATTACTTTTCTCATCATTAATCACTATTCTTAATGTTGATGTTATTAATTTTATACTTTGAAGTAGGTTTATAATATACTTTGACGGGGGCAATTTTTTGCCTAATTATAATAAATTATAGTAAGTTTGATATATCGAAGTGTGCAGAGCCACCAAAATGACGAAATGAAAATACACAACGATATATATAACTTATAATAAGTTAATAATTCGGTAAGTTCCGTAAATACAAAAATATATGTAGTTAGTTAAATATGTAGTAATTTATATATGTTTAATTACTATCGCCAGATTAATTTGTAATATTTTATGCAAATATGCGCCGTCTGATTGATTGTATTTTGTGTGTAATAAACGTACCATTCCACTACAATAATTTTATTCAGATTAGACTACTCAACTTGAAGAATCATTATTAAGTAACCACAGGTCTAGTTATTTTAAGCATTTCAATAAAAAAAGTTACTAAATCTCCATTGTACAAACTATTGAAAAGGATTATAACACCTTAACAGAAAATCTCTGAGAACAAAATGTATTCACATATTCAGTTTTCCACATATCCCAATTTTTTTTACTAAAGAATTTTCAATGTGATATATCTAAAAAATAACAATTGAAACCGAAAATATGGAAGAGTAATACTAGTTACAAGAAATTGTATTTTTTAAAGTTCAAATTGCTATATCTCAGAAAATAAGACTTAAAATGGAAAATTTCTAAGAATAAAAGTAGTTTGTAATCATTAAGAGAATATATTAACATACTCACTTTTTACTATATTATAAATGTTTTTATAAGTGCTTATATCTCGGAAAATAATTTTTTTATCAAAAAATCTCACAGAATGAAAGTTGTTCGTAATTAATAGTAGAATCTATTTGCGTAGTCATTTCGCCCTATGTCCCTGTTTTTGCGGTATCGCCCCACTGTCGCGGCGGCGGCGGCGGCGGCGGCGGCGGCGGCGGCGGCGGCTTGCGGCGCTCGTAATGGATGTGGGACGGACGACGCAACAAGAGAGCGCGACGAGGCTCGCGGGTGCCATCTTCCTGCTGCGACCGACTCTGTCACGCCGACCGGCCGACATTGCATGTGCGAGCGAATGCGTGCGGTGCGACCACATGCACCGGATACGGATATAAAACTAACAAAATAAATTACAAATTTTAAAAAACTCCGACCCTTAAAATTTAAAAAATAATTTCCGGTTACTTACTTAAAGGAGTCGGGGGACCGCTAAGTTTTTTTAAATTTACTTATCGGTCCCCCGACTCCTTTAAATAACTAAAAATAAATTATTTTTGACTTTTTAAGGGGTCGGGGTTTTTTAAAATTTTTAATTAACTTTTATTTCAAGCTTTTTTAAATAAAAAAAACCGCATGTATATCGGTTCACTTTTTAAGATATTTTTTTTATTACTTAATTATTTTATTACTTGATTATAAACGTTTGCGTCGGGGGTTAACAATAGAAAAGATTATGATAACAAAATGGTAGTCTTGTGTGTGTGTTTTTTTTTCATAGAAAGTGCGACCTGTGGCGCCGCGCCGAGCCACCCATAAGGGGTCTAAAGAATGTCATGCATGCCTGCCTGATAGGTTCACGGCTCTCTTGAAGGATCCGAGACTATACTTGGGGGGAAATATGTGGGCAGGGAGAGCGTTCTAAAGTTTACCAGTTCTGTGTGTGGGAACTTTTGCAACATATTTTCGGCTTTACCGACCGACCGTATCAGGACCACGGATTTGATCAATTTGAACGTAATAGATGGTCTGGTTTCATGGAATAAGAATATTCACAGTATGCGGACGCCATTAGCGAAGACGAGGGTTACACTGAGGACTGGACGGATTATTCCCATCCACCCTCTTGAAAGGATAGTTAGGAAAACATATTCCCATCTGCCCCCTTGGTAGTTTGAAGGCGGTGGATGAGAAAACAAATTCCCAACCGCCTCCTTGCTGGTTTAACTCTACTGTAGCTAGGGGTGTGGCAATAATAAAACGTCCATGCACGGTGCATCACTTGATGAGTTGAAACTGAGAATATTATAATTTATAACTTATTTATCCAGCGAACCATTGTAATTTAATTAAATGGAAAAGGCGGACTTATCACTACAAGTTATTTCTTCCCGTCATCCTTTGGAATGAAAAAAAACCTACTCGTAAGGCCAAGGGAAAGGCCATTTACCCGCGATTTGAAGATGCGTGGGTTGTAGGAGTAGGGAGAGATATATTCCCCAGAAGAGCATTCCCACAAGCATTCCACACCTTTGCAGTGCGACACAAGAACTATTTGCACTACTGGGTACCTACCTAATCTGTGTGTGACTTTAGTCTACAATAAATTATTTCCATGATTATTACTCATTTTCTCACGATTGGTTTTTTTTAGTTATTTTAATTTATTTTTCATTTCTTGAGCTCATTGACCAACAAATTGTGTTCATACATCTTACTTTACGTGTTAAATATGTGCGTCTTATATATTTTTCCGTGTGTTTTATCGAGTTCTGTAATATTTGTGTTTAGCAAATAAACTTTACCGATTACAGCAACGTCACTACTCCGCATAAATATAACGATTTATCTATGTAGAAGTATTGTGTTTACTCAAGTTAACAGTAATCTTATCCGCTGACCTCTTTAGGTTCTGAAGGCAATCCTGTTTCGAAAATTGATTCCTATCACAAGACGTGTCGCTGCCCGGCGAGAATAATTCATTAGATTATTGTACGACTTTGGACTCGCTGCGCTGTTACGATGGAAACGAGTGTGTATCGCATCGCATCTCGCATCGCAACCACCGCAGTCCGCCCGCCCGCACCTACAGAACATTACATTACTTACAAATTAATACAAACATCAAGTGAGAGTTTAACATCGTGTTATAACTAGCGCACCGAGGACTCCGTAGCCATCTATCTTCTAACTGACGGAGAACAATGTTTATCATTGTCAATTTGTGGCGTCAGGCAGGCATTGTCAATTTGTGGCGTCAGGCAGGCATTGTCAATTTGTGGCGTCAGGCAGGAATTGACAATTTGTGGCGTCAGGCAGGCATTGTCAATTTGTGGCGTCAGGCAGGCATTGTCAATTTGTGGCGTCAGGCAGGAATTGACAATTTGTGGCGTCAGGCAGGCATTGTCAATTTGTGGCGTCAGGCAGGCATTGTCAATTTGTGGCGTCAGGCAGGAATTGACAATTTGTGGCGTCAGGCAGGAATTGACAATTTGTGGCGTCAGGCAGGCATTGTCAATTTGTGGCGTCAGGCAGGGCTTGTCGCCCACAGCTGTTCATATTTGGTATATTATCATTTATCTCCATCGTCTGTGTGTGACGCGCTTGACAAGACAAAAATATTGTTGCGAATGACCCCACTTACCTAAAAAAAAAATTTGTCGGTCGATGTGCCGAACATTCTGTATATGAGTGGCATCTAGTCTAGTCAGACTCTTACTTGGGGAATGTATGGATTTCGAAAATATTATCGTATCTTAGCCGTGTGTGATGCATGGAGATAATATTACCTATAACATTTCATCTTCATCTTCATCTAATTTCTAAGGGCATCTAAGATAAAATATTATACTTGTATTTTCATTGTGTGTGACGTTCTTAACCATAAGGTTTCCACACGTATGTAAAAAAAAACGGCAAGTGAGAATCGGACTCGCGCACCGAGGGTTCCGTACCGCCACATAATTGGCCGGTTTTATCATTTGATGTTTTACTTCAGAGTTTGCACTATAATCACATCAAGTTTGACGCTTGTATGTATTACCGTTTTTTACGATAGAGCACAAACAAAATGATATATATTTTTTATTAGAAAAATGCAACATCGAAAATCATTGGAAAAAATACATCGCAAACATTATGCGACATCATTCATGAAGGTGCAATAAGATTGAAAATTTGGAAATAATACGTCACGACCAGGTTGCGTAGTTGGTTATCGCGTTGGCAGCTCAAGCCAGAGACCCAGGTTCGAATCCTGGCCGGGATGTATTTTTTCCAATGATTTTCGATGTTGCATTTTTCTAATAAAAAATATATATAAAGCGAGTACATGCTTAGTACTAACATATAAACATAAAAATATTATTAAAATGATATAACTACGAATTAACGATTTTCGGATTTTTCCTTTACTTGTGCTGTGCTTGTTCGCGCTTGTGGGACAGCTCAGCTAAATAAACAAAGCTATTCTAAAAGCGGTGCGGTGGCTGAGTGGTCTGTGGCCGCGTCGGCTTCTCTTGCGAGAGATCCGTACTTCGAATCCGGACGACGACGTGTACCAATGAGTTTTGTCTGACGGAAAAATGTATGTGCATACCTACACCTGCTTCCAAAGGGAAGTCTCGCGAGTATTTTCAATATAAATTATATCTTATTCTTGTTTGCAAAAGACATAAAACCAAGGAGAAATATAGCTATAACGATACCGTTAAAGATAACTATGACGATCTCATAACGATCCGAAATGGTAACGTGCGCGTATGTATGTACATGCCGTCTTATATTGAAAACGGCACACTCCCCAACAACAACAACAACAACAACAACAACAACCCGTCACGCGGTGCATTCATATTAGTATTCAGCCAGCTACCTTGCTAGTTCGGTGGTACCGCAGGGGAAACCCTCTGTGGTACCTAGTAAAGTACAACATGTCTTCACAACATACATTTATGTAGAACTTCTTAGGTTTGACTCTGCCCGCTTTAAATTCGCACACGCCTACACTACACATGCAATCCTATATGTTTTCTTACAAAAATAATTATCCCACCATTGTTCAAAGGAAGTGTGAAAGATAATCAAAATGCCGCCATTTCTCCACTAGTTTCTTTCAGCGAGTAGGTGGGTGCGTTGCCGGCAGCCGCCGCGCGCTGCGCCCCCGCGCCGCCGCCGCGCCGGTGCGAGTTTGGGTGGAGGCGAGCGCGGGCGCGAGGCGCTGCTGTGTTGTTGACGCTCCTAATTAAGTTAAGAATTTAGGAAGTGTGAAAGATAATCATAATGCCGCCATTTCTCCACGTTTCTTTCAGCGAGTAGGTGGGTGCGTTGCCGGCAGCCGTGACGCGCCGGTGCGAGTTTGGGTGGAGGCGAGAGCGGGCGCGAGGCGCTGCTGTGTTGTTGACGCTCCTAATTAAGTTAAGAATTTAGTTAATCAAACTGCCGCCATTTCTCCACGTTTCTTTCAGGGAGTAGGTGGGTGCGTTGCCGGCAGCCGCCGCGCCGGTGCGAGTTTGGGTGGAGGCGACCGCGGGCGCGAGGCGCTGCTGTGTTGTTGACGCTCCTAATTAAGTTAAGAATTTAGGAAGTGTGAAAGATAATCAAAATGCCGCCATTTCTCCACGTTTCTTTTAGCAAGTAGGTGGGTGCGTTGCCGGCAGCCGCCGCGCTGGTTCGAGTGTGGGTGGAGGCGAGCGCGGGAGCGAGGCGCTGCTGTGTTGTTGACGCTCCTAATTAAGTTAAGAATTTAGGAAGTGTGAAAGATAATCAAAATGCCGCCATTTCTCCACGTTTCTTTCAGCAAGTAGGTGGGTGCGTTGCCGGCAGCCGCCGGTTCGAGTGTGGGTGGAGGCGTGCGCGGGCGCGAGGCGCTGCTGTGTTGTTGACGCTCCTAATTAAGTTAAGAATGTAGGAAGTGTGAAAGATAATCAAAATGCCACCATTTCTTCACATTTCTTTCAGCGAGTAGGTGGGTGCGTTGCCGGCAGCCGGCGCGCCGGTGCGAGTGTGGGTGGAGGATGGTGGAGGCGGGCGCGGGCGCGAGGCGCTGCTGTGTTGTTGACGCTGCTCCTAATTAGCGGGTGCGAGTAGAGAATTTCGTCATGTCCTTGCCATCGGGATCAGGGGTTACGCGATAACCTCGCCTCGCCTGTTCACGCACACAACACTAGGTCCTAAGGGGCCGGAAGTTGACGCGATAAACTTCTGTCGAGGCGACACACTGTTGACTCGGCCGGCCCCTGCCTCCCCGCGCCGCCAAGCCGCCGCCTCTCCCCGCGTGCCACCGTCGTCGAACTATGACAACGCACCATGTAATTCTCACCTTTGCCGTAAATACTTTTGGCCAATATCTTGGAGGTGTGCCGAAGGGCTGACATTATTTTTAAAATAGAAAATAATGCATTGAAGCGCCACCTACTATCAAATAATTAGATCTTAAAAGTGCCACTATAATTTTTTAGACGATGTCAAAGTTGATAATTTTTCCGGTGCATTTCTCTTAGAAGAAGTCTAGAAGCGCCTCGTAAGTGCCACGAAATACACACTTATAGTCCGAGACACGTAAATAGACTTGGCCGGTTTTTTAACCCCTGACGAAAAAAGAGGTGTGTTATATATAAGTTTAACGTGTGTGTGTATGTATGTATGTGTGTAAGGGTGTATGGGTATGTCTGTCTGTGGCATCGTAGCTCCCAAACGAATGGACAGATTTGGATGCGGTTTTTTTTATTAGAAAGCTGGGTTAATCGGGATGGTTGTTAGCTGTGTTAGTAATCAAGTAATAAGTAATTAAGTAATCAAACAATTAATTAGTAGGCGGATTTGCATGCGGTTTTTTTTTTAAATAAAATTTAAATTGAAATTAAAAAAAAACCGACCCTTAAAAAGTAAAAAATAATTTCCTTTTACTTACTTAAAAGAGTCGAGGGACCACTAAGTCAATAAAATACAAAAACTCAAGCGACGCGGGTATTTACTTAGCGATCCTCCGACTCCTTTAAGGCTGCGATATGCATATTTTAGGAGAAAACAAGATTTTTGAAATTTAAAAAAAAATATTTCAGAGAAACCAGCCCACACAGAAAAAATATAAAAATTTATCACGAAAGCCAAAAATAAAGAGAACTTTATAAAAAAAATTGTACTGAAAATGTGGCTTATTTACTTAACAAACCCCCTTCAAACCCCACCTTGTCGTAAATAATTGGTAACATGGTGTTTTTTAGCAGATTTTTCCAGGGTCAACCTATACAAAAACGAAAAAACAATCCATAAAAAAAAAAAGGATCAACCCTCGTTCTCATCTTTTTCTTGGCCTTCTCCAGAATATTTTCTGTATAGGTGTCTTGATTTTCTTAACAATTTCTTCTAAAAAGACGTAATTTATGGTCCTCTGTCGTGTTTTTTTTTTTTGGCAAAAGTTACATGTTATTATAAGAAATAAATCTCTAAGCACGTTATATATAATTCATATATTTTTATTGAAAAGAAAAAAAAATCCGATTGAAAAATATGAGTACCTATTTGGTTTCGAAAATTATTCTAACAGGTGGTACATAATATAAGCAAAAACGCTCATTGTTTGCATGTTTTGCATCATCGGCGGAATAGGGCCTTAAGTAAGTAAACGGAAATAATTTTTTACTTTTTATGGGCCGGGGTTTTTTTTACCTTTGGTTTTTTTTTTCTTTGGTGCATTTGTTAGTTTATTTTTATCTGAAACCTCAATTGTATTTCTCTTCAGATACATATTTCGCTTGGGAAGTTTGTCAGTTCTTTTAATTCAATGATATTATACAATACACAATATTTGATTAAATAGATAGATGGAAAGCGGAAAATATAAAGAGAAAAATTCATCTCCAGCCAGCATGTGAGCCTGCGGTCTGCGGGCTAGTAATATACGAGTATATTCGGTGCTGCGGGTCTCAAGTTCTCAACTCAACAAGCCGCCCCGCCGCGCCAGCGCGCTAATCATCTTCGCTATCGCATACCGATACCGACCAACAATTCTCTGAGCATATTATACTTGCATGTAAAAAAATCTCAAGTCATCTTCTTACGACTTTGGAGACGATAGCGTAAGTGTGACTCTGATCTGAATTTGAAATTATGCAAGTTTGTGTCAGAATGCAGAAGCTTGAGTAGTAACGTAATAGCTGATATGAGTGTGCCGGCCGTCTGTTCAATGTGTGCCGTGCCGAGCACGCACCCAGGTTCGAGTCCTGACCGGATAGCGTATACTTTTCCGTGTTCAATAGGAACCGCCTTGAACCGCGCAACTCCCTTTTCAAACGCGTGCTCAATTCAAGGCGTACTTTTATTTTTTTTATGTGTTTATATAAAAAAAATAACCATAATCAATTTTTAATACCATAACAAAGCTTAACATAAAAAAGTAAAAAATAAAGTTCAGGGAAAAATATGTTTTTTTGTGGTTATAAAAAAAATAACCTAAAAATAAATTTTTATTAACCTGTTAGGGTATGCTTGCCATAAAAAAGTGAAAAAAAAAATTACTTGAGGGGACTCGAACCCACGACCATGAGATCGAAAAATTTATACACCGTCCTCTAACTACACTCTACCAATTAATTAACCACCAAAGCTCGTTCGTACATAAGTTACGAATCCTTGAATTTAACACCAGTTGGGATGCGCGTTTCATTGCTTCCTATTGAACACGCGACCAGTTACGAATGTTTCTCTTTATTTTGAAATGATGAAATGAAATGAAATAATTTATTTATTCGTAACTGGTAACGTAACTTCACATAACAATAACTCACAAAAAAATATAATGAACAAATATGTAGATATGACAAAAAGGCTCAGCTCACTCACTATGTAAGACAGCGAAGGTGGTTTTCAGGAGGTCCCCTGAAAATCTCCTTCGCTTCGCCTTTTCGGCTTTGCATCTATGTAACCAAACATTGTACAGCAGCGGCTACATGCTTATAAAACATTGATAATGAAGATATAGATTTTTACAGAAAAACATTCCTTTCACCCCACAGTGCGGCGCCCACCGACAACGAAGACGACGAAGCCCAACGATAGTAATGGTAAGGTTATGTTACAGTTACAGTAGGCGCGCGCCGCCGCTACTCTTTTATCAACTCTAGCCCACTTCGCAGCACACCCGTCCACGCGGACCTGCCTGCCGCCAGCGCCATTCGGGTGTCACCATCGACTTATATATTACTGATGTCACACATTGCTGTGCTGGCGTCTAGGCTGGCGTGATACGTTATTGAGAAATCGAATATGATGCTCGTGCGTGCTTACTTACTACGGGCGAGCGACGCCATGCTGGCGCTCTGTGGTACTGATTCAAATACGTGTGACGAGACAGGTTAGCGGTGACGGTTGTATGGACAGTATCTACTATTTTCCAAGTGTATAGGTATTTTCAGCGTGAACGTCGCAATATCGGGTTTACTCGCGGCGCGGCGGCGGCGCCGGCGGCGCGGCGGCGGCGGTGCGCGCGCGGCGGCTGAGGCGCGGCGGGTGTGATGCTCCAGAAACATTGTTGTAGTCGCGTGTGCGCAGGCGCCTCGCCGCCGCGCCGCGCCGGCCAGACTCGATAATTAATCGATTATATTAATTTAATTAGTGAGTGACGTCGGCACAGCTGCGCAAAGTGGCGACAGCTGTGCACACACATGCGGAAAGCCTCGGCTCGGCGTTACGCTCCGCTGGGAAATGTGCTCGGGAAAGTCTAGAGGTTAGGCGAGCTGCGTCGAAGCCTCGCCCCATTGCGATTTATAGGTCGACGACGTCGTCGCACAGTATGAAATTTGGCCTGATTTTCGGACATGGTTTTTTTACTCCAGAACTAGTCAGTCTTTAGTATTTTAAAAGGTAGAGTAGAACTCCCGTGGGTCAGTTATGTATACTTCCAAAGTTATAAATTTTTGAAAAACAAACTTTTTTTTGGCCGAAAAATTAAAAAAAATTATTGCTCCGAGATTATGGAATATATTAATAATTATATTTTTCAATATACAAGAATGACTTTACCCCCCTTACTTGAAGCTATTTCAAACCTCCTACAGTTAGTACAAAACGAGTAAAAATTTATTTTTTATTTTACGTTTTTATTTTTTTTCTCCTAAACCAAGTCGCATTAGCACAAAATTCTTACATTACAATTAACCCTAGACCATGTTTAATAAGTACCAGAAAAAACAAAAGATAATCCCGCTTGGTATAGGAGTTATAGCTACTCAAGTTTTTTCGTTAGGGTTGCCATAAAATTTCGGCCCAAGTTTGGCCGAAAATTTTAAACAACTAAATAATAGTTTGTCCAAATATATCTATGAATAAATTAACCAAGACTTGAAATAGACCAACAGTAAAAAAAATTGTGAGAAATTTTAAATTTTAACGTGAAAATCCGTTGTCTCTGCCTACCCCACTGGGAAACAGGCGTGACGTTATGTATGTATGTATGTAGTAAAAAAAATTCTTAAAATATACCTACAGATAAGTACAGAGTAATTAAAATAATAAATAAAAAACAAGATACGTTTTATGGAATATAATATTTATTTGCATATTTCTTTACATTTATTATTTTAGGGTTAGGCAGGGGATGAACAAAAATAATGATGCCAATTTATTAATAATAATTTCAATAATAACAGTATTGAAGAATACTTACACTCCATTCAACCTAGCAACTATTGCCGAGCGGTTTCTCTTTCTCTATACTTCTCGCTCTCGCAAAGAGTGATTGAAGTGACTGTGAACTGAGGTTATGAATATAGTTTAATTTAAAAAATGTATTTTATTATTGTTTATTTATTTGATGAATGAAATTTTGCAATAAACCTGTTTATTTTTTGCTTGGAATCATGTTAAATATTTATATTTTCACGGTAAATTATTAAATATTAAAATTATATATTATTTAAATTTTGTGCCTAATGTACTTACTTCAGCCACCGTTTCAGCTGTTCGTTCTATTGTATTGTAGGTGGCTAAGTTAACGCAGTGCCGTAATACCGGGTAATTCCATATTCATCACTGTCTGATGATTCCCCCACGTCACAGAGGTCCTCGTCACTGCCGCTGCTATCCTCACGTAGATTTATGATATCCATCCATCTGTCACGTGAACTTTTGTTTTGGTCATAACTCAAGAACCACTGGTGCTAGACTCATCGTGTTGGTACTCAAACTTCAGGTCTCGGTGAGATCTATCCATCTGTCACGTGAACTTTTGTTTTGGTCATAACTCGAGAACCACTCGTGCTAGACCCATCGTGTTGGTACTCAAACTTCAGGTCTCGGTGAGATCTATCCATCTGTCACGTGAAATTTTGTTTTGGTCATATCTCGAGAACCACTGGTGCTAGACCCATTGTGTTGGTACTCAAACTTCAGGTCTTGGTGAGATCTATCCATCTGTCACATGAGCTTTTGTTTTGGTCATAACTCGAGAACCACTGGTGCTAGACCCATCGTGTTGGCACTCAAACTTCAGGTCTCGGTGAGATCTATCCATCTGTCACATGAACTTTTGTGTTGGTCATAACTCGAGAACCACTGGTGCTAGACCCATCGTGTTGGTACTCAAACTTCAGGTCTCGGTGAGATCTATCCATCTGTCACATAAACTTTTGTTTTGGTCATAACTCGAGAACCACTGGTGCTAGACCCATCGTGTTGGTACTCAAACTTCAGGTCTCGGTGAGATCTATCCATCTGTCACGTGAACTTTTGTTTTGGTCATAACTCGAGAACCACTCGTGCTAGACCCATCGTGTTGGTACTCAAACTTCAGGTCTCGGTGAGATCTATCCATCTGTCACGTGAAATTTTGTTTTGGTCATATCTCGAGAACCACTGGTGCTAGACCCATTGTGTTGGTACTCAAACTTCAGGTCTTGGTGAGATCTATCCATCTGTCACATGAGCTTTTGTTTTGGTCATAACTCGAGAACCACTGGTGCTAGACCCATCGTGTTGGCACTCAAACTTCAGGTCTCGGTGAGATCTATCCATCTGTCACATGAACTTTTGTGTTGGTCATAACTCGAGAACCACTGGTGCTAGACCCATCGTGTTGGTACTCAAACTTCAGGTCTCGGTGAGATCTATCCATCTGTCACATAAACTTTTGTTTTGGTCATAACTCGAGAACCACTGGTGCTAGACCCATCGTGTTGGTACTCAAACTTCAGGTCTCGGTGAGATCTATCCATCTGTCACATGAATTTTTGTTTTGGTCATAACTCGAGAACCACTGGTGCTAGACCCATCGTGTTGGTACTCAAACTTCAGGTCTTGGTGAGATCTATCCATCTGTCACACAAAATTTTGTTTTGGTATAACTATATAACTCGAGAACCACTGGTGCTAGACCCATCGTGTTGGTACTCAAACTTCAGGCCTCGGTGAGATCTATCCATCTGTCACGTGAACCTTTGTTTTGGTCATAACTCAAGAACCACTGGTGCTAGGCCCATCGTTTTGGTACTCAAACTTCAGGTCTCTTCAGGACCAAAACAAAAGTTCATGTGACAGATGGATAGATCTCACCGAGACCTGAAGTTTGAGTACCAACACAATGGGTCTAGCTTCAGTGGTTCTCGAGTTATGACCAAAACAAAAGTTCATTAGACAGATGGATAGATCTCACCGAGACCTGAAGTATGAGTACCAACACGATGGGTCTAGCACCAGTGGTTCTCGAGTTATAACCAAAACAAAAGTTCACGTGACAGATGGATAGATCTCACCGAGACCTGAAGTTTCAGTACCAACACGATGGGTGTAGCACCAGTGGTTCTCGAGTTATGACCAAAACAAAGGTTCACGTGACAGATGGATAGATCTCACCGAGACCTGAAGTTTGAGTACCAACATGATGGGTCTAGCACCAGTGGTTCTCGAGTTATGACTAATACAAAAGTTCACGTGACAGATGGATAGATCTCACCGAGACCTGAAGTTTGAGAACCAACACGTTGGGTCTAGCACCAGTGGTTCTCGAGTTATGACCAAAACCAAAGTTCATGTGACAGTTGGATAGATTTCACCGAGACCTGAAGTTTGAGTACCAACACGATGGGTCTAGCACCAGTGGTTCTCGAGTTATGACCAACACAAAAGTTCATGTGACAGATGGATAGATCTCACCGAGACCTGAAGTTTGAGTGCCAACACGATGGGTCTAGCACCAGTGGTTCTCGAGTTATGTATGACCAAACAAACAAACAAACAAACAATTTACTTTCGCATTTATTATAAAGTGAGTAACGTAATTTTCTTATGATTGTTGCATGCATGCATTGCATAGTGCCATTCAGTTTTTGTGAAAAACAACATGTGAAAAATATGCAAAACAATTTTATTATTATGACTATGACGCCTATGAAAGGCTACTGATTGTAATGCGTTGACTCAGAATAAAAACGCAATACTAACTCCCAGGCGCAGCGGCGCACGCGCCGTTATGGTTTTGAGATGGCTTACGCATACACCTATGACTCACACATACAACGTTGTGTCCTGTGTAAAGAAGGGTAATAACCGTTGCGAGAGCGAGAAACCGCTCGGCATTAGTTGCTAGGATGAACGGAGTATAGGCTACGAATATTTCCGAAATGAAAACAATTGTTAATCCTCTTAATCCAATTGAAGTGGATGGATGAGAAGAGCGGAAGACCGCGTGTGGTGGCGTGCCTTGGGAGAGGCCTATGTCCAGCAGTGGACCGATACGGGCTGATGATGATGATGATGATGATGATGATGTTAATCCTCAGCATTGAGAAATAGGCCACCTTCTCCCAGACCTAGACACTCATCAAGCGCCTGATTTTCCGCATCGATTTTGATTTCCTCAGCATCCTTCGGTGCAGATTCTTCGGCGAAAGTGTTGGCATCTGCCGGTTTTAGCAATGCTAATGCCTGAGCTGGAAGTGGTAACTTTCGCAACTTTTTCTGTCTGTGGCGCAACCTAATGTTGGAGATGAGAGGATCTCTAGGCATTTTCTAACAGAAAAGCTTTGGGGTATGACAGCTAATTTCTTACCAATGTTTTTATTGATATAATTTGGAATGTTTACAATAGCTAACGTATACCTACGTGCATCAGAGCACGTTAAAACAATCGAAAGTTACTAACTAGGTATATCACTACTAGAAATATTTTTTTTAATCCCGGGAATTTTTCATTATTTTCAAAAGGGACCATATCAATATAATGACTGCATAACGCAATTATAAAAAATCGCTTTACCGTATCCGATCATGATAATTAATCATAATTTAATAAAAAATTCACTTTCGGCCAAAAAATAAAATTAAACTACGATTCGAAAAGTGCCAACCCTGACTGTAAAATTGTCGGCCTAAACATTATTTAGTTAAAACTCCTATACCAAGCGGGATTATCTTTTAGTTTTTTTAGCACTTATTAAACAAGGTCTGGGGTTATTTGTAATGTAAGAATTTTGTGCTAATGCGACTTGGTTTAGGAGAAAAAAAATAAAAATGAAAAATAAAAAAAAAATTATTGCTCGTTTTGTACTAACTGTAGAAGGTTCGAAATTGCTTCAAAAAATGGGGCTATAGTCATTCTTGTATATAAAAAAATATTATTATTAATATTTTCCATAATCTCGGAGTAATATTTTTTTTTTATTTTTCGGCCAAAAAAAACTTACCTTTTTCAAAAATTCATAACTTTGCAACTATACGTAACTGACACACGGGAGTTCTACTCTAGCTTTTAAAATAGTAAAGACTAACTAGTTTGGGAATAAAAATACCATGTCCGAAAATCAGGTCAAATTTCATACTGTGCGTCGTCGTCGTGTGTCGTCGCGTCGTCGTCGCCGCCACTGTTTCAATAATCAAATAATAACAAAAGACGGCGCGCGCGCAGGCGCAGACTCGCCTGCGCGCGCGCCGCGCCGCCCTCCCACCGCGCCCCGTCGCGTTGACAAATCGGAAAAACACGAAACAAAACCGATTGAGAAAATACTGAATGACAGAGTAAACTAGGAGAAGGTTGAAGTGGGTTCAAGCTAACTAGACCAAACAGGCGACGACCGACGACGGCGGCGCGGCGGAGGCGGCGGCGGCGCGGCGCCGCGGCGGAGACGCGCGACGTTATGTTAGATTGCGTTGGTTGGATATACCCACCCATGCAGGTACTTAGCTTCACAATTTGATTGTAGTGCTCATACACCATATAGGCACAGATATAGGTAAGTTGGTAAGTAAGTAGGTAGTCATTCAGAATATGTAATTTTTCTTATTTTATGGTTTATATTATATATTTTTTAATATATTTTTTGTATGAATACTTATGTACAAAGATGTCAGCCTCAGTAGCTCAGTAGGGCGGTCGGTCGAATGTTGTTAAGCAATGCTGAGCGCGGTCAGTACTTGGATGGATGGGTGACCGCTCGGGCGCTCGACCGTTGGAGGCTGTCAAACTGTGTAGATCCCTTCCCTTCTTATCTTACTAGGTGGTAGGGTTTTTCCCGGCCGGGTTGTTACCACCGCACTGAACGAAACGTCGGTCGAAATGGCTATGTAAATAGTTCGTGTTTTCCGTTCAGTTCAGTGTAGCCGATATGAAATTATGGGAAGCACTGACATGGCACCTAGTTCACACGGTGTTATGGGCTGACATCACGGATGTTGTAGTGTAGGTGTCAGTTTCCATAAAAAAGGAGTAAATATTATAGACTAGAAGTTTTTTTTTCCTTTCTACGACAGTGACGTATCACGTGTCCGATCCGATCAGTGCGGTGGTAACAACCGGGGCGGGATAAACCCTACCTACCACCTAGTAAGGTAAGAAGGGAAGGAACCTACAGTTTTACGTGAAATCCGAAACTGGCAATGTTATGCTTCAATTATGTCTTTCAGCGACTTTAAAAAACCGAAGGTTGTATGGAGCCTAGCGCAGCTCGGGGGATCCACTCGGACTGCTTTTCAGCTTGCCCATCCATCCGGTCGTCGGGAAATTAAAATCTGAATTAATATTATGGTATCCGGACGATGGAAGCTTGGTTCATGAATAAAAATTTTTTTTTAAAATTTTACTCTGGTGAAAAGCGTGAATGTTTTTTCTGCGCTAGCTGACTGGATTTATTCCAAGATAGAAAAAGTCTTACCCGACTTTCACGTGACAGATAGGGATAACTTTAACCTGCCGGGCGCGTCAATCATCATAAAAGCCACACCAGGTTTCTTAGAATGTAAAACTTTATATTTGTGGGGCTCGTTTATGACAGCCTACCTCAGCTCAGCTGCTGTCCCACGTAAAACATTTTAATTAAATTTCAAATTTATTTATTAGTTTATAAGTGTGTACATTACTGCCTAAGCGTTACTCAAAGCTTGTCTGGGCTTCGACATCGGTACCTTGAGAGCGACACCGTCCCGACTTAAATATAACTTTCAGCTAAAATCAATGCAGGCCACTCTGCCCGTAGACCCCAGGGTGCGTCGTGTGGGGGACATTGGGGTCCCGGCTTTTCTCACCTTGGCATGTGTCGTCTCGGACCTTGACCAGAATATAGGACTGAGAAATAGTAAATCTACCTGAGCCCATCGATCTACCACAGCATTAGATTTGGTAAAGAAATACCTATTGGTACACTACACATAACATGGAACGGGTCGTCTTGTATTCACTCAGTCAATGCATACGATTACCCCGCTCACAGATTGGATAGTTAGCATTACTCTAACAGCTGTGTGTCTAATTCATCCAAAAGGGCACGTCGAGTTTTCCGTAAAATCCGTAAACTCCTGTGTTTGTTTACTATTACTTATCTAAGCGTGGTTCTTATCTATATCTTATCCAACATTATGAGAGTGGAAGAGGCGGCAGAGGTGTGTCAGGATCGTGGCACACGAAGATCGGTTGTCTTTGCCTATCACACTGGAAAACAGGCGTGACGCTATGTATGTATGTTTTTAGTATTTGTGTATGTTACCGTAAATAGCCGAAATCCGTAATAAATAACGCAAAATAAGTAAACGAATAAGGACGTGAGGTATCGTCTCCCACGAAATAGCCCGGCGGGGGCGCGGCGGAGCGGCGGCGGCTGCACAAACATCAGCCACCACGCTGTCCGCTGTACACGCGAAGGCTGCGACATTACATCTGCACCTGCGGCTACTCAATGCTCCCTAAGGGTCGCCCGCGCGCCACAACCCTAGCTGAAGAACAATAAATGCCTACTCGGCAGTGAAGTCGAACTGCCACTTACTCCCTTAGAGGGGAAAATCATTGCGGGTTGAATCTTAAACTCAGTTTATGGGGACCGTGTCGGTCCGGGGGGTACCGGGTACTGCAGGCATCCAGTGTGGGAATGTGGCTGGAGTAAGTAGAAAAAAATTTTTTTTTCGTAGTTTAAGTTTGAACTTGAACTTGAACTTGCAGCACCTCCCAGCCAGGAGTTCTCCCACAACGGTGTAAGACCGAAGACACCAGGAGGTGCGTTTATTTTTCAGGATTTTAGGAAGACACGCTCGAGGATGGGTTAGAAAGTGAAATAATCGACCGGCTTATGTTTCAGCCTGAAGCCAATATGGGAGTATGTGAAAAGACGGGATATTGGGATTTGTTGGAATGAGCGTTGCTGCGTTATTGGCTTCTCTCTTCTTTTCTTCTGTTTTCTGGTGCACTATCGTTTGATCAGCTCGCTGCTTGTGTCTGGTTCGTTTTAATAATTTTAATTTATAAATTGTAAATGAATATTGAAAGGTTATTTTGAATTTGAATTAGAATATACCTGCTTAGTTATTTTATGCCAATATTTTAGTGCCTGATAGATTAGTGCCATATATCTACAAGAGGAACTTGGCATTTCGTTTATTTATTACACGAACCAAACTTCAAATATAATTTAATTAGATACCTACTTACATACTTGCATTATTTAATATGGTTTACCTAGATTTTCAAAGTTTCTTTGTCTAGTTTCTGAGGTCGTTTTCCGATGAATAGGTAGGTTAGGTAGGTAGTGATAATCATACAATGAATAAATAGAGTTATCGATTGCAATACACGAGAATATGTACTTATAGATAGGGAGATACCTATGCATGTATATACCTACCGACTTATATGTAGGTGTAGATAAATAATATCTGATAGTAGTTACCTAAACACATTTAATACATAACGAAGAAAGGTAGGTATTATAAATAGGCTAATAGGTAGCTAGTAGATAAGCGAAGTTATGAAAAATATTTACGATCACGTGGTCTTAAGGATACGAAAGAAACCAAGGTTGTCGTAATATTATTTAGAACATTAGGATATTAATTAATTCTATCGAGATACCAAATATAGAGAATGATAGATAATAGTGCAAGCGCGAGCGGTGGAGCGGCGACGACCGCGAGACGCACACGTCACCGCGGCGCGCGCGCGCGCGCGGCGGGTGGGCGGGGGCGGCGCGGCGCGCGTGTGTGTGTGCGTCCGTGTGGCGCGCGGTAGGTATCGCGAGAGGCCGTGTCGGGGGCGCCGCGCCGCACACAGACACACGCACACACTCGACCGCCGCCGACGCCCGGCCAATCGGAGCGCGCCGCGCCGCTCGTACACCCGCTCTCGCAAAAAGCGGATTTTCTCGAGAAAATCGCCACCATTTTGTGAGTGTTTAAGCCATCCCGACCCCCGCGCTGGCCTCTCCACTCCGCTTTCGAGCACCCCGGAAGCCTCTCGCTCGCGGACGACGCCCAAAAAATTCAGAACTGTTCGCGGGAGCCTCCGCGCGGCGGTGCACATTTTTAATTTTCAGCCCTTAAATTGTGGACCCAACTCGAAATATATTGCGGCTATAGGTAAACTGTGAACGGCGACGCGGGGTGCGAGCGAGGTGAGCCACGCGGGGGGCGCGCGGCGGCGGCGGCGCGCACCCCGCCCTAGTCGCGCCCGCCCCGCCCGGCCACGCTCTCCGCCCGCCTAATCTCATACTTTTTCTCACACGATCGCACTAGAACCCCACGACACACATACGAACCATTTAAATATTTGGCCAAATACTATAGCGGCGAGGGAGCGCGGGACAAGGGACGCGCTCGCGGTGGCGAGGATCGCGGGCGCACTCCTCCCGCTCAGTAGAAGTAGGAAAGCCTAGATACCTATGCGTACTAGCCGGTACATTCTGTGCATACTAACAGCAGCGGTAGGTACGTAACAATAGCCATCGTTTTTATTGAAATACTTACTGAATGTTTAAACATTGAAAGGTGGAGCGCACAGGCGCGGCTCCCAGCTCGACGATATTCCAGCAACTATGATTGAGAATGCTTCAGAACGCACCCTACAAATTGTTACAAAAATTAATTCGACCATTAAAATGAGTAGCCACTACAACTAGGTAGGTATTGAAATAGGTAGCTAACTATATATGTATAGTAGATAAGAAGGTAATAATCAGATTAAAACATAACTATCTATCTAATGAGGGTGTATCGCGAGGTTATAGGTAGGTACATACTTACTGTAAGTCGATAGCTAGGTAAGTATAGCAACCTACTGCGCTACTGTTTTTCATTTTCTCATACATGTAACCGCAGCAGCGGCTTATCCTTAGGCACCTACCTACTTAGCTATTAGCTAGCTACCTACATCCCGTAGGATAAAAGTGCTACCTGTGGTGCTACTGTCATACATAAGTAGGTATCTAAGCACCTAGCTACTTACTGCTTTATTAAAAATGCAACATCCAATATGATAAGAATACATAAAAACTTTAGTCTACAAGGATTCTAAGATTACTATAGAAAAATTTGGCTTAGGTACCATAGTTAGTAGGTATTTGCGGTCTTTGGCCGACACGAGCCTGACGATGAACTGCACGCTCCAGTCCGAAACGTCGGCCTGAAATTACCGCGAATATTAACCATGGTAAGACAAATTAACCCAGTAAATGTGCCTAAGATACCAACCAAAAACACAATCAACAATAATACTTTTGTAGACAAATCGAAAGCATTGTCAAGGTAAAGCTATATATTCCTACCCACTCTTGAATATTTACTTGGCCGGTTTTTCTCTGAAACGTATACAAACAACATAATTTATCTATCTACTTCTTTACATGGTACATACAATCATACATACATACTTATAATAATATCATTTCAAGTTCACATGCGGGCATACCTCTGTCTTACTTACTGCCACTTATTCGATTGCTATTCATCGCAGTCGCAACGCAACCGATGATGCGGCAACGAATGTCATATTATTCATGAACCCATGATTCATATTGTCTAAAAAAAACTACGTAGGTATATTAATTTGCAGTGCTTAGTTAAATTCATCCTACCTACCTCGATATGGTTTGACATGCATTGCATGCATGCTAGGTTATGAACCGCGACATTATGGCGCTGTGTAGCGCCTTGCCATCCATACAAGTAGGTAACTATTAGGTAATTAATCTGTGCCCCCATACCTAAGGTGACTAGCGACGCCCATGGACATTCGGTCGTTTGTATGGGTTGCCAATGCCATGCCGGCCTGACATATGCCTATTTACCCTTCTCTTGGAGGACCCGAGCGAGACCTTACTTGTGGGCATATAATGTATTTACCTATTTCTATGGGCAGGGAGAGCGTTCCAGAGTTTACCGGTTCGGTATAAGTAGATGAAAGATGTAGGTACAGAACCGATTTGTAGGTACTTGAACCAGGGAGTAGGCCAGTTTATATTATAGGCCAGGGAAAAATAAGAAAAAAAAAATCGGAGTAATTTGTTTTTGATAATATGAGCATTTTTTTAAAAACGTTAAAAATTGACATTTTTAGGTACTACGACTTCAAATTAGCAAATATAATTATTAAATGTTTTTATTGGTAGCCTAAAAAACTCTGCTATTGATTAGTATCCCAAATAAAACCAGAATGCCTGTAATTTTACCAAAAAAAATATTTAGTTCAATTTTTTTCTAAAAAAATTAATGACTCAGATTTTTTTTTTCTTATTTCTCTCTGGCTAGTGATAAACTGGGCTACTCCCTGGTTCCCGCTTGACGTTGAGTTTTGGGACACGTTGTATTGTCCTCGGTACGTCCAGCATGTAGTGGAGGGGGAAAGGGCACGTCCGCGGCGGAGCGGGCGAGGGGGATAGCGCCAAACACGCCTGCTGCAGCGAGCACTCAAAATGGAACAGATAAGCGATAGATCTGGAGCCGATATTCCTACGGAGTTGCTGTAATTCTAGATCGCGGGACACTTGGGGGTGAACCGGCCACCGCACCGGTCGCAACGCTCGCTCGGCTCTGTATTGAGTTCATTAGGTAGCTGGGCAGAAATACGAGGGGTGGCTGATAGATAAGTAATCTACCTGAAAATGAAAGAAAAGACTTGTATAGGTATTTATTTTTATTTTTCAGGATAGTCGCCTGCAACTGTGATGCACTTATTAAATTTGTCAATAAGTGACATCTGCAGACCGTTGAAATAAAATTCTTTATTTTGCTCGTCAAAATGGTTATTTACGGCAGCCTTCATATATTCGTCTGTAAAAAATTTGCTTCCCCTTAAGTTTTTCTTTAATTTTCTGAACAGGAAATGTTACACGGGGCCAAATCTGGACTATAAGGAGGGTGATTGATTTAGACGAGTAAAGTGAATTTGAAAAAGTTTGAGCTGAGCACATTATTTAGGTATACCTATTAAATAATTAGGTACCTTAATGTATCTATAAAAATGAGTAGGTAGCCACTAAACTAGATAGTAGTTTATATATCTACCTACATATAGTAAATAAGTAGATAATAACCAGATTAACTAGTAGGTTTATAAAGTATAGTACTTACTTGCTTACTATACTTACTTATATCTAAGTAACCTAGGTATCTAACCTACCTACACCTAGTTTTGTTTGCTAACCTGAAGTGAATGAAAGTCGACTTTGTTCGACTGAACTAACACGTATGCAAGTAGGTAAAGCTAGATTTATAATTACTAAAGCTTTTAAAGTAAGTCTTCACTGTCCACCTTACGATTACAGACTGTGTGCTGTCCTCGAGGTGTGCTCGAGGGTTGCTCCGCGCCCGCCCGCGCACGCCCCGCCCGCCCCGCGCGCGCCCGACACACTGTGACACACCGGCCGACACTGCCGCTGCCGCCTGCACTAATACTTGTATAATCCCTACTACTCTAGCTCACATCTACCTACCTACATAGGTACATCTCATTTCATACATTTTCTTATTGTTAGATTTTTGGTTATGCTCTGATAAAAAATATAAAAAAAAACTACATTTTCCACATAATTCAATTTAAAAACTTTCTTTTAATATTTTTTTTCTCTCCTGATTTATATAACTGTATTTTTGTTTTGTTTTATTTGTACTTGTTCCATGAATGTATATTTAATGTTTGTACTTAGGTATTTAGTTTTTGTTGAGTTATCTAATTTAGTTTATTTATAATAATTTATTATGTATTCATGTTGCGATTGTCCGTAATTTTATAGATAGTTCCATTGTTTTTCTTTGTCAATATGTATAATTTTCTTAAATTGTGTGTGGATAAAGCTGAATAAAAAAAATATAAATGTTGGTACGTAAGTACATACCTAGGTGATGTCATGTGTCAGACAGGTACCATAAAAATAACATAAATAACAACACCGCTCCGCCCTCTTCGCGGAGTTCCCGGGTCCAGTTACGTAGAGCTGCCACTTCTTGTACTACCAGCGCACACCCTTCACCAAGGTTCGCCGCTCCATCGCCGACGTTTGCCGGCGACGACGGCGAACAAGGTCGCGCTTCCGCCACACCAACCACGACGGGACGACGACGTCCGCCACATGACACATAACCGGTCTGCTTGGGGCTATCGGGGCTCGGTGCTCCGTCTACAGCCCCCGCTACCGGTGTGGTGGCAAAGTGCGCAACGGCGACGCACGCACGACGAGCGAAGACGATGAAAGGGCTGCGTGACGTTCGCCACGCAGGCCGGCGGCGGATACGTTAGCTCTCCGAGATGGAGGTGGTTGGTGGCCTACGAGTCTAGTACCACCACCTATCGCTCGTAGCTTGCCTCGCGTCGTCTCGGAGAGCTCCGTAGCCACGCGTGCTTGGAGGCTTGCCTCCCGCCGCTGGTGGAAATTACCGTTTTTATTTTGATTTTGTGTTAATTTTGTGTATTTTTATTACTTTTTGTAAAATGTATGAAAAATTAATATAAAATTATAAAAACGTGAATAAAGAAACATATTATGTGTTATCTACACGAAGATTATGAAGAGAGTTTCAATACTGCAAATCAGCATATTTAACATACGGCTGAAGGGCGGCTCGCGGTCGCCCCTCTGCCGCCCCTCCGCTCCCTCCCTGCGCGCGCCGCGCCCGCCCCAGTTCGCGGCGCAGAGGAAACTAGCGCGGGCGGCGCACTATGCCGCCCTACACAGGCAACTGTAAATTTTTTTTTTTGCAACGTGCCATCTTGGGTAATGAAATATAGTTGGTTCGATAGGCCATGAAAGGTAGTGTTTTTATACGTGCATATTTTAGGTTTTAGTTGAATTTCCTCGGTTATTTATTATAACTTATAATGACAGTGGAAAGTTGATCAAATTCTTTGCGCAAACATCCACATTTTTTTTTTTTATGGAACCTGACACGGTTGGCTACATCACCTACAACATCCGTGATGTCAGCCCATAACACAGGGTGAACTAGGTGCCATGTCAGTGCTTCCCTTCATTCCATGTCGGCTACACTAAACTGGACGGAAAACACGAACTATTTACATAGCCGTTTCGACCGACGTTTCGTTCAGTGCGGTGGTACCAACCCGGCCGGGATAAACCCTACCACCTAGTAAGGTAAGAAGGGAAGGGACCTACAGTTTAACGTGGAATCCGAACCACGGTCAGCCTCCAACGGTCGAGCGGTCACCCACCCAATCACTGACCGCGCTCAGAACCGCGCCACTGAGCTACCGAGGCTGACGAATTTTCTTCTTATCCCTTAGTCGACTTTTACGACATGCGACGGGGAGAGATGCAGTGGGGCTATTCTTTTTAAGTACCGACCCTACACGGTACAAAACATCTTAGGGGAGCGCATATTTATGTATATATATTTTTTTAAATACTTAAGTAAACATATAGAACCCCATACATATTCGAAAAGCATACTTCTTGGGCTTTTAGGTAATGGTAACTTGTGTTTTTTTAAGATATCAGTAATATTTAAAGCACTAACGAAAACGCAAAATTTATCAAACACTAAAATTTTCGTCTAAGCTTTCAAAATAATATCAGGGTCTGCCCGGGTGAACATTATAATGGTTTTCTACAGCCAGTACCTACATTGTTTATTTAGAATCAATAACAACTTTTTGCAAAACTCTGCAAATTAGTACGAAAATTGAAAAAAGATGTGTGCTGTTCGTGCACTGGGAGCGTTCGCGTGAATTTAAGTGTGTATGCATGTACAATGTACTTTTATTTGAAAAAAAAAAATAACTTAAGAGTAAGTACTAAGTTGAGAGACTGAATGTATAGGTATATGTATATGTAAAGGAAATACACTACATTCTCAGCATTCTCACGGTATACGATCCTTATATATATATATTTTTTTATATAGAAACTGACACGGTTGGCTACATCACCTACAACATCCGTGATGTCAGCTCATAACACCGCGTGAACTAGGTGCCACATCAGTGCATATAACACATATAAGAAGAAAAGAAACGAAGGTATCCAAAGCTTAAATACCGAAGCTATAGAACTGTTGGAATATGACCAAATAAACTTTTTATACTTGAAACCTTATTGTTAATTAATTTAATTTTTGTTAATTTTACATTTAAAAAAACCAAAAAATCCACTACATATCTACTCTTTCAGTGCAAGTTTAGTTTACCCGAGCGAAGCCGGGTTCGCAGCTAATCATATATAATAATAAGAGTATACCCTCCTCAGGCCGGATCTTGTACTATTACAAACTTATCTACGACTATTCACTCACACGCACGACACATACACCGATGTATTATACGTATACATGTCGCGCGGACGGAATACCTACACCACACACACCACAACAAGGAAGGACCGATAGACAAACCAATATATAGCGCTATAATACCTACGTGAGGTGCTGCGCTGCTGGTGAGGAGAGGAGAGCGCTGCCAATAGCGAACAACTACGCAGCTAACATACAGGAAGACGGCACGCACGAGTAAAGGTCGCCTGAAAGAAATCTACTTAATTTATTGATTTATTGGGTCTTCGACATGTAGGACATACATATTTAGAGTACATTTAGCTTACGTATACTTATAATGGAAGATCACTGCTTTCTTAAAAGTATTGCATATTGCACTGGCAGTTAGCCAGCGCGAGAATCTATGCTTTGCCATGGAGCCAATTTAGAATGAATTTCAAAATTCAACGTAATATTCTCAAATGTTTTCGAATGAGTCGTTTTGTCTTGTCGATTTTGTTTACAAATAGTGTAGAGTTCGGAACCATACGCCAAAATCTACTGATGCACAAAATATTTAATATGGAATAAATGATTTTCCATTGCATCATCTTCAAGAGTTTTTCATCTTCAAGAATTTATTCAAGAATATTCAGTATTCACTGGTGAAGTAAACATCAGTTCAATATGCACCTCAATCGTCCATAAAAAAAAATGTATGTTCAGTAAGCAAAAGGATGTGGATGGTTCAATGACGTATGGATGGATTAATAAAGTAAGTAAGTATGCCTAGCTACTTATTGTATCTAGGTACCTACAACGATCAGCTTTCTATATTTCACAATAATATATTTTACAAAAACCAAGTGCGAGTCGGATTCGCGCACCGAGGCTTCCGTACCACCAAGTACTTGGCCGGTTTTTGTTATTTGTTGTTTTACTTTAGAGTTTGCACTATAATTACACCAAGTTTGACGCTAGTATGTATTACCGTTTGTACGATAGAGCAAAAACAAAACTTTGAAAAAAAAAACACATTTCTTTATTTGTTAGGATATCCGCCACTCGCATTTTCTGTGAAAATTTCAATCGCCTAGGCAATGATATTATAAGTTAAAAGGATGTAGATAGGTTAGCTGAGCTCCCAAGCGGCACATTAAATACAAGACCACAGTCCTGTCTGAAGTTAGTCGCCCACCAACTACGCACGCGTTCGGACCGCTAACCACGAGCCGCTAACACATCGAAAATGCCGTCGTGTGTAATGAGATTCTGCACTAATTCTAATAATTGGAATAAGACTATTCGAGTCGGCGCATCACTTTATAGTTCTTCCTCTCAACTTTTCAAGGACGTGCCATGTGTGAGCACTGAATGTCATATATAACCTATCTTTCCTAAAATATCATTGCGCCTAGGTATCTATTACGTTTCAAAAGGGTAGGAGGCGGACGAGTGGGCCGCAGCAGCTCCGCGGCGGCGGGCGGCGGCGCGGCGGAGGGGCGGCGGCGGCGGTGGCGGGGCGGCGTAGGCTTAGTAATTGAAGTTATTTTTCATAATTTCGAATAGAAAATGGCCAGTTACCAGGTTGTTACCTATCTGTAGCTATGAGATAATAAAACAAGTTTATGTATATAACAATATATCTAAATAGAAGTATTATGTACTGGTGTTGTATACTTACTGTGCTGAATTACCGCGGAAATCGTATTGTAAGTCGTAATGGTACTTCAAAAAGAACATTTTCTTTAATTTATGCTTTGACCCAGTCAGTGGGTCCTAGCCTAGCGGACCTCAAAAATATTTAAAAAGGGGTCCTAGCAATCATTTTAATTAAGGGGTCCTAGAAAATGGGTCAGAACCACAGTCTGATCTGTGGTCAGAAACTTCCGAGACCGGAAAGCAGTGGTTCCGTATCGCTGAAGGCCGAGAGGACTGGAGGAAAATTGGAGAGGCGTATGCCCAGCAGTGGACGCTTACTGACTGACTGTATGACCCCCTGTTCTCGTAGGTTTCTAAAGGTCAAATTTTGACTTTCATAGGGTTAGTAGATATTAAGCCATAGATTACAGGAAAACAGCAGGTTTTTTCGACCATGTAATATTTCGGGAAAAAAACATATTTTTGTTTTAGTACGGAATCATAATTTGTGCGAGCTTGACTCGATCTTGACCGCTTTTTAATTTTACAAATATGCGTCGTTCGTCCGAAAATGTGTAGTAGTGTAAGTTAGATTAGTATGTATGTTATGGACCAAGTGATTAATGAGACCATTATAATTATATACGAGTAATGCCCGGGCATTATGAATAATGACAAGTCAAATCGGGCCAAGTGATGAATGATTGATTACCTAAACTTCATTATTTATCATAGTGTCTGGTCATTATGAATACTGCTACGCTATCGTCGGGCAATTTGATAATTTGGGTACATTCGGCAAGGCGCGGGCGCGGGCGCGGAGATAGACCATGTCTATGTTTATTGGACCTAGTTCGTAGGTATGAGGTTGACAGGTAAGTGGTATGGTTGAATGTTTTGGTGGTTAAAAAAAATAATAAAAGGGTTAATTTATAGAAGATTAAATTAACCCTAACCTAATGTTGAGGCGGCGCAGGTTTTGACATGAGGGCTATTAGGTTTACCTGCATGCAGGTATACCTATGAATAGACACTTCCATGTTTATTACCTTTTTGTGTTTAAATAAAACACGTATTTTTATTATCCTGCCCAATACGAGATAGACATTATTCATAATTCCCGGGCAATTTAATTATTTCAACAGTAATCATCATATTGCCCTCTCATATTGGGCATTTTTCAAAATGCCCGGGCATTATGTATAATGCCCTATTAATCACTTGGTCCATAACATGTATATTGCTAACGATATTAAATACAGCTTGCTTGCTTCTTTCGTTCCTTCGAACATGCGTTTTTTTTTATAAGTTAGATGTTAAAATAAAATGTTTTTTTGAAAAATTTGATCTGACTAAACGCACAGAACATTTCGGTACAAACAATGTTTTTTGGCTATTAGACATGGACTACTATTAGATCATACATAATAAAGATCGTAAGTGAAACGGTACCACATGTCGCGCTTCCTATAAAAAAAAAATAAAAGATGAAATAAATCTTTGTATGAAGGATTTGTAAAATGTAACTGTGCTTTCTCATTCTGTACAATATCGGGTCGCCTTTCACCCGCAAATATGGTTGAGTGAGAGAAGCAATGGCTGGCCCTGGCGTGATGCTCGTGAACGGGTGCTGTTTGTGGAGACTGGCCTGCTCCAATTGGCAGCATGTTATCTGAATATAATGTACTACTTACCTGACTAATTAATTATAGTTTTTATTTTATTTAATTTTGTATCAATTTTGTGTATTTTTATAACTTTTAGTAGGTATAATATGTAAAATTAATGTGAATTAAATGTGAAACTGTGAAATAAAGGACATTATACAACAATAATAAAAATACATTTGTGCGAATACTGTGAACGCGCCATCTTCCGATAACCAATGTGGCTGCTATTATAAACACATTTTTGATCAATCGAACTTAAAAAAAATACAAATAGGAAGGTTGTTAGCCCGGAAAAAATCAACAAAGAACAAAAATATGATCCAGTTTATACATATTTGCTAGCTAAATTGAACCTTATTTCTACTGGGATATAGTTGTATATACACTGAATAACCTTCACAACAGCCCACTCGGCCCGACTCCCGATAAGCACTTGAACTTCCGTTCCCGACCAATGTTGATTCATCTAATAAACGGTGTTTCAATAATCCTTTCTTCTGTCTGGGTTTGCCGTGCCGTGCCGTGCGTACGTGAGTTGTGTGACCGGGTAAAAAGTTGATAGTGAATTTTGACTTTGATTTTGGAAGTCGGAGGAAAATGCATTGTTCGAGTTAAGTAAGCCGGTGACACACTGGTTCGTCTACCTATCAACATCCTTCCTATCCTTACCTATAATAAAATCCAACGCTTATAACTCGAGAACCACTGAACCGATTTTAATAAAACAAAATTCTACGGATAGCTTGATTCTTCCCATCAACTATAGGCTACTTACTATCACGCTAAATGGCTTATGAGGTTAGCAGTGAAGTGAAATATGAGAGCGGGCGGAGCCGCGGGCACAGCTAGTTTAACATAATATGCCAACCGTCATGTGTGGTCCGTCCACATTTGTAATACATTAGAATAAAAAAACTGGCCAAGTGCGAGTCGGACTCGCGCATGTATGCATGTCTTACCGTTTTTACGATAGAGCAAAAACAAAAAACGTTATTTTCTTGTATTCCTTATTTTTTTCCTTTTTTGTTATTTGTTAGGATATCCGCCATCCTTCCTTCCTTACCTATAATAAAATCCAACGTCTGCTTTCTGTCTGAGTGTCTGAGTGTATGTCTGTCTGTCCGCTTATAACTCGAGAACCACTGAACCGATTTTAATAAATAAAAAATCTACGGATAGCTTGATTCTTCCCATCAACTATAGGCTACTTACTATCACGCTAAATGGCTTATGAGGTTAGCAGTGAAGTGAAATATGAGAGCGGGCGGAGCCGCGGGCACAGCTAGTAATAAATAAAAATAATAACACATATTTTGTGTAAATTTCAACCGGTTAACTATTACGGTTCAAAAAATAATGACCTTATAAAAGTAGGACGGACGGACAGACGACGACGCGGATGGGCTTAATCGTGTATCACTCTGTGCTGTGTGCCCGCATGCCCGCCCCGCCCCTCCCTCCCCGCGCCGAGACTCCCGAGTCGCACGCATTACATACACGTGTGGCGTCGTTCGTCGTCTCCCTTCATGACACCAAATGTATGTGTCTATTTCCGGGTTTCCGTCGTCCCTCGCACCCCGCCCGCCCCGCCCCGCCCCGCGGCCGTCGCAGCCGCCCCACGGCCACGGGGGGTCTGGTGACGAACATGGGACCCTGTTCTTCGCCGTGTTCATTTGACATAGCACTAATCGTAGCATATCGAGGAATATCGCATCGCATAGCCTAGCTACATGTATGTAAATAGTTATTTCGGGAATATCGCCAGGTTTAGTCAAGTATTTTGAAATAATTTATCCACTGCGCCTAATAGGGTTATCTTATCTGTCACAGAGTTCATAAAAAGCTAGCGGTCAGTGGTGTATTGAATGCATAGATAGACTGACATAAATAATTTCACTAAGTAGAGATAGATGTTCTCGTTTACGAAAGGCACGGGCACACGGGTTAGGAACATCGATGGTTAGGAAGCGATTCTTTAAGTTACCATTGGACAACGATGTGATGTGATTGCTAGGCGACCCGCCAAACAACCACAGTGTTAGACAATAGAGAATAAAGGAGTGAGATCAGACCTTCAAGTTATCATTGGACAACGATGATGTGACGTGGTTGCTAGGCGACCCGCCTAACAACCACAGTGTTACATAATAGAGAATAAAGGAGTGAGATCAGACCTTCAAGTTACCATTGGACAACAATGTGATGTGGTTGCTAGGCGACCGGCCTAACAACCACAGTGAGATCAGACCTTCAAGTTACCATTGAATTGAAGATGTCGCCTACCAAACACAGTGTTAGACAATAGTGTGACAGTAGTGTTAGTGTGAGATCAGACCGTCCAAAGGTCTGATACCTTCAAGTTACCATTGGTTTGGACCGTCGATGTGATGTGGTTGCTAGGCGACCCGCCAATGTTAGACAATAGAGACCAAAGGAGTGAGATCTCAGACCTGTAAGTGCGTAGCGTCGTTATCCCCCCTTATTTACGCTATTGCATATTATCTAACAATTTCTTTTGCAAATGTTTCCCAAGCGAGGCGAGTGAGAGCGTCGAGCGAGAAGCGAAGCGAGAGGAATGAGGATACAGATTAGCAAAGGGCGCGGGGGATGGTCCGGGGCGGCCGGCGGCGGCGGCGGTGCCGCGAGGGGAGTGCTAGGGGAGGGAGGGGCATGCAGCCGAGTGCAGTGGAATGCGGGGACACAGGTAAGCGATTCCCGGAAGGCCTCCGAAGCGACGACGACGCCACCGTTGCACCGCGCCAAATATCTCCGCCGAGCGTGGCGCGGGGGCGGGGACGGAGTCGCCTCCCTCGCCCCCGCGCCGCCTCCGCCGCCGGCCACAACTCCATCGTCATCGCATCGCCATCGCATCGCCAAACCTCCGCTTTCTCCGCCTCCGCTGCCCTGCGGAGGCGCCGGCGCCGCGCCCGCGCCGCCACCGCAGCCCCGCCGCTCCAGTGCAGCACGCCGGCGAATCAGTGCAGCACATCGCGAGCTACAATGTATGGCCAGAACTAGAGCCACCACCCAAACCAACAGGAGGCAAACCCCCCCCCCCCCCTCCCAACTGACGTATTAAAGTATCGACGTCTACTCTCTACTAATCAATAGAAAATGAACGGGTGAATTAGTGATTATTGTCTTTTTTGTGGCAAGTATTATTTGTTTGTTTGTAGTCCATCTGCAATGTTCACCGAATAGTGAGTTGACGGATCACATCTATAAAGCATAGTTCTATATTAAGCTACTTACTTCCTTTTATACACATAGATAGATAGATAGAGTACTGTGTGAGGCCGGTACTTGCAAAGAATAGCCCCACTGCGTCTCTCCCCGAGCATGTCGTAAAAGGCGACTAAGGGATAAGGACGAGATGCCGTGGTAAAGGGCGACAGGCTAGCCACCTCTCACCTTGGCATGGTCCTTCCACCGAGTTGTGCAGCAGGTGGGTCTTTGTTGTATATTGTTGTTGTTGTATATTGTTTATTAAGCATTCATTAGACAGCATGACTGTACTCGAATTTGTCACAATTTGTTCTATCCGATTCGATTACACCCACGAAGAAGAACCGGTAAGAAACTTCGCAGGGTTTTTTTTTCATAATAATTTTTACAAGCATTTAGTGACTATCCACATAATAACACCGCCCACAGTCGATTGAAAATACAGCTTGAGAGCAAGATCAGATTCAGATTCAGATTCAGATATTTATTTCGCCATAAAGAACACACAACAATAACAATATTACATTGAGACATATGCATATTCAGTATGGTTCGTCATCATTTTTTATGATGTCCCGTTCAGTAGTGCAATCTATAAGGAAGAATCGGGTAAGAAACCTTACAGAGCTTTTTTTAAATATAGCTTACATACTAAGTTTTCATTATGTTAAATATAACATACTATATCTAAGCAAAAAATTAAAAATACTAAGTCAAAAATATACTCATTAAAAAAGATAATAAAATACAAAACAAAGAACATAGGGTTCAGTCAAGTTATTAATAAAATTTGTGTTTATGCATATAAACAATTTGAATTATCAAAGTCAGCAGAATTTTTATTTACAGTATGAAAAAAATTCACTTAACTTATAAAATGGATTGTCTAAGAGAAATATTTTCAGCTGACTCTGGAACACATTGTCACTATTTATTGATTTTATTGTATCAGGAACATTTTCGTACAATTTGGGTCCAATCACGTCAGGGTCTTTTTCAGCCATCGCCGATTTATGCGCAACAGATTTTAAACGCTCTGAGTTACGTGTGTTATAATTATGACTTGCGCCATTTGACTCAAAAGAATTCATGTTTTTGCGTACATATACCACTACTTCATATATATATAGAGAGCACACCGTTAATATACCAAAGGATTTGAAAAAGTCTCTACAAGATGTTGTTCGCGGTACACTGGCTAATACCCTTATCGCTCGTTTTTGCAGTATTAGCACTCTTTCAGCATCGGTTGAGTTACCCCACAGGATTACACCATACGACAGTAATGAGTGTACGTACGCATAGTAAGACTGTCTCAAAGCCTCCGGACTGATCAAGCGGCGTAACTCTCTTAGTGCGTAAATACCTCTAGCCATCTTGTCACATAGTTTGTCTATGTGACTTTTCCAACTTAGAGTTGGGTCAATATAGAACCCTAAAAATCGTATACATGACTGGGAGCCAATAGAGCCGGATGAATGATCAAAAACAGATTTTTGTTTTGTTTTTGAAGTTCTGACTGCAAGGACTTAATTTAGTGGATCAGGTGTAAAGAGCCTTTGTCAAATTTTTGATACGTCATTTGTATCAACTCAATAATGTTAGTAATAAGTATACATACTACAACGTAGTATTGTCAAATAATAATAAAAAAATTATAATAAAAATATTAAGATACTTGAAGTATCAAGTTGTCAATCGGTTAGTAAATAAATTTGAGTACAAATAGTACCTAGTCATAATAAGTATACATACTACAACGTAGTATTGTCAAATAATAAAAAAAATTATATTATAATAAAAATATTAAGATACTTGAAGTATCAAGTTGTCAATCGGTTAGTAAATAAATTTGAGTACAAAAAGTACCTATTCATGCGCTAACTAATTATGCAGTCAGAACCTCAAGATATAGTCCTGTCGACTAATGCCTCTTTTACAGTATAGTAGGCTTTCTTTACAAGAGTTGATTTTATATGTTTCTTAAACAAAGTATCGTTTAGATTTTTGACCTCTTCTGGTATTTTATTATACAATCTAACACTGTTGAAAACAAAACTTTTCGACATTTTAGATGACCTGTGCTTCGTAATTAGATCATTATTTTTATGCCTAGTATCATGCTGGTGCATATCAGAGTGAAGCGTACCATTCTGTATATATTTCCTAGCATAGCAGATATTTTGATAAATATAAGCACCTATGTCATAATTCCTATTTTATCAAATACATTTCTACAAGAGTCCCTCGCCCTCATACTGAGTATACAACGCAGTGCTCTTTTTTGAAGAATAAATCTTCTATTAGATTCCGCCGCGTTTCCCCAAAATAATAATCCATAAGACATAAGACTATCGAAGTAAGCATAATACACAGTTTTAGCAGCTTGTATGCCACATAATTCTTAAATTTTTTTATGGCATAACAAGCTGAACTTAGCTTACCAGCAAGCGTATCTATATGAGGTTTCCAAGTTAGGGTGCGATCAAATATTACTCCTAAAAAGGTTATTTCTTTGGAAATATGTAATGTCAGATCTTCTGCTGTTTTAACAATTTCCTGATTAACAATACGTCTGTGAGTTCCAAGTGCAAAGTGCATTACATTTGTTTTATTGACATTGAGTAAGAGGTTATTGGAATCAAACCAACACTTTAATGACTGAATTACGTTGATGAAGGACTCACGTAATTCCGCAATGTTTTTATTTTTTAAAACTACAGATATATCGTCGGCAAACATTACTAACTCAATATCATCTTTAATACAACTAGAAATGTCATTTACATAGATTAAGAAGAGCAATGGTCCCAGTATCGAACCCTGAGGAACTTCCATAGAAATGGATTCCTTAACGGAGGCTTTCCTTTGGACTCCTGGCTATAGTGGACTAGAGGAGAACACAGCCGAGGCTGCTATGAATGAATTGTAAAAAAATACTAAGAATGGCAAAGGTTGCACGAGAGCGACAGAGAGAGAGCGCGAGAGGGAACACGTGGGGCGCCGCTGCCGAGCGTCAGAGGGGCGGAGGAGAGGCGCGCACGTGCAAAAAACCGGAAACATCTTCCACCCACTTCTAACTCTATATTTATCATCGCGGCCGCGGAGAAACGAGCGCCCCCTGCGACGCTTGCGCCACAATCATTCACTAATAACAACTCGGAAAGAACATTTATCTAGACAAAAGTTTAAAAATAACACATCCAGGAATAGATCTAGAAGGTGAGGAATCGGGCGCGCAGCGCGGGGGGGGGGGGGGGGGCGGCGGGGCGCGGGGGAGGTGGACCACCTCACGACTATAAATATGCAATGCACCCACCTCCCCACCCCACTCCCCACCCCGAGTGGCCCCTCCAGACCCATCCACAAACGAAGCCCGCTTGGCTGAAGGCTGAGAGAAAATATCGACCGAAATTAGGCCCAAAAGCCCTTGACATAATAAAACAAGTGCTCTAGTTGGTAATCGGGTAAGTTAGTCATGTTTATCAAAAAAGCAAAAATAAAAATTCCTTAGACTAAAGACTTCTACAGAACTCATCGCACTGTCAAATCACGGTAAAAAATTAACCGTGAAAAATATTGGTTAAACACCATTCATAATATAGAGATCGTGTACTACGAACTTGAGTGAGCCGGTATTGCCAAAAGTAAGTTAAGTAGAAAGAAATTCAAACCGTTCACTCAAATATATGGAAGCAGCAGGATCATTAGTGTAAGGAAGAGAAGAGACAGGACGTGAGAGTTTTTGCGACCACGAACATCAAGCCACTAAAGGCGAGATCGATAATTATTCAGAAATATGGTCGTACTTGCGCAATCCGAAACCAATGCAAAAGTTAAGTTGCAAAAGTTGAGAGTACGGTCGAGTTTGTTGAGTAAGGTATCCTCATTTAGGTCAAGATAACACACATCGGCATAATCCAGAATTCGCAATAAGAGAACCGTATGTCAGCCTCGCGGTAGCTCAGTGGCAGTCAGTATTGGATGGGTGACCGCTCGACCGTTGGAGGCTGACCGTGGTTCAGATTCCACGTTGAACTGTAGGTCCCTTTCCTTCTTACCTTACTAGGTGGTAGGGTTTATCCCGGCTGGATTGGTACCACCGCACTGAACAAAACGTCGGTCGAAACGGCTATGCAAATAGTTCGTGTTTTCCGTCCAGTTCAGTGTAGCCGACATGAAATCAAGGGAAGCACTGACATGGCACCTAGTTCACCCGGTGTTATGGGCTGACATCACGGATGTTGTAGGTGATGTAGCCAACCGTGTCAGTTTCCATAAAAAAAAGAGAGATTGAGCGAGCGTAATTTTTGTGCCGTGCGTGGGAATGAAGTTTTGTGCATACTTCCGAAGTTCCGACTGACCTCGTTAACTGGCACACTCCATGTAAGAGGAATATCTGTCATACATAACATAACATCTGTATAATCTGCATATCAACATCTGTCATTCATATCATAAGCCCCATTGATGTAGATGATAAGCCCTAAATTTTAACACACTTGCTGTAGTAAATCGGATAGCTATGCCATTGCAAAAAAAACGGCAGGGCGAGTATCTGTGGCGAGTAGGTACTCCAGCTTTGCCAACAATTTAGGTGATCCGATAATAATTATACGAGTAACTTGGTCTATTCCGAACCGCACATCCCAATCGAGTCAGACTCAAGTTTCATAAGGATGGTTGCGGTATGGTTAGTAACACCATGTGACACCCTTGAAAATAAATTTGACGTCATAAATACTCACCGATTAAATCATCATAGCAGAAGTACTCGGCGTCGTCGGCTGTGGTGAATTTGTCGCGCGGCGCGGGTTCCGTCGTCGTTCGGGTCCTTTGTTTCGATCGTTGTAATTTTTTCTTTTCTCGGTAGCGACGACACTTTTCTTTATTTTTAAGGGGAGTTTTCTCGGGGGTTTTCGCGGGGATTTGTTGCACTTTTTGTGCGGCATGGCTTAAAATTGCAACTTTCTCACTTTACTGTGCCGAAGTAATTTGTCCGTTGTCGATGATTGTTGCAGCGTTGGATAGCGTAATCGATCTTTCCCGAATTATACAAATATTATCAAAGTATTCCCCTCCAACATCAATAGATACACTTGTTAATTCGATTAAATCATTTCAGAAAACAATGCGAAAACCCTTCTGGCGGAAGATAAAAAAACAGCTGTCTAAATTCTTCCACTGCTTCCATTTGAGTCGTTAAACGTTCAGCCACGTAACAGTTTTTAATTTTAATTGGGAAAACCAGAAATGTCGCTAGGACCATGAGACAACAGTTGAACACCTGAATTGTTCAAATATTCCAGTGTTCGAGCCGCGGGGCGTCGTCGTCGGCTTCGCGCCATCGCCTCCGCGCCCCTGCGCGCTCCATGTGCGCGTCGTCTTGCATAGCGCGTCGTCTTGCTTGATGAAAAAAAGTTTAATCACAAATTTAAAAAGCCCGACCCCTTTGACCAAAAAGTCAAAAAATATTTCCGTCTAGTTACTTAAAGGATTCGGGGGACCGCTAAGTAAATACCCGCTCTGCTCTGAGTTTTTATATTTTATTTACTTAGCGGTCCCCCGAATCCTTTAAATTTGTAATTTAACGTTTATTTGAAGCTTTTTTAAAATAACCGCATCCAAGTCGGTCCATCCGTGAGACGTAATTTATTGATTACTTCATAATTACTCGATTGCTTGACTTGAGCTAACACAGCTTAGTAAGAGCCATCTCGGTTAAACTAACCTAAATAAAAAAAGCGCATCCAAATCGGCCCATCCGATTCGTAGCTACGATACATACACACATACACACAAATAGACAGACAGACTGAGGCGTCAAACTTATAACGTTATACACCCTCTCTTTTTCGTCCGGGGGGGTGAACAAATGCCGCGCAGCGAGTGCGCTCGCGCACGGCACAACAACGTTGCGAGTAGAGTTAGCGACTTTGTAGCTGGATCTGACGGATTTTCTACTGTTTTAGCGACAAAAACAATTTGATTTATGGACTTCATTTATTTAAAGTTGAAACGTCGTCCCTTTGAAGAATAAAAAGCTTACACTCAAAAAAATACAGGGTTTTAAAACGGCGAGTACATTAATTTCGCCAGCGTAATCCTCATGTCTTTCCTAGAGAAAAAAGTTTTTCTCTAAATTGTCTAGTTTTCGAGATATGAATTTTTGAAATGTCACATACCTACATTTCAAAAATTCATATCTCGAAAACTCTAGTGTAAAGAAAATAAACGTCTAGTGTAATTTAACGCGATGTTGCCGCTCCGCAACCTCCGTCCGAGGCGCTCATGTCTCACCCGCTCTTCCCTCCTTCGCGCCGCCCAGTTGTCATTCATTAGATCATTTTTACACTAAAATAAACAATTAGTTTGTATGAAAACTGTAACTTTTTATTTAAAGGGAATTCAGAAAAAAGTTATTTGACTTTTTTGTTACTCTTGATCCCAATAATCATTTCCTAAATTTAAAGTAGGTACTCGCCGTTTTTACACCCTGTATAGACCCGAACGGGAGAACATGTGGTGAAAAGCATTTTGTACGTTTGCACAAATGTTAGCTATAATCAATGAATTTGTCTTATTTATAAATAACAATATTACATCCGTAGAAATAATAATAGGTATAATAAGTAATGGCAGAATTATAATTTTGAATAAAAAATTAAAATACTCTTTTATCCATAGTAAAACACTAATTATTTATTGTCTCCTCTTGTGGCTTGTGGGTGACTAGCAGGTAGTAAATGTACTCTTTTAAAAAAACCGGCCAAGTGCGAGTCGAACTCGCGCACAGAGGGTTTTGTATCGCCCTGTCATGATCAGCGCCACTCACACCATCTATGGCGTGTTTAATGAAATGCTTCATATTAGACAGACAGACAGACAGATGGCGTAGGCTTAGTAATAGGGTCCCGTACGACGGATACGGAGCCAACCCTAAAAATTATGTAATTTTGGCAGCTTTTGCAAGCGTGAAAAAATAAAACGTATTTTTCAAAATTTTGCCGAACGGAGGGAAGGGTTCTTGACGGGCGCTGTGTTCACCTGGCGAGCACGGCCGGGTTCAGGGTCTCCGCCGCGCCGCCGCCGCCGCGCGCCGCGCCTTGTCGTCGCGCCGACCGCTCCCGCAGCTCACACGCGGTGGGTCATGGTGGATGACAAAAGAAGGAAGAAGCGATGAAGTTGGTAGGAGGGAGTACGATGAGGGAAACAAACCGGTTGAAAGAAAACCGGGTAAAGATGTTGGACGGAAGAGGGTAGACGGACTATAATAAATAATAAGTTGCAACTGTGCTGTGTGTGTTACAATTATTATTTTTTATTTACTTTGCTCACCTAGACTTATTTCATAAAATTTTTACAACCACGCAAAATAAATGAACTGATAGACACATCACGCACAAATTTAAAGCCAAGAATAGAGTAATGAAGCAAATTAAACATTTACTTATCAATTATTTAATTATGTAATAATAATAACAGATCGCCAAAATATTATAACAATGATAACGAAACCTCGAAAGAAACAGTAAATAAAAGAAAAATAGATCCGTAATATCTTTAATATTCATGCATGAGGTATTCAGCCGTTCCAATTTCATAAATGTTAAGTTGTACGGGCTTGAACGAGAGCTTTCAGCGTCTGACAGCTCGAGAAAACAACGCAAGGAAACATGAAGCTTTTTGAAAATGCAATTTTAAAATCAAACAAACCAGTAAATGATATCTATCGATTTGAAAAAAAAAAGGAAATGAAAAGGATAATCCAAAAATATTTTGCTGTATATAAAACTTAAGTGCTTCGAGTTTTATAAAGTAATAATAAGAGCACCTAGATAGAGCACAAACAGGTGGATGAATTTTGATGATTGAGGTGTCAATCGATTCGTAAGAATATAAGGAGTGACACTGGGTACATGATAAGTTTAATAATAATAAAACTCCTTTCATGACTGAAAAGTTTAAAATAAAAAATATAAATATAATAAATATATAATAAATAATATAAATAATATATATAATATATATAATATATATAATATATATAATATATATAATATAATAATAATATAATCTCCCGTCAGAAGAACCACGACGAGGACGACGTCCACCACCGGCCGGCTTGGGGCCACCGGGGCTTCATGCTCCGCCTATAGTCCCCGCTACCGATGGTGTAGTGCGCCGTATGCGCTGGCCCTATGACCTTAATATGAAAGTCATGACGGCGTACTACAGGGCCACAGAGGGAGAAACCAACCGGACCATGTTTCGAGCAAGATTGCTTACTGAGTTTCAGGCTCTTGAACCGACAATGTCTTTTTCAGCCCAGCGTCTATCAGACCAGGTACGCGTCATCCGGACGCGGAAGTTCTTGGATGACGCCGTGCTGGAACGACTGCGCCTAGACGCGCTTCCTACTACCATAGCTCCCGCTTCTTCGCGGCCGCGCGCAGACGCTGTCTGCGCCTTGTCGGACGCGCTCCGCTCACCACACGCCCCTGTATGTGTAGTGGCGAATATGAGTGAGCTGCTGTCACAGCCACCACCTTCAGCGGAGGACGGGGGTGAGGTAGTAGGGGGAGATGTAAGTGCCCAGGTTGATGAGCAAATGAGAAGCGCCCTGGAGCGGGCGATTTTGGAGTTTCGATCGGTAAGCTTTGTAACTAGGCCTCGAATACCGCGCTTGCCCACAAATAGAAAAAATATGAGCATTGTGGGGACCATGAATTCCCATTTAAAACCATATATGGAAACTAGCGAAAACTTAGTCGATACCCACTCACTCCTCTGCTGTGCGGCGATCGCCGCATGTCGAATAGCCGGTGTCAAATTCGAAAACAACAACCGCGTGAGACACACAGGCCCAATGTTGGCGGTCCCCGCTTGGCAGAGGAGAATACAGAAACGTATCGACGAGACGCGGGTCCTCATAGGGAAGCTTTGCTGCTTCAGGTCGGGAAATATGCGACCAAAAATTATGCGCTTCGTGACTAAAGTCCTAAAAGGGGTTGTAATAAGGCCCTCCCATCCCAACTTCCAGTCAGTGGTCACGGAGCGCATAGACGACCTGAAGCAGCGGATTAGCGCGTGGGCAAAGCGTATTCGCCGCTATAGAGAGCGTGTCGATCGATATCAACTGAATCGCCAGTTCCAGAGTGACCAAAGGCGGGTGTATAGAAACTGGGAGCAGCCTAAACAGCTAGTGGCAGATGAGGCTAAACCTACCAAAGCAGAAAATTGTCAATTCTGGAGTAAAATATGGTCAGAGCCCGTCTGCCACGTCGAAGGTGAATGGATGAAGACTGTCGAGCGAGCATGTCAGGATATAGAGCCGATGGAGCCAGTGAACTTGACAGAGCTTGATGTTAGTTCGGCAATCCGTCGTGCCCACAATTGGAAGTCTCCCGGGGCCGACGGACTGCACAACTTCTGGCTCAAATGGCTTACTTGCTGCCATGCTCGCTTGGCAATTCAATACCAAGAAGCCATAGACCAACGACTGCTACCAGAGTTCATGACGACAGGTATCACCCACCTGCTCCATAAGACCGGTAGTACCGCGGATCCAAAAAATTACAGACCAATTACATGTTTGCCCACTATCTATAAACTACTGACATCCATTCTGACAAACAAAATAAATGTTCACGACCGCCAAAATAACATCATGTCGGCTACTCAGAATGGATGTCGGGCTGGATCCCGCGGTACTAAGGAGCTTCTTCTCATAGATGCGACTATTTTCCAGCAGGTTCGCCGCAGCAGAAAGAATCTGTCCGCCACCTGGATTGACTATAAAAAGGCATTTGATTCTGTACCCCACACATGGCTCAAGAAAGTTTTACTACTATACAAAGTTGATGAAAACATCTGTCAATTCCTGAGTGCATGTATGGAACAATGGAAAACAGTCCTCAGCCTTCCAGGTGAAAGGCAGCTTTCTGATGTGGAAGACTGCATTCATATACGGCGGGGCATCTTCCAGGGTGACAGCCTGAGCCCGCTTTGGTTCTGCTTAGCTCTGAACCCTCTCAGTTCGCTTCTGGAGGATTCGGGACTGGGCTACTTTCTGCGGAGAGGGAGCCACTCGATTTCTCACTTGTTCTATATGGATGACCTAAAAATACTGGCTAGTTCGGACTCTGAGCTGATGTCGATGCTGAAGACAACTGAAAATTTCAGCACGGACATTGGAATGGAGTTCGGGATAGACAAGTGTGCGAGCATCCATATAAAACGAGGGAGGGTCACGGCCTCCGATGGGATTCAACTCTCGGAGTCGGTGAACATTCGAGCCCTCTCTGACGAAGAAACCTACAAATATTTGGGTATGCAGGAGTGTCTTGGTATCAAGGATGCGGTCATGAAACAACACGCAAAGGCTAAATTCTATCACCGTCTCACAATAGTACTGAAAAGTCTATTGTCGGGCAGTAATAAAATCAGAGCTTACAATGGTTGGGTCATGCCCGTTCTTATATACACCTTTGGCATACTCAAATGGTCTCAGACTGAGCTGGACGCCCTGGACAGAAAGGTCAGAACGCTGATGACGACGTCCCGGATGCATCACCCACGATCATCGGTCATGAGATTGTATATCCCGCGGAAGTGTGGGGGTAGAGGTATGCTAAATGCCAAGAACCTACACAACCGCGAGGTATGCAATCTCCGTCAGTATTTTATGGAAAAGACTGATGTTTGTGAGATGCACCGCGATGTCGTCGTCAGCGATAAAGGCCTTACCCCGCTGGACATGGGAAAAGAGGACTGGCGGAAACCGGTTGTACTGAGCACCGAGGACCGCATGGAAGTATGGAAAGGCAAGGCGCTGCACGGTAGGTACTTCCGGTCTCTCACGGGGCCGGATGTAGATCAACTCGCCTCCGTGCACTGGCTACGCTTCGGGGACCTCTTTGGGGAAACCGAGGGTTTTGTCTGTGCAATACAAGACGAAGTTGTTAAGACCAACAATTACAGGAGATTCATTATGAAGGATGGCACCATTGACATCTGCCGCGCCTGCCACAAACCTGGCGAATCCCTCAGACATGTAATCTCGGGTTGTTCGCAACTTGCCAACTCCGAGTATTTGCACAGGCACAACCTAGTACCCAGGATCATCCATCAGCAACTTGCTTTGAAGTTCAACCTTGTCGACTCGGAGGTGCCTTACTACAAGTATAACCCACAGCCAGTTCTCGAAAATGCTCACATCACGCTCTACTGGGACCGGTCGATTATCACTGATAGGACTATTATGGCTAATAGACCTGACATTGTGATAATCGACCGGGAGGCGCGGCGCGCAGCGCTCGTCGACATCACGGTGCCGCATGACGAGAACCTTGTGAAGGCAGAAAAAGACAAGATGTTAAAATACATCGATCTGTCTCACGAGGTTACCGACATGTGGCCCGTGGACTCGACGATCGTTGTGCCCATAGTCGTGTCTGCGCATGGGCTGATAGCGAAGAGCCTCGACCATCATCTCAAGAGGCTCTCGCTAGAGCCACTTGCTTGGATCAAGGGTCAGATGCAGAAGGCGGTCTTGCTCGACACCGCTCGAATTGTCCGGAGGTTTCTCTCTCTCGGGTCCGACCATCGGTAGCCTGGGTTCGCCCCGCCGCCGGTGGTGGAAATTCCATTTTGTTATTTTGTATTAATTTTAGATTTAGGTTTTATTTGTAAAATTAATATAAAAAAAGAAAAAATGTGTAAATAAACGAATAAATATAAATAATATAATATAATAAAAATATAATAAAAAATAAAATAAAAAATAAAAATAAAACCCGACGGCCAGCGGAGAGTCATGGCGGAGTATTATTGTATTATTCTATGGTCATGGATCCGTGCGTTAAAACCATTGTGCGTGAAAGAAAACATCAGTTTTGCCTCTCGCCCGCCCCCCTACCACCCCCACCCCTCAACCCCTTGTCAATCCAGTCACAAATGAAAAAACAAGTTGTTGCCCCACTTCCCGTCCCCCTAGAGTCACTTCCCCTGGCGGGAAATGTTCCACCCCCTTCTCCCTTCGGAACTCCGGATGATGTGAGATACTAAACGAGCCCACAAACGGAGACAAGTCCTCGACGGTTGACGGATGAAGGAGACGGATCTCGTTTGTCCATTAAGTCCGATCCCGGATGAATCAAAGCGCGCAACAATGTTCGTCAAAAATGACGGATCCATCCACAGGCAGGATCCATCGTACCTGATGTCGTGGACAAGTCTACATGCGTTTGGTACTCCCGCTACTCCGGACTCCGGACCGAGTTTTGGACGCGCCGATGTAGCGGCTCATCCGATCAAACCTCCGATGCTCGACTTTCGACATGCATGACGAATCTTGGATGCCCGACGTCTGTGGACAGACGGTCGGTCATATGAATGCACAGGCCGCTTAGTCGGTCCATCATCATGCTTGACGGACGAATGTTCATCCGTCTTGACTGCACGTGTGCAGAGAAATGTCCCGCGGCATTGTTCCAAGATGTTCTCCCAACATTCACTGTAGAAGTGTAGTGACATCTGGAATCTGTTTTTAGTCGGAAGACTTTCGTTATCTTGCTGTTTTACGCGGCTTCCGCCGCACTTGGCCCGCCCTATATAAAATAGGACAGACGCAGTGACCGACAGCTGGCTAGGGGCGAGCGGCATCGAAGCCGCTACTGCTGCTGGCGCGTTCGGCGGCGGTCTCTCCTCTCCACTGCTACGCTTTGTGGTAAAAAAAGAAAAGTATAAGAGACGCCCTATAGTCCCTATTGGTCGACTTCCAGACCAGATTCGTATTCCAGACTCAGCTTCGAACGTTGAATATTTTCAATAACTTTTAAACTAAGCACTTTAAAATTATAAAAAATATATTTTATAATAATATTTGTCACACAAAATCGAAATTCGTTCAATTACCGTACCGAATTTGAACTTTTTTGGTTCAATAGATTCGGAGAAAATAGGCTGTGACGGACGGACAGACAGACACAATTGATCCTATAAGGGTTAAGTTTTTACCTCTTTTGAGGTACGGAACCTTAAAAACAGGTGTATGATGTCGGTCGAAGCGCCTCATTGCTCGACATCGACCCTGATGTCTGCCGGGCAGGGCATTGATGCTGGAATAAACATCGTCCACCAGTTCGATTATCACATCGAAGAACAACTGGCAAGAAACTTCGCTGGGTCATGTCCTGGTCGTCCAGACCTGCGAAGTTAAGCAGATGTGTTAGTATCGAAAGGGGGCGCCGCGCCGCCGCCGCGCCGTGTCGGTGGGTCCCGTAGTCGGTAGTCGCAAGTGCTAGCGATGAGCGGGTTGTCGTGCCGATACGCCCCCTTGAAGGATCCCGTGGATAGGGTCTGGCTGGAGAAACTCCTTCAGCGGTGCTATTCCTAGGTCTCTGTGCAAGTTGGTGTTCTATGGTACCAGCGCGCACCTGTGCCGATGCGCAAGAATTTGTTTTGCCTGACTCTCATATGAGTACTTTGGCCGCATGTGCCCAGTGTGTCTTTTTTATGTATTTTTTTTTATTTTTTTTTATGGAAACTGACATGGTTGGCTACATCACCTACAACATCCGTGATGTCAGCCCATAACACCGGATGAACTTGGTGCCACATCAGTGCTTCTCACATACGACTTCTTCGGACGCAGGATGATGCAGATGGATGCAGGTTTTGTAAATTGTCAGCTTATTTATAAGTGACAACTTAACTCTTCTTGTTCAACATGGGGTACAGGGCGGCCAAGAACCTGCGGCTCTAGCGATCACGTTTTTTATATCAGTCGCAAATGTGAGTCTTCTGTTCAGCGTGACACCCATGTACCTCACCTCAATTACCCAGGGTATCGCACCGCGGAAGATCTGCACCTGTTTGGAAGGTAAGATCGATTTAATTCGGTGTGCTTGCCCGGCTGAAGATGATGGCCTGGCTCTTTTTGGGGATTGACCTCGACCCTCCACTTTCTGAACCAGATTTCGAGAGCGGAGGCTGCCTGCTGCAGCAACTTTATGATGCGCAGGATTGGTCTGCATCTGTAATAGAGGGCGGTCTCGTCGGCGAACAGCGCTAGTTTTACCTGTGGATGAGAAGGCATGTCGTAGTACAAACTGGAGTGGTGATAACACCGAACCCTGCGGCACTTCAGCCGTTGTCGGTCTGTGTGACGAGAGCGCTCCCTCTACGCGTGCGCAGAGGGTTCTTCCCGTGAGAAAGTTTCGTATTGCGAGTAGGATACTATCTGGCACACCGATCGATTGCATACAGTTTGTATATCAGGTCGTTGTGTCAGACCTTGTCGAAGGCCTTTGCGACGTCGAAGAAGAGCACGCCCGTATGTTATCGTCGCCGCGTGAACCCAACCAGCACGTGGTCTACGATCCTGTGGAGTTGATGTGAGCACAGTATTTTGGGTGAATGCCGAACTGTTCGTCTCGTAGAATCTTGTTAGATTATACGAAACCGAGCTGTCGGTTGTGGTTAATTCGCTGGTAGACCTTGCCCAGAGTGCTAGAAGAATGATGGACCTGTAGCTCTCTGGTTTGGACTTGTCCTTGCTCGGCTTGGCCAGCCTCATCGACACACACCACCGACTGCTAGTGAGCTAGTGACGCATTAAAGATAACTATAATTAAGGCACTATGCCTGGAAGGCATTTCAGGACTTTGTTGCCGATGCCATCGGCGTCAGCCGATTTCCTAAGTTTCAGAGCCAGCACCAGAGGGCGCAGCTCATCTTCTTAGACGGAAGTGGAGTGACATATCACAAGGCTTTAGTTTACACCTCTCTAGCGTGGTGCGGGCGGACTGCGGTGTGCGCTTCGCTGCGGCTACGGGGCGGATGGCGGCGGCGCGGCGGCAGAGCGCGTCCGCGGCGAATATTCAACGACGGGAATATTCAAAGCGTGAGAAGATCGCTGCTGTCGTCGGCGCGATGCACGGCGGAGGTGTTGCGCGGCGCGGGTAATGCGGGGCCCCGGCGCGGCGCATCGGTGGAGAGCGGTGGTGGGGGAGGCAGCGGCGCGGTGGGCGACCCGCATGCGGCGTGCTGCCGTCCGCCGCGGGGCGCCGCCGTCATGGATGCTGAGCGACATTCGCGCCTATAGCGCATGTTCCAGGGTGCAATATCCGTTCTTCTCACCGCTGCTGCCGCTGACTTATCGCGGTCGCGGTACATCGAGGATTCGAGGACAATGCTTTCTACTTACGCTTTATGGTTGACATTGGGCTGGATCGAGCTGCGCGCACGTTTTTAGGTTTCCGTATCCGAACGGAAGCCTACTACTAAGTCTACAGCGGCATCTGTCTGTCTATCTGTCTGAGGGCTGCATCTTTTGAACCCTAATATTATCTTGAATATTTTCACAGAATATGTGTTATTTATTATATTAAGGTGGATATCACAGAACACCTATTAATAGCTAATACTTCTCTGATCTGTGGTGGATATCCTAACAAAAAAAAAATGAAATCAAAATAATTCAGGGCCGTCCCCATACCAGAAACATCTTTTTTCTTTGTGTTTATCTAAAATGTTTGGATGAAAGATATGCCTATAAGGCAAACTTTCATGCGCGGTCTACATAATAAATAAATAATACAGATGAAGTTAATCATGAATACTACACTACAAACCATATAGATAGGTATAATGCGCGGGACGGATCTCGGCGTGTCGTCGCCGCAGCGGGCGACCCGCCACGCGAATACACTATACAAGTACGGTGCGGGTGCGAGGGAGAACACCGACGAACCGCTGCGGCGGCGACACGCCGAGATCCGCCCCGGGCACTATAACGTGCTCTGCGCCGCCGCCGCCGCGCCGCGCCACCGCCATCGACGTATATGTGCATGCCGCGTGTCTCCCACAAAAGTAACTATTATTTAATCGGTCGGTGCCACAACGGTCCGAGTGTCATGCATGCACGAGCAATAGCGAACGAATGCTCGCTAAGGCAAGTATAACAGCTAGAAATGACTTCGGCAGGAGCTAGAGTCGGACAGAAACAGACAAGCAGGCTCTTCGCAGATTCAGTGAACAGTCACAGCACGTGGGCGTGTCGTGTCGTGCGTGTCTATTGAATGACAAACGCGCGGGGCGGTGTGGCGGTAGATGATATTGGAGCACTCGGCACCCGGGACCCGGGCACGGTCTCGGCCCATTAGGGACCTATTTTCTATTCCCGTTACGGCCCAACAATTGAAGTATGATGAACACAAAAAAAAACAGCCAATTATTATCTATCGTGGTTTTATGGACTTTTTATACCAGCTCTAGTCAGGAAGACGATAAACCTACTCAAAGAAAGTAAGTAATTGAGGGCGAGGCCGAAGGCCGAGCTGCGTACAGCAAAACTATAAACCTTCTTGAAGAAAGTAAGTCACTGAGGGCGAGGCTGAAGGCCCAGCTGCGTTCAGGAAGACCATAAACCTTCTAGAAGAAAGTAAGCAACTAAGGGCGAGGCCGAAGGTCGAGCTGCGTTCAGGAAGACTATAAACCTTCTCGAATAAATTAAGTAATCGTGGCCAAGGCCGAAGGCCGAGCTGCGTTCAGGAAGACTATAAACCTTCTCGATGAAAGTAAGTACCTAACTGAGGGCGAGGCCGAAGGCCGAGCTGCATTCAGGAAGACGATAACCTTTTCGAAGAAAGTAAGTAACAGAGGGCGAGGCCGAATGCCGAGCTGCGTTCAGGAAGACCATAAACCTTCTCGATGAAAGTAAGTAACTAAGGGCGAGGTCGAAGGCCGAGCTGCGTTCAGGAAGACCATAAAACTTCTCGAAGAAATTAAGTAATTGAGGGCGAGGCCGAAGGCCGAGCTTCGTTCAGGAAGACTATAAACCGGCTTGAACAAAGTAAGTAACTATCGCCCATTAGTTACTTACTGTCATCGAGAAGGTTTAGTGTCTTCCAGAATACAGCTTGGCCTTCGACCACGCCCTTAGTTACTTACTTTCTTCGAGAAGGATTATAGTCTTCCTGAACGCAGCTCGACCTTAGGCCTCGCCCTCAGTTACTTACTATCTTCGAGAACTTGTTCGAGAAGGTTGAAGGTCTTCCTAAACGCAGCTCGGCCTTCGGCCTCGCCCTTTGTTGCTTATTTTCTTCGAAAAGGTTTAACCTCTTTCTGAACGCAGCTCAGCCTTCGGCCTCGCCTTTAGTATGTTACTTACTTTCTTTGAGAATGATTATTGTTTTTATCTGGATCCAGTTCGCCCTCCGATGCCGGCCTAAGTTACTTAGTTTCTTCTTTTGAAATACGAATTTCACGCGAGCGAATCCGCGGGAAAAAGCTATCGATATTAAAATAAGAAAATTCAATTAAAATAAATCAAATACTTTAGATACCTACCTAACTAAGTAAAATACTCCACATATTAGCATAACTGGAACTGAATTTTATTTACCCTATCCTGTGTCTCGGTATAGTTAAATGTGCGTGTAGTAATTTTAATCGAATTTAGATGATCGGCTTAAATTTTATGGAGGAAATTCATACAAACATATTCGCCTCGCCCCGCTGCCCCCCGCTAAGAGAAGCGCAGCGCTTCTCTCAAGACATTCTCATCGTCGTAACTTTTAAACTATTTGTCCAAATTACTTAGTGTAACCGCCAAAGTTTATCTACTTTAAATACCAGAAGCGATAAAAGTATGTATTTTGATAAGAATTAATTCAAAACTATTAAATGTGCATTGTAAATACAGTATCCAATTTAAATGTATTTTTGGTTCACTATTTTGGCTATAGTGGCTTCCACATAAAAGGTAGATATATGCCGTCGGGGACTTTTTTTTAGAACTATTTTAGAGAAACAACCTCACCATACACTATCTTCGTGTAACTCTAACGGTTTATGCAGCGCACGCCGAAATAGCTCTCAGAAGGCAGGATTTTTTCCGACTTACTTGACATTTATCGATATTTGGGAAAATTTACACAATGTCTTTATAAATTATAGCATTTTTGATGTATAAGCTATAGTACTGTAAAGGATCATCAAAATCTGTTCAGTAGTTTTTGCGTGAAAGAGGAATACTATATAGTGCGGCTGCTCGGTTCGCTGTTGAGTTTATAGGCCGCGACTCCCCCGCGCCGCCTCCGCGCCAACTGCCGCTCGCTCGGTAAATACCTATGTAATAGTACTAAGGCGCGCGGATTGAACATATCGGTTTGTATGGGAGCCACATCTTAGCGTAACCGGAACTGAATTTTATGTAGCCTATCCTGTGTCCCATATAGTTAAATGTGCTTGTACAAAGTTTCATCGAATTCGGATGATCGGTTTAAGAGTTATGGCGGAACATACATACATACATACATACAGAAAAGATTTCTAAAAATCGTCAATTTAGCTTTAGTATCATACATAGAGGCTACAAACTCAATATTTCCTAAAACAAAGTAACTTACTCCATGACCAACCCTTACAGATTTATTATTAGTATATATTGATGATATGACGAGGGCGAAGACCAAAGGTACTATGTGTGTGCTCATTAAATCGCTCCCTAGGTGAATAGTGTAGAGTTGATTTTTTTTTATCGTGCACTTGAAGGTTCCGTCGCCGAAGAAGTCCGTCCGTCCGCGCAGCTTCTGTCTAGCTAGCCTCTGGTGTGGCAAACATAATGATGCGATTTTTATTTGTGTTGTAGTCGCAGAGTACAAAACTTTGGTATTTGGCTTTGTACGTTTGGTATTTGTACGTTTTGTGCAGTTGTGGCAACTAGACGGTCAACACCGTATCCCCTCTTTCGGCTGTTGTACAGTGTTGTACAACATAGATGGATGACACCTGCGCACACTGAGAACTGAGAAGTACCAGGAGCCAAACGATAGAGCATTCGCAGCACGGCAGATTTAATATTTTCTGAGATGCACGCCAAAGTAGTTACATGTACCAATCATAAGAAATGACGAAATTCTAACTTGAACAATGTAGATAACTAAAAAAGAAATGTACAGTTACTTATGCATTTCTTCCTCTTGCTGAATGGTCGTATAGACAATCCATCCGTCCTCGGTACTCGTATGATGTCGCTGCATGTCCCGAATAAATATCTGCGTGCAAGGAGTTACTTGCTGTTTTCGGAACGTCCTCCGTCGTGGACGTTCCACTATGGCCAGTCTCCAATTCACCAGGTGCTGGCCGCACTCAACCGAATATTGGTGGATAACCGAATCATGTTTCCGGATCTAGACGTCTTCAACTGCAATACTAAAGTCTTTCAAAAGTACGCGGTAAGATACGTTGAGCTAACTTTGAAATAGATTCTGCATTGTTAAATTTTGGGTCTGGCTCTGTAGTAACAATGTAATGTAATATATAAATAAATAACTAACATTTGTAGTGCATTGAAATTTGATTAAAATGCCGGTTTAGTCTAATGTACAAATTAATTACGTAGCTAACTGTACTTTTTCTCCATACAAATTGACGGTGTTCCGTAATGGGACTAAGAATGTGCAATATTAAATAATTTCCCGTTACGTCCACCCAGTTGGGACGAAACGGGACTTCAAAATAAATAAAAGTATTCCCTAACGGGAATTTTGATAGGTGGGTGGGGTGGGACATTCAAAGTGGTCCCTAATGGGCCGAGACCCCGGGCACGCTGAGCGTCCAGAGAGTGGGGGCGCGCTGCAGTGCTGGCTGGCCTCCACCCGTCTCGTCGCACCACCGCTACAAGATGCGGCGGCGGCTCACGCCGCCGCGGCGCGGTGCGGTGGCGCGGAGAAGCGGCAGCGCGGAGCGACCGCGGCTGCGGCGCGCCCGCTTCAACCTTCGTGGGGCCAACGTCGGGGGCGCACCGCCGCCGCCGCCGCGCCGCCTCCGCCACCTCCTCCACCGCACCGCGCTGCCCCGCTGCCGCCGCCGTCTGGGTGCAACGACCTCACCGACGATGGCGGAGGCGGCGCGACGGTGGCGCGGCGGCGCGGCGGCGGTGGCGAAAGTATTCGCGCATAGCGAAATGTGTGCGCGACGACACGACGCTGACCGGAGCCGCCTTCGCGGCCGCGCCGCCGCCGCCGCCGACGTCGCCGTCGTCATAGTAAAAGAAGACGAGTAAGATAACTGGAGGCCATTTTTAAAATAACTACCTACGCTGCGCCGAGCCTCCAGGGATGTCACAACTCACAACACTAACACAATTGACAGGCAGTGAGCCCATAATGGTGGAAATGCTATTCTTTAAAATTATTATGTACATTTATGTATTTTTTATTTATAGACCAAGAGCCAGCTCCCAAAATTTTACTCTAACAGAATATATGAGTTGTCATAGATTTATAATATACTGGCGTTAAGGTATATTTTCGAAAGCTGTATTTTCGATAGACAGTGAACGATGTTATTTTGATGTTTGAGCCCTTGACAACGATACCCCACTCAATAATCGGATGCTTAGTTCTGGCGCTACGGTGGAACATACGTAAAAACAAACATACACACACATAAATTGCTAAAAAGATAACCCTTCATTTTTGCTTCGCGCAGTCGGGTAAATTTTTTTTTTTAACTTTAACCTCCCAAAAATTAATGCAATGTCAAAATTCAACTTTAACTCACGTCCGTCTTTGGACAACCATTTCGTAGTCGCGGACGATGAAGAGAATTAATAAGTGGGCAAAAAGTTTATAACTATAAAAATTATAGAAAATACATTTAGAATTATACATTAATATAATTATTAATCTTAATAAAAAAATTATCAAATAAATAATTTTAAAATGTATTTATTAATTTTGTTTTATTATTACTTAATAACTTATATGTTTATTTTTGTTATTTTAATGAATTACTTAATAACTTGGTTGGTCGCTAGCAGTCATGAAAGTGTCCGCGGTGGGAGCTGTGGCCATTTATAGAAGACAAAACCGCGCGAAATTACGTTGTGCGTGGTATCTCTAACAAGTCTGAACAAGTCGACAACCGCGGGCCCGCGCACGGCGCAGCCTTCGCGTGCGCCGCGCGGCCGCGCCCGATGCTGGGGTTTGCGAATGGTTTTTGCAGCTAGTACCTACCTATTAATAACCAATTAATACTATAATTAAATACTAATAGGTACTTTGCTCTGACGTTACCGAGCCAGGTCTCACTCAAGTCAATTCCTTCGCTTAGTACCTGCTCGTATAACTTACATAATTTAACTACATACTTTAATAATATTTTTTATGTTTCTTACCTTTCGATGGCAGCAGGTAATGAGAATAATGTTAACTCGCGATTCGAGCCTGATCTATTCATGCAGCTATACATACTGCAGAAACGCGGGCCATTATGTTAGTGCAATAAAATAAAATTCGAATAATAATACTTTCTATCGGGAAGCGGCAGGCGGCGCGGCGGCAGACAGCGGCCGTCACGTGGTGTGCGTCACCGAGCGCGGGGGCGGGGCGACCATCACTGACTACGCGCGAGGAACAGTGAGAATGCATGTAGTGGTTGTGTACAGACAGCGTGCGCAGGCGCGCGCTTGTGTGAGTGCGAAATCGGCGCGTTTGTATGAAGACGGCTAACTTGTGTGGTTTAACTATGCCGTCGTCGTCGCCGTCGTCGTCGCCGTTGTCATCGCGTCGCCGCCGCCGCGCCGCCGCCGTTGTCTGCGCTCGCCAACGGCGAGGCCGTTGTCTGCGCTCGCCAACGGCGAGGCCGCCGCCGCGCCGCGCAGCCGAAAAGAGACGGATCAGTGAGAAAGAGGGAATAAAAATGGTGAATGTTTTGCAAGTTTGAACGTTGAATCTCACAACCCCGTAAGGCCCCCGGGCGCGGAGACGACGACGACGACGGCGCGTGCGCCCGGGCGGCGGCGGCGCAGTGGCGCGGATGGAGCGAAGGGGGGGGGGGCCGCGGCGCGGCGGCGGCGCGGCGCGCTCACCAGCCGAATACGTAGAGATAGTGCGCCAGGGCCAGGGATACGCAACGCGCGAGCCGCTTCACTCCCCGGCTTGTCTCGTTCGCTTCACTAAGCTCGGTCTATGGCTCGGTGTACTTACACACGGGACACGGAGCTAGTCGCTGTGTCGTCGCCTGCTTCTAAATCTTCGCTATAGCGATATAGCGGTATATGTACCAATGTATGTAGGTATATCGCTCGTGCAACATGACCGAGCCACTTTGGTGGTTGGAAATAATCTCAACATTTATCTTAGTCATTTACCAAATTATCTGGCCAGCCAGAGACAGAATACTTAACGGGGTGCAAGCAACGGGTGCAAGCGCGGCGCGCGGAGGCCACAATTTGGACAAAATAAAAAAAGCAGTGCGAGTAGAACCACAGATGAGATAGTAGTTGGTAGAACTCTTATGATTCCCCGCGCGCGACAATGTTCTTCCTTCTTGCTGAATTAAATGGTTGCTTTATCTAATTTTTTTCAACGAATTAAATTATCGGGAAGTGACATACAACGCACCGAATTGAGGCGCGCTATTTGTGAGCATTCAGCACACTCTCCAATCGTTGTCTCTCCTTTATACGTATCAAATTGCCATTTAACAGTCTTACTCTATCGACGTTCACAGAGCGGAAACGTAACGTGATGTATGAGGTGCTCGCGCACTTACGTTGTTTTAAATATTGGCAATATATAGAAGAACTGCAATCGCACCTTTCTACCGGTAAAATGTATGACGAGGGCCCGTCCAGAAAGTAGTTTTCCTGTAGTCATCAATAAATTATGCATTCAGTTGATTTTTTTCGAAATTTTTCATCGAACGTTTTCGGAAATCAGAAATTTATTTTATTTTTATTTTAAACTTTTAAAGAAACAAACAGTTACAATTATATACATAGAAAATTAACACTAGTCTAACACCTAAACCAGTAAAGTTTCTACAATTTAATTTTAATCCTACAATTAATAATATCAACGAAACTTATAGATAATATATATAGATACATAAATATGAAATGTATACATTTGTTTAAATTTGGAAAAGAAAGGAAGACATATTTATTGAATACGATAAACGAAAAAAAAAACTAAAAGAAAAACGTTGCGGTTTAGAAAATTCTTGAGAAAGTGAGTCCAATTACCTTTTGTATTATTATGATTATATTATAAGTTTATAAAAGAGTTTTTTTACTTGACATAAACTAGTGTCAAAGACACTGCAGAACAAATCATTATACGTCTTACAGCTTCGATGTATGAATCTGTGCTCGCTATAATTTACAATGACTTCTGTACAATGAGAATGTGTCAGTAGAACGTGTGTTTCTGATCGGACATCTAAATTTAATTTTATCCAACAAATACTGTGACTCGACAAATGAATTTATGATTTTGAAAAGAAAGGTAACATCTGTGATACTGCCTGATATGCCTTCTGTTAGCAAGAAAAGTAAGCGCGAAATTGTATTGAAATATAGGTAAGGGGACATTTTTGCAAGACGTTCCAAGATCTTAGATTTAATATTGTATTTAGTAAAATTAAATCAAATATAAAAAAAAATCCGCAAATCTATAAGCCGAAGCGGAAAATATTTGTATGTGAGCGTAATTTTGGGTAAATTTCGAAACCGTCCACTATACTTAAGCATTTTATGCAAAATAATTTTCTCTAATTTTGTGCCAGATTTCAACTCGATCCGATAAACGGTTTTAATAAGATAAGACCCTGTGACAGACAGACAAACGGACGCACGAGTCAGACCATTAGAGGTTCCGCGTTCACCAACACCATCAGGTACGGAAACGAAAAAATTTACATATTTGTTCAAACAATGCAGCTTGACATTAGTAAATCCTAAATTCATATACCTACTCGTGTATATGTGTACGTACAGACAATACATTTAAAGAAATTTGAGTTAGGATTTCTGGCTGAGTGAGAGTGATTTAAGTAGAGATTTAAATATGGAAAAGAATAAAAAAACATATTTTTATTTATTTAAACAGTAAAATATCGGATTTAGTCCATTTTAGGTGAAACTTTCCCAAACGCGCACACAATTTGTGATTACTATTGTATGTCTTTTACATACTATAACAAACATAGGTACATACATAAATATATTCCAGTAAGTGATTCCAAATTTCGTCCATATTTCGGGGCATTTTCAACAAGGTGAGTTGAGGAAGGTTGAGTTGAGATCCACCTAAGAAACATGTTCCCCAAAACTGGAAACAATTTCCCCATTTTGATACTTTTTAATTCGGCTGTTAAAAAAGGTCATCGCGTATTTGGGAAAATTTTCTATCCATAAGCATCATCTACTAACTCACGTGACAGTCTAACTAACTAATCAAGTAATAACGTTACCACGACTATCGGCACGTTATTTCGGCCACAGTATATTGGCCTCAGCTTTTTGCGTTTTTAGCCTTAGATGGAAATTTCATCAAAATGAAATCGATGAAATTTTCCCCAAATTGCTGAAAAGAAAAACCAACGAAGTATGCGATAGGATAAGCCGATGATCGAACGAACAACTGATGATAGACTGCATCCTCCTCATCCCACGAGCGCGCAATACAACTCGACGCGACGCACGCGACGACTAGATGACGTGACGGCAGACGGCGTGTTTCGCTCTCGCTCGACCCGATTAGTCGCGCGCGATATTTGTGTGTTTATACATAATGCAAGCGACTCTTTGCCAGTACCAGTACCACGCCGCGCGCCGGCAACAGTGCAGGAAAAGGGCACAAGAGGGAGGTGCAAGGCGAGGGCTACACTTTCCAGTATCTACATTCCGAGTGTACCTGCGTAAACACGGACGTCGCACTTGTCCCAATAGTTGCTACATTTCTCTCCCTCCGCGCCGCGCGCCAGCAACAGTGCAGGATAAGGGCAAGTGAGGCGCGAGGCGAGGGCTACACTTTCCAGTATCTACATTCCGAGTGTACCTGCGTAAACACGGACGTCGCACTTGTCTCAATAGTTGCTACTTTCCTCTCCCTCCGCGCCGAGCGCCGGCAACAGTGCAGGAGAAGGGTAAGTGAGGCGCGAGCCGAGGGCTACACTTTCCAGTATCTACATTCCGAGTGTACCTGCGTAAACACGGACGTCGCACTTGTCTCAATAGTTGCTACATTCCTCTCCCTCCGCGCCGCGCGCCGGCAACAGTGCAGGAGAAGGGCAAGTGAGGGGGGAGGCGAGGGCTACACTTTCCAGTATCTACATTCCGAGTGTACCTGCGTAAACACGGACGTCGCACTTGTCTCAATAGTTCCTACACTCCTCTCCCTTCGGCGCCGCGCGCCGGCAACAGTGCAGGACAAGGGCAAGTGAGGCGCGAGGTGAGGGCTACACTTTCCAGTATCTACATTCCGAGTGTACCTGCGTAAACACGGACGTCGCACTTGTCTCAATAGTTGCTACATTCCTCTCCCTCGGCGCCGCGCGCCGGCAACAGTGCAGGAGAAGGGCAAGTGAGGCGCGAGGCGAGGGCTACACTTTCCAGTATCTACATTCCGAGTGTACCTGCGTAAACACGGACGTCGCACTTGTCTCAATAGTTGCTACATTCCTCTCCCTCGGCGCCGCGCGCCGGCAACAGTGCAGGAGAAGGGCAAGTGAGGCGCGAGGTGAGGGCTACACTTTCCAGTATCTACATTCCGAGTGTACCTGCGTAAACACGGACGTCGCACTTGTCTCAATAGTTGCTACATTCCTCTCCCTCGCGCCGCAGCGTCTTTCCATTCTATACGAAGCCATTACGCAGCCATAGGTAAATCTTTGTGTATATTTTGGAATGCTATTTTTCCACATTTGCGATTACAATATATACACGATTTTTGTGTACTCGTCGTGTATAGTTTGTAGTGAATGAAAGCGAAATTCATGTTCCAAACTGTACAGTGCTACTTACATCGTTAAAAATATTTCTTTGAAACGGTTTGTCTTTTATATCTTGCATGGCGTTTCTTCACTCGTAAGCCGTTACGCTAAACCATTTCATAAAACGATTTTGCAATATAAAAAAAGTAAATGAATTTTGCTGACCCGACTTATTGCCATATGGAAATAAAAAAAAATGGACCATGTAAATTAAAAAAATATTAATGTTATTTTTTATTAACCCCCTACTAAAAAAAAGTGGTCAAGTGAACCATGTTCATGCGCCGAGGGTCCCGTAACTGCCGCTTCTCTTTCACCTAATCATATTTTCTACTAGGGTAAATTTTTTATAGTTCATAATTTCTACAGGTCAGGCTTTGGATGGGTGGCCGCACGACCGTTCAAGTTGTCCGTGGTTCGGACTCCACTTCAAACTGTAGGTAGTTGCATCTCTTTATCTTACTATGTACATTTAGCTGGCAGGGATTACCACGTTCGGATTGGTGAACCAGCACTGAACGAAGGTCGGTTGACGAAAAAGGCTATACAAATGTATATGTGCTTTCTGTCCACTTCAATGTAGCCGGCACGACCACAGGAAAGACTGACATGGTACCTCGCTGACACTAACTGACTGACTAGCAATATTTCTTACTTCCATCTTATTTATTATTTTGCCATCTAAATAAATATAGCGAAGTACTACCTGCTTAGTTTTCACCACTTTTTTCTTGCAAAAACTGTTCTAAACTGTCTTTAGTGATCATTTTCTTTATATTATTTATTTGTGCTGAAACAACCAAAAACCGCGATTTGAACGACTTGGAACAGAAAGAGAGATCAACAAAACAAAATGGCGAACTGCGAATTATCGCGTATATTTTAGAATCGACTGAGCAGTTCCGATGTATACACGATTATTCCGCATTGCGTACTGGCGTTGTATGTTACGGAATCGGCATAATTGCGTAGATCACTCTAAAATATACACGATTTTTGCGTAATGGCGGTGTATAGATTGGAAGACGTCAATGGGAAATTTGTATTCCAAACTATACTCGATAAATTACATACCCTTGCGTAATTGGCTTGTATAGAACGTAAATACGCCGCGGCGCACCGCCGCACACTGGTTCAAGTTGTATGGGGCTGCGGAAATAATCCAGTAACTTCTAAAATACTTAACATATTTCGATAATTTTTTTTTGCTGGTTTCGTAATTTATAAACACATTGATTATCAAAATATAATTTGGCAATTTTAAGAACAAGTCATAAAAAAAAAATTAAGTAACGATTTGCAGGTTTAGTAATTAATTCCGCTCAGTATATTTGCAGGAATTGTGATAATAATAAGAACACCAACTCCTTAAATATTATCAAGCGGCCTCAATTGAGGCCTTGTCAAATTAAAAAGTCATAGAAAAGTGTAAAGTAATGCATAAAAAGGAATTTAAATTCAAACAATTAGCTGTTTGGCTTCGTCGCTAATAGGTACAATTTTCTTCTTTGGTTTTGGCCTTAGACTCGTTATTAGAGGATCAGAGGAAAAGAGGATCATGTTCATCACATCTTCATTAGTCGCAATTCTGCTGCACTTCCTGGAATGAAGAAGCCGATAGCGTTTGTAGTTCTGCATACTGAGTTCCACCTTTGATTGAATTGAGACACAAAACGTTTCTGCACTGCACTCACCACTGTTTCAATTTGAGATTCATTTAGAGTTGGGTACGTATTTTGGAAGTAAAGTCGTAGTTTTTGAAAATCACGATCACACTTGATTAGTTCACTGCACAAAACAGAGTAGGGGATCGCGACACTATCCATTTCGTGAAGGAGATGTTTACAAGTTGGAAAGTGGTTATTAAATGATTAAAAATTAAGGATAGTAATATAAATTGATCATTACATTAATGAGAAGGGGAAACCCCAAATGAGATTAGCAACATCCATTTTTTTTTATGGAAACTGACACTGTTGGCTTACAGCACTTACAACACCCATGATGTCAGCCCATAACACCGGGTGAACTTGGTGCCACGTCAGTGCCTCCCCTCGGTAGTGCCGGCTACACTGAACTGGACGGAAAACACAAACTATTTACATAGCCGTTTCGACCGACCTTTCATTCAGTGCGGTGGTAGCAACCCGGGCGGGTTAAACCCTACCACCTAGTAATATAAGAAGGGAGTCATATCCCTTAGTCGCCTTTTACGACATACACGGGGAGAGATGCAGTGGGGCTATTTTTTTAAAGTACCGGCCCCACACGGGACTTCCATTCATAAAGCGACGTTAATTAGGTACTAATGTGCGCTAATGATTGCGCGCAGTTTCACTAATCACTTACCTGGTGCATTCAAAGTGCGATTACTCCCAAAGTGCAAGAAAGTAGCAGCTGAAACTTATAGATCTGATCGACGAAGGTATAGAGTATATTTTAATATGCATCCGAGCACGTAGGCAAATGTAGCTAAACTTGTAGCTCTAGGAGTTTGTATTTTATTTCACATTTTTTGGGGATATATTTGAAATTTATTTTGGAAGAGGAGAATTCATGAATATAATTTTTTTTTATATTTTAAGGAAGATAATGCTTACGCACTCAATAATAAATAATAAAAGTATTTGTGTAATAATTAATAAGATGTACAAAAAATAAAATTCTTATTGATCATAAATCTTAAATAACGCTGCAAATAAATTGAGCAACTTTGAGCGTTTATCCTGCGATGTGCAAAGAGTTTAAAAATAAAATTAATACTGTTCAGTAAGCACTAGTTATCTGACTATATGAAAATGCTATAGCAGATATCGTGTATTCAATTTTGTAAATTTGAATTATTTCCGCCCATAAACCATAGTGCGCCGCGCCACCTCCGCGCCGCCGCCGCCGCCGCCGCCACGCCCCGCCAGCCGGTACATACATACTACTAGTTTTATCCCAACATTCTGAATGTTTTATATTATATATAACATTCCATGTAGAATTTATTCCCAAGTTAAAACATAAGCGCGTGGCCGTTGCGTTGATGAAGATTTGCTGGTGTGCGAAAACGCGTTCAACTGTTTTAGATGATAAAATAACGTTTCATACTAACAATATAAGTGTGCCAAAGTAAACAGTTTATTTCTGTATTTTTTTATATTAGTATAACTTATATTTGATTAAATAACAACTAAGGGGGGCGAAGGAAAACTATTTAAATTTGCTATATTTGATTCAGGAACGTCGCCTCTGCCGTCGCGTCGTCGTCGGCGCGGTACTGTCACTTCAAAGGATGGAAATATATGCGTAATATTTTTTGATCACCTTGCTGCTTGTTCGTCGTATGTCGCATATAACCGCACCGCACCGCAACTCCCACCCTCAGCTCACTACTAAGTACCTAGGTAACATTCTCCTCCGCTATGTACAGTCAACACACACTTCTACAAATAATTAATTACCAAAGAAAACTGCCAACCCGCAAAAAGGATTCAAATCTGAAGTGCGGCTGTTCAACGTTTTCGACGCCTACTTAATTCGAACAGTTCTAATGAGGGACAGCATTTTGTAGGGGTATTCTCATTAAAATTATTAATATCAGGTTATGGGGGCTTATAAGTATAGGAAAGGTTGGAAGGGGGAAAGGGGAAGGAAGAAAAAAATATTCGGTAATAATAATACATCTGAAAATGTAAAAAAAAACTATCAAAATATTATTTAAAAAAAAATTGAAAAATCTCGTTTGGCATGTGCCTCTACTCTTTACGCGTCGCAAAACGTCCGCCTCGGTAGCTCAGTGGTGCGGTTGGTCGACTGTGTTAAGCACACCTGGGTGCGGTCAGTACTTGGATGGGTGACCGCTCGACCGTTGGAGGCTGACCGTGGTTCGGATTCTACGTAAAACTGCACTTAATGAAACGTCAGTCAAAACGGCTATGTAAATAGTTCGTGCTTTCCGTCCATTTCAGTGTAGCCGACATGAAATGAAGGGATGCACTGACATGACATCTAGTTCACCCGGTGTTATGGGCTGACATCACGGATGTTGTTGGGTATATAACCAACGGTGTCAGTTTGCATAAAAAAAACGAGGCTAGCGATAGTTAGGTGACCTACCACCATGAACCCCCGCTCCTATTCCGGCTCTGTTTATACAGGCACACTATAGCGTACGTACATATCTAGGTGGGGCGGTGCGTCTCGGTTTTGCAAGAAAAGTCATCTTGAATTATTTATTTGTATTATGAAGGAATACTCTTTGAATATTTTTATTAAGGAGTGGTTCCGGCTCAAAAAAAAATTCTGTCAAACTATATCCTTCCTTACCTTTAATAAAATCCAACGTCTGCTTTCTGTCTGTATGTATGTATGTATGCATGTATGTATGTATGTATGTATGTATGTCTGTCTGTCCGCTTATAACTCGAGAACCACTGAATCGATTTTAATAAAAAAAAAATCTACGGATAGCCTGATTCTTCCCATCAACTATAGGTTACTTACTATCACGCTAAATGGCTTATGAAGTTAGCAGAGAAGTCAAATATGAGAGCGGGCGGAGCCGCGGTCATAGTATATATAATGTAGATATACTACCTCACCAAGTAGTTCCTAATCCGGTGTCCGTTTTGGAACCCCAAGCCGTGATTCGCACTAAATGTGTAATTTATTTTTCTTTAAAGTCTGGATGAAAAGTACTATAGTATTGTATGATGGTAACCACATAACTCCTAAGTAATAGCTATGATATGTTATGGTAACATTTACAAAATTGTAACGATTTTAAATGTATTAATCATCAAAATCTTAAAAGGTTCAAAATGGAAGACTTTACAGTTCTAGTATAATTTTTCGCAATAAGTCAACTACGGAAACACGTTTAGCCGGAGTCGCAGGCAATTCATGCAATCGTTATATTTATTACTTTAAATGGTTGTGCGTGTGACCCATGTGTGGTGTGTGTGACCCACTAAACCACAATATTAAATCAGCGCAGATTGATAACCTGGTTCTGTGCCCTTCACCGCCCTAGCGTATTAGTAGGTACCTAGTACCTACACTCTCACTGTACACAGTATTAGCTTGTACATAGTACAGGCACTCTATAATGCAGGGAAGAGGAAATACATTTACTGGACGGCCATATCAAAAGAGGAAAATGTAGACGGTTCAAAATACAATTTAATATAGCACATTGACTATCTACCTACTCAGCCCAGACGAAACCACAAAAATCGAGATATACGTACCCATACTCTTAAACACGATCGATCGCTTCTCCATCAATAAAGATTTGTCCTACCGTCAAACCTAGGTTGACATGGCTTTGGTTTTGTCCCGGTTCATCTTCAGAGTTCAGACCCACCTTCACCTTTCATGTGTTCGGATACAGATTCATAATCGGAATCGGATCTGAACGCTTTATAAAGGTCGTCTAGCATGGTCTGAAGCTGAACGCGGTTTGACAGAAGAACAATGTCATCGGCGAAGCGACGATGACTGAGAAAATCTCAATTCACGTTGATACCAATCTTATACTAGGTACCAACTCAAGCGTCTTGAACGAATACGTCATCTTCTAATGCGTTTGTGAAGAGCTTGGGTGAGAACACATCCCCCTGCCTTACGCCTTTATACCAAGGAGAATGGGTCGGATATTTTCATGGAGCCTCACAATCATCGTCGCGGACTGATAGGCGAAATTTTATGTGTAAACAATGTCAGGGGTCCTCAACTTTAATTAAAAGGGGCCGCAAAAACTTGGTTGAAAATACAGATTATTTTAACAGGTCTACATCGGTAGTACATCGATGAAAAAGTCATTCAAAGCCAATATTAAAAAAAAATATTTACAAATACATAAGTGGTTAGTAAGGAATGTGTACAATTTATTTGCTCTGTCCGATTATTCTGAAACATAATGCTTAATAAATGTAAAAAGTATATTGAAGTAGTCAATTTTGTGCTTACGACATGAACACTATTTTGAACGTTGTATCTTAAACTTTTATAGATAAATTCGCATTATTTTGAGTGTAAAAACGTCCCACGGGCGCGGCGCGGGCAGGGAAGCAATACGGAGCACGAAGCAACCGCGCACGCATTCCTTATAGTCCAGGGATTACTGGGAGGTATCTTGCGCTGAATTATTAAAGCAAATGCGTTCGCTTAGGGTATACCACACTTCTCTGATCTGTGGGGTATACCTTGGGTCCATCTGAGCTGATTAAGCCCGGTAGCCACCGCACAGTATACGAATGCCTGTTATTACGAGCTCATTATTCCAAAATCTTAAGTTTTTTAAATCCAATAAATCACAGTTCAAATGAAAGCCAGATAGATGTCTATTAAATTCCTAATTCATGAATGCAGTTCCTGAAACATAAACACGTTAATCCCCCTAGTCATTACGCGCGAACAAACAGTGCATTTAGTCGCTTGTTGTCGCAACTAACGGAGAGTCGTTTTTGAAGTTGTTATAACGAGTGTTGGCGTATTTTGTAAAGGAAGTTTGTGTGTCACCATGGCTGCTGGACCTTCAAGTAAGTAATGAAAATATTTTCACACCAATTTAATGTATAGTTATGTAGTTGTATAATTAATTCTGGATACTGTATAAATAAACCCAGTTTTGTAAATTCTGAAACTTCGTTAGAGTGGGAAAAAAATATATCACGATTTAACACGATAATTTTTTTTTTTAGGTATACTCTGTTTATCTACCTTTGCAAAGACACCAGTTCTTGAGTGCGCAAACCTGCGGAAACTTAAGCAGATTTTTTTTATTGTTGATAGGTACCATGCTTGGAGTAACGCGAATGCAGTTGTACGACCTCCTGTCTAAAAATAATCTGCTCTCTCAAGCAAGTGCAGTAAAGACAAGAAAGCTAATCGTTGAGTACATCACCCCGAGATTACCAGAGGTGCCAGAAGAAGATGTAGTGGCCAAGATTTTTTAATTTTCAATCAGTTTTGTGCGTCGGTGGAAATCAAGTGGGCCCAAGAAGATGTTTTTTTTGCAACAAAATGGACAATGGCTACTAGGACAAATCTTGGAGTCCAGGACAGTTCAGCAGAATTCAGAGCAACAGCAGACTACTGCAAGACCTGCCAGACCTGTACGGAGACCTCTCGAAGAATTCAGCTCGTCAAGTAACGTAACTAAGAAAAGACGAACACGGAGGTTAGTTTCCAGTCATTCCAGCCTCTTCCAAAGAGAAAATTAAGCAAATTGTCAGAAGAGGTTCCCAACCTACTGGAAGTTCCATAAATTACAACTAAACTCCGTGACCGGCATCAGGATATAGATGAGTCTTCCGCAAGTGACTTTACTGAATAGTTACATCGTAGTTAATCTATTAATGTACACATTGCAGTATAAAGTTGCAGATAAAACTAATTATATTTTAATTCTAATTACTGTATGGTATTTTTAATATATATGTAATAAAATCGATACCATAGATTTTTTAAATTATATATTTTACTCTATATACCTCAAATATACCTATATTGTTTCAATTTAAAATAGCAGAAACGCCATTTTTTATATAATCTTAATTGGTGTTTTTTTTTTTTTTTTTTTACAATTTGTGAAAATAAAAAGTTTACAACATTTTTTTCCATCAAACATAATATTGAGCTCCTAAATATTGATTTCCGTACACTGTGCACCGCCCCGAGTCCCTCGCTGGGGGAGGGGTGTTTCAAGGCGTTAGCCGCGCGCCTATCTAAACTGAATAAATCAACAAGTTTACCTACTACGTCGAGTTTAGTCTCGTTTTTGTATAAATCCGAAGGAATCCGAAAGACGTAGAATTCAGCTCTGATATAAAATGTACATGTTTTCATAGAAATTTTTTGAGAAATTAAATAAAATGTGTGTTATGTATATGTAATATGTTCACATAATTATTCTTCTAAACGAACAGATATTTTTTTTATTTGTGCCATTATTATATCTTAAATTTTTTTTATATATATACAGACTAACTAATCTAATATTTAATAATGTAAAATTTAAGTATGGCTTACATGAAAAACCAAAATTAATTAATTAATGCTTTGCGTGGGAACTTTATGTAGTTTGATGGCGTTAACCGCGATAAGATTTAAAAAAACAAATAAAAAAAACATTTACGTTTTTTGTCTAGTTTGTTATGATATTCATATAAAACGAAGATACAAATTTTTTAATTTGGTAAAACTATAAATTAAACATTCCTTATGGCTCAAATTTTTTTTTTCTTACACACTATTCCTACTGACCGCACAATTCATATTAATTAAGCAACTTCTCTCTCATAGGAAGGGGGTAAGAGAATGCTTGTATGCAATACCCCTTTAAATGCTTTTATTTTAATAATTACATTAAATTTTATATCGTGGGATTACTCTTCGATTAAAAATCAGATTTAAATATTGCTACTAATTTAAAATTAAAATTAGGTATTACCGTAATTTCATAGATTGTATATAAAAATGTGCATAAAAATCGTGGCGGATAAAGCTTTCTGTAGTTTATAGTCGCGCGGCCAGTTTGAAATTGATTTATAATATAAATAACTATACTGCATAATAGGTGATTTAGAGTTAGGTTTGGGTACAAACATTATACGTGAAATAGAATAGAATTCGAAGATACAAAACATATAATTTTATTTTCACAACAAAAGACAACACTGACCACTGCAAATGCACTGTTTAGGAGAATACAAATTCTTAATCGTAGAGCAATCCCACTCTATGAAAAACCTTTTTAAAGCAAAAACAATGTTTACTTTATATTTTTGTCTACTTTTTGGATTTTATTCTCGTAAAACTTAAAATTTTATATCAAAGTCATATTCTATATCTTCCTTTTATATGAGAATTATACCAAACTCTACCTAGTGGGTAAACTTTTTGATTTATTCAGCTTGGACGGGCGCACGGTGGACGCCATGAAACTTCCCTCCCCCCGCTAAGTACCAGCGGGGGGCTCGACGGTGGCTACCGGGCTGGACCCTCATCTGAGGTTTGCTCAGAAGGTATACCTGAGCGAACGGATTTGCTTTAATAATTCAGCGCAACGTACCCCATGCAAATGACCCAACTATTTATTATGCGTGTGAACAACGTTTACATTACATTTTATTATACTAATCGTGTTATTAAAGTAATCGTGTTATTAAGTACGCATTTCTGAAAAATTCGCGTTTTCTTTCTTTAAAATTTTTACGTCTGAAAATCTCGTTGTTGCATGTCGGCCGGATTTGAACCTGGAACCTTGAAATTAAGAGTCCGAGCCAAGACCGCGCTGACCACCTTCCGCTTATTTAAGACGTAGGTAAACTACGTTAAAAATTATGTGGACAGTCCAGCCAGACTGTAGACCGCAGGTCGGCCGCGGACCGCGCGCTGCTCACTCCTGGTCACCGTGCTCCGCGCCGCCGCCGCTGCCTCCGCCGCGCACGCCGGGCCGCGCCGCGCCGCCGTGGCGCGCCGCTTCGACCTAATTAAACAATAATCGAAGAACTACAACGAGCGAGCGGCGACGCGACATCACGTCGCCGCCGCCGCTCCGCGCCGTCATCGTAATGTGTAGCGCACGCAACGCAACTACTTGTCGCTTGTCACTTGTTGCCGTCCGTGTCTGGGACGCGCCGCCAGTACTCTTTTCTATTCTGTGGTCTGGGTCTGCGCCCTGCGCTGCGTCCACGTTGTTGACATAATATAATGGCCCGGACAGGCGGTTCCGTAGCCATTCTCTTCTTCCACGCATAGTGAGTGTTTACGCGGTTGCGCCGTGCCTCGCGCATCATCATAGCCCTGTCCAGACTATTGTAGTTTTTTCTTATTAAGACGATACCCATAGCTGACTGCTTTGCGTAGAAAAAGGTCGTAAGTCGGTGTTGTTTTTTAATTTAAAAAAATTAATGGTAATAATAAAAATCTACAACAATAGAGTTCTGTGCTTGTGGTTTAGTTATTTATCAGTGCAATAAAAATTTCGTTTTATTCATTGACTTTTGCGTCAGATGAAAAAAATGATTCTTCTATAAAACGCATCTTCTATAATTTAACCCTAACCTAATGTTGAAGCGGCGCATGCCATTTTTGCATAAATTCCTATTGAAAATAAATGTTTTGATGCATTTAAAAAATTAATAAAAAATTTCGAAAATTAATTTTATATGAAAAATATTTTTTTCAACATTTTTTTTCTCCGTAACTACCTACGCATTTTCGCAGAATAAAAATTACATCTTTAGAATCGTAAAAGCCTAAACTATAAGCCTATCGTACCAGTTAGTTGAAATAAAGGCGTATGTATTGGAAACCCCAGCCGCGCCCGTTATTATGTTACAAAAAATTTCATAACACAAGTTAGTGTCACGCTTACACATATACATAGGTATTGATACTACAGAAACCTACTATGTATAAGCAAACGCGGACACACACTCACACACACCCTCACGCGCTCGCACCCTCACGCTTTCGCACAATCGCGCTTGCGGGGTCGCGCGCTCGCCCCGTCGCGCGCTCGCCCCCTCGCGCGCTCGCCCCCTCGCGCGCTCGCCCCCTCGCGCGCTCGCCCCCTCGCGCGCTCACACCTTCACACGCTCGCCCCTTCACACATGGCAGCGACTGAAAACCAGCGCCAGGTTAGGACTTATGTTCTTCTCATGCTGAGCCGCGGCCGATTTTGCATAGAGACTAAATAAATAAGTCCGTAAATACCAAGGCTACGAACATTTATGCAAAATAAAAAAGATTAATTCGTATTATTATTTTTTTATATTGTACACGCTACTCATTCATCTATACATATAATAAAATCGTAGACTTACCGTGTCTGTACATTAAATATTTTTGCAAAACAATAACTGGGGGACGGAAGGAATAAGTAATAGAACGTAAAAATATAGTTTTTGAAATTTTTGTCTGTTTGTCGGTTTGTCGGTTTGTTGGTTTGTTTGTTCGTTTGTGCGCGCATCACGCAAAAACTACTCATTGGATTAAAAATCTAATTACTACAAAAATGAAGCTTTATTCTGAGTAACATTTAGAGTTTATTTCATCAAAGTCAAACCACAGAATCAAAAGATATTAATTTTAGAAAATATCTTATAGCACACCACGCCGCGCCACCGCGCGCAGCGCCGCCGCGCGGCGTCTCGCGCGGATGTTTTGTTTAGTGTCTTGGAAAAGAAACACGGCTGCTGTAGACTGGTGAGGTGAGAGTGAAAAATTTCCTGTGTGCAGTTTTTAACTGTTTTTATAATTTATATTATTTAATAAGAAAACACATATTTTTATGATATTTCGACAAATTTGTTGTCTTCAGATAAAATTGTCTATATATTTTAATAAGTCAAATACTGAATGACAGATGGCGTTGTTATGTGGTAATTACATTAATTATTAGTTCTTTTATCCTTTCATTTCATTTTTAGGGTTCCGTATCCGGTACGGGACCCTATTACTAAGCCTACGCCGTCTGTCTGTCTGTCTGTCCGTCCGTCCGTCTGTCTGTCCGAGGGCTGTATCTCTTGAACCGTAATAGATAGCCCGTTGAAATTGTCACATAATATGGGTTATTATGGCCGATATAACAGCAAATAATAACAATAAGAAACATTAAAAAATTCACGGGGGTTCCCATAGAAGAAACCAAAAAGTGTATGCAAGCGCGCCATCTACCGAATAGATTATGAAGAATTTAAACTAATAATGACATTTAATTAATATTCAGCATTTCATAACACGCCATCTAGACGGCGTGAGTGGCGCTAGCCATGACATGGCGATACGGAACCCTCAGTAGCTCAGTGGTGCGGTCGGTCGACTGTTGATAAGCAATCCTTAGCGCGGTCAGTACTTGGATGGGTGACCGCTCCACCGTTGGAGGCTGACCGTGGTTCGGATTCCACATTAAACTGTAGGTCCCTTCCCTTCTTACCTTACTAGATGGTAGGGTTTATCCCGCCCGTGTTGGTACCACCGCTCTGAATGAAACGTCGCTCGAAACGGCTATGTAAATAGTTCGTCTTTCTGTCCAGTTCAGTGTAGCTGACATGAAATGAAGGGAAGCACTGACATGGCACCTAGCTCACCCGGTGTTATGGGCTGACATCACGGATGTTGTAGGTGATGTAGCCAACCGTATCTGTTTCCATGAAAAAAAAAGTGTTTTTATCTTAGCGACTTATGTGCGGCCACGAGCACGAGGTCTGCTGAACTCTGAAGTGGACGTAGTCATGCCTTAGTTTACAGAGAAGCGTTATTGTAGATTATAAATTACCATTAGTTGCGGCTTCACTTATGTAGGTCGAATCAAATCTATAACCTGCCCAATTAAAAAACACCAAAACGATTGAATCATACTAACGAACGGACAGACCGAGTCACGTTGCGTTTTATAACAGGCTGAGAAAGATCAAGTCCACGCGGACGTAGTCGCGGGCACAGCTAGTATCATAATAAATAACATAACATAACGTTTACTTTCCTTTTGGCTTCGCCGTAGTCGAGTAAAAATGCTTTAAACGTCCACCATTACCATCTTCAAGATATCGAAATAATTATTTACTGCTGTCAGTCAGTTAGCGTGTATGCGTCCATTGCTGGACATATGCCTCTCACATATACATTTTTTTCAGTCACTCCACCACCTATAATAATTATTATAGGTATTGGTGAGGTCGGTTCTCTTGTGTGCTCTTTAATAACTTATATGCCAGTTTTCTATCTTATGAAGTAAAATTGCTCGCAAAATTTCCCATCAAAAGTGAAATGGAAACCTTAAAAATAATAAATGAGTACAATAGTACGAGTACCTACATGACGTAAGTAAGTATGAATGAGAAAGCATTAAATTATGTAAGTATCTGCCTGCCACCTATTTAAGAAACAATCGGGCTAATAATCAGTTACGCGTCCACGCAACGCGCAACATCATCACACACAGGACAGGTGATTAGCGAAGTGGAGTGCACGTACTGTGGGCTAGGCGCGCAGCACGGCGGCGGCGGCGCGGCAGACAGGTGAGAACTGAGAACGAACGCAGCCGGCCGCGGCCGCCGCGCGCGCGCGCCTCGCCACGCCACGCCACGCGGTCGCGCGATCACCCCCGCGTCTACCGCGCGCCACGAGCCGCGGGCTATGCGGCGCGGCGGAGCGATGCAACGCGATGCACCGCGCGCGGCGAGTGCATCCGCGAGACTGCAGTGCAGCACTAGCTGGCGCCGCGGGCGGGCGCGGAGCGCCGGCCCTGGAGTGGAGGTGAGCGAGATGGGCGCTCGCGACAGGGACGACGAGCCTCATTCACACTTCACACGCCGACACACACATTACATAAATACGGGTCAAAGGAATGATACAATCAGAACACAAAACGCTGCCGCTACTAGGGGTGGGTGCTGCTCACGGACGAAATGGTGTTGGCTGGTGCGCCGCCCCTCCACCTCCACCGCGGCGCGGCGTCGGGCTTCGCTCCTCTGCCTCCGCAAGGTCTCCGCGCGCGACGCGACTGGCCCGCTCTTCAACTGAACCGAACCTCGGATAATTTGGGTTGTTCGTTCTAACTAAACAATCTCGTAATTTTGGCAGGGGGCAGGGCGACACTGTCTCCGCCACGCAAGCGAGCGGAATGCAAAAACATTTTAATAATAAATTACAAATTTAAAAAACGCCCGAACGTTAAAAAGCCAAAAATAAATTCCGTTTACTTACAGGAGTCGGGGGACCGCTAAGTAAATCCCCGCGCTGCTGCTCTGCGTTTTTTATTTTATTTACTTAGCGGTCCCCCGACTCCTTTAATTAAGCAAACGGAAATTATTTGATACTTTTTAAGGGTCGGGGTTTTTTAAATTTCTAATTTAACTTTTATTTCAACTTTAAAAAACAGCATGCAAATCGGTCCACTTTTTAAGAATACACTTTTTCATTACTTAATTACTTTATTACTTACAAACATAGCTAACAACGATCTCGATTAAACCAGCTTTCTAATAAAAAAAAACTGCATCAAAATCGGTCCATCTGTTTGGGAGTTACGATGCCACAGCAGACACACAACATACACACATACACCCACCCTCATACACACGTTAAACTCATAACACCCCTCTGTTTTTGTCGGGGGTTAAAAAATGCAGCTGTGAGTAGCGCTGGTCCAGCCGGCCTCCCACACAAGAAGGAACCCCCGATGCACGGATCAAGCGAGAGCCGTATTCGTAGTTTGTGTGTGTACCCCAACCGAGCAAACCCAAAACCCCGCGGAGGCTTCGAGCACTCCTCAACTCAACGCCTCCGCTTAGAGACCACCGAACTATATGTAAGTGTTTGAGACATTTTGGCCAGTGTCGTGTATAGTGAGCGGCACGATGTAGGAAAGGTGAGCGGTTATCTTAAAAAAAAATTATGAACGTAGTCTGGAAAACACAAACAAAACAACATAACACAACAACTAGTGTTTTCCACACTCTGTCACAATACATTTTTTGCACCTGACCATGAATCCTCACTATTATACACAGACTATAAAGAGATTACTAGTGTTCGTTTCGCGTAATTTGTCCCTCGCGACTCGCGATAGAGATTGAAATGGCTTACTTCAAGGGACAAGTTACGTGGAACGCTCTTTACCGTAATCAGACCGACATCTCTGGTACATTTGGTTTAGGCTTAGAGCAGTGGCGGCTGGTGACTTCAGTGACCAGTAGTGCGCTAAGCTACCTACCTAGGTACTTAAATACCAAATTTCTCAACACATTCCCCTCATGTTATTTTAAGATCGGGACTTCCGAATTTTTTAAACGCCTGCGTTTTATTATGTAACGTACCTAGTATTAATATTCTCAAGACACTGAATGAGTTGCAAAAACAAGAAAAAAATCCAAACAAGTTTTTTAACTCATTTTAGTACCTTTATGAACACACCCATAGACCACAACACTAACTGCAGCTTTCAAAAAGAAAACAGTAGAGTAATGCCCCAAAAATACTTGAAAAAAATATATAAAAATAAAACCATTTGAAAAGTAGGAATTGAACCCGGGATCACCTGATTGTAAAGCCTTACCTTTAACCAACGCTTAGGCAAATATCGGCACCACTTAATTCGAGTATCATGTGACAGAAAGCACAAAAACCTAATCATATCCCATTTTAAATATTCGCGCGCTAACGGGTATGTGACATCACATGACAGCGCGCTGACTCTAGGCAGACGGACTCGTGCAAAACGAATCGCTCGCGACGTGTCGCACGCGCGGCTATTCACGATATAGCGTCCTTGTTTGGCGCTCGTGCGCCGCACGCAGAACTCCATTTCGGCCCATACTATTTCTATGAAGTATCTTTTGTCTCACGCGCCAGCGGTGTTTTGCCGATCCCCATACATTCAGTATGCGAGACCCGCGTGCGTTACTCGATTACGCACGGGGCGCACGTTTAAACGCAAAAAAGTGCCTTGTGACATATAGAATAAGGTCGAATTCACATTCATATTTATTTGGAGTACGATCATCGATTTGGTTTGAATGTAGTTATATTGTAAGATATTATTTATTTTGAGTGAAGTGAAGACTTCTCGTGGTATGGTAGTGCGGCGCACGAGCGCACTTTAGGACCAGCCGCCAGTGGCTTAGAGCAATGTTAGATTTCCTATTCGTTTGGTTGCCACTATTTAAAAAAAGAAGAAGAAGTAGAGCAATGTTAGAGCAAATTAGAACATGACAGTTCTTTTTTTTTACTTGAAGTGCCTATGCAAGCCAAAATTGCTTAGGCATATTTTTTATTTATTTTTTATTTAATAAAGGCAAAGAAAGCGTGCCACATTAGTAGGTACTTATATCCGCACACTTTTCATTTTTGGGAAGAAAATAAATTAAATGCATTAGTTATTTATTAAAAGATTTTATTTTTACTTTTTCTTATATTTATCTAATGCTTTTCTCTGCATTGTTGGCAAACCTGACCGGTCGGTCTGCCACTCGTTTAGTGACGTGGAAAAAAAGAATTTTAATTAAAGCTTATTAACTATTATTAAAGCGTATTAACTTCTCTTTTAGTATTAAATTTCTCAGCCTCGGATGCTCAGTGGTGCAGTGCGACTGTTGATAAGCAACCCTGAGAGAGATGCCTGAGATGACTGTTGATAAGCAACTACTTGGATGGGTGACCGCTTGACCGTTGGAGGCTGACCGTGGTTCGGATTCCACGTAAAACTGTAGGTCCCTTCCCTAACAACAAAACAACATAACACAACAACTAGTGTTTTCCACACTCTGTCACAATACATTTTTTGCACCTGACCATGAATCCTCACTATTATACACAGACTATAAAGAGATTACTAGTGTTCGTTTCGCGTAACTTGTCCCTCGCGACTCGCGATAGAGATTGAAATGGCTTACTTCAAGGGACAAGTTACGTGGAACGCTCTTTACCGTAATCAGACCGACATCTTTCTCATCAATTTCTTCGTCTAACCTTACTAGGTGGTAGGGTTTATCCCGCCCGGGTTGATACCACCTGAACTGACTGAACGAAAAGTCGGTCGAAGCGGCTATATAAATACTCGTCGTTTGTGTTTTGTGTTAGTGTAGCGGCTACACTAGCAGAGATGCATGATCAAGTCAAGGCTTTCAAGTGCAAGTTGATGCTATGGGAAAAACAGTTGGAAGTTGATAATCTGTCGCATTTTCCGACTTGTAAGGCCTTTCATGAAAGTACAAGTGTCCCAATTTCGTATAACAAGTATACCGAGAAAGTGAGAAGTCTTCAGGCGGAATTTGAAAGGCGCTTTCAAGATTTTAAGCTTCAAGAAGAGATTCTTTCGTTGTTTACGGGTATTTTCTCTATCGATGTCGATAAAGTTTGCACCACAGATCATAGAAGTAATATTACTTACTTAGGAGCTATTACTTAGGATTTCTGTGGTTTGCACGCACTTGCAGATGGAGGTCATTGAAATTCAATGTCAGCCCCATTTGAAACAAAAATTTTACAGTGTTGGTGCACTCGACTTTTACAAGTACTTACCTGTTCAGTACCAAGAAATGCGCCAATTTGCTTGCAAAATAATATCAATGTTTGGAAGCACCTATGTATAAGTGTGAGCAATTATTTTCCCTAATGAAAGGAAACTAATCTCCCGCTAGATCGCGACTGACCGACGCACACTTGGATGCAATTTTAAAATTAATTTCCGCAGATAGAAATACCCCTCGTAAAGAAACAAAAGATGTCAAATTTCTGGGAAAACATTGTAATGTATTTTACTATTAATTATTAAATAAAATAATCGATTACCGCCCTGTACGACTATATCTTTTATTTTCTTTATGGTTGGGTTTTGCGGTCCACTGATGCGGACTACAGTCTTTATGCATTTGGCCCACCAATGACTTTGATTTTGACATGTCTGGTGTAGCCGATGTGAAATGAAGGGAAGCACTGACATGGCACCTAGTTCACCTAATGTTATGGGCTGACATCACGGATGTTGTAGGTGTTGTAGCCAACCGTGTCAGTATCCATAAAAAAAAACTTAAACCGCTGTCTTCTTATGTAGTTTCCTGCGAGAACTATTATGAGGTTAAAAAAACATAAATTTACGCAGTGGAAATTCGTCTAACATGGGCAGGAGCACCATATTCTTGAAAAATACCTGAAAGTGTAGCTCTCGTCATGCATGCGTTAGCACAGGAACTAGGAACAAGTTTAAGCTAAGGTGAACCCTAAACCGATACAAATCGAGATCAAGCGAACCGTGGAACGACTCGTGGAGCGAACTATATTTCCTCCACTGACTGTTTTAATTTTCCACCCCTTAAAGCAATATTTTTTATTATTGTTAAAAATGAAATTTTACTTATAGAATTCAGCAGTGTATGGTTGTTCGTCCGTTCGTCCTTGGACTCAATACTCAATACAGCCGAGCCGCTCGTCTGGTGGGAGACCTGAAACTGACTATGGTCTTGAGTCGATTTGTAGGGTCACTCAGTCTGTTCTACAGATACTATCATAGACGTTGCTCGGAGGGACTTGCATCCCTTATAACGGCACAGCCACCCAACACGGGTGACTGTGCCAAGGGACAGGGATGTTTACATAAAAAAGTGCGAGCAATACTCCAAACAGGAGTATAGTTGAGAGCCCCTGACATTGTTTACACGTTAAATTTAATTGGCTCCTGGGAATGAATTCACATTCCGAGTTTCAAGAATAGCTCGAGCTGTACATAGCTACAGGCTGTGACAGACAGACAGACGGACGGACAGACTCGTGACCGACTTGATAAGGTCCCAGCTACATCGCTGGCTACGGAACCCAAACAATTTATAACAATAGTTAATTAAGTGAATGCTCTGTCAAATCGAATACAAACGGTCACGTGAGATACAGGCAGGATTATATTGAATCAGTGAACTGACTGACGACAGCATCGCTGGCCGCGTTAGTTTTTTTTAACATCCTCGACCTCCTCGCGACCCCCGACTCCTATTCCGGATCTGTATATAATACACACTCTATTATTATAGCGTGTACGCCCACGCCCACGCCCAGGTGAAGTCTGGGCGGGCGGGGCGGTGCCGCGGTGGCGCATGTCGTTTTGTTTTGTCACTCAAAAACTAACTCAATATCAAACTTTAAAATGGTCTATAAAAATCATTATTATTTCCTGTATTACTTTTTTTGTCAAAATTTTGTTCAACTAAGCATTCTCTATGCATGCATGCCATCGCTCGCGGCTTGCATGCGCGTGCGCGTGCATGCAACTTCAAGCACGAATCTGGCCACAATACGCCACGTTAAGCGTGCGCGGCCTGGTGTCGACCTCACAAAGCAGAACAAGAAGAAAGGAAGGAAATATAACTTTGTACCGTGTGGGGCCGGTACTTTAAAAGAATAGCCCCACTGCATCTCTTCCCGCGTATGTCGTAAAAGGCGACTAAGGGATATGACTCCCTTCTTAGATTACTAGGTGGTAGGGTTTAACCCGCCCGGGTTGGTACCACCGCACTGAATGAAAGGTCGGTCGAAACGGCTATGTAAATAGTTTGTGTTTTCCGTCCAGTTCAGTGTAGCCGGCACGACCGAAGGGAAGCGCTGACGTGGCACCAAGTTCATCCGGTGGTATGGGCTGACATCACGGATGTTGTAGGTGATGTAGCCACCCGTGTCAGTTTCCTTAAAAAAAAAAAAAAATAGAAGAATTGAATATTATAAATTCGAGCAAAAAAAAAAATTATACAAATATTTCTAAACTGTCCAAGTTGAATGGAAAGCGTTGTAACGTGGTAGGTACCACTTCTAAACATGAACCACTATGAAACTTACTACCGATGGAATAGTAACTTCTAAATTACAGCTTTAGAAAGCTAGAGCTACTACGCTTCGCTGGGTTCGCCCATCCGTCCGTCACAGGCACTGCGCCGCCGCGCCGCCGCCGCCGTCTTTTAAGAAGAAACTATATACCGCATTACCGCTCGGCGCCGACACAGCAGCGGCAGACAATCGTTTATGGATTCCCTAAGTCTCCAATAAACGAACTGAAATGAAAAACTTGACTGTCGGCCGGTGGAGACGGCGGCGGGCGGTGTACATTCACATCCCCCAGGTCCAAGCAATTTGTGAATCACTGCGCGATATCCTTTCCTTCCTTACCTTTAATAAAATCCAACGTCTGCTTTCTGTCTGTATGTCTGTCCGTCTGTCCGCTTATAACTCGAGAACCACTGAACCGATTTTAATAAAACAAAATTCTACGGATATCTTGATTCTTCCCATCAACTATAGGCTACTTACTATCACGCTAAATGGCTTATGAGGGTAGCAGTGAAGTGAAATATGAGAGCACTTGGCAATATTTGTATGTAACGGACACGGAATCATTCACCCGAGTAAGAACCGATGACATTACAATATCCTGAAGGGGGAGGGTAGGGGGGTGGGGGGGTAAGTAGAGTCATATAGGGAGGGGGGTGAGGGAGGGGCGGGAGGGGAGGTGGAGGTAGAGCGATGGAATCCCCCTTATCCTTATCCTTTCCTTTCTTCCTTACCTTTAATAAAATCCAACGTCTGCTTTCTGTCTGTCTGTATGTCTGTTTACCATCTTTGGGGTTGCCATATTTACTCCAAGTATCGATGATGTTCAGACTCAACGGAAGGGAGGGAGAGGCTAGGGAGATGGAGGGAGAGGGAGAGGGAGAGGGAGAGGCAGAGGGAGAGGGAGAGGGAGAGGGAGAGGGAGAGGGAGAGGGAGAGGGAGAGGGAGAGGGAGAGGGAGAGGGAGAGGGAGAGGGAGAGGGAGAGGGAGAAACGTAAACGGAGTGTTAAAGATTGTATGGGAATATCGGTTTTTTTAAAGGAAAATCATAATTATAGCTACTCAAAACAAATAAATGGGGGGGGGGGGGGGGGGGGGAGGGGGGATGGGTGTGACGGTGGCCTCGCCCTTAGTTACTTACTTTCTTCGTGGAGGTTTATTGTTTTCCAGAATGCAGCTTAGCCTGAAGCCTCGCCGTTAGTTACTTACTTTATTTAAGAAGTTTTATCGTTTATCTAAATGCCATTACTTTCATCGAGAAATCGAGAAGGTTTATCGTCTTCCAGAATACAGCTCGGCCTTCGGCCTCGCCCATAGTTACTTACTTTCATCAAGAAGGTTAATCCTCTTCCTTAACGCAGCTCGGCCTTCGGCCTGACCCATGGTTTATCCTCTTCCTAAACGCAGCTCGGCCTTCGGCCTCGCCCTTTGTTGCTTACTTTCATCGAAAAAGTTTATCCTCTTCCTGAACGCAGCTCGGCCTTCGGCCTCGCCCTTAATTACTTTCTTTCTTAGAGATGGTTTATCGTCTTCCTGAACACAGCTCGGCCTTCAGCCTCGCCCTCAGTTACTTACTTTCTTCGAGAAGGTTTATGGTCTTCCTGAACGCAGCTCGGCCTTGGGCCTCGCCCTCAGTTACTTACTTTCTTCGAGAAGGTTTATCCTCTTCCTGAACGCAGCTCGGCCTTCGGCTTCGCCCATAGTTACTTACTGTCTTCGAGAATGTTTATCGTCTTCCTGAACGCAGCTCGGCCTTCGGCTTCGCCGTTTGTTACTTGCTTTCTTCGAGAAGGTTAGATAAGGTTTATCGTCTTCCTGAACGCAGCTCGGCCTTCGGCCTCGCCCTTTGTTACTTACTTTCTTCAAGAAGGTTTATAGTCTTCTTGAACGAAGCTCGGCCTTCGGCCTCACTCTTTGTTACTTACTTTCTTCGGGAAGGTTTATAGTTTTCCTGAACGCAGCTCGGCCTTCGGCCTCGCCCTTAATTACTTACTTTCTTAGATAAGGTTTATCGTCTTCCTGAACGCAGCTCGGTCTTCGGCCTCGCCCTTAGTTACTTACTTTCTTCGAGAAGGTTTATAGTCTTCCTGAACGCAGCTCGGCCTTCGGCCTCGCCCTCAGTTACTTACTGTCTTCTTTGAAATACGAATTTCACGCGAGCGGAGCCGCGGGCTCAGCTAGTATTTTATATTATATATTTTAATTCAAGGAACGCTTCAGTTTAGCTATGCTAATCTTGAAAATGTCAACATCTACACATTTTTTGTTGAAAGAAATACAACTCATACATACCACACGTTGTATCCCGACAATCGTAGCAAGCAGAGTAGTCGGTGTTGCGCTGCAAGTTCTCTTGTAAATACAACACAATACCGTCCACGAAAGTGTTCTTGGATTTTTTTGCATTTGTTAACATTATAGAGCGAGGCCGTATGCTATATCTACGAGATAAACATAACATGGCGATTCATGAATGGGCTGTATGATGTGCTCTCCATCTCAATCGGTTCTACACACAGAGCACGGAACCGCCCCCGCCCGCGCCCCCTCCTAGAGGCGCCCTGAGCGCGATTTCCCTACATGGCGTTGAAGCCTGTAGGCGTGGCCTATGACTTAAATATGTGTGTTGTGCGTGTGCATTTGTTTTGTGCGTGTGCCTAACTTGCTCCTCTTTGTGTGTAGTGTCGATACTAACACACACACACACATACGAAGCGCTAGTAGCACTGCGTCCAGTTATCGGGTTTCAAATATTATCGCTTAGGGCGCCTCTAGGAGGGGGCGCGGGCGGGGGTATTTCGAGCTCTGTTGTTCTACAAAACAATTGCGTAAACTGGATAGACACTATATATTCATGATTCCTCTCTTAATTCCGACAATCATAACTATGACACACGCTGTAAGAATAATGTACAATTAATAAGACATAGATTAGGTATCCAAAACGTCAAAAAGCTTTATCTGTAATAGTGTTAGATTTTAAAATAAACTGTCTTCTAACATAAAACAATTAGATGATAATAATTTTAAACGACGGATTAAACTAATGGTAATTGAAAAGAGTTATTATACTGTTAAGGATGCGTTAACTGACCGTAATTTTATATAAGAGTCTGACTACTGTTTTTCCCACTATCAACTTTGACAATTGGATATACTTATTACATTTCTACATACTTATAATATGACTTATTACATTTCTTTGTAATAAACGTAAACTAATTTTTTTTATTTGACTTGATATATGAAGTATCAAAATTGACGATGGCACTATACACCAGATATAGGTAAGTAATGTAATGTAAATAGGCAGAGTGGTCAGATTATTCAGTATTCATGTTTATGCTGTAAATATGAATGCTCTTGTGAGCGGTAGTATGGGTTAATTATTTATAAGTTACTATAATATAATACTTATACTTATAAGGTACTAACAAAACATTGTGACTTGCGAAGTTTGTTTGTCAGTTCTTCTTCGCATTGAATTTAGAACTGGCGGAATTTTCGACTTGTCCAAGCGTAGGTTACCTACCTATGGATGAAATTATACAATAAACAATAAACAATAGACATTATACCCTTAATGGTATAGTTATTCCCTATACCTACCAGCCAAGTAAAACATCTTGGCCTCATATTAGACGAAACGTTGTCATGGAACGTTCAAGCTCGAGAGCCGCAAAGTCGATGGTAGTATGCACTCTCTTCAACAGCTGAAAAACTTCATACCTCTCTCCATAGAAAGAGTTCCATACATACGGCTTTAATATCCTACCTAATGCTTCACGTCGCCAATCGCTGCGTGCGAAAATGTACCTAAACGATCGAGTGTAAAGTGATTATTGCTTTGCAGCTGCGCGCAGTTGCGTGGGCGCGCGTGTAGGTATACCTACTTCGCGCGGCTGACGAATTTTCACTGAATTAGGCTCGCCGGCGGGGCGGGGCGGCCCGCTGGGCGGTAGGTAGTTAGCGCGCGCAAGTACATAGAGTGCGTGAGGCCTGCCTATGGGCACCAAGACTATGGTTATCTGAAATCTTATACTCAGGCTTTCCACTCCGACCAACTAAACTTCCCATTCTCGATTATGCCGATGTCTGTTATCTTGACTTCAATGCTGATCTTATCAATAGAATAGAATAGAATAGAATATCCTTTATTGTACTTAAATAATTTTTTTTTCAAAAGGCGGACTTATTACCTATGGCAATCACTGCCAGTCAACCTTCTTAATTGAAAACATAATATACAACGAACAAACGTGACCGCCTTCTCAACTTGGGTTACATCTTCGCTTTATGCAAGTATGACCTTATTCCTGAGTTTCGTGCTCGTCTCCAGTAGCTTGACATTCGGCATCGCAGCAATACTCACATACTTTCTCTTCTCTCCCGCACACTGAATGACCCTGGCGCACCTAAATATTTGAGTGAACGATTCCAATGCCTCAATTCTTATATTTATTATTACTTCTAATAATTCCGGGATACTCTAGTTCTAGTTCGTGCCATGCGTACTAATAAGTATACAACATAACCTAATTATTCTGCCTCGCATAGTCGGCTATAAAATATGGAGTGCAATAGTGCAAACATATTAGATAGGTAGGTACCTATACAAATATAATATATATATATAGGTTATGTTGAGGTCTAGAGAGCATTAGGTATTCACATAATAGGTACAGATATATTTAGTTGAACGCGTTTCGCACCCCGAAACCTTCAGCAGAGCTATAGCGGCGGGCGCGGAGACGGGGAGCCGGTGCGAAGGCTTCGTTACTTAGCGGAAAACCATTAGACATCCGGCCGGATGTCGATGACTCCTTCATCATGTTGATAAGTGTGGGGGTGGAGGGTGGTCGACGTATGTTAAATGCCCCGCGAGCCTGCACAACCGCGAGGTGAGCATGCAAGCTCAGCACTCTCTGCTGATAGTGGGACGCGCCGCGCGCCGCGACGTCGACCGTTCTCTGCCGAGTTGGTCTACATGCGGTCTCTCGCGGGACTGCACGTAGGCCGACTCGCCTCCGTGCACTGGCTACGTACGTGGTATTTGGTACGACGATAAAACACGCACATAACTATTTACTTGCGGGAAGGACACATTATGTAGGGCGGTGGAGCGGCGGCGCGCGGCAGCAACGAGATCTGCCGCAGCTACTTCCGCGCGCCGCAGACAACCACAAACCTGGCGAGCAGGAATGCCGGAAGTGTTTGGCTATATGGGTAGCAGACACGCACTCCCAGCCCAGCACAGGAACAAGAGCTAATTTTGAGGCCCGGGACACTCGGCGGTACCTGTATATAATTATGTATGAAAACAGTACACTTGTACATAGAAATGCGCCTCAACCAACAAACACTTGCTCCTTTTTTGCTTTGTTGCACGGCTTAAATTTTTACATAGTTAAGTTAGGGATTGCTCGGAGTGAAAGCAGGGAGGTAACTATTAATAAGAGACATGGGCCTGCAGTTGCACTAAGCGTCGTCACTGTGGAGGTGGAGAGCGGCGACGCAGCAGGTGCCGGGTCAGCGCAGGTACACGATGAAGGGCACGCTGCGGGAGGCGCACGCGGGACAGCGCGGCGCGAGGAGAGGGTTACGTGGAATGTGCGGAATGCCGGCGACGCGGCGGGGGCGCCGGGGCGGCGGCGGAGGCGACAGTTACGATACGAATCGCATTGCATTAGAAAAATGGCCCAAAGTGTGCGTTGTGCTGTGCCGCGCGCGTCTCGTCGGGCAGCGGCGCGGCAGGCGGCAGGGGGGGGGGGGGGGGGGGGGGGCGAGCGGTGCGGCAGCAGCGGCGACGCGGCGGCGGCGGTGCGGCGGCGCTATGCGGTCGTCGACCCGAGAAAGCGGGAGGAGGTACTCGCCGCGCCTCCTCCGCCGCCCTCCCCACCGCTTAGCGGCGGCGGCGCGCTCGAAAAAAGCTGAATTCCTGCGCGTACACACACAACAGCCCGACTCCTCGCTGCGCGCCGCGCCGCTCCGCACCCCGCGCGCCTCCCGCGCACCCGTATACTCCCGGTCATTCTCGGAGGAGGCGCCGCCTCACCGCCGCGCGCCGCCACGCCGCGAACCGCGACCTCCTACTGAACCCAATAAAGGGCATTGAATGGAATGCAGCGACATGAAGGCCGAAAGGCTTCCGAAACTGCACCGGAATAATATTCCATCTCTAATCCTTAGAAGATCCGGTAATTAATCGGGCTTCAGTATAGCCCCCCATTTTCGCTGAGAGTGTGAAATCGTCTTGGTGTTGCGAGTTTTGGGGCTACGAGAGTGGTTGAGGGCTCAAAAGTCGCGTATCGGCTAGGGCTACAAGATGGTTTTTCGAAAAAGTAAAAAAAATATTTTTTTAATGCAAAAATGTGAAGAACTATATCTCTTATATCTCAAAAACTAAATGTGATATGGAAAATTTTAAAAAACCTGTTTAGATTTGGACTTTGGGCTACATTAAAAAAAAGCATTCGTCTATCGATGATGGTTCGTGCTGTAGTGTAGGTGATCCCTCAAATTTTTTCCCATTTTCGCTGAGAGTGTGAAATCGACTTTTGGACGTGCAACAGCGTAGAGAGCGAGGAGGAATATCCGAATGTATGAAATAAATTGTGAAAAATCAAATCACGGCTCTGCAGATCCTCGGGTGACTTTGTTAGTTTGTTAGTTGGTTTCTGATGATGGAGCTGGAAGGAAGCCATAGGAACTCCTAAACTACACATGATAAGCCCATCGTGTTTGGGCTCGTTGGATTGTCTTCGCAAGTACTCTAGTCATATGTTATTTTCAGGCTCCTGATGATAGAGCCGGAAGGAAGCTATAGGAACTCCTAAACTAAACATGATAAGCCCATCGTGTTTGGGCTCGTTGGATTTGTCTTCGCAAGTACTCTAGTCATATATGATTTTCAGGCTCCTGATGATAGAGCCGGAAGGAAGCTATAGGAACTCCTAAACTAAACATGATAAGCCCATCGTGTTTGGGCTCGTTGGATTTGTCTTCGCAAGTACTCTAGTCATATATGATTTTCAGGCTCCTGATGATAGAGCCGGAAGGAAGCTATAGGAACTCCTAAACTAAACATGATAAGCCCATCGTGTTTGGGCTCGTTGGATTTGTCTTCGCAAGTACTCTAGTCATATATGATTTTCAGGCTCCTGATGATAGAGCCGGAAGGAAGCTATATCAACTCCTAAACTAAACATAAGCCCATCGTGTTTGGGCTCGTTGGATTTGTCTTCGCAAGTACTCTAGTCATATATGATTTTCAGGCTCCTGATGATAGAGCCGGAAGGAAGCTATAGGAACTCCTAAACTAAACATGATAAGCCCATCGTGTTTGGGCTCGTTGGATTTGTCTTCGCAAGTACTCTAGTCATATATGATTTTCAGGCTCCTGATGATAGAGCCGGAAGGAAGCTATAGGAACTCCTAAACTAAACATGATAAGCCCATCGTGTTTGGGCTCGTTGGATTTGTCTTCGCAAGTACTCTAGTCATATATGATTTTCAGGCTCCTGATGATAGAGCCGGAAGGAAGCTATAGGAACTCCTAAACTAAACATAAGCCCATCGTGTTTGGGCTCGTTGGATTTGTCTTCGCAAGTACTCTAGTCATATATGATTTTCAGGCTCCTGATGATAGAGCCGGAAGGAAGCTATAGGAACTCCTAAACTAAACATGATAAGCCCATCGTGTTTGGGCTCGTTGGATTTGTCTTCGCTGGTACTCTAGTCATATATGATTTTCAGGCTCCTGATGATAGAGCCGGAAGGCAGCTATAGGAACTCCTAAACTAAACATGATAAGCCCATCGTGTTTGGGCTCGTTGGATTTGTCTTCGCAAGTACTCTAGTCATATATGATTTTCAGGCTCCTGATGATAGAGCCGGAAGGAAGCTATAGGAACTCCTAAACTAAACATGATAAGCCCATCGTGTTTGGGCTCGTTGGATTTGTCTTCGCAAGTACTCTAGTCATATATGATTTTCAGGCTCCTGATGATAGAGCCGGAAGGAAGCTATAGGAACTCCTAAACTAAACATGATAAGCCCATCGTGTTTGGGCTCGTTGGATTTGTCTTCGCAAGTACTCTAGTCATATATGATTTTCAGGCTCCTGATGATAGAGCCGGAAGGAAGCTATAGGAACTCCTAAACTAAACATGATAAGCCCATCGTGTTTGGGCTCGTTGGATTTGTCTTCGCAAGTACTCTAGTCATATATGATTTTCAGGCTCCTGATGATAGAGCCGGAAGGAAGCTATAGGAACTCCTAAACTAAACATGATAAGCCCATCGTGTTTGGGCTCGTTGGATTTGTCTTCGCAAGTACTCTAGTCATATATGATTTTCAGGCTCCTGATGATAGAGCCGGAAGGAAGCTATAGGAACTCCTAAACTAAACATAAGCCCATCGTGTTTGGGCTCGTTGGATTTGTCTTCGCAAGTATATAGGTTAGGTTAGAAGATGCGTCGCGTCGGGGTTTATATTTTTTACCCCCCGAAAACCTATCCGATTTTTTTACAATTCTTTTTTTTTAATAAGGACTGTCTAATCTACGTTCCTGTCTTATTTTTTGGAATATCTGAAGTTCATGACATCAACAAATAAAATATTCCAATGTTTTCGGTCGAAATACAAATTTATCTAAACAAAAACGACAAAGACAGGAACGTAGATTGGACTGTCGTTAAGACAAGAAAAACATTGTAAAAATCGGTTAAGGTTTAGGGGGCTAGAAAACATAAATGCCGAAAGACTATTTTGTACGGAGAAAGTTAACTTCCGTCTCGTCTTCAGTGCAAACGACATCTAATCGGTGGCTGACTGGCTGTATGCTGTATGGAGAGAGGGAGAGAGAGAGATAAATAATTATAAACATTGTTTCTATGATTGCATTTTATATATTAAAATTTGTATTCAATTAAAAAAAATAATTAAGAAAACAATTTTCAACATGGCAGCGATTACAAGGTGTGAACAGGACCGAAATGTCTTATACATTGCCTGTCCTGTCCTACAACTAGCTACCTAGCTATACATACATATATACACACACTTTTCTTGTGAGTCTTTTCTTAATATCACTATACATCTTCATTAATTCATTTCATTACACATTGGCATTAGCAGATATTTACACATCCATCATGGAACTATGTACCTACATAACCTACTTAATGTAAATCACGTTGGTTATTAAACATTCAACTAATTATGTACTTAAACTCAAATACAGTTATTGAATTCTTCACATTTACCTAATTGGCTCAGTCTAATTTACCCTTTCAAGGTTACGTAGGTATTTAAAGAATAATTGCATGTCAAATTGTTATAATTATAACAAAAGTTGTATTACAAAAGGTTATGTTTTAACTGTACAAGTAACGTACCTCATTTACTATTGTATAATGTATGGCTTAGCTTAAAGTACGAATGATTTAAAATAAGTCTCGCAAATAGAATCATCGATTCTTTAATCTATAATTTCGTCCGTTTTAAATAAAATAAATACACAATACAGGTAAACAGACACCGATCAATATAAAATATAACTACATATGTAGTCAATGTATTCTGCTTAAACTCTCATGAGGTAATTAAGTAAAATTAATTAAGATATAATAAATTTCGCTAGGCTAAGGCAATGCGTGCGCGGGCTCGCTGCATACATTCCGGTTGAGGGCTCCGGGCTCCGGGCTCCGGGCGCAGCACCGCTCGCAGTTAGCCGAGGCCGACGTCTAAGCACATCATGACAACGAAGCCGACGATGCAGCCCCACGTCGCCAGCTTGCCGTTGCCCCTGCGTGCACACAACACATTACATTAACTCATTTTACTAACAAACATGGCTTTGCCGATGCAAAACATAAGATCAATGAGCGTTTTGGCTTATATTAAGTATGTGCCATTTGTTAGAATCATTTTCGAAACCAAATACTCATATTGTTATATTATATCAGCCACATTTTGAGTACCATTTTTTTTATAAAGTTATCTTTATTCTTGGCTGTCGTGATCAATTTTTATATTTTTTCTGTGTGGCCTGGTTTCTCTGAATTTTTTTTTTTAATTGCAAAAATCTCGTTTTCTCCTCAAATTTGCACATCGCAGCCTTAATACTATCCTGAATATATTATGCTGTTACTTTTGGATTTTTGTTTAGACAAATTGAAATGAGGTTCGTTTTGAGACGGAGTATTATAGTCTGCGAACTAATGAAGCTCGTTTCGGGACAGCCTACAGAATGTTGCACAGTCTCTACATTCATTTCAACACGGTAATCATCCTCGTAGCTTGCTGAAAAAAAAACATTAAGAAATGTACATATTTCTCAAAAGTTTCTAGTTTAATTCACGCTTCAATCTGCCAACTGTGGGAAATTTCGAACTGAAACATTGAACCCCGCGGAAAACCGGAGACTATAAAAGGTTGAAGTTGAGGAATAGTGATAGTGGAAGCGGAGCCATATCAAACTACGACGGAGCTAGCTGGAGCTGTCAACGGAAGTCGGTCAACCAGTCAGCGTCTGCTAGACATACGCCTCTTCAATTTTCTTCCAGACCTCCCGGCCTTCAGCAGTACGGAACCACTGCTTTCCGCCGAAGTACATGATGTACGTCGGTGGACATCCCACCTGGCGGGTGGTCTTTTCGGCGGGTCAGTATCCGTGGTCAGACTGGATAGTTAGATTGATCTGACCACGGACACGAAAACGTGTCCGTGGTCAGACTAGTCGATCTGACCACGGACACTCGGGCTGACATCACGGATGTTGTAGGTGAGATTTCAGTTTCCATAAAAAAAAAGGATTAAGTTGTGGTCGGTGTATGGTGAACGCCATAGAACAACCAACTTTATGGAGGGTTGGCATCACAAAATAAATCGGTTGATTGGTAGAAAATAACCCAACTTAATATATTCTGCAGTGTTTAGAAAATGATGCATTATTTTATGCTGTCAAAATCAGAGGAAGCGGATCAGCAAAAAGGACTGCCAAACCACGCTGATGAATGGCCAGATAAACGCGGGACATTTTTTGGAACGATTACGATGAAATTATTACGTTATTTTATTTTTTAATAAAAATTCAAAGACCCTATTTTTAATTCTTTGTCTTTAATATATATTTTTTATTTTATTTCATTTTCCCAATTAGTCTGACCACGGATACAGAAAATGAATATTTTACGATAGTGTCCGTGGTCCGATCGACTAGTCTGACAGCGGATACCTTTTTGTGTCCGTGGTCAGATCAATCTAACTATGCAGTCTGACCACGGATACTGGCCGTTTTCGGCTAGTCTAGCCCACTCGAGAGCCCACTGACACTTTCGCTTATTTTTTTTAATGTATTCACTTTTTAGAGTCCCGTCGCAAAATGCGAAAAAAGGGACCCTTATGGGATCGCTTTGGTATCTGTATGTCTGTCTGTCTGTCTGTCGGTCACACACAAATATCCCCGGACCTCCTAAACCGATTTCGATGAAACTAATACCAAATTACGTATAATTTTTGCCGCTAGATATTTTATGTATACATTTGTCTAATAGTCTTGTGGAAAGTACAGGGTAAGTACCCCAAAATGTGAACGAAAAAGAAATTTTGTTTTTTTTTAATAAATCAAGTTTCATGTCATTCTATAGGTATTGTTAAGGCGATTTCAAAAATATATAACTTTACTATAATCAAAAGGTTTGCTTTAACAAATATTTCGTTGAAAAGTTCACAAAAAACTGCAGTTTTGTTGCCGAACTTTTGCCTATTAAGGGTTGTTTAAAAATTCTTAAAAAAAATAGACAATATAGGTATACTTGTATAGTTGTGCACAAAATGATTCATTTTGGTCAAAATGTCATACATTTTGAGATAAAGTTAAATCACTAAACACCCAAAAATTAAATTTTTCGCGTGAATCTTTGCTCACAGCTCAGGCCACCGATAATGTAGCGTTGTGTTTGATAGCTTAAAACCATCCTGAAAAGTGACATAATGTAACAGTGAAAACCTTATATAAATATATAAAGAGGTTCCCAAGTTATAAGGATATGCATATATTGGCTCGATCCAGCGTCGAGCCGTGCGACTAGTGGATGACCCCGACGTGTCCCGCGATCTAGAACCACTGCAAAATCGGATGGATGTCGGCGCCCTAAGTGTGTTCTATCGCTTATTCCACGGGGAGTGCTCGGAGGAGCTGTTTAACGCGATTCCGCCGTCCCCTTTCCACCTCCGTACAACGCGCACTGGGCAGGGATTGCATCCCTATACGCTGGACTTACCGCGGATGCGTACTAATAGACGGGGAGGTCGTGACAAATTTGGTAACGATAACGTAAGTGGCTGAATCTGCTTTCACGGGATGAAGAGCAACTCTCTAATGCTAAATATGTCGGTCTGCCTGCGTAAAGTGGTTGCGTTATTTAAATATGGCGCCTGAAAAATTCGTTATCGTGACCAAAAAAAAAAATGATAAGGTAAATGGCTGAAAGTTGTAGAACAAGTAAGTACTAGTTGTACTCACGTGACTTACGAAAAAACTGACCAAAAATTCGGTTGCGTTATGGAGCAACGCCCGTTCAAAGATGCTTTATATATAAGTCAATGACTTTATCGTGACCAAAAAAAAAAAATAAGGTAAATGGCTGAAAATGACGAAACATGAAAGTAACATCATGCACTAGCTTAATAGTAAAAAAACTGACCAAATTTTTGGTTGCATTTCGTAGTTATAGGCGAATTTAAAATTAAAGTGGTATAAGGGACATAGGGATTTTTTTACAAATTTAATTTTTTAACAACACCCATCGATAGGTCTCGTCATTCTGATGAATAATTGTTTTTAAACATTTTTGTCTAAAACTGATAGTTTGCCAGGAAAAAAATATTTTCAAATGTTGATGTATGGAATTAGACATAAAACGCTCCGTTTCGGCCAAGTCTTGACAGGTCTTGCTTTAAAACTATTTGAGCATTGTTCTGTGGTTTATTGACTATAATTCTACACTATCAGCGCGCGCCCAATGTTGCCCGTTCACGAGTTATGTGGATCCGAAAAATCAATTAAAAATGTAGTCAACATATTTTTTTTTATTTCTAGAATCTTAGGGCATTAATAGATTTAATCTAAATAATTGTTTTATATAAAAGTACTAACAAATGGATAAAGTTCTTAATTTTAAAACATTAGTTTATCGAAAAGATACATCAAAATCTAATAAAAAAATTATAAAAGTGTTTATTAATCAGGCACAGTTACATACATTAAAGATGTTTTGTACATAGAATGCATGACGCATGACAAATAGTACCTATACTCACTCAGATGTATCTAGTTCGACCTATTTGATGGACACTGTCGCCTAAACTGGACCACTGGTGATTACATTTGGGTACTTAACTCTGATCTTATATTTAAATCTTTTAAACCTATAGTAATAATATACACATACTTATTCTAATTTATCTGTGCGCGGTGAGTGAGAGAGACTCATTAGTGCAGTGTGTGCGTGAAATGTGTGAGTGCATTGACAACGTGTGAGTGCATTGCATGTCTACCCACATGAAGACGCCTTAATCGAAAGGTTCCACGTTATTATGCAGACAGTGGATTCGGGAGAGCGAGTGGATCTTCCAAAATTCTCGAAATTTTGTGATGAGACAGGAAATTTTGTAAATCCAGTTATATCCGTGGTACTACATGCCCTCTAGCGTACATAAGTTGCTTGTGCATGGAAAGGATATAATGGAACATTTTAAAGTTTTACCAATCGAGAAACTGTCGGAAGAAGCATCGAAGGCTAGAAATAAGGATTTCCGTAAATATAGAGGGAACCATTCCAGAAAAGTAAGTAGGACAGCGACAAATGAAGATATCTTGCATAATCTTCTCATGTCATCCGATCCAAAACTTACTTCTCTAAGGCCAAGAATGGCCAAACAACGGAGAATGGATCTCTCACCAAGAGCAATCGAGCTTTTGGTGTCTCTTACCCACCCGAGTTAGAATTTATTGATATAAATAATTTAAGATAGTGATTAATATTTTTTTATTATATTGTATAAGCTGTAGTTGTAATTTTTACAACTACAGCTTATACAATATAATAAAAATCCGGTGATGGAGTACTGCAGTCATCTGTGGGACGGATGCCCTCTTTACTTATTGGCGTCCTTGGACTCTATCCAGCGCCGCGATATCCGTCTAATTGGTGATCCCAAGCTCTCTTAGCCTGTTTTATAGGTACTACCATGGACGTTGCTATGATGAATTGGCTTCCCTCATCTCTCCTGCCCCCATCCATCTCCGCCACACACGCCGGACTCGCTCGGAACATCCATATGTTGTTGACACCCAACTTCTTAAACACATCGTTTTTCGAAATCTTTTCTGTGTCGAATGGCGAAAATATGGAACGGTCTTCCGGTGAGTGTGTTCCCCACAACATATAACCTGGAAATCTTCAAAAGGCGTGTCAATAAATTAGACGACAACCTTTTTGTCCGCCTCATAGCCGGCATGGCGCCTCTCTGAGCGTGGTTTCGCGAGGAATGGTGTTATTGGCTGTGTCTGATCTTCCGTTGAAGTATTGGGCACAGACACCCGCGCCGGCTGTCTATAAAAAAAAATAATAGAATAGAATTCACATTTCACGAACACACTGCACTCATGGTTTCTCTCACTCACCGCGCACAGATAAATTAGAATAAGTATGTGTGTGTATATTACTATAGGTTTAAAAGATTTAAATATAAGATCAGAGTTAAGTACCCAAATGTAATCACCAGTGGTTTGACCAAACAATGTCGCGTATGACACAGCCTTAGGGCCAGTTTAGGCGACAGTGTCCATCAAATAGCTCGAACTAGACACATCTGAGTGAGTATACGTACTATTTGTCATGCATCATGCATTCTATGTACAAAACATCTTTAATGTATGTAAATGTGTCTGATTAATAAACACTTCTATAATTTTTTTATTAGATTTTGATGTATCTTTTCGATAAAATAATGTTTTAAAATTAAGAACTTTATCTATTTGTTAGTACTTTTATATAAAACAATTATTTAGATTAAATCTATTAATGCCCTAAGATTCTAGAAATAAAAAAAATATTTTGACTACATTTTTAATTGATTTTTCGGATCCACATAACTCGTGAACGGGCAACATTGGGCGCGCGCTGATAGTGTAGGATTATAGTCAATAAACCACAGAACAATGCTCAAATAAAGCAAGACCTGTCAAGACTTGGCCGAAACGGAGCGTTTTATGTCTAATTCCATACATCAACATTTGAAAATATTTTTTTCCTGGCAAACTATCAGTTTTAAACAAAAATATTTAATAACAATTATTCATCAGAATGATGAGACCTATCGATGGGTGTTGTTAAAAAATTAAATTTGTAAAAAAATCCCTATGCCCCTTATACCACTTTAATTTTAAATTCGCCTATAACTACGAAATGCAACCAAATATTTGGTCAGTTTTTTTACTATTAAGCTAGTGCATGATGTTACTTTCATGTTTCGTCATTTTCAGCCATTTACCTTATCATTTTTTTTTGGTCACGATAAAGTCATTGACTTATATATAAAGCATCTTTGAGCGGGCGTTGCTCCATAACGCAACCGAATTTTTGGTCAGTTTTTTCGTAAGTCACGTGAGTACAACTAGTACTTACTTGTTCTACAACTTTCAGCCATTTACCTTATCATTTTTTTTTTGGTCACGATAACGAATTTTTCAGGCGCCATATTTAAATAACGCAACCACTTTACGCAGGCAGACCGACATATTTAGCATTAGAGAGTTGCTCTTCATCCCGTGAAAGCAGATTCAGCCACTTACGTTATCGTTACCAAATTTGTCGCGACCTCCTAATCTATAATCGATTCTGCAGATCCTTCCTCCACAGAACCGGTAAACTCTGGAACGCTCTCCCTGCCCACATATTTCCCCCCAAGTATAGTCTCGGGTCCTTCAAGAGAGGCGTGAATGGGCACCTGTCAGGCCGGCATGGCATTCGCAGCCCCCGCATGCGACCGAATGTCCATGGGCGTCGCTAGACACCTTATGGGTGACTCAGCGCCACATGTCGTGCTTACTATAAAACAAAAAAAAAAAAAATACGTAGTACGTTACACCGTGAGTCGCTTCGCTTTATTTATTAGGATTATCTACGAAACGAAGTCACTTACTGGCACCTAGGTACGACAGTAAAAAATACTTTGGTCGTGCCGGCTACACTGAACTGGACGGAAACTAGAACTATGAGGTTCGTTCTTAAATTTAGTTACAGATTCCGTGGTCTTTATATTCTGAGGCAATTTATTGAATAATTTAACAGACATGTATTTAAAGCTGTGTTGCTTTAATTTTGATTGTACAGGTGGTAATGTTAACTTATTTTTATCTCGGAATGCATATTTAGTTTGTTGATAACCCTGCTTCATATGATTTTATTATTTTATTCGTTTATTGACACATTTCTTTTTTTATATTAATTTTACATAAAAAACTTAAATCTAAAATTAATATAAAATAACAAAATTGAATTTCCACCACCGGCGGCGGGGCGAACCCAGGCTACCGATGGTCGGACCCGAGAGAGAGAAAAATGGCTCTAGTGAGAGCCTCTTGAGATGATGCTCGAGGCTCTTCGCTATCAGCCCATGCGCAGACACGACTATGGGCACAACGATCGTCGAGTCCACGAGCCACATGTCGGTAACCTCATGAGACAGATCGATGTATTTTAACATCTTGTCTTTTTCTGCCTTCACAAGGTTCTCGTCATGCGGCACCGTGATGTCGACGAGCGCTGCGAGCCGCGCCTCCCGGTCGATTATCACTATGTCAGGTCTATTAGCCATAATAGTCCTATCAGTGATAATCGACCGGTCCCAGTAGAGCGTGATGTGAGCATTTTCGAGAACTGGCTGTGAGTTATACTTGTAGTAAGGCACCTCCGAGCCGACAAGGTTGAACTTCAAAGCAAGTTGCTGATGGATGATTCTGGCTACTACGTTGTGCCTGTGCAAATACTCGGAATTGCCAAGTTGCGAACAATCGGAGATTACATGTCTGAGGGATTCGCCAGGTTTGTGGCAGGCGCGGCAGATGTCAATGGTGCCATCCTTCATAAATTATTATAAATATTTTTTATAAGTTTCAACACACACCATAAATATGTATAGACTTGTCACTGTTAGTCTTTTAAATCCTTGAACAATGGCCGACAAGTTGCATAAATTATAATAGCAATTTTAATTTCAGTATTTTTTGTGTATTAGTGCTGGCTCAACCTATATCAACGCTATACCTCAATATAAATTCAATATTATGCAAAGTATACCGCCTTTAGTGTGTCAATGTTTGTAAATTGTTTTATTGTTTTTAAAGCATAGCACGCATTTGAGAGTTAGTTGCACATTTTTTTTTTCAACTTGTGATTGTGTACAATAACTCCTGAGAATGTTACTTCATTCGTCATCTCTAGGGGAAAGTTGGTTATGTCTAATCACCCGGTGTCCAATATTGACTACTTTGTTGCGTCAGTGGATTGCTTCGTTACGCACTGTATCATGTTCATTAAACGTTTTTTAAATAGGGCTGGGGGCCTTGGGCCTACTTAAAATCAGCGTCCCTCTCATTGGCTCCCGGGCTCGGTCGGTACTGAGCATTGTGTTGAGGGCAAAGGCTGTGTTGTCAGGTCCAATTTTTCTTATCTGTATAGTATAGCACGACCGAAGGGAAACACTGACGTGGCACCAAGTTCCCCCGGTGTTATGGGCTGACATCACGGATGTTGTAGGTGATGTAGCCAACCGTGTCAGTTTCCATAAAAAATAAAAATAAAAAAAAGTAATTTTTGTATCTTATTTGTGTGTATTGTATTGGACGAGATAAATAAATACATTTCATTCTTCGATCGTAAAAAAATTAACTATTTTTCCGTCTACGATTTCATTTCATTTAAATGTTGCTATTGTCAACAGATAAAGTTGTTCCACCATCGATATGCGGCGTATTTGAAGGAACCTTCAAACGCCGCACATCGGTCCACCGATCTGCATCGGTTGCATACCTTGCGCTCCTGTCTCCCAGCCACGGCAACTTCCGATACAATGTCTCTGGTTCACCTAGTTATAACGGTATATTATGTGCAAGAGCAGCAAAATGTAAGTACCTACGGTTTTCCACGAGGTTTTCCATGTAAAGCATGTTTAAATGGTTGAGAATTGGTGAAATGCGTGCCTTCTTTTCGGTCTCTCGCTAGATACATTCTGAGCTCACCGTATACATTTAGCTGTTTCTTTAAAAAAAACACCGGTCATAGAGCACCACCGCAGTCAAGTTTGATAGCATTGGGGATTCAATCAGCTATATCCTCTCATTTGTATTCAGGTAATCGCGTATTTTATGAAGGCTTTTTAGTTTTATAAGCGATTTCTGAACTTTGAATTCTATCTCACCCTCGAACCGTAAATTGCTGTCTATAAATCAAGCCCAGGTGAGCTAGATAGAGAAATGCATTAAAATTGTGTAGAGTCGGTGACGCAGTGACGCTTGTTCCACCATGGTGTAGATTCGGCGAACTAATGACGCTTGCTATGTAGAGTGGGAAAACGAATTATTTCGCCTCTCCTGTCCTGCCTGCGCCGTGCGTGCGTGACTCGTGTCGCTGACTCGGAGTCGCGATCACTAGTGTCACTAGCGAGGTGACGCAACACAAACTGTTCAAACACGGCGGCGACAGTCTATTGTTGTATGTGAACTGTGGCGTCAGTAGCAGACATCTAAGAATACTCGTACATCTGTCATCTGCTTCGATCTACAGGTACAATTTTTGCGAAACTTGATTGCCGCTCGTAACACGCTCCAGTCCGTCCCCCCAAACCCCTCCGATCTAAAACTAGACTTTCATGGCAGCAGAGTGAATCGTACGAACGGCATTACAGTTTGGCTTTGAGGTTCCGAAAAAAAAATTAGTTTGTTTCACCTGCGCGCGTCCTCAACTTATAGACTTTATTTAAAAAGTTAATTAAAAATGATTGCACGATTACGATTATTTAAATCATGAAAATGTGACTTATGTAAATATGTAGGTAGGTAAAAATATACATGTTGGCCGTGAACAATACCTTTTATTTTCACGAATTGAGATGAATTATCAAGAAATGTTGGGCGATTAGAAGTAAGGTGGTGTGGGTGTGACGCTTTTGTTGCTTGCACACGCGTGTGCGATGCGACATGCGAACCGAACTACCTATAACAAGAGTTAATAACAGTAATATTGTGGTTGGGTAGAGCGTGGAGGCGAAGTGAAGGCAGTAGGGAAGGGAGGGCGTGGACGGGTGGACTCCGGACTCCGGTCTCCGCGCGAGGAACGCAAACGCCGCGCACGCTTTGCTTGCAGCTCCCTGAGGCGGCAGATTCCCAGACAGTGACGTCAGCGTGCCGTAGACAAACTAGAGCAGCGCGCGCGAAATTCGCGCCAAACGTCATCGACCTTATTTCACAGACAAAAGTGTATTTTACGTATTTATTATTATTGATATAGCGGCGGCGAGACGGTGACATACCTACGCGCGCTCTGTATGTAGCCGTTTGCGTTCGGCGACCCGAGCGCGCGCGCGCGGCGCCGCACAGTGGTGCTGAGGCGGAAAATATTAAAAATCATTTTTGTTGGAACTTGGTAGATATTACTATTGTAATCGGCAGTTCAATAGATGATCTATTTATTCTTGGAGCCCTTTTTTTAAAATAAAATTATGTGTTTTCACATAAATTTTCAAACATTGCACATATCGCTTTTGCAAATTTCACTAAATTGAAAGTGTGTAAATTCAATAATAAATTAAGCAGAGAATTGTTATTATTTTGAACTGTATTTTTTTAGTTTGTTCACTAGACGTCATACCTTCACTTCAACGTAAAAAAACAAATAAGTTTTTATTGGTTTATGAAAAAAAAAATGTTATTATAAGTACACAATTTTTTGAAAATTCGAAAACACGGATCCATACAAATTTAGCTACACGTACGTACACGCAGTGAACTATATCATTACACGAGGTAACTAATAGGCTATGATTTCTATATAACTCCAGTTGCCCCCACCTGCCTCTCTAGAAGTTATTGGACTTCGACCTCGTAAGGGTGCGCGTTGTTAAAGCTTGCGGATTATGGTAGGCACGCTCTCATTAGTTAGTTAATCATCAGTTAAAGAATATTAATAATTATGTTATCTTAATGACTTTTGCAGAAATAATATAATCGAAGTCTTTCAGTAATAATAAGGTGTCGGTCAGTTTATCGTGTTACTTTGGCGACATCACACGTTATTCAAAATGACCGAGTTTTTTATTTCGTATGCAGTTTTGTGTTTTTTTTTATTTGAAGATTTGGGTGCTAATTAATCTCCCAATCGTAACAAAAAATTAATTGTGAAAATATGTCAAAAAATTACGGACTTTTTGAATAATTTCCGCGCCTCCATACAAGCGGCCCCACTGTGCGGCGTGTCCGCCGCGCGGCCGCGACGCGTTGAGTCGGAGCGGAGCCGGGCTGTAAGATCTAGCAGCTATAAACGCGAGAACACAATATTTATTTCGTGTCTGTCTGTACGCCGGCGATGGATGACGGATGGGCGCGGGGGCGCCCCGGCCGCGGCGAGGTGTCTTGTCGGCAGGTCAGTTCGTCGCGCCGCCGCGGGGCGGCGGTCGAGGGGGACACTACTTCCGGAATGGGGTTAACATGGCTACCTCGCCTTCACGTAGCCTGTGCGCCGCCTCCTCCACCGCGCCGCGTCGCCATTCCTCTCGCGTAGAAAAATCCGGGGTAAAAAAAGGGGTAAGAAGGGAAGGGACCTACAGTTTTACATGGAATACGAACCATGGTCAACTTCAACGGTTGAACAGTCGTCGGTCACCCATCCAGGTCCTAACCGCCCCCAGATGTGCTTAAGACGACGGAAGTACTTTCTCCATACAAAATCGTCAAAAGGGCCCCGTACCGGATACGGAACCCAAAAAAGGTGACTGGACTAGGTCATTGCACTCACTAGACCTAGACAGCACTGTTGCTAAATCTCCCCAGACTCATACAATTTTAAATTTTTGTATGAAAAAATAAATACGGAATTTCGATTTGAGTGATAAGGATTTTCTTCTTCTAATAATGAGTACTTTCTATTCCTAAAGTTTCTCAAGCCTATCCTTAAACAGCCTGTATATTCAGCTTTAAACGTCGAAATTAAACAACATGGTTTTCTTTCCCAATATCAACAACTACAAACTTACTTTGCTATGTTACTACTATTTTAATTTGGTCATGTTATATTTTTAGAATCCTTACAGTAAGCTCTTTCAAACGATACCCCACACGCACGATATGTTAGTTGAATTTTTTTATTGGAATCAAATTGGCCCCCCATATTCATGTAAAATAAATTTTTTATTTAGGTTTTGACTATGTGCGCGTTATCAACATCTCAGGGGTGGAAACTGATTCCATGGCCAAATATACTGATTTTACTGACTAAAATCTTCTAAAATTTACTGACCACCATTTACTGACCAAATCTCTAGAATACTGACCCTTGGTCGGTCAATTTAACATCGAAATACGAATGTTAGTTGCTGGTAGTTAAGTATATATGTTAATAACATATGGAGAATGTTTGTGAATAAGTAAGAAACATGTTTTTGTGTAGGTATAAAAAGGTATGTTTAGGGACCTACCGAAAAGAAAGAGACGTTAAGAAATTTTTAAGGGACTCAAACTCCAAAACGGCATTTTTGTCACCTCACTCTACAGAAACGAGACCAATTTTGTGGGAACGTAGCCCCTGATCCTCAAAATAATGACTTTACTGACCAATTTTCGAAAAAACTTACTTTTAATGACCTTAGTCAAAAAAACTGACTCTTACTGACTTTACTGACCATTTTCCACCCCTGACATCTATCATTGAAATGAAATGAAATATGTTTATTTATCTTATTTACACGAATATACAATTGAAAGAATAACTTACCTTAACTTAAAAAAACAATAAGATAAATGGGTGTCTGTCTCAGCTTATTGCTGCGACAGCGGGCGAGCCTTCTGCCGCAGCACTGATTTTCAGGCAGACCCCTCTTTTATATTATTAAAACATCAACTTGCTGATGCTGATGAAGCATTGATAGTGATATACGTATGTGCGCGTTATGAAGATCTATCATTATGCTAAATTACAAGTTTTTACGTTAATTAGTTTTAGAGAAATACCTCTGACAGACGGATGAACACCGAAGTGATCTTATAATGGTTCTGTTTTTACTTTTAAGGTACTGAATCATAGAAAATAATAATAATTGCACTGGACTATAAATTGTCAAGCTATTGCTTCAGGGCTGCCGATAGCTCGAGCAGCGGGCTACCGTTAGTGGTTTCAGCTCAGGGTTGGTCCGAGTGTTGGGCGGGGGCGCCCCGGGCGGGACGTTGGATGCGGAGGCGGCGCGGCAGCGGCCCGAGTGTCGTCACGTCTAGCCACAGGGAATTGGCACATTGCACGTGTTGTTTTTTTTTCGTCTGGTCGTCGGCGGCGACGCGACGACGACGCTCGCCACAAATATCGTCTCCTGAAATAACCGCGCCGCGCGCTCGCTTATCTCCGGCGGCGGCGCGGCGCGGCGGCGGAGGCGTGTTTCTGCGGCGTCGCGCGCGCGTCGCGGCGCCCACACGCGACACTCGGATGGCCCTGCGCGCCGCCGGCGCCGCCCCCGCTACTCTCCATCGAATATCGATGCATAGCTGAAGGGGTACCTACCGGTAGTGACGCGCCGCTTATGAATTCGGTCGTGTCGAATCTCTTCGCGGCGATCGCTCTACATGTCTCCGAGCCCTATTATAGTCTGTCAAGTCACCGCTCTCTGTCGGCCCCGCGCCGCCGCGCCGCGCCGGCACGCGTCAGCCGACGACAGAGAGCGGAGGGCGCGGCGGCGGCTTTACGTGTTTTTTTATTTTTTTTATGTAATCCGGTATGGGGTGACTGAGTCGAAGGGGCCAAAGCACATGCTCCGAACAGCCAATATCACTTCCGAGAAGGTAGGTGCCATACCGGAGACTTCCCTGGATTGCTGGCTATACTGGACTAGAGGAGAACACAACCGAGGTTGTTATGCGGCCATCTTACATCCAGTACGGTGGTACCAACCCAGTCGGCTACAATTTGAGCCTACCACCTAGTAAGGGGCAAGGGAAGGGACCTACAGTTTTACACCGGTTCCGAACGGTGAGAAAAAACTCATTGGTACACGCCGACCGGATTCGAACCTCAGACCTCTCGCATGAGAGGCCGATGCCCAAACCACTCGGCCACCCGCCGCTTGTGTAAACATGTATACCGAGGCACACCGTGGTGGGTAGAGTGCACCGCGGCCCCGCGGCGCGCCGCTAGTCGCAGGAAGACTAGCCACCAGCGCTCGCAGCTGCTCCTCGCCTAGAGCGCCGTGCTTGGAAACTTCCGGAAGCACATTTAGCCATGCCGAAGATCCACCGTGCCCTCACAAACACCCTCTGGCGTGTCGGGCTTAACAGCTGCGACACCTCTCAGCGAGCTCTTCTTTCGCCAGACGACTGTCGCCAACAGACCATCTCGGTTAGGTAGGTGGTCTGTGCTTCAGCCCGTCACGTCAATTGTCTTCATAATGTCTATCACAACATTCTGTAATGTTCCAGTATTCTCCACTCCTTGTCAGCATGCAGCAGTGAAACTTTACGACCCGCTCTGGTTTCCAGGTCATCGACTTCTTTTTTAGGGTGCCGTACCTTAAAAAGGGAAAAACGGAACTCTTATAACATCACTTCCGTGTCCGCCCGTCTGTCACAGATGTTTTTCTCGAATACTAAGTAACGTAGAAACTTTACATTTGGCATAATGATAGATCTTGACGACGACGCGCACATAATATCGCTTGTCAACAATTAGATAAACATTTATTTTAAATGAATATGGGGGGTCAGTTTGGTGCCAATAAAAAAAAAGTAGAAATTAACATATCTTTTGAAAGAGCTAACAGTAAGGATTCTAAAAATAGATTTTTATTTTTACAATTTTAAGTTCAGTTGACTTAATTATATAGCTAAAAAGTACAAAAAATTACTGCCCCTGTTGTCCTAGTTTTATAAATATAACATTTGGATTTTAACACGGTTAGCACATATTAACTCATATATTACAAGAAGACTGCAGGTTTTTTCAACAATTTAATAGTTGCGACAAAAAAGTATTTTTACTAATATTTTAACTACAAGAAGCAATAATTTGCCTGATAGCCAAACCATTGCTGTAGTTTTTATTTAGTTTTATTATTTTTGAAAACACAATTATTTTGGCAGACACATAACATAAATATATTGTGTGGTGGTACGGAAACCTCGGTGCGCTTTTTTAATTGCTTTTTAATCCGAGAAAAACATACAATTTTATACAATTCTGCCAAACTGCGTAATAAAGTTGGCAGGGTCTGCTCTTCAACTCACATTTCATTCTATCTAAAAAGTCCCTATTACTATTACTAACAAGTAACTATATTGTTTTGTTTGTATAATTGCACTAATGAACATGCGCACACATCAATGCAAGCCTATGTAAGTAAAACATACATAGGTATGTATAGTTGCCTTGTTAGCGTGCCATTCAGGTTATGGCCTCGCCAACATAGGTTCTACCGGTGTAAATGTCAATAAATTCTGCCTATGTAATATATAATATAAATAATATGATTATTAATTGTATATAGCTACTAACGCTATGATATTTAACGAAAACTATTTGCTTCTTGAGGCCAGCTACTTATTGAAGCATCCGGGCACCTTCGTCGCGTCAAAGCGTTCCTCACACAAAATGTAGATCGCCATCCAACGAGGAAGCGCGCCTCTCCTCGGGACAATGAGTGATAGATAAGATAACCCGTGGTTGTTATGCACTATTAGAAAATTTCTCAGTACTCAGGCTCGTCTCCGAGCTATGTGGCTTGACGTTTCAGGCCAAACGTATGGCCCGTGTTCATGAGCGCTCTGCCCGGTGCGACGGTTGGCAGAGAATAAGAGAAGACCTTCGCACCAGGAAGATGGGCCATACGTTTGGCCCGAAACGTCGAGCCACATAGCTCCGAGACGACCGTGAGTAAAGCCGAAAAAATTCTTAATAATTTTTATTTCATTTATTTTACTTTATATAGTACTAGCTGACCCGGCGAATTTCGTACCGCCTCAGAGTGAATAAATGTTATGTTAACTTATTTGCTGATTTTATTTCTGTTTTGTATTAATATAAAATGTTAAATTACAAATTTAAAAAACCCCGACCCTTAAAAAGTAAAAAATAATTAAGTAAATACCCGCGCTGCTCTGACTTTTTATATTTTATTTACTTAAATCTTACGCAGATCTTTCGATTCAGTGCTTCCATTGCGCGTTTGTGCGCCATTGTGCATATTATGATGATTTTACTTGCTACCAAAACTTTGGCCATTGCTGAGTTTTTCGCAATGTTGCATGTCGTTTCTTCAGTCGTTTGAAGGTTTAATGGCCATTTTAACGCTGAATGAGCCGTTCGGCATCCTTCTAGCAACGTGGCCGCTATATCAGAAGAAGCAACTGCTACGTCGGATCTCGCACGAACAGTGGCTAAAATCGATTATATGAGGAATGTCTTCCTAGTTCCACCGGGCGTATCGAGGAAAAATAAGCCACCATTTCCATCATCAATTGCCTACATTAATGTATCGTACACTTCCATCTGTTGGGGGTTCAACAGTGGTACATTCGTTCGAACTGATTCTTTCAATGCATCTCGATCGTATTCACGTTCACGTTCCAATTCTCTATTGAAGGCGTCGTTCATACCACGATTTGGCGTTGGCATTCCTAAGTTAGGAATGAATGTTAGTAAAGTTAGGAATCCTAACTTTACTAACAAACTGCCGCACATGAGGTAACACAATATGTCTTCGATCAAAAGCAAAGCCTGGTCTGTATCTCCTCATTCACCTCGAGATCGGGATTCCCTGAACTGACACGAATTCGATGTAAAATGTCTTCTGACATGTCATCCTGGTATTTGTTCCACAGTTCACGTGGATTCGATGGGAAGCATGTCTATATAATGATAGCAAAATATAATGTGCGTATCTGACTTGGAGATGCAGAAAAAATTGCTTCAGAGATTCTCATGTCCGAATGAGTATCGTTTTCAAGCAAATTGAGCTGTTGACATGCAGCACGAAATGTTGGGCACACTACAACATTAATAGTTAGAAGTGATTCGAATGATATCGACCCACGAACATTCACAAGCAACAACCGCAAGTAGAATCATTCGTCATTCTTCGGATGAACTGTGTAAATGCCACGAAGAGCATCATTTTTTATTATAACGCCATGTTTGTTTGTTTCTGTCGTATATCCGAGATGGTATTGTAATAAAAAAAAACCGTTCCATGCTAAATGTATGAGAAAAAAAAATAGTTTTATTCTTCCCATCTTTTTATACCCTATATGTTATTCGGGGCGGAGATAAATCTAACAAATCAAAGATCATAAAAATCGGTTCAGTCGTTCTTGCTATGTCTTATATATTAAATGTTGTAACAAACACGACTTTCTTTTATATATATATAAGATACGTCTTGTCTTAATATTTGGTTTTATTTAAGTAAAGTCTATGTTTACCGGATGAACAAATTGCTTCTTATACACTTAATACTCTTTCAGCACGTTTTCATACGTACTTAGTCCTTGTTTGCCTTTCCCATCCACATTATTTATTTCGATAGGTAGTTCACCAAGGTGTTATGGGCTGACATCACGGATGTAGTATGAGGTGATGTAGCCAACCGTGAGTTTTCATAAATAAAAAGAACTCTCCACTTCACTATCAGCCAGCATTACTTATAATAATTTCGGCGCCTTCAGGTGGGCGCCCATATGGGTCAGCGTCAGCGGTTTCTTAAAATATTTATTGCCGTACTGTTCCGGTAGTAATATGAATTTAGTAAAGAGTTTGTATTACGTCGCGTAATACAAACTCTTTGGAATTTAGTTATATTATCAATACAGAGGATTTTACACATTCCAAATGTGTCGCACTCTTTTTTACATTTGAGTTTTATAAAAAAATAAATTAGAAATTTAAAAAACCCCGACCCTTAAAAAGTCAATAATAATTTCCGTTTACTTACTTAAAGGAGTCAGAGGACCTCTAAGTAATTAGTAATTACCCGCCCAACTTGAGTTTTGTATTTACTTAACGGTCTCCCGACTCCTTAAGTAAGTAAACGGAAATTATTTTTTACTTTTTAGGGTCGGGGTTTTTTAAATTTCTAATTTAATTTTTATTTCAAGCTTTAAAAAAACTACATGCAAATCCGCCCACTTTTTAAGATAATTAATTGTTTGATTACTTAATTACTTGATTACTTGATTACAAACATAGCTAACAACCATCCCGATTAAACCAGATTTCTAATAGAAAAACCCGTATCCAAATCGGTTCATCCGTTTAGGAGCTACGATGCCACAGCAGACACACCCATACATGCACACGTTTAACTTATAACTAGTTATAACACCCCTCTTTTTCGTCGGGGGTTAAAATCAAAACGAACTATCTACAATTATTAAGTTTTTGAAATCGAAATGGCCGAAACATAAGCGCCTGGAATTTTTAAACGAAAGTGCTGCCGAATGTGGCGGCGGCGCGCCCCCGCGCCACCGCGCCGCCCCCGCGACTCAGCGGAATACTTGAGTGTCTTGACATTGCCGTTGCCGTGCCGCCGTTGTTAGCGTCTACGGTTGAAGGAGCGCGCGCGCTCACAACACACGCAGTGTGAGACAAACCACAAATGTTGGGGGTCCGGTCACACCGGAACCGGATCCGAACAATGCTTCTGGAAGCACAATGGAGTCCGATGAAGAATCCTCGCTGGAGGGGTGCTGTCGCTATGAGGAACTGTACCGACCGGTCGACCTCGGCCCGGAACTCGCCTCCACACAATGAGGAACGGAAGGGCATCGTGTCGTGCGTACATTACTCTTAACGACATCGAGATAGTTGCGTCGCTGTCAAATGGCTCACTTCAAGCCATATATATAAGGTGTTTCGTTAGTCATGTCAATAACTTCGGGAGGGTTACATACACACTCAAATAAACAGGTTACACAAATAAAATTGTATGTTTTTAGCATTACTTTTCGAGAAATTTAACAAAACCTACCTAAACATTAACCTGTGTGTAACAGTAGGTAACTTGCATTGTACGGGTTCAATGACCGTACTATGTTCAAACGCAGAACAGCTGTTTGTTGTAAGTGAGTCACAAGGTCACTATGATTGGTTTTTACAGCTACTTATTTGATTTTATTTTTTTGTTAGGAGAAAAAATGCTCCTATAAACATATGTTTTTTTTTCGTAAAGTATTTGTTTGAGTGCGTATGTAACCCTCCCATAGTTATTGACATGACTAACGAAACACCTTATATGTATTATATTGAGTAGTTTAGGAAAAGGTAGCTATAATCGATACTGAGGCTTATTGTTGGTGAGTCAACAATAGGTTGTGAGGCTCACCCGGCGTTGGCTTCAGGCAGGATGTCGTCAGCGACCACGTAGATCATGGCGCCGGCGGCGAAGGCCAGCGCGTACGGCAGCACGGGCTGCGCCGCCGCCACCGCCACCGCGCCCAGCACACCGAACACCGGCTCCACCATGCCGCTCAGCTGCCCGTACCTGTACACGCGCATCCGTCCAACTAGAGAGCGAGTCTACAACAAGAGCTACTCTCAACACGCCTCTATGCGCCCTTCTCTGCATTCATTTCAAAAACAGTATCGACTCTGATTTATTGTTCAAATGGCAGAATCGAGCAATGCGAATGCTGCAGCCATTTCAAACATTTTCGAGTAGAACAAAGTCTATGATTTAGTGAGTGTGTGTAGAAGGGATGGCACGGCCGCACGGCCGCGGGAATTTTAACATCGCCCAAAGTGGAAAACATGGGCTGTTCGCAAAACACACTTGTTATCCAAGTCTTGAATCTATGAAAAATTTAAAATTTGAAAATTAAATTGGATAAAAAGTGTTTTGTTTCTTCAGTTAGTTTTCTGAAAGCGCGCTGACTGCCTTTGTAGCCGTTTTCATTTTATAAAAGGTTTTTCTAATTGCTCAATATCCGAAGCTACGAAAATAAAGCTTATCGTGTCCGCGAGAGTGTGCGCGGTGTTGGTGAGGTGTGTCACTACGTCCATCAACAACAGCACCCTGCAGAAGAGACGAAAGGAGCACGTCAGTCTTCGCGCCATTTTGCACACTTGGATATTCGGTAACATTTTAATGTCTCAAAATACTCGTAGTAGCCGTTTGCGCTACGCGGACTGCGAGCTGCGGTGTACTCTAGGAGAGAGCGCCGCGCCGCCGCCGCCGATGAGGCTGCTGCTTGTTTTTCTTTCATGCTGATGCGGCGGCGGCGGCGGCGGCGCCGCGGAGTAAACGTCGGCACCGACACAGAGGCCGCACTAACGAATTGTTTTGGTGAAAGTGCGGCGGCCGGGGCGACCACATTCCGACAAACTGGTCGGCGGCGGGCGGCGAGGCGCGCGAAGCTGCCTTCTGTGGGAACCGCTGCGCCGCCACCCCACACGCTGCTTGCTACCCGGCCGCCGCGCCGGTGTGCGGCCCCGCGCCGCCCCGCTCCGCTCGAGAGACCGACCGCTCAGTTGTCGGCACCCGCGGAAATGTGTGAACGAGGGCGATAACAAATTGAAGAATTATTATTGTACACTGTGCGTGCTGGGTATGGTATGACACGAACGGGTTGAGCGCCAGTTTTGACTAGAAGCAGAAGAGCCGTGACCAGTGACTATTGACCATACATTTAAAGTCGCTCAGAGAGCTATGGAAAGAGCGATGCTCGGCATTTCTTGGTCGATAAAACCAGTAAAAAAGAAGAAATACCACAAAGAACCAAGGTAGGTAGTCAACATTGTTATGAAAATTAGCAAGCCGAAGTGGCAGAGTGCTGGACACATACACATGTCACAGAGGCGATAACCGCTGGTAGACGGGTGCTCGGGGCCACTACAAGCAAACGTTGCGTGGGCGGTCGCTCCCCCGCCCCGGCTAGGTAGACAGAAGACCTAACAGAAGTAAATAGATAAGAAGAGCGGAAGACCGCGTGTGGTGGCATGCCACGGTAGAGGCCTACGTTCAGACTGATGATGAGATATAGATATCAACATTATAGGCATGTTATCCATGACTAGGTAGCGTGCTCGGTGAATGACGATGATGTCCGAGCATCGCACGCAGGATATGAAGACAAACCGGCGGCGCGGCGGCCGACGACGACGATGAACCGGCCCCCCGTTGTTGCTACATTTTTATAATATGTAAGAGCGGCTATTCTCGGGCGAGATGTGCGCGTTCCACGGTCGCACTCACAACAACGCAACACGTCGGCGGCGCGGCGCGGAGCAGAGGCGGTTCATCTAAAAGACGACGCAATAAGTTCGGGTTGCGGAAGTCGCAAACCGCGCGGCCTCGATTGCGCAGAGCCGAGCTCGCGGAGGCCGACGACGACGCGACGCCGCCGCCGCCGCGCCGCCACACACGAGGAGACGGAGCGACGTCGCTGGGGCTGCGCTCTCGGCTCCGGTTAATTATTCGGCGAGAGGCAAGGCCGATAGCCTCGGGCCAGCAGCCACGACAACTGGTCGGACGAGTGGCACACCGGAAGAAAGTGCCGCGCAGACAGCGCGCCGCCGCCGCCGCCTCCTCCTCCTCCGCGCCGCGCCCCGCCCGCAGACACTCCACCAGACAGCCTCACCACCACCAGCTTGAGGACTCAGCCCCGCTCCGCGCCGCCTCCACCGCGCCCGCCGCCCCGCCCGCCACGCGCGTCACAGCACAGCGTACTATGTCCCAACTGAACATGTTTTTCACATAGCGATCATGCCAGCAGCAGCACAACCGCCCACTCACTGCCCGCTCTGAGACTAAACTCACGAGCATAAAAACAAATCTTCACTTTAACTGTCGATTTAAGCAAATAATAAAAGCTTGTAAATTGAGTTGAAGGCGGTACGAAAGCACAAAAGGGCTTCATCATCAATTTTCTGGTGTGATTTTGTATCGCCTTCAACCAAATTTTGTAATATTTTTTTAATAATTTTAGTTCTAAGTAGTTGTTTTTGAAGTCGGTCAATACTCTTTTTTTTTAGTAATCTAAAATATCACATAAAACAGAATCACAGAAATCGGTTGTCGTGGTATATAATTATTCGTCCATTTGACACACTTAACAGTCCATATCCTGAAAACTACTGAACCGATTTTGATGAAACTTGCACTGTTCCCTAAGTTGAAGTAAATGTAAGCTAATAAAAAAAGAATGGTCACAAACCGATTAATAGTTTCGGAGTAATGCGTGGACAAACATACATACATACAAACATACATACATACACCTATAAAATTTTGTTTGTATATTTGTTTGGAAGCCCTAATAGATTCTCATATGTGATTATATTGCGGTTCCAATAATATTACATACATACGTGGCGAATTGATAACCTCCTTTTTTAAGTCGGTTAAAAATAAAATAAAACATTAAGTGACACCTAGTTATTATTTGTTTGTGTTTTGTTACTACTATGTGTTTGTTTGTATGGTAAAATCTTTAAAAAAAGGAAGGGCTCAGTCGTGTCGTGTCCGAGTAGATACGTACGGGGTTCCGTGAAGACGTGACAATAGCTTCATTCACACCACACCTACTTCGCCTTACTTCGCTTCACTGGCGTTTTCTATTGTTTGATATACGCTTCACTTCAGCGGTTCACACTCGAATTCTATGATCTTAAAGGTAAGGCGTTGGCAAGCTTCACCGGTTGCGCTAGTGAGGTGCCGCGCGCGTCGCACCCTTCGGCATCTTGCAATTTATTGTCTGTACTATTTTATTATGTACAGAATAAATATGCACCTACAGCTTCTTCTGACGTGGGCTTCGCGAGAGCTGGTATGCCACTTCCTAAATTAATCTGGTATGTGCAGTTATTGCCTCTCGGCCGCACCCCTTGCACACTTCACCACCACATGAGGAAACCGCAGTTTGGTGAGGAAACCTTCTTCATTGAATATGCGAAAGCGTTAAGTGGAATGTAGGTATATTAGGTATAGGTACTTGCCCGTGATTTTGTGAAATTCCGGTATGAGTGAGGATTTTTGGGAGTGAGAAATGTCCGCGAGCGAGACCGCCCGTGATTTGTCAAAAAAAAGTTAAATTACAAATTAAAAAAAACCCCGACCCTTAAAAAGTAAAAAATAATTTCCGTTCCAGTAAATTCCCGCGCAGCTCTGAGTTTTTATATTTTATTTAGTTAGCGGTCAACCAACTCCTTTAAAGTCACTTTTATTTCACAAACCTAGCTAACAAACCATCCCGATTCAACCACTTTTCCAATAAAAAAAAACCACATCCAAATCGGTCCATCCGTTTGGGAGCTACGATGCCACAGACAGACACACCCATGCACCCTCACACACACACCCTCACACGTTAAACTTATAACAGCCCTTTTTTTCGTCGGGATTAAAAAGAGGAAAATAAGTGTAAATATTGTCAGTTCGAAGAGATCGCATTCAATGTCGACGAAGCCCGTTGGAACTTGGAACATGGAACATGCGACGGTTTTGGAGTATGAACGGAATGAAGATCTAAGAATGGTATATGAAGAGAAAATATAACGCAAGACAGATAACTCTTGTACTGCTAGAAAGGGCAATTCAAAAAGAAACCAGCCAAAAATATGTCTAGAGCGAGCATCTACCAGAGTTTAACTCTGGCGCCGGGATGCCGAATGGGAATGGAATGGGAGTTCCGGGGAATATCTTTAGCTACTCCTACAATCAAGGGATCTTTAAATGGCGGATGAATAGTCTTTCTTTTTTTAGCGACTTTATAGTCCGCCTTCAAGCCGGACTGGTATCTCCTCGTGGGTGACATTGGCTGCGCCTGAAGCTCCAACCAACGATAAATGAGGCTGGCTGGCCTAACATACCTACCTAGTTGCGTAGGTAGGGTGGGTACGAAATGGTGGCGAACGGCGGGCGGTAGGGTGGCGGAAGGGGAGGTAGACGGCGGCGTCGCAGAGCTGGCGGGTTCCGCGGGGTCGATGGCTCGGCGGAGTCGGGTGCGCGAGCAGGGGCACATTCCTTCCACCGCCCCGCCGCGCCGCCGCTGCTCCCCCGCTACTAATCCGCTTGCTTCTATTTATTTATTGTGGCATCAATAAGTTTAAATCGGTAGCGTTCTGAGTTCACAATGGACGAGACTTCTCAGTGCTCAGTCAGTCAGCGTGTAAGCGTCCACTGCTGGACATACGCCTCTCCAATTTTCCTCCAGTCCTCATCCCGGCCTTCAGCGCTACGGAACCACTGCTTTCCGCCGACGTACTTGATGTCGTCGTCCCACCTGGCGGGTGGTCTTCCCACACTATGTTTTCCTGTCCACGGCCGCCAGTGTAGGGCACCGTTACTCCAACGATCGTCGTCTCTTCGGCTGACGTGCCCAGCCCATTGCCACTTGAGCTTAGCCACCCGGTATCCAATATCGACTACTTTGGTGCGTCGGCGGATTGCCTCGTTACGCACCATAATATCACGTAGCGATATTACCAGCATGGCTCGCTCCATAACTTTCAACCTTTGGACAACACGGACCGTCAGCGTCCACGTTTCACACCCGTACGTCATAACCGGGCGGACACACTGGTCATATAAACGGGTTTTTAAATTTTGCGGAAGATCAGACCTCAGGGCGAATTTTAACTTTGCGAAGGCAGCCCAACCCAGTTGAATTCGTCTCTCGACCTCCTTTAGCAGTCCTTGTCTACCAAGCCGCAGAATTTGACCGAGAGACTCTTCAACCTGTTCGATCACTTCTCCGTCAATAACCATTTGTCCTCCCGTCATAATCTCGGTCGCCATGACCTTGGTTTTGTCCCGGTTCATCTTCAGACCTACCTTCATCGACGCTGTATATATGTTTTCCAGCATGATCTGAAGCTGATCTTGGGAATTTGACAGTAGGACAATGTCATCGGCGAAACGCAGATGACTGAGAAGATCTCCATTCACGTTGATACCCATGCTGTCCCACTCAAGCGTCAGTGCTCACTATGAATGAATGTATCTTAGAAGGCGTACTCACCAGAAACTCCTCCAGACAGAGAAGCCGGCCGCCTGCAGCGGCAGACTGACGGCGAGGCCCTCGGGGAAGTTCTGAATGCCGATGCCGAACGCCAGGTTCCTGCGGGACAACAACACACAATACTGTTCAGAATATGCATCTTATTCTTGTACCGCATACGACGCTATACATTGGCCCATAAAATCACCTGGTCTGACCAATTATTGACTTTAATAAATATGTTTCTACTATTGCTCAGGATACAACGAAAAATATCAAAGCAAGTTCTGAAGCTGCGTTACAGGATTTAGTAAGTTACACTAATAGAGACATAGTATACGAGGGATACTTTAAAATATACGGGGGGATACTTTATACGTCTATCTATGGTTACACTCCACGAAATATTAAAAGAATCACTTTCAAATCAGTCTCACATTGTGAAATAATAAAAAAAAAAAAACGACCAAGTGCGAGTCGAACTCGCGCACCGAGGGTTCCGTATCGCCATGTCATGGTCAGCGCCACTCACGCCATCTATGGCGTGTTTTATGAAATGCTTCATATTAGTTCAAATTCATGATTAGTTAAAATGCTTCATAATGTTTTCGGTACATGGCGCGCATACATTCTTTAGTTTCTTGTATGGGGACCCCGTGAATTTTTTTACTTTTTCGTATTTTTATTATTTGTTGTTATATTGGCCATAACAACACATATCCTGTTAAAATTTCCTCGGGCTACCCATTACGGTACAAGAGATACAGCCCTCGCACAGACGGACAGACAGACAGACAGACCGCGTAGGCTTAGTAATAGGGTCACCTACGACGGATACGGAACCCTAAAAATCATTAGAGATCTTAAGACAAAAAATTCCCAAGACCTGTGGAACATTTAACCCAAACTAATGAAATGAAGTCACTAAGTTGTAGTATTATAAATCCATTAATTACAGTTATATATCAGTGAAGATCCCCGATTTACTTAAAATAGCTAGGTTAGTACCGTTGTTTAAAAAGGGATGTCATAATACTATTTCGTCCCGTGTCTGCTGTGTTTAGTAAAGTATTTGAAAATGCTATAGAAAAAGGGGTAATGATTTTTTATGAAAATAACATACTAAACTATAAACAATTTGGATTCCGCAAGGGCAGGTCAACGGGAGATGCCATTGCATCAATGATAAAAGCTGCAATTGAATCATTAGATAATTCTAATCACACATATGGCATTTTCTGTGATTTGTCTAATGCAGTGGTGCCCAAACGGAAAGCGACTTTTAGGTCGATCGCTGAAAATATGTAGAGCAAGAAGTGACTCACAGAAACATCAAAGAATTCATAATATTTGTGTGACTAACATTTTGCGGGTACTGTCGTCTCCCACAAGGATCGCAATAGTAACCAATGTAAAGGACATTAATGAACATAGCTTTCATGGACGTAAATTCCATTGGAGCAAGATTGGTTGAATTTTGTTAATTAAAAGAATCAATTATACATCCAATACAGTTTCATTCATAAAATGATTGTAATTGTAATTTAGAAACAATACCTACACGTATGGTTTATTTATCGTAAAATAACAAAAATAGATACTTCACTTTGAATATTATTGGATAGCCTTATAAAAATGACTACATTATTGAACAACGAAAACTTTCGGCACAAGTGTCGATCTCACAACCTCCATTTTTTGTAAGTAGATCTTCATAGAATAAAGTATGGGCACCACAGGTCTAAGGCATTTGACTGTGTTAGTCATGATATAATTTTAATGAAATTAGAACATTATGGTGTGAGGGATAAAGAGTTGCGCCTTTGCAAATCATATTTATGTAACAGAAAGCAGGTTTATTATGTCAATGGCAATAAGTCAGAAGTAGAATCGATTTCTATGGGAGTTCTTCAAGGCTCCATACTGGGACCATTACTCTTTTTTAATTTATGTTAATGATATATCTACTTGCATTAAAGATGATGTTTGACGATGATATATCAGTAGTTTTGAAAAACAAAAACGTTACTGAATTACGTGAGTCCTCTATAGCAGTAATACAATCATTAAAGATGTGGTTTGATGCAAATAACGTTGTGCTCAATGTAAATAAAAGAATTAATATTATACATTCTGCGCTTGGAACTCACGTTAGTGTTAACCAATAAATTGTCAAAACTGCAGAAGAACTCACATTAAGTGACTCCAAAGAAATAGATAGATAGATAGAAATACTTTATTGCTCCAAAAAACATTTAACATAAACACACAATAAGAAATTTACATGAGGGGCAAAGGTGGACTTATCCCTTACAGGGATTTCTCCCAGTCAACCTTTGGATGTTTGAGAGTCGTATGTTGCGAGATATAAGTAGGTAGTAGCAAAAGACTTGAGTGTGGGAATGTAAAATATAATATAAGGAAAATAACTATAATATACTATAATATACACTACATATAAGTCTTAGATAACCATGCCTACATATAAGAAATAGCCTTTTTAGGTGTAATATTTGACCGCACCAAACCTCACATAGATGCGCTTGCTGGTAAGCTAAGTGCAGTTTGTTATGCCATTAAAAAATCAAAGAACTGTGTGGTATGCAAGCTGCTAAAACTGTATATTATGCTTATTTCGATAATCTTATGCCCTACGGACTATTATTATGAGGAAATGCAGAGGAATCTAACAGAATATTTGTTCTTCAAAAAAGTTGCGTTGTGTACTCAGTATGAAAGCCAGGGACTCTATAGAAATGTATTTCATAAAGTAGGAATCATGACATTACCCAGTGTTTATATTTATCAAAATATCTGCTATGCTAGGAAGTATATGCAGAACACTACACTCACATTCCGATATTCACCAGCATGACACTAGGAGTAAAAATAATATTCAAATTACGAAGCACAGATCATCTAACTAAAATGTCGAAAAGTTTTGTTTGTAATAGTACTTGTAGATTATACAGGGTGTTCGGCACATCGACCGATAATTTTTTTTTGTAGGTAAGTGGGATCATTTCAGGGTTTTGACCCATGACCATGATACCTTTTGTCAGGTGTCACGTGGTATCGAGATACGATTTTTTTTTCTTTATTTGCTGCAAGTCCAGATATTTGAGCATCTTTTCTGCTTCCTGACGAAAGCAGACCAAATCGTGTGGTACGGCGATATCAGGGAGGGTTGCGCGCCTTGCCTCCCGGTCTACTATCACAACAGGTATCAGGTCTATTTGCGAGAATAGTCCCGTCTGTGATGATAATGGACCGGTCCCGGTAGAGTGTGACGGACGCAGGTCACCAGTGTCGCGGGGGCAGTGGGGCCGCGCTGTAATGGTGGAGGTTGTCGACACCGCTCCGCCGCTCCGCATCCGTATTCCTACCGAAATTGTTAATTTAATAAACACGACTGGAAAGTGATTTGCAAGTTTTGCAAGTTAAATTGTTTCGGCGGTGTGCCGCGCGCCGCCGCCGCGCCGCCGCGGAGTGGGGCAGGCAGGCAGGTTCTGTCCGGTCGGCTCCTTTGAGCGCGGAGAAATCAGACGGCTCCTTCGGCGTGCAGACGAGAGAGAGGCGCGTCTGACCTGACGCAATGCCGCCTCACCGCGCGGTTCGCCCCTCCGCACTTAAATTATATTAGAGGAACTACGGTCCGACTCCGAGTACAGTTGCACCTCCCGGGATATCGCTCGAACATTAGTACCTCTATTGTTGGAACAGTTATTTCGTAGTTGACTACTCGAGATCGAGGTGCAAAAGCTGGTACCATTTGTCTTCAAGAACAAGGCGGCTGCGGCGGCGCGCGGCGGCGGAGGCGCGGTCCGAGGCCGAGCTAGGTAGCGTCTCTCGCATTGAATTCCGCGGCAAAAGTCGAGACAGAACGCCGAACTGAGTTTGGGTAAACGATGTATTGTCAGAGCGCTACAGTATCTGTCGAGATACAGTCCTCCTCCTTGGGCTTCAGGCCTCTCACTCTGACTGAAATCTGTGAAACTATCATAAAAAATAAACCGTCACGGGATTACCCTCCTTCACTTTATGCCTTAAGTTGTCATTGAGTTGACATGTGCATCCTATAACTGCATCCGAGTAGGCAGGTATCCTGCCTGCCTCGCTTTATAATGGTTAAGGTTACTCCAGTATATAAAGGTAAGGGGAGGAAACCAGAGATGAAGAATTAATGTTTTCAAAGCGCACGAGCTAGCCATATGCAACAGACTAAGATCATATTTTGATTATGAAAACTTACTGTCCAAGGGTCAATACGCATACCAAGCAGCCCGATCGTGTGTAGACGCTGCGCGCGGCTTCCAACGAGTTCTACTTACTCACCTGTGTCGTCTGTCAGAAACCCTTTGCGGGTGCGCGCACAACGACCCACCTAAGTTTCATCGTAATCGGATGAATGGTTTACGAACGCATAGAAGACGAACAAACGAACAAAGGAACGAACAAGTACTTATTAGTTTTTATATATATTTGGGAAGGGCGGTAAGACTAACAGCCAGGTGGAACGACAACATCAAGTACTTCGGCGGAAAGCAGTGGTTCCGTGAAGGCTCGGCTGAAGACTCCCGTGCTGGAGGAAAATGGAGAGGCGTATGTCCAGCAGTGGATGCTGATAGACTGACAGAATATAAAATTATCGAGGTGGTCGGTCGCGTCGCGGTCGCACGCGTTGCATAAATAGTGCACATGTGCATTCCTAGTGGAGTCAATCCTACATACAGAAGTGCGTACATAATATTATTGGCTGTTTTGGCGGAAGCTTTTAATGATGTGTCACGTATCATAAAATCACATAATAAAAGTTAAATTATAAATTTAAAAAACCCCCAACCCTTAAAAAGTCAAAAATAATTTTCGTTTACTTACTTGTAAAGGAGTCGGAGGACCGCTAAGTAAATACCCGCGCAGCTCTGAGTTTTTTTATTTTATTTACTTAGCGGTCCCCCGACTCCTTTAAGTAAGTAAACGGAAATTATTTTTGAATTTTTTGAGGGTTGGGGTTTTTTAAATTTGTAATTACTTTTATTTCAAGCTTTTAAAAAAAACCGCATGCAAATCAGTCCACGTTTTAAGATAATTAATTTGTTTGATTACTTAATTACTTGATTACAAACATAGCTAACCGTCTCTGCCAACCGTCGCACAAGGCAGAGTGCTCATGAAGATAGGCCATACGCTTGGCCCGAAACGTCGAGCCACATAGCTCGGCTGTTCGTTTTAAAATAACATAGCTAACAACACGAGTCAGTAAACCTGGATACGAAATACGGCATCGTTTGTATGAGAACCGAGGTAGCCGCCAAAGGGGTGTGAAGTCTGAGGCGGGAGCGGCGCATGGAACGCCGTGATTGGCCGAGCGAGTAGGTAGCCACGTGACGCCAGTCTTCCATACGTTTGAACGGGATTCATACAATAAGTCGCTCATTGTGTCGATTCGCGATGAAAAGATGAAACGGATTTAACAATATTTAACCCTTCTTTACATCAAGGGAATAATATAACTTTCTCTTAAATGAACAAAGGCAACGCCCCTTTCACAATTTTGCGAATTTGCAGATTTTCGCATAAACACGATAATAGTTCTAAGTTCTGAGATACCTCGGATACTTTATTATAAATCTACATCAAATTTCCAAAACAATGATATGTAAGACCTCGTACTTCGGTATTATCTTATTGGAGTATTTGTTATTGGAATTTTCCAAAATTAAAAAAATAATGTTAGAAAGTCGAAAAGTTTTGTAACCAAAAAAAAAATTATTATATTATTAACAACTATTTGCTAATTACTTAGCCAACGATATGACAAATTATATTGCAATATGACTTCGCGAAAAATTCGCGAAAATCTACCCTACCATAAAAAAATTATGAGTACCCACCTCGATATTTAATTTTTTTACGGTAAAATGAGGTTTTCCAGGCTTTGCCTTTTTTAACAAACTAACCAGCCATGCAGCTAGAGCCTTATAAAATGTACCATGCGTCTCTCTGTCAGTTTGACGGTGTGAATTCGTTATATAAGGGTTAATAAAATAACAAATGAAAGGCTGTGTAGTCTGTAATAGAAACATATATTTGAAACAGAACAATAATTTACTTAATTATTTATTTATAGATCGGTATCTATATTAAAATTTTCATTTGGTAACTTTTGAACAATTGAATTAAATTTAAAAGCACAATTTACGACATTTACATTGTTACTGTTTACATTGTTGACATTTACATTGTTATTGTTGAACTAAAGAACTAAAGAACTAACATGTGTCTCGAGAGATGGTCGCGCAACAGATGGATAGATCTCACCGAGACCTAAAGTTTGAGTACCAACACGATGGGTCTAGCACCAGTGGTTCTCGAGTTATGACCAAAACAAAAGTTCATGTGACAGATGGATAGATCTCATCGAGACCTGAAGTTTGAGTACCAACACGATGGGTCTAGCACCAGTGGTTCTCGAGTTATGACCAAAACAAAAGTTCATGTGACAGATGGATAGATCTCACCGAGACCTGAAGTTTGAGTACCAACACGATGGGTCTAGCACCAGTGGTTCTCGAGTTATGACCAAAACAATAGTTAATGTGACAGATGGATAGATCTCATCGAGACGTTCAGATTGAGTACCAACACGATGGGTCTAAGTCCATTGGTTCTCGAGATATGACCAAAACAAATTATCACGTGATAGATGGGTAGATCTCATCGAGACGTTCAGTTTGAGTACCAACACGATGGGTCTAAGTTCAGTGGTTCTCGAGATATGACCAAAACAAATTATCACGTGACAGATGGGTAGATCTCACCGAGACGTTCAGTTTGAGTACCAACACGATGGGTCTAAGTCCAGTGGTTCTGTAGATATGACCAAAACTAATGATCACGTGACAGATGATAATTCCGACCCCTCACTCGCATGATCGCATCGCATTTCGCATTTAGATGCTAGCTAGCTAGCTAGCAGCGGAGCGCAGGCGCTATATAGCATTTAGCATTTAGCAGTACCATAGATAAATAGCACATACTTCATTGCTTTGTGCGTTCCAAAACAAACGAACCAACAAAGTTTTACGAACGAAACAGCAATGCTAATTAAAATTAAATGTGATTATTGCTTAGCATTTAGCATTAATTTTTATTCATCAGGGCGCTTAGCAGTGCTAAATGCTAACGGGGTATTCATTATGAATTAATTTTGTTAATGCTAAGCATAACAAGACTAATTCCCGGTAGACGCATGACCTAAAGAAATTAATTCCTTTAGAGTCGCTCAAAAGTAAAAACCGGTAGGTACTGGTTGAATGAAAAAAGCGCGATAAACGAATATTGAACGAGGAAACCTGCTGAGGTTGACTAGAAGAAATGTCCTTTGGCAATAAGGCAGAATGTATGAAATATCTGTATACATTTAACATACATATTTATCAATAAACAAAAAAAATTACAAGAGCTAACTGCATCCAACACGATAGTCGACCTATGGTGGGTAAGCAGAAAAGAGCTCTCCATACATATTTACGCCGATGTTTGTTACTGAAATTCAAGCGAAAAATGCTATCAAATTGAATGAAAGTACTTACTCGTGAAAGGTGACTCCATCTGTGTTCAAGTTTGAATTTTTCGACGACTTTTTGCACCAAAGCACTGCACAATGAGGCATTTTGTGACAGACGCGCACGTTCGCTCCGCCTGAGCGGCGGACGGAGACTAAGATCGGTCGCCGGCGCTAGACTGACGCGCTGGCGCGTGTGCGCCGACGCGCGGCTACCCCTGTCCTCCTATGTATAGCGCCTCCAGGCTTACTGACTCGTGGCTAACAACCATCCCGATTAAACCAGCTACGATCCCACAGACACACCCATACAAACACACGTTAAATTTATAACACCCCTCTTTTTTCGTCGGGGGTTAAAATAGGTTCAGTCGTTTCGAAAAAAGGGGTAAGTGCAGCAGTGGGTCCAAGGGTAGTTTTTTTTCATTGGTAAGTAAGACGCACTGACTAGGTCAGAGTGGGCTCAAGGGTATTTTTTTACCGTGGATACACTGATGTGTCATACCATACATGTCTCTTCTTTTGCCTCTTACTAGGTGCTGGACTAAGGTGGTGTAACTTTTCATGAGCTGTTCGAAGCTCGCTCGTGGCATAGTGTCTTCGAAACTCAACTTCTTTATGCGGTCTTCTTTTCTTCACTTCGTGGTCTACGCTCGTAAGATCAATTTTCCGGCGAAGGTCAGTGCCCAAGCGGAGGCAACTTTCATGCGACGGGGGGTGGGGATGGGGGGCGGGAGTGAGTGCACGCACGTGGAGCCTCCGCTGCTCCGCGACCGGGGCGCCCGTCGCGGTCGAGGTCGCGGTCCATTGACAACATTCTAGCCTACATACCGATACGACCCATCCATTCATGCGAATTATAATGCTTTCGTAGCTCAGAAGCGCGCGTCGAGTGCCGGCGCGGCGGAGGCGGCGGCGGCGGAGCGGCCGTACGCCTCCTTCCCGTTATGTCTCCGCGGCATACGTGAACTTTGTTGGCGAGCTGCAGGCCTTACTCGTGAAGAGAATTGAACCCTTCGTATTACTGAACAAATGCTCTCTGCTGGCAGTCAGCCCATCACAGACGGACCTATAATATATGTATATTAATATACTAAACTATATATATTATTATGTTATAGCAAGCTGCCACAGGCGGTAGCTATGCGATAATATATATTTTTATTATTTTTAGTTAGTTAGGTCTTTTTTAATAATGTAGTTAAAAGGAAATTCTGTTAGGCCCACTTGCACCAACACGAATTTAACTATAAACCAGTTTAACTCGTTAAACTAGCACCCGTTGTATGTGGGAACCGCGTTTGAACCGCGTTTAAATCCATAACTCGCTATTTAACTCTAAACTCGTGTTGGTGCAAGTGGGCATTAGATGGGGACAGCTGCGTCCCTGCAGAGCGTGCGTGCGTCGCGCGAACAGAGCAGAATGTTGATTGACGAGTCGAGTATGCATGTCAAGTGGAGCGGACCGCGCCGCCCGCGAGATCGTGCTCAAATTCCGGCCGCATTCACATAAACGGAAGAGCTTCGCATTCCAATTTTCATTATCGCCTCAAGTCAGACTGTCGGACTTCTTGCAGTAGGTACATACAAAAAAGCTTTACTATAACTGAAACCGAAACCATTCAATTACTGTGGGCTTGAAAAGCGATTCAAACTTCAATGACCATAAATATAACAAGGCGAGGTTAGGAGTGCGAGGCGAGGTACGTGGGCTCATTTAGGACCATTATAGGACGATGCATTTTATTGAAGGTGGCAGTTGAATATTATTTAGAAACAATTATTTTATTGTTCTTTTCAAGGTACAGCTTATTTATAAATACAAAAAAATGCCGACTGCGAATAAAAACTACGGAAACAAGTAAAAGTGTCGTGCTGTAATTTACTTGAGTTCTTGGACACTAGTACAACGGTGATTACTCTGCTTACCCCTAGAGTAGGGAGACAACGTGTGTGGTATGTAGCTCACTGTCGAGGGAGCCACGTGTCGAGGTGTCGAGCGAGCGAGGGCCGGCCTACTGAGCGCGCAGGCTGGTTCCGGCTCGCGGGCCACATAGGAGGCTGCTGCTCTAACTAAACTGTCAGGTGAGTGAGCGTAAGAAAGAAATATATGCATGAAGATAAATATGAATAAAAGTCAGTTGCTTGTCGGACTCTGCGTTAGCAAATGTGTCGTGGGGCAATCTGGCCAAGGAATGGCAGAGCTGGCGGAAGTCGTTCCATGTTTATTTTAGTGCATGCGAATTGAACAAAAAAGACCCGAAAGTGCAAGTGAACATTTTACTACATTTAGTGGTTTTGATAATTAATTACTTTCAACCAAAAACTATTTAAAAAAATATAAAAACAACCTTCAAAAATGTATGAAATAAAAAAAAATCTAACCCTAGAGTTGAAGGCGGTGCTAAAGAAGACTACACAAAACACAAAGGATATCACTCATGTTTTCTTTCATGCATAATTTTTCCTTGCTTTAGCACAGCCTTCAACTCTAGGGTTAGATTTTTTTTTATTTCATACATTTTTGAAGGCGGTTTTTATATTTTTTTAAATAGTTTTTTATTTCACAGTTTTTTTTAGTAATTTTTTGCTATTAAATGTAGGTACTCGGCGGAATCGCGAGGCCGAAGGCCGAGCCGAAGAATTTACAAAAGGCGATGGATATATGCAAAGCAGCCGAAATTGCTCGTGTTCACGCAGGGGACTTCAAGGTAAGGGGTGAGCAAGCAAAGTGCATTCGTCGTACTACATGGAACCGAGTTGGAGGGAAACCCGCGCTCGCACGAGAGTGAGCGAGAAGGAACGCGAGCCGCGAGCTGACAAACGCGGGGATGTTTGTGGGAGTGATGGATGACCGTGGAACATCAGGAGCCCGGTCTACGCAGACGAGGTTTGGAGGATCTGGCGGGCACGGCTTCCGCCCGCAGCAGCGGCGGTCCGACGCCGAAAGGAGGGAGGCAGGTGTGGTGTGGCGTGCGACGGGCAGCTGAGATTTCCCGCTTCGGGCAGGAGGTGCCGCAAGTGCGAGGGTTACGATACGACCATTACGCGCGGATGTGTCCAGTGTACGAAGTGATCGAAAGCTACGGAGGTGAGCAGGTGATGTATTGCCTATCAGAGGCGCACGGGAAATGGTCACTACCTCTAGTGGTGAATAACGCAGAAATAGTTTTTAAACTCGATACATGTGCGAATGTCAATGTCTTGCCAGTGGCGTGGCGTTCATACAAACCGATTCCTGCTGGCTTCCCTTTTAATATTATGTGCGCCTGATTATTAAAATTTAATATTTGAGATTTTTAAACACAATAAAGTTTACAGAATCCCACCTATTAGAAAAAAGAACTAAAATCCGCGGCTAATCTGGAGCCGGCATTAGATTGGTCGGAAAATGTAATTCGAAAATTAATCATAAGGGTGAAGATTATATTTTTGTCTTTTGTGGTTGCAGATGTAAATTCGTGCCCCATACTCGGAGAGCACGCATGTGAGGAACTCAGTGTGGTGAAGCGGGTCTACGTGGATGCATTCTTCGGTGTCGGCTGCGGTGCGGACGCTCCGCAGTTCATGAGGGAGTACTCGGGTGCCTACCTAAAGAGCATAAGATAGTTGTGAATAGGGATGTTTGTCCGGTCGTTCACGCACCATGTAAGTTACCGGTCGCGCTTAGGGATAGGAAGTTGAAAGAGATGGAAGAGTAACAGATTATAGCGAAGGTCGAGCGTCCGACCGACGACAGGGTCAACAGTATCACTGTAGTTAAGAAAGCGAATGGAGATCTCCGTATATTTCTAGATCCCAAAGATTTAATAAGGCTATTAAGAGAGAACACTTTAAATTGCCAACTCTGGATGGATGAAATTGTATTGAACTTGTCTAACGCAAAATTTTTCAGTACACTAGACGCTTCATCTGGTGTTTAGCAAATGAAACTACAAATGAAACATTCAGAGAGCACAGATTTATGTATATTCAATCGGTAGGTGTAAGTTCTTACGCTTGCCTTATGGTATTTCCTCTGCTCCAGAGGTCTTCCATCGTGCTATATATAAACACCTAGATGACATCGAGGGAGTGTGTCTCTTCATAGATGATATATTGGTTTTCGGTAGGACAAAACAGGAGCACGACAAGCGTCTCAGGAATGTTCTAGTACATTCCTGAGACCGGAAGGAACCTGCGGTACCGAGATATCAATCTCAAGTTAAATCCTAATAAGTGCAAATTTGGCTTGAGTGAGCTGAAGTATCTCGGTAACAAAATCACAAAGACAGTATTTATCCAGATGAGGCCCACATATCGGCGATAAAGAATATGCCACGTCCTCAGAACGATGTCAGATGTAGAGAGGTTCCTAGGCCTAGTAACTTATGTTGCTAAATTTATTTCAGGGTTGTCTAAAAAAACTCACCTTTAAAGCTGTACGCAAATTTTAGGAGAAAACGACATTTTCAAAAATTTTTTTCAGAGAAACCAGGCCACACAGAAAAAATATAAAAATTGGTCACGAAAGCCAAGAATAAAGAGAACTTTTGTTCAGGACAACGGCCAGCCGGAGCGGCGACGACGGACCCCGGCCTGGGACACGACGCGCACGTCGTCACCCCCGTAGCAGGAAAAAGTAGGAAGCGGCCGGCATAGCTTAGTTTAGGTAATTTTAAGATGTAAATATAAGATAAATAAGTTAAATAAGTTAAACATAAGTTAAATATAAGTAAATAAATATATACAAAATCGTAGATTAAGATAGTTAAGATATGGAAGTTAGTTAAGATAGATACAGCTAGATTAAGATAGGTAAATCTAGCTTAAGATAGGTAAAAATATGATAAGATAGATAGGCATAGTTATAAGATAGATAGAATTAGATATAAGTTATACGGAAAATAAATATGTTGCTGCGTACTGGGTTTCATTCGGGACAGGCGGGAGGTGTGCACTCGCCGCGATCATTAGGAAAATGAGCCGAGCCGGGGCGCGCCGCGGGCGCGGAGCGCTGTGATTGGTCGGCGCGGAGACTGACGGAGAGATATCGCAGCCTCCGCACCTCTCACGGCGCACGGCGCGCCCGCGCGTGTATAAAGATAGCGCGTTTCGGCCGGTTCAGTTAGTATTCGCCGCAACACCACGAAGAGAAGACGCCTGGAGCCTGAGCTCGGCGCACCGGTCGACCGAGGAGCGAACAGTCGGAAGAGAGTCTTCAGAGCGGAACGACTGCCTCGGCCGATCGGACGGTTCTTCTCGCGGCGAGTGCTCCACCCACGCACGTCCCGGGTGTTATCCAGTGCGTGGCTTCGTAAAGCCACCCACGCATTTCTTTTACCTAAACGCTTCGCTACGTTTACCTCCCGGCGCCCCGCGGCGTATCGGTCGAGGATTACCTCCCGGCGCCCCGCGGCGTACGGTCGAGCGATCGCACCACAACCTCCCGGCGCCCCGTGGCGTTACGGTCGAGGATTACCTCCCTACGCCACGTGGCGTGTCGGTCGAGGAAGGACACCACCTCCCTGCGCCCTAGCGTAACGGTCGAGGAAGAAGAGGTGAAGCACACCTGCGGTCGACCCATCGCACCACCCGTGAACGACCGCCGCGAGTGATCTCTCCGCGCCGCACGCCCGTCTGCGCCGGCCGCGAGAGAGAGAGACCGTCGCCGCGTCGCCGAGTGAGCGAGACGGTCGCAGTACCGCCCGAGAAGAAGTGAAGCACACCTGCGGTTGACCCATCGCACCACCCGCGAACGACCACCGCGAGTGACGCTGCCGAGCCGCACGCCCGTCTGCGTCGGTCGTGCAGGAGCGAGACGGTCACCGAGGCGTGCGAAAGAGAAGAAAGAAGATTTCCTGTCTCCGGCCCTTGTAACCGCTCTGCGAAGACTGGCAGCTCAAGTGAACGGGTGAAAATATACAGTCCACACCTGAGTTACGTGCCCAACATTGGTCCTATCGTTCGCCGGATTGGAGATGCCAGTCACACGGAGCCAGAGCAACGGGCGAGGGCGCACCACGCCGGTGCCGACTCCGTCAGAGCAGCGAGTGCTGCCCCCGAGCGCAGAGGCGACCGAACCGCAGCTGCAACCGGGCGCCGACCAGACGACGGAGCCGAGAACAAGTGCGCCTCCGACGAGTATGGAGACGGAGATCAAGACGTGGTCGTCACACGAAACGACGGCCACGCCGATCGCGACGGACTCAACCGTACGCGAGCGCGCGCGCGCAGCCAGCGACGCGCGCGCACCGGCCCGCGCGCACACTCACAGCGACGCGCGCGCGCCGAGCCGCAGCTCTCACGCAACCGCACTAGAGACAGTAGCGACCGCGCGCAGCGACAAGGACGGGCGAAGCAACCACTCTGCCCGCTCGTCTAAGTCAATGCGTCGCCGTGCAATCGAAAGAGAGCTGCTGCGAGCGAAGCAAGAAGAGGCGAGACAAGCCAGAGAAGAGGCGAGACAAGCCAGAGAAGAAGCGAGGCTGGCAGGCCAGATTGCCGAATCGCGCCTCCGCGACTGCGACGAGGAAGATTCGTCGGACGAGGAGGATAGAGAGGAGACGGCGCGAAGTGAACTGGTAGCATCATGGGTGAACACGCAAGCGGACCTACACCGGCGGGAGGCGACCGACCCCGCTCCGCGCGCTGCGCTCGCCGTCGCGAGCACCGCCGCGCCCGCGGACCCGGCCGCCCGCCTGTGCGCACCCCCCACCACCACCACCGCCGCGCCCCTCTACGCGGCCCCCACCACTGCCGCCGGCGCCGCCCCCCTCTACGCGCCCCCCGCCGCAGCCTCCGACGCCGCGCCCCTCCGCGCGCCGCCCGCCGCTGCACCCGCCTCCGCTCCCCTCTTCGCTGCCCCCGCCGCGGCCACCGACGCCACGCCCCTCCGCGTGGCGCCCGACGCCGCACACACGTACGAGCAGCCGGCTGCGCGCCTCCGCGCGCTGCCCGCCGCTACCGAGCATCTCTACGAGCAGGCCGCCGCCGCCGCGCCCTTCCGCGCGCCGGCCGCCGCCGCACACCTCAGCACGCCGGCCGCCGCCGCCGCCGCCGCACCGAACCCGACCGCGCCGCTCTCCGCCGCCACGATTACGGTGGAAATGCTCGCCGCTGCGCTGGGACGAGCGGAGCACAACCGACCGCCCGCCCCACCCAAGTTCCTTCAAGAGCTGCCGTATTTCGACGGTTCCGCGGGAGAGTGGCTACAGTTCGTCGCCGCGTACCGCGAGACAGAACATTATTTCTCGCCGGGCGAGAACGCGGCCCGCATACGACGCTGCCTACGAGGAAAAGCGAAAGAGGCTGCCTACAGCCTGATGCTGTCGGCGCCGGAACCCAGCCGCGTGTTAGCGGCACTGGAGCAGCGCTTCGGACGGCCAGACTTCCTCGTGCTGGGGGAAATGGACAAATTGAGAAGCCTACCTAAACCGAAGGACTCGCCGAACGATATGAGTGAGTTTGCAAACCGAGTGCATAATATTGTGGCTACGGTCGAAGCCCTTGGCCGGCCGCAATATTTGCACAGCCCCGAGACGATGCGGCTACTCGTCGACAAACTGACGCCGCTGCGTCAGGCCCGGTGGTTTGATTATGAAGACCGGGCGAGCGACGACGGCCCCGCACTATCGAGGATGGCGGCCTTTCTCAACGACGAAGCCCGCAAGTGCGGAGCGTACGCCCGCCCGGACGCCGCCGCGGCTGCCGATGTGTCGACGAAGGAGACCCGCCGCATCAACAGTAACCGCCGTCCCGCGGAGAAAGCCCACGCCGCCAGTGAAGAAGAAGCCAGTGACGACGAAATGCCAAAGTGCCCGACGTGCGCGGAGGCACACTATCTTCCGTCGTGCCCCAAATTTATAGAGGCCGACACGGACGACCGCTGGCGGCAGGCCAAGGACGGCAAGATATGCTTTCGCTGCTTGAAAAGCAAACATCGTCGCACTAAATGCAAGGCGAAACCGTGCGGGGTGCAGGGCTGCACATTTGGTCACCACAGGCTGCTGCACCACGAACAACACAAAGAAGAGACGACCGCCACCGCGGTCACAGCCGCAGCCCGCTCGGACTCGGTCTTGCTAAAGATCGTCCCGGTACAACTGAGCGGGCCGAGCGGCTGGGTCGACATCTTCGCTCTTCTGGATGAGGGGTCCACGGTCACGATGCTGGACGTCGCCGTGGCCGATCTGCTGGGCGCAAAGGGCACGACGGAGCCCCTGCACGTCGTGGGCATCGGTGGCGGGCGAGTCGCGACGAACGCCTCGCGCCGCCTCAACCTGCGCGTCCGCGGAAAGTATGAGACGACTGTGCACGACCTCGTCGGAGCGAGGACCGTCGACCGACTGAACTTCCCGCCCCAGACCATAACGAAGAAATGTCTGGAGGGCTGCGACTACCTCGGAGAGCTCACCGGAAAGCTGGCGTACACGGACGCACGCCCGAGACTACTCATTGGCCAGGACAATTGGCCATTGATAGTCTCGCGGGAAATGAAGTGCGGCCGCCGCGACCAGCCGGTTGCTTCGCAGACCCAGCTGGGCTGGGTGCTCCACGGTTGCCGGACATCGAAGGCCGAGCCCACACAGCGCTGCGCCTACTCGACAGCACGATCGGTGCATCGCTGCGCCAACGCCATCGCGTTTGCGGGCGCCTCCGCGCCAGCCGCCGCCGCGCCGCCGCACCCGAACTCGCCGGCGGCGCACTCTGTAGCAGCGAGATGGACGCCGCCACCTGCCAGCGGCTCGCCGACCGCGAGTCGCTACGCGCCGGCCTCCGCCGCGCCCTTCTGCGCGCCGGCTGCCGCCTCACCCTACTGCACGCCATCCGCCGCAGCGCCGCCGCACCCGAACTCGCCGGCGGCGCACTCTGCAACGGCGCACTGGACTGCGCCACCTGCCTGCGGCTCGCCGATCGCGAGTCGCGGCACCCAGCCGCCGACCGCGGCTGCCTACATCGCCGCGCCGCCGCCCCCGAACTCGCCGGCGGCGCACTCCGAGGCGGTGCAATGGTTTGCGCCGCCCGCCCGCGGCTCGCCGCCCGCCCGCGGCTCGCCGCCCGCCCACGGCTCGCCGACCGCGAGCCGCCCCGCCCAGCCGCCAACCGCGGCTGCCTACATCGCCGCGCCGCCGCGCCCGAACTCGCCGGCGGCGCACTCCGAGGCGGCGCAATGGTTTGCGCCGCCCGCCCGCGGCTCGCCGCCCGACCGCGGCTCGCCGCCCGCCCACGACTCGCCGACCGCGAGCCGCCCCGCCCAGCCGCCAACCGCGGCTGCCAACATCGCCGCGCCGCCGCGCCCGAACTCGCCGGCGGCGCACTCCGAGGCGGCGCAATGGTTTGCGCCGCCCGCCCGCGGCTCGCCACCCGCCCGCGGCTCGCCGCCCGCCCACGGCTCGCCGACCGCGAGCCGCCCCGCCCAGCCGCCGACAGCGGCTGCCTACGTCGCCGCGCCGCCGCGCCCGAACGCGCCGGCGGCGCACTCCGAGGCGGCGCAATGGTTTGCGCCGCCCGCTCGCGGCTCGCCGCCCGCCCGCGGCTCGCCGCCCGCCCACGGCTCGCCGACCGCGAGCCGCCCCGCCCAGCCGCCGACCGCGGCCCACCACGTCGCCGCGCCGCCGCCCCCGAACTCGTTGGCGGCGCAATGGTCCGCACCGCCCACCCACGGCTCGCCGATCGCGAGCCGCCGGGCCCAGCCGCCGATCGCGGCTACCTACGACGTCGCGCCGCCGCGCCCGAACTCGCCGGCGGCGCACTCTACAGCAGCGCAAGGGTCTGCACCACCGGCCAGCGACTCGCCGCATGCGAGTCGCTACGCCCAGCCGCAGAACGCGGCACCCTGGCCCGCTGCGCGCCACAGCGCGCCGCCCGCCGCCGCGCGCCACTGCGCGCCGCCCGACTCTGCGCGCCACTGCGCGCCGCCCGCTGCCGCCGCGCGCCACTGCGCGCCGCCCGCCGCCAACGCCGCTGCGCGCCACTGCGCGCCGCCCGCCGCCGACGCCGCTGCGCGCCACTGCGCGCCGCCCGCCGCCGTCGCCGCCGCTGCGCGCCACTGCGCGCCGCCCGACGCCGCGCGCCACTGCGCGCCGCCCGACGCCGCCACCGCCGCGCGCCTCTGCGCGCCGCTCGCCGCGCTGCCGACATGGAGAGACTGGTGCACGGAGGCGAACCGACACCATGACGTCCGCCCCCACCCCAGACCGACGCCGATGACAACAGCGCCACAGCGCTGCACGCAGGCGCACCACGACTGGCGGACGAGCTGCCCCTCCGGTGGGCGCGAGAGCGCCAGAACCGACTTCAACACCGGCGGGAGCCTCGCCACAGCGGACGAGCGCCTGCGGAGGAAGACGTGGTCATCGCCGTCGTCGAGCCGAGCCGGGGTGCCCGCCCCTACCACAACACCGGCGGGAGCTTCGTGGAAGAGTCCTGGTCGCCGACCCCAGCCGGCCGCGGAAGACCGGGCCACGAGGCAGGGTCGAAGCCATCCGCCCCGGAAGAGACGATGCCGTACGCGTCGTGGACGTCTGCCCGGGAGACAAGCTGCTGCGCCGGCCGATCAAGAGGAGCGTCGTCCTTCCGACTTGGAGATCGCCGAGGGAGCGACGGCGGGAGAATGTTCAGGACGACGGCCAGCCGGAGCGGCGACGACGGACCCCGGCCTGGGACACGACGCGCACGTCGTCACCCCCGTAGCAGGAAAAAGTAGGAAGCGGCCGGCATAGCTTAGTTTAGGTAATTTTAAGATGTAAATATAAGATAAATAAGTTAAATAAGTTAAACATAAGTTAAATATAAGTAAATAAATATATACAAAATCGTAGATTAAGATAGTTAAGATATGGAAGTTAGTTAAGATAGATACAGCTAGATTAAGATAGGTAAATCTAGCTTAAGATAGGTAAAAATATGATAAGATAGATAGGCATAGTTATAAGATAGATAGAATTAGATATAAGTTATACGGAAAATAAATATGTTGCTGCGTACTGGGTTTCATTCGGGACAGGCGGGAGGTGTGCACTCGCCGCGATCATTAGGAAAATGAGCCGAGCCGGGGCGCGCCGCGGGCGCGGAGCGCTGTGATTGGTCGGCGCGGAGACTGACGGAGAGATATCGCAGCCTCCGCACCTCTCACGGCGCACGGCGCGCCCGCGCGTGTATAAAGATAGCGCGTTTCGGCCGGTTCAGTTAGTATTCGCCGCAACACCACGAAGAGAAGACGCCTGGAGCCTGAGCTCGGCGCACCGGTCGACCGAGGAGCGAACAGTCGGAAGAGAGTCTTCAGAGCGGAACGACTGCCTCGGCCGATCGGACGGTTCTTCTCGCGGCGAGTGCTCCACCCACGCACGTCCCGGGTGTTATCCAGTGCGTGGCTTCGTAAAGCCACCCACGCATTTCTTTTACCTAAACGCTTCGCTACGTTTACCTCCCGGCGCCCCGCGGCGTATCGGTCGAGGATTACCTCCCGGCGCCCCGCGGCGTACGGTCGAGCGATCGCACCACAACCTCCCGGCGCCCCGTGGCGTTACGGTCGAGGATTACCTCCCTACGCCACGTGGCGTGTCGGTCGAGGAAGGACACCACCTCCCTGCGCCCTAGCGTAACGGTCGAGGAAGAAGAGGTGAAGCACACCTGCGGTCGACCCATCGCACCACCCGTGAACGACCGCCGCGAGTGATCTCTCCGCGCCGCACGCCCGTCTGCGCCGGCCGCGAGAGAGAGAGACCGTCGCCGCGTCGCCGAGTGAGCGAGACGGTCGCAGTACCGCCCGAGAAGAAGTGAAGCACACCTGCGGTTGACCCATCGCACCACCCGCGAACGACCACCGCGAGTGACGCTGCCGAGCCGCACGCCCGTCTGCGTCGGTCGTGCAGGAGCGAGACGGTCACCGAGGCGTGCGAAAGAGAAGAAAGAAGATTTCCTGTCTCCGGCCCTTGTAACCGCTCTGCGAAGACTGGCAGCTCAAGTGAACGGGTGAAAATATACAGTCCACACCTGAGTTACGTGCCCAACAACTTTATAAACAAAAATTGAACTCAAAATGTGGCATATTTACTTAACAAACCCCCTTCAAACCCATGGTGTTTTTTCAAGCTTTTTCCAGGGTCAACCTATACACAAACTAAAAAAACAAGCAGGATAAATAATCGTTTTCATCTTTTTCTTGTATTTCTCCAGAATACTTTCTGCTTAAAAATGCTTCATATTGCGGCACGACTGAAGGGAAGCACTGACGTGGCACCAAGTTCACCCGGTGTTATGGGCTGACATCACGGATGTTGTAGGTGATGTAGCCAACCGGGTCAGTTTCCATAAAAAAAAAATAAAAAAAATTTATTTATTTTTTAATGAACAAGCAGCTCTAGCTGATGTGTTCATATTAGTTTTTTTTTCCGGATAATGAATGATTAAACATATTAGTTAAATCTCATGATTAGTTCAAATGCTTCACGCTCTATTCGGTAGATGGCGTGCGCGCATACAATTTTTGGTTTCTTCTATCCCATAGAAGAAAAACCCCCGTCAATTTTTTGCTTTTTCTTATTTTTATTATTTGTTGTTATATCGGCATTCGGCCATAACAACACATATTCTGTGAAAATTTCAACGGACTACCTATTACGGTTCAAGAGATACATCCCTCGGACAGACAGACAGACGGACGGACGGACGGACAGACAGACGGCGTAGGCTTAGTAATAGGGTCCCGTACCGGATACGGAACCCTAAAAACGTACGTTGACCGTGGAAAAAGATCACAAGCCTTTAATAAGTAATCAAAAAGCCGATCTCTCATGCTCCAGCGCGTCTCCAGAGGATGTTGTTGAGACTCCAGCCGTACACGTTCGAGTTTGTGTATAAACCGGGAAAGGAATTGTTTATTGCAGATGCACTGTCTCGTGCGTACAAACCCGGAGCGGGAACGGACAGCGCGGTGCTGAACGACGAGCGGGAGGTGCAGACACAGGTTCGGATAGTCACAGTAAGTAATCCCCTGACAGATACCAATTTTGAACTGATATTGATTGCTACAGATGAAGAGGAAGATATGAAACTCCTAAAAAGTAAGTTTGCGGAGACTGGCCCGATCACAAGGCATCGGTAGAAGAATGTATTAGGATATATTGGAACGTTCATGATTTGACCGTAGCTTACGATTTAGTATGGAAAGGCGATCGTATTGTCATATCTGGGTGCTTGAGGTGGGAAATGTTGAAGGAGCTACATATAGGGCACCTGGGTATGGAAAAGAGTAAACGTCGTGCTCGCGAGCTCACGTACTGGCCTAAGTTCACAGTTGCAAGATCTTTGTCCTTATCACGAGATTTAAACTACACCGCGTACTACGCTACGCCGCGCCGCCGCGCCGTGTTCTCCGCGCATGATTTTGTATGGAGAAACGGAGCAGCGCCTTTAGTGATAGATTTCTATTCATATTCTATAGATTTATATTCATATGTATGGAGAAACTTCGTTTCTCCATACATGTATTCTCACATATATTCACATATATTCTCCATACATGTATTCTATTCATATGAATAGAATACATTCTCCATACACAAAATGATGCGGAGAACACGGCGGCGTAGGGTAGTACGCGGTGTAGGTTAAATCTCGTGAATCGTGATAAGGATACTAATATCTAACTGTCAAGCGTGCCTGTCGCATCGGAAAGAAAACACTAAAGAAACATTGAGGCTACACGAAGTGCCAAATAGCTCTTGGTCAAAAAGATAAAAATAGGGACTGATATGTTTTACTATAGAATTTAGAATTACCTTTTAGTGGTAGACTATTTTAGCTTTATTGAGGTGGTTACCCGTCGACCTTGTCTGAGAATATTACAGAGGAATGGAGAATTATGTTCAGCAGACATGGCATTCCGAATATAGTTATGTCGGATTGCGGTCCACAATACTCATTCATCACATCAGATAGGTTTGAGTTGAAGGCGGTACAAAAGCACACCTGAAAATTTATAGATAGACCCCTTTTGTGCTTTTGTACCACCTTCAACTCAAGGGTCCGAATATGAATCAAAATATTATTATTGAACACTTTTAAGTTCTACTTGTTTTTCTACGTTTGTATAATATTTGACTGTCTAGGTATGTGCCTAGCTGAACAAAAAAAAACCTCGATGGCGCGCGCACTGTAGGATCGTTGACTTGGCTTGCCGTGGCGGCGAGGCGAGACTGCTTGCTTGCCTAGATAGCTAGACTAGACGCCTCCGCCTCCGCCGCCGCGCCGACGACGACGTCTCGACGTCTCGTCGGTAGAGGTATACATACAGCATATTGTGTAATCCGCGGCAAATCAAGTGCCACTGACAGACAGTAGTCCGCGCCTCGGTTAGTGGCGATAGTAAGTAGCAATACATTTTGTTCATCGAAGGATGCTCGTGTGATAGCTTTATTTGTGTTTAGTTTGCGTGTAGTTCGACAAAACGCAGCATGTTCATGCAGCGATTGAATGAATCAACGATCGACGGCGACCAGCACCCTTATTACGATAATGCAACCGGTCCGCCGGACCGATCCGTAGCTGTCCGTAGCTCCAAATCTGACAGTTCGGCGACTGTTTTATGCGATTTTGGAATGCAACCAGTCCGTGCAACTGGTATTGCGGTATCAGTCCGCAGATGTGTCATACATTTTACTGCATATTGGAATTACGATCGCATTTGCAGTCGCACAACTGTCAAACTTGCGACCGACCGCAGCCCGCGAGCTGTCATCCGTGATGCTCCTCCTGAGCAGCATCATAGCACCATTCACGGCTAACGAGCGACGATCTTTTCTGTGTTTTTGGTGGTGACATCGTATAGGTTTATTTATAGTGGGTAAAATAAGTAACGTATGTTTATTTATATTGTTTGAATTATGTTGTTGTAGTAAATTTTGTATTTTAATAGTATTTATTAAATGTATATAATTTTAACTTGGTCTTGAATTTATATCATATATATTATAGAATATATAATAGGAATAATAAAGAAAATATCTCTCTCTCTCTCTCTCTCTCTCTCTTGCTCTCTCTCTCTCTCTCTCTCTCTCTCTCTCTCTCTCTCTCTCTCTCTCTCTCTCTCTCTCTCTCTCTCTCTCTCTCTCTCTCTCCCCCTCCCTCCCTCCCTCCCTCCCTCCCTTCCTCCCTTCCTCCCTCCCTCCCTCCCTCCCTCCCTCCCTCCCTCCCTCCCTCCCCCCTCCCTCCCCCCTCCCTCCGTCCCTCCCTCCGTCCCTCCCTCCCTCCCTCCCTCCCTCCCTCCCTCCGTCCCTCCCTCCCTCCGTCCCTCCCTCCCTCCCTCCGTCCCTCCCTCCCTCCGTCCCTCCCTCCCTCCGTCCCTCCCTCCCTCCGTCCCTCCCTCCCTCCGTCCCTCCCTCCCTCCGTCCCTCCCTCCCTCCGTCCCTCCCTCCCTCCGTCCCTCCCTCCCTCCGTCCCTCCCTCCCTCGTTCCCTCCTTTTTAATTATTGGTACGCGAGACACTTGGCGCCGCCGTCAGCATGGATTGTTGAGCCGACGACGCCCATATTTATCATCTATATAGAATTATCTATATTGTAATAGGAATAACAAAAAATTTAGAAGTTTTAGTTGATAAGTTGATAACACATTTTGGTCTTCTGCGTCATAGAAATTATAATACAAGTCACAATATACGGTGTTGCAAATGCCCACTCAAAGAATATAATACGCCTTCGGGAGGTTATTCTGTATGTGAAGCTAAATCACTTTTGTAACAGAAATGTTTTTTTCGAGACAAAATATTTTTATATCAGAAATAACTTTGTAGCATACCACACTCACGATTACAACCCACAACCTCCTGCATTGAATTCAAGCACACGATATGAGTGAGATAGCATGAAAGCGGCCGCCATCATAATATCTTTATGTGTATATATCAGTATGTATACATACACCGCCCGACAGACCGCCGCCGCGCCGTGCAGGCAGAAACGCCTTTCCTAAGCAATCCGTAACACAATAAATAATTTGTTCAATCGCTTGTATTAATTATCATTGCTTTATGTTCCTATATTTGGCATGTTAAAAGTAACATACGTTATTTATTATTGATTTTAATATATACTTTTACCATTCGTAGTAACATTTTACAAGTTTCTTTCAAAATTTGGCACCTTACCTGAACCAACAACCAACCTTTGATGTCGGTCCGCGGGACCGGTCGCAATAACGTAATACCAATTTTGTCCGTCGCAGTCGCAACATCAACACCAGTCGCAACATCAGCACCATTATCATAATAAGGGTGCAGGGCGAGGAGGACGAAAATAAAAAAATATATTATTTGATTATAGAAGTGAATTGATTACTTTTTTTCAACGGTACACGAAATATCACTTTTGACGTCGTCGGTATGACAGTATTAAAGAGAGCGTTTCAAGGTTCTAGTGCAACCTGATTTGGCAGCTATATTTAATATTACACTATTAGTTAGGTATTGATCTCGCCGATGAGGGTCACCGTTTCGGCGCGAGCAGCGGCTGCGAGTGAAGGCACAGGCGGGGGAGGGGACGCGGACCGCGGCCGCCAGACAGCGGGGCTCCGCTGGGAGGCAACAGCAGCCTGCTCGCCCGCCGCCGCCGCCCGCCGCGCCTCCGCCGCCGCCGTGTCACCGCGCCCGCCTCATCTTGTCCGTTTTTGCAAGTGTCTCACTCAATAGCGGCCGACACGCTCCCCTGCAGCTCACTATTAATTAATGACGAGAACCGCCGCACCGCCGCCGCCGCCGTGCGACCGAACCGAGGCCTGCCGCCTGCCGCAAGGCTCCATCATAGCCCGTGCCGTGTCATCGCGGAGCCTGCAAGTTCGCCTTGAGCCACGTACAGTTTATGTGCAAAACAATATGCAATGCGACGTATTGCACATTTCCCATACCTACCTACATGTTAGTGTGTTCGAGAACTCACTAAAAAGAAAGAATAAAATTGCGAGCACGCTACGCGCATTCGTAGCGCGCGCGCTATGATCCATCGATTGTCGGTATTTCGGACGAACACAAAGGTGCGCGCAGAACGCTTTCGGTGGGTACACACTGGTGCAATGTAACATGCAATGTACGATGCAATGCAAGAATTTGACGTACACTTTCAGTTTGTACGCGGCATTTTGGACGTCATTCGCGACAAATAATAAATAAATGAGGATGCTGGGACGATGAAAGTATGAGGTTGATCTCCTTATACAAACAAAAGATCGTTATGGGATCCTAAGAAACAACGACAATTATTTCAAGAAAAACATGGTGCGCGCGCGGACGACTGCCGCGCCGGGGACGGGCGTTCGCAGTTGAAGCGCGTACCGTGCGCGCAGACCGTCCTATGATGTTCGCGTTGCATTGCATGTTGTGTTGCACAAATTTCCCACCAGATGGCTGAGCCTTCGCTCCTACCCTGCCTCAAGAGCACATGCAGGTATTGTCAGTCAAAACCGTGAATGAAAAGGATTGCATGGTGGTAGAGGTAACCGCGCGGAACGGTGGTCCGGTGTTCTACCCGGACCTGGTGTCGTCGGAGGAGAATTTCTTATCTTTCGGGAGGTTCGCAGCCGGGTGGTTCAAGAAGCGGGCAGACCTAGGGGCCGACTGTACCTTTACAGACGAACTTACGTGCACGCTGGGGACGGAGACAACAACGACAGGTCAGAACACACAGCGCAGGACGGAGCTGACAGCACAGCACTTGGCGGCGGCGACGCGACGTGTAGCCCGAGGGGTAGGGTAGTAGTAGCAGGGGGCTCCTTAGCCTGCCTTAGCCCTCGCCCAAAAAGAATAGTGGCAGAAAACAGATCCGCGGAAGACCTCGTAGCCGAAAAAGCAGCGGCAAAAGAGGGGTGGCTATCTGTACACCCACGACGCAGGGCGAGGCATGGGGAGCTCCAGCTAGGTACCGTGTGGGGTCGGTACTTAAAAAGAATAGCCCCACTGCACCTCTCCCCGTCGCATGTCGTAAAAGCGACTAAGGGATAAGAAAATTCGTCAGCCTCGGTAGCTCAGTGGCGCGGTTGGTTAGTCAACTGTTATTAAGCAACGCTGAGCGCGGTCAGTGATTGGATGGGTGACCGCTCGACCGTTGGAGACTGACCGTGGTTCGGATTCCACGTTAAACTGTAGGTCCCTTCCCTTCTTACCTTACTAGGTGGTAGGGTTTATCCCGGCCGGGTTGGTACCACCGCACTGAACGAAACGTCGGTCGAAACGGCTATGTAAATAGTTCGTGTTTTCCGTCCAGTTTAGTGTAGCCGACATGAAATGAAGGGAAGCACTGACATGGCACCTAGTTCACCCTGTGTTATGGGCTGACATCACGGATGTTGTAGGTGATGTAGCCAACCGTGTCAGGTACCATAAAAAAAATCAGTCGTCAGTCAAAAAAGCAGTACGTCAGTCTGCGTCCCATCTGGGACGCAGACTGACGTACGCAAGACGTACCTAGATGGGGACAATCTTGGGAGTCGGTGCACTCCTTGGGGGCTCAGAACGCCTTTATGAGTCCCTCCAAGGGGGGGCTGGACCGCAGTCAATGCTCGTCACCGGCACCAAATAGGTGGTATCCCGGCGCCCCTGAGTGCAACGATCTTCAATGATGACCCACGATGAAGTCGTGGCACAGTGCGGGTGCTATGGCCGAAAGGCTGGTGCGCTCGGGTCAGTGGCGGGTGAATATTATCCCGCTCGCTCCCGCGCCAGTCTCCGCCACGCCGCGCGCCCCCGCGCCGCTTCCTTCCACCATACTTCAGTTATTGTATATCTGTATCTGTATTATACATATATTATCATAACTTTCTTCATAGCGCTTCCTCTAGTTATACGTATATATCGATAATAGGAATTGATAAAAATAAATAACTTAACAGAAAACGTCGAAGCGGTCCGATAGTATCATAAGTAATGGCAGCTGTAAAAGGTATCATTAAAATCGACTAATTAAATTGATCAACTTTCAAGAATCGAGTCGATCTAGGTAATAATATGAGGGAATTTATTGAAATTGCTTTAAATAAATATATTGGGTGCTACGACGAGCTTGGTCGCCAATAGGCGGCACCAAAACCGCCGCCGCCGCCGTTCATTTGAATATAATATATAATCAACTGTCACCCTCCACGCCTCCTCCGCCTCCGCCGCGACGCCAACCAGCGCCACTTCATCACTTAACTAACTCAATTCTAAACCTAGCCTATAGGTATACCTAGGACTCATCTAGCTAGCTAGCACACATTGTCACATTGTGTGTGAGCGGCCGGACGACTATTGAACACGGTCGAGTACTCGTCACGTGACATCGACAACTCGTTTGAGACGACGAGTAGGCCAGAATTTACTAAACAACAGATCTCAATTTTATTTTGCATCAAAAAGGTTGCTTACTAATCTACCCATGATATTGAAAGCAGCACTGGTCGTAATAAGACTTTCAGACTTCCGAATTTTCAGTTCTTAAAATTCTTCCGAATACTTTCCGACAATTTGTTGATAGAGGCTAATAAGTTTTTTTTTTATTGCTACCGAACTGGGTGGCTCTGCCCGAGGTCGCAACCTCAGGCGCAGCCAATTTCACCCTCCGGTCACCCTCAGTCCGGCTTCGAGGTGGACTAATGTTGCTGGGGAAAGGCTATTAACCCGCGATTTGAAGATCCGTGGATTGTAGGAGTAGGGGAAGATATTCCCTGGGAGCCCGTTTCACACCTTTGCAGTGCGGCACAAGAACGATTTAGAGAATCGTGCAGTTCGAAGAACTCTTCTGTCGACTACAAAGGGGTGTTCCGCGAGAGTATGGCGGGTTTGGCGAAGGCGAACAGGAGGAGGAGGAATAAGGAAAGCAAGTTCGTCAGAGCAGCGGCCATAGTAGTACCGATAAAACAGGCTCAATGACCCAACGATACGTCTGTGCTTTAGAGGTTGAAGGTCCTTTGTGAGTACACCAATGAGGCGAATGGCTCGTCGCTGAATAGAATCCAAGGCTGAAAGAAGGTACTCAGGGGAACCCTCCCAAAGATGACTGCAATATTCCATCACCGGTCTTACTTGTGCTTTGTAGATTGTAAGCAGTTGGACCGGTGTGAAAAATCGCCGACATCGGTAAAGGATCCCTAATTTTCGAGACGCTAGTTTCGCCTTGGACTCTATGAACGATCGAAACCCAACGTCCCTGGACATCTCCATACCCAGGACGCCCAGACTACCATCGTTGGGGACTTGGCTGCCCTGAAAAGTGGCTTGGAGAGGAAACGGATCAGCCTTAGTAGAGAAGGCACAAGCTTGCGTCTTGGAAACGTTGAAGTTGACCAAGTTCTTCTTCCCCCAAGAGGATACTTCTTCGAGAACCTGGTCAACCCGAGCAACAGTTTCGTGTCTCGCGTTTGCTGCTGAGGCTTCTCCTCTACCCTTCCAGTCCTTGATGAACCCTTCGTGTACCGTGCTGTCGTCGTCGTCCGCGTAACAATGTATTTCGCCGAGCGAGAGCATGTCGTTGATAAACAATAGAAACAGCGTAGGCGACAGCACGGATCCTTGTGGAACACCAGCATTGATTGTTACTTCCTATACACGGTATATTTTCTTTAAGTTTATAAACTTTGCTTGAAATAATTGCAATATTAATATTTTTAATATGTATATTTAGAAATTTATTAGTCGGCAGCTGGCTGCTCACGAGTTCAAGCAAACTGGGAAGGTACGTCGCCACCAGCTGGGGGTCTGTCAAGTCTTCGGACGCGTAACGGAGTGGTCGTCAGTGGGTCGACATATTGACGGGAAGCAGTAAATGTTTTTATTTCCTCAATCTACATAACTTCTGAAAAACAAACGCTTCCCCAATCCATTTCTATAAGTATAACATATTATGCCAATAAGGTAGAATACATCAAGCCGAGACCTATATTTCGCGGCATCTATCATATTATATGCCTGGTCCAACGTCAACCAACTGTTAATAGGACGAGGAGGTCAGGGATTGGGCAATGAAAAGGCATGGACAGCTCGCTCCCCCGGTGATGCGACAGCGGTAAGCCTGGTTGACACGATGCGAGTTCACGCACGAGAAATGCTCCTCGAACGCATTTACGCACCCTTTAGAGTTTAGACAGTTCTCGCAAGCTCGCAAACTGCGCGAGTTTTCTCGTTCGAGAAGGCGGTATGCTCCTCGTGCGTGAAACCTCGCATCGTGTCAACGTACCTGTAGACTCGTGCCTACAGGTACGTGCGTGAGTGGACTGTATGGCTGCAGTCCTCAACTTACTGTTACTTGATATTGAACACGAACAGTCTGACCAAGTCAGATGTAGTACGATGTACGTACGGGAATCTAGTCCAATTAGCATAAAATAGAGAAGTCCTTCGTGAAGCGGCGCGGCGATGGGATATTTTTGGGAAGGAGGTCAACCTTGAATGTTGAGGGATGATTACGGGAGTACGAGAACGGCTCAACGACACGGTGCGGGCGGGCTCTGTGGCGGTGCGGGGCAGGCGGGGCATCGTGCTACGCGGCTACGCCCCGCCTCCGCCGCGCGCCGCCCGCCTCTGCTGCGTCCGGTTAGTCCCGTAGGTATATAGTCACCTGACGTAAACAAAATAGCCTACGGAGCGCGATGCGCTACGTTTCTCAAAGGAATCGGCGATCAATCAAATCACCCCTGCGCGGCGGGTGGCCGCGAGTGGTTTGGGCATCGGCTTCTCATGCGAGAGCACGAGTCAGTAAGTGCGAGAGGTCCGAGGTTTTTTTCAACCAATGAGTTTTTTCTGACGAAAAAATTTACGTGCATACCTTTTTTTTATAGACGACCGGCACGCGTGGCTGTGCGCAAAAGTTCAAAGGAAGATTACACACACACACAGCCATAACGCCACTCGTCGCGAAAGCACGCTCAGAGAGGCGCCATGCCAGCTACAAGGCGGACAAGAGGCCGTTGTCTAATTTATTTGCGCCTTTTGAAGATTCCCGGGTTATAGGTGTCGGGTTATACACTAGTCGCCGGAAGACGGTTCCATATTTTCGCCGTACGACATAGGTACGATTTCGAAAAGCGATGCGTCCTCAGAAGTGGTGTGTCAACAACATATGAATTTTCCGAGCGAGTCCGGCGAGTGTGACGGATACGGATCCGGGCACGAGGGATGAGGGAAACCACTTCTTCGGAACATCGGCAATGTACCTATAAAACAGGCTAAGGGAACCAATTGTTCGCCTGTGTTGCAATGATTCAAGTCCCTCCGTGAGCTTGGGATAATTGGTGACCAATTAGGCGGATGGCGCGGCGCTGGATAGAGTCCAAGAAGGCCAACAGGTAAAGGGGGATCCTTCCCACAGATGACTGCAATCACCGGGTGAACTTGCGCTTTGTGAGAAAAATCGCCTGCTGCGGTAGAGGACGCCCAATTTCCTATACTTACTACACCTACCTGCTGCTTCACCGTTCGGAACCGGTGTAAAGCTATAGGTCCCTTCCCTTGTCCCTTACTAGGTGGTAGGCTCAAATTGTAGCCGACTGGGTTGGTACCACCGTACTGGATGTAAGATGGCCGCATAGCCAGCAATTCAGGGAAGTATCCGGTATGGCACCTACCTTCTCGGAGCTGATATTGGCTGGTCGGAGCATGTGCTTTGGCCCCTCCGACTGACGGAGGACTGGCGGGCAGGCGGAGGCGGCGCCACCAGTGCGCAATGCAAACACAACGCATCGATGTCGTCGATCAGATCAGAGGTAAGGGGCGGCGCAGCGATTGCATCATCATAATCATCGAGCACTTGGCCATGGACGCGCAAACAGATTGCATCCCGTATACGGTAACGGTGCAGTGTGCGCGTCCCGCTCGCGCGCATTGCACATGCTCCGCGCGCGACCGTGCGTCCCGCTCGCTCCGCCGCGCGACCTATGAATGAAGTCGCACGAGGAATGCGGCCGCGCGCGCGCGGCTAGTCGCCGTCCGTTGTCGTGCCATCTATTTCTATTCTACCTACAACATTCCTCATTCCTGTACAGTTGACTGACTTGAGCGGTACTTGGTGGAACTCGCGGCCAACGGCCATGGTGGGTTCGTCGTAGTCGCTTATCTATCTTACCTATGTATCTATTAGGGAACGTACCCATACCACGTGACAGATTTATGGGGTGGGAAGGGTGTGTCAAAATAGGTACCGCGCTGCGCTGGGTCACACACACACACAACTCACGGTGAGGAGGAGAGGATATTCACCTTGTGACGACGTGATACTTCAAAATATAGTTTAAAAAATCTTTCAAGTGCGAGTTTTACTCGCGCACGGAGGTTTCCGTATCTATCCGCTATCAATAATATCCGCCTATCCGCTCAGGTGACATGGTCTTGTGGAATTATCAGATATTTATTTATGTTATGTATGACAGGTCTCCATGTTTGCCCACTGACAGCTGTTACCATAGTAACGTCACTTAATTTTTTTAAAGTGATCTGTCAAACATAAAACTTCTGAAAATTCTTTTTTTGGAACGACCAAAGATTAAGAAGCGGCTATCTTTTGTATTTCAACAATGCAATGTATAAAAGCCTGTGGCGCCATCTATTAATCAATAGTGAGACTAATCGATTTTTCGGATGTTTCTTGTTTGGGAGCCCCCCTTCATTTTTATATCCGCCATAGTAACACATATTCTGTGAATATTTCAACGGGCTACCTATTACGGTTCAAAAGATACAGCCCTCGGACAGACGGACGGACGGACGGACAGACGGCGGAGGCTTAGTAATAGGCTTCCGTACGGGATACGGAAACCGAAAAACTAAAAAAGTGCAGCGGCGTCGCGGCGCCGCCGGTCAGTCTGACTGAGAAACACAAAAACAATCGCTTCGGTGGCTAATTTTGACGTAATTCGATGAACGTCTTAAGCTAAGCGCAAACTGGCGCGGTGGTGGCGGTCATAGCGGTGGCGGCCAAAGTAGCGGTGGCGGTGGCGTTCAAAAGTCGCGCAGATCAGAGCGTTCAGATTCGACGGCGGTGGTGCCGCGGTGGTTGCGTAATTTCGTAATTTTCGTACTTTTAACTACAAAATTGAAGAAATTTTTTAATATTTTTTACTTTTTTTTACTTTTGTTTTACTGTTTTTAAATTCCGCGTGAGCAGTATTGTATAGAATTGAGTGATTGTAGACCTCGTTTATAATGATTTCCCCCATCCTTTCGTCAGTTCCTATGATTATCACGCGATCAGATGCTGCAGGCGCGATCTGATCGCCACCGCCGCCACCGCCGCGATCGGACCGCGCACTGACCGCACGCGTGCAGCGATCGACCGCGCCAGTGTGCGGTTGCACACACAATTGCACATAACCTATCTGATCGCCACCGCCACCGCCGTGATCGCCTTGATCGCCGCAGTTTGCGCTTAGCTTTACGCTTCGCAACAAGGGGGCATTGCAGAAAGTTGACGACATAAAGTATGTAGGTACTTTCGACGGCTTCGTGCTGACAAACAATACAACCTACAAACGTGAACGCTACCACGCACGCCAAAACCCATCCGGCGACTAGACAAAACCGTGCACTCGACCATCTCCCCAAGTGTGCTTTCACGCTCAGTACAACTTGCGATAGCGTCAAAAGTACTCGTCCTCGTCCTCGATTTTCACCAAATAAACTCTAATGGATAGATTCAGGCAAGGATTCAGGCTTTAACCTTTGTACCGACGTGTGGTCTGAGTCTGACAGACACTTCGGGCGTCCGGAAAGTCTAGTTACCTATGTTAGTGTAGTAAGTAGTATTACCCCACGCTTCTCTCTACCCCTCGAGCAGTCACCCGGCAGTGTTCATGGAGAGCGGCAATATCATCGCGTGCAATTTCGGTGAGTTATGTATGGCAGTTATAAGATCGCGAGCAAAGAGTTTGTATTACGTCGAGCGCAGCGACGTAATACAAACTCTTTGATCGCGAGTGGTCTGTCAGACCACTCGTCGGTACTTATGTAACTTTTTTTGGATGTGGTTATTTTCATATTTATCTATCTATGTATGTATATATTCTTTATTGAACACCAATTTATACAAATTAGGTACAATAAATAAGCGAACTTAATTCCGCGAGGCCATTCTAATATGGTTTTTTAGGGTTCCGTACCTTGGTTGTCATTGCCGTGTGTCACATCCGTGCAGCAAATATGGGGTTTTTCAAAAGGGACGTGAAAAGGCTCCTGTCAGGCCGGTATAGCATTCGCAATACCCGTGCATCACAGAATGTCCATGGGCATCTTTAGACACCTACTTGTAGGTGAAAAGATTGCCACATGTCGCGCTATCAATAAAAAAATAAAACCGTTTAAAAAAAAGCAAGCCTGTGTGCAAAGACTGTTTGTAATTTTTTATAGTTCCTACAACTTCATGGCTTGTGATTTTTGACTAAACGACTGATTATTTATGTTTTCTTTGTGTTCTTAGTGAAGTTATTTAACTTTAACGATAATTGGTTTTTGAAAAAAAAAAATAAGAGTTTAAATAACATATATTAAGATTATGGTAAAAGTTAAGTAAAGGTCCAATTTTGTAGCTAAAAAATCGACGTCACTGATTATAATGCTTATAATAACTAATAAATGTGTAAACCTTAAAATGTTGTTTCACCAATTATAGATACATAAATAATAATTTAGAAACAAGTTTTTTAGAAAAAATACACTAATTTTTATATTAAAAGTATGGTGGTCTGACAGACGTCACGTCGGTGCTTATGTAACTGAAACGGCACGTCGGTACTTAAAGGTTAACATCATTTTGACCCAAAAATATAATAATTTTTCGAACACGAAAGCACACGGGGGAACGTAACTAATCCAAGCGGTAGCTCGCCTACTACTACCTATCGAGATTTTTTTTCCCAAGAGCTGGATAGGCACCGTTAATTTACTTACACGGACGGATAGTCTCTATTCACCGAGTCGACCTAGTATGGCGCTCTCTCTGTCCCACATTGGCATACAAATGATAAGGACGAAAAATGAGAAGGCCCCGCCCACGGGCGCATGCATGTACGTGATTGGATGCATGCGGGCTATGCATCCAATCACGTGCAAGGCCATATCTCCAGTACTAGGTCGACTCGGCGAATAGAGTATAGATACCACGCATGGTCATGGGGGCGTACATGGGCATTTTTAGTCGTTTTCTTCGACCGACCTTCGTTCAGTGCTGATGTACTTACCTTCGATGGTGTACCAATGCGAACGGGTTAATCCCTACACTAATTATGTAAATAGTAAGATAAATTGACGACACTACAGATAAAAGTGGAATCCGAACCACTGCCAACTTCAACGGTCGTATCGTACCCATCCAAAGCCTGACCGCACCCTAGTAGAAAATATAATTAGATGAAAGCGAAGCAGCGGCGGTTACGGGACCCTCGGCACGTGAACATCGTTCAGTTGACTGACTACTTTTTTATTATTCGAACCCGACATAGTTGGCTAGATTAGGCTAGTTAGCCCATAACGCCTTAATAAACTAGGTGCCATGCCAGTGCTCACCTTTGGTCGTGCCGGCTACACTGAACTGTACCTGCACTGCAAAAGTATGCATGACGTCCATTTGTATGAAGACTTGCGCAAGACTCTTCCAACACACGTTCTACTTGCGCAAGTATACCTGAACGTGAGTTGGTGGCGTTGTTGTGGGTGGATTAGGCGTTGGATTCATAACGAAATATGGTATAGGGAAGCATAATCAAATCAATAATGGCGCCAATAGCTAATGCTTGCACCACACGTTGGTTTATTGGGCCAAATGAATGTGTCACTTTCCGCCAACGCGTGGATTCGGCGAAGGCTTTGGTTAGACATATTTAATTGGCTCCAACAATGATATTAACATATACATAATATCATTTCACATATAATATCATTGGACTCCAACGTGTAGTGCAGAGCTTGGATACAAGAGTTGGTTATTCAAACATATACCCATTGTTTGAGCAAAGCTTGGAACCAATGTCGAACCAACAACGTCTGAATGCGGCTTAATACTAATTCATGAATAACACACCAAAGGATGCCATTCAGTGACACGACATTCCACGTGCCGTCGTGAGTTATCTACCTGCTAAGTATGCGAGGTAAGTCAGGGCCCGACGCGTACGCACTGGCTAGGCCCTAGCTAAACAGTCATGGCTGGATGCGGCCGCCCAGGTGTGTGTCGCGCAGATCTAGCGCAGCTATCCCTTTGTTCCGGCATTTGGTGGAGGTCCCACAAAGAATAAGCAGGTACTCGTATACAGTCCCAACAATTGCAAAGGAGATCGACGACCGACACACAAGGTGCATGCAGTTCAGATGAATGAGTGATGTGAAGAAGGGTGCTGTTAGTTGCTACCTACCCCATACAGATATTAACGCCTCTATTAGAATCTATAATATAGGTTCTTCTTACAATGATCGATGTAATTAGTTAGGTATATAATAAAGTTAGTTCCAACAGCATTACAGATGTCAGCAAGACTACAAGTTTGCAGGAGGTACCTTTCTATCTTTATTCACTTGTACCAATGGCAGGCAGGTTGAACATTGTAATGTGCTCTGCTCGCCAGCTTCCAACGAGTCCGACAACGCCCATTAACTTTGTCACACACTTGCGCTTTGCAGAAAATAAAGGTTATCTGATCGGATATCTACTGTCGGCGATACTGAATTAATCAGACTACACGTAGAATAGGTGGCGTGGACAAGCAGGACAGGACATTAAAATACGAGTATATACTGCGGAACTACCGCTTCTGACTCAGTCACATTCCGCACCATCGTCGTAATGGTGTTTGTCGGAATCGCACGTGAACTGATTCACATGAATGGTATTATCGGAAACTGAAGATATCACTCATGCATGAGTTATCGGAAAATGTAGGCGCCGAGTGGTGAGTCATACGAGCCCGTGCCGGATGAAGGCGGGGTGTTAGCTACTGCCGTCCCGTCTCGTAGGTCGTCGCTCGGTGTGGCCGACATCAAGTTTTCCAAATTTTAAACGGCAGCTTGTACACGCTCAATATTACTGTCAGTATTACTAGCCGCTATAGAACTAGGAATATCCAGGAGTGAACTGTGTGAGTTAGCAATTATTTTTAGCGGAGCTACTCTACATTCATTTTGCTTTCCAGTCGAGTTTCGTCACGGTTATGGACCCTTTAGTTATATTAGGCGGACACAACTACGTCGCGCTTGTTCGCTTTCTGTATATTCGTACTTCTGTGGGTTAGTAAAATGATAAAGACAGTAATATTGAGGGTATACAGGCAGATAAGCCAGCCAAACCTTAGAAAACTTCACTTCGCTTACCTATAAGGTCTACTTGCTAATAAATTATGTGTTCATTTTCTCTGTTCTCGTGAGAAAATGCTTCAAACTTTGCACACGCGAGAGCAACATTATTAGTACCCTAACCTTGAAAAATCGTAAGTTTGTAATTTAATTTTGTAACGACCTGACTTCATATTATTACGAACAAGTCGAATAAATTAGTCGATGTTTACGCAAAACTACTAAGTACATCCAGTAGGCAGGACATAGAAATGTTTATCAAATGCTGAACAGAAGCTTGATTCAGTGTCACAAGATAATAATTGTTCGATGGGGGCAGGGGGCAGGGGGCAGGAACACGATGTAGCGCAGTAGCGTACAGTTTCACACGTAGTAGGTACACGGCAAAACACAGCATTGTCGGCGCCGCCGCCGCCCGCCCCGATGGGCAATGCTGTATGCAAGAACATGGGTGTAGTGTATGTATAGGCTAGTATGGACGCGATCACGCGGACCGTGATCGTGCCACGACTCGGGAACATTTACTTATACAGGATGTTGTAACGGCCACTACATTAAATTTAGGAAATGATTATTGGGAACAATAGTAACAAAAAAGTCAAATTACTTTTTTCTCTATTCCCTTTAAATAAAAAGTTTCAGTTTTCATACAAACTAATTGATTTATTTAATGTAAAAGGATCTAATGTTCCGCACGAACGTGGGAATGAAGGGCGCGCGGTGAGTGAGCGAGTAGGGACGAGTGCGCGAAGAAAGGAGATGTTCGGCGTAGGTCCCGACCGATCCCACGCCAGGAGCCTCCCCCTGCGCGCGTCAAATTACACTGGACGAAAACATAAATTTCAAAAATTAATATCTCCAAAACTAGACACTTTAGAGAAAAACTTTACTTACTTTTTTTTCTCTCGGAAAAACATGAGGATTACGCTGGCGAAATTAATGTACTGGCCGTTACAACAGCCTGTATATTACTAGCATAACCTCCTTACGCAGGTGTAAGGATGGGCCCACGCAAACTCAATAAAGCTCACGAAATTGGTGGAAAAAGGCGAAGCATCCACGCTGGCTGTCAGCCGACTGTGTTGTGTGTGATTGTGAGTTGAGTGAGCGTGTCACGTATGTCGCTCGCTCCTAAAACGCCTCAATTTTTATCATGCGTAGTGAAATCGTGCAAGAACTGCTCAGTTCATGAAAATATAAAAATAAAGACAGAATATCGTACCATAAAGTAGTACCTATTCTGTTTCCTAATCAAATGTGATTTGACATTTTCAACCCCCGACGCAAAAAGAGGCGTGTTATACAGGCTGTTGGGCACATCGACCGACAAATTTTTTTTGTAGGTAAGTGGGGTCATTTGCAACGTTTTGACCCATGATACCTTTTGTCAGATGTCACGTGGTATCGAGATACGATTTTTTTTCTTTATTCCTGAAAATTACCAAAATCTCAGCTTTAAACCGTTGTAACTTTTTTTTGTTTATGATTTTATCAGCACGAAATAAAATGTATTGAATTTTAAGATGTATCCTTGTTCTCAAAATAATATTATTTGATGAAGTTAATACCATGAAAAGGTCTTATGACCTCCCAAAGTCCCGAGAACGAGTAAAAATATGACAGAATCTTAATTTCTTAATTCATTTAAAATAAATGGTAGGGTGATACCCCACTGACTTTCTCGCTTCTTGGGCGAACTCAAGGTTTTTATGTTCGAAATTCAAAATATACTGACAGGACAGTTCCGTTGAATTAGTTAGGCGCTAGCAACAAACATTTTGTATGCTATATTTAATAGAAAGAAACCTTCGTTTGTATGACAGCCACCTTTTTGTGAGTTTTCCTGGAAAAACTGATAATGGTATCTTTTTAGGCTAGTAATAGGGTTTCTATGTGGAAAATATAACAAAAATCGTTAGAGCCAATTTTGGGAAAATCGACGTGACCTTATCGAAATCATTTGTATGACAGCTACCCTTATTTTTTCGAATAAAAAAAAACTAAAAAATGGTACCCCTAGATAATCGTTTCAAACTACTAAATATGAATTTTAATAGAAATCGGTTGAGCGGTTGAGGCGCAACGTCGCTGGACACATTGCCATAGACAAATTTTGTATGACAGCTACCCTTATTTTTTCGAATTTTGAAAAACTAAAAAAAGGTACCCCTAGATTATCGTTTCAAACTACTAAATACGAATTTTGAACGAAATCGGTTGAGCGGTTTAGGCGACAGACACACACACACACACACACACACACAGACACACACATACACGTTTCTCAAAACCACTTTTTTGGGATCGTTGAATGATATATAGCCCAAATCAGTCGAAATCTCAACTTCGTAATTTTGGACGATCACAATACTTCCTTTCTCCTTACAGTCGCTCGAAAGTAAAAAAACTGACACCAATTGATAACTTCATTTTCTTTTAAAAAGTTTGCTAGTTTACGCCCTTTCCAACGATATACCACATGTCATACAAATAATTCACTATGTGGCCAAAATTAGGCACAGAGACAGAACAGAACGACAAAATTAGGGATAATTTGCAAGAGTGCCCGCGCGACCGGTACATGTTCTAAATTTGAAAATGCTCCCGAAAACGCTCTCAATACGGGAAGCGACCACCGATTAGTGCCCGTATTGTCGTTCTGTTGTCTCTGTGCCTAATTTTGACCACATAGTGAATTATTTGTATGGCATGTGGTATACCGTTGGAAAGGGCGTAAACTAGCGAACTTTTTTAAAGAAAATGAAGCACTCAATCGCTGTTAGTTTTTTTTTAATGAATTAAGAAATTAAGATTCTGTCACATTTTTACTCGTTCTCGGGACTTTGGGAGGTCATAAAACCTTTTCATGGTATTAACTTCATCAAATAATTTGTTTTCTAGAACAAGGATACATCGTAAAATTCATTAAATTTTATTTCGTGCTGATACAATCATAAACAAAAAAGTTACTAGGGTTTATAGCTGGGATTTTGGTAATTTTCAAAAATATAGAAAAAAAATCGTATCTCGATACCACGTGACATCTGACAAAAGGTATCATGGGTCAAAACGTTGCAAATGAACCCACTTACCTATAAAAAAAATTTATCGGTCGATGTGCCGAACATCCTGTATATGTTATAAGTTTTACGTGTGTGTGTATGGGTGTGTCTGTCTGTGGCATCGTAGCTCCCAAACGGATGGACCGATTTCGATGCGTTTTTTTTATTAGAACGCTGGTTTAATCGGGATGATTCTTAGCTATGTTTGTAATCAAGTAATCTAGTAATGTAATCAAAAAAATCATTATCTTAAAAAGTGGACCGATTTGCATGTGGTTTAAAAAAAAACTGAAATAAAAGTTAAATTAGAAATTAAAAAAAAAAACCCCCAACCCTTAAAAAGTCAAAAATAATTTCCGTTTACTTACTTAAAGGCCGATTCCGAGGACCGCTAAGGAAATAAAATATAAACACTCAGAGCTGCGCGGGTACTTACTTAGCGGTCCCCGACTCCTTTCAGTGCGCAAACGGAAATTATTTTTTACTTTTTAAGGGTCGGGGTTTTTTATTATTATTTGTAATTGAACATTTTGTTTACACAATATTGCACTCTAGCCGTCACGCGCCGCCATCGTCGCAGTACGCGTAGAAGCGAAGAGATGGCGCTCTATTGTTTATTGCCAGTGGAAATTTGCCACATAGGGCGAGATAATTTGTGCAAAGGCCATAATCTCGACCCGTAAAGACCCATTAAAACATATAAAAAAAAATATATTCCTATCTCTTATATTCCTATTCTCACGACGACGTGAGAAAATTGTTCAATAAATATTTTAGAATGTAGCTTTTGCCCGCCCCCGCTGCCGCTGTGCGCTCATCGAGGTATTTTTATATAACTAACAAAATTCTATATTTCCGTAATAACTTCATCTTTAACAAATAGTTGGATGGGCATGCCCTTTTCCTTTGCCTAACCCGCCCGGCCCGGCCCGACCGCGCTTCTACCTCCATGGTGTCCGGCTGGAGAGCGTTCCAACTAAAAGTTCCCTTCGCCGTTATGTTGGCTCCACTGTCTATCTGTCAAAACAGCGTTGAGGGTTGCTATGTGTACAGATTTACCCGTAATTATCAGTATTTACCGTATTTTTTGTACGGTAAATACCGATTACATTATTAGGAAATATAATCTTCACCAGTGGCGGCTGGTGACCTATGGGACTGGGTGTGCGCACAGCACACCCAGTCCCATAGGTACCTAGCGCACAGTGTGCGCTAACTTACTCGTAGTACTAAACCCAAACGTGAATCTAATGGATACCGAGACGTGATTTTTTATTTTATTTTCATGTCTGAGTTAATTGCCCAAATTATGTAAAAGTATTCTCACTCAACAGATACATAGTTGAAAGACAAAATAAGGTAAGGATAAAAGTGATAAAATTATTAAAATGTAAGTAATAAAAATGTACTCACTTTTAGATTGAAATATCTAGGTATGGTGTTTTGAAGAACACGCCAGCGAATTTATGAAAATTATGAAGAAATCAGTCACACACACACACCACACACACTACAGTTTGACTGGGTAGGTCTAATATTGTTCTATTTATTTCGTTTTTATTATAGTCAACACTGAATCCACTCATTTTTATAACGCACTAGAAACACAACCAGAGTCCTAATTGCTCGAAGAACCAAAGCGACACTTCACTGCGCAGTGGCCACCGAGCACCGAGCCGCGCGGCCGCCGGGGCGCCTCCGCGCGCGAGGCGTGGCCGGCGCGCGCGCCCGCGCCCGTCGGCCAGCCTTGCCGCGCCGGGCAATGAAGAAAACTTCACAATGTACTGTTAACTGACGAAAAGTCGTTCAAACTGCTAAAAAACTGATTTGCAAAACATCCCGGCGCGGCAAAGATATATTACGTACAATATTTTTCATCTAAGCGGTGGCGGCGCGGCGGCGCGGAGCGGCCATCATCGGTCGACGCGACGACGACGGGTCTCGCCCCGAACTGAGATGGCGCGGCGCGCGCGGCGCGGCGCGGCGCGGCGAGCGATCGTTCGGATGATCGCGCGACCAACAACGCGAAAATAGCGAAATATGCAGTATCATTAATGTTTGTCGTAACATTCGAATATTTTATAAATTACCATTCGAATATGTATCAAATCGATATTCGAATAATTCAAATTATTCAATTGCAAACTCGATCTGTTATATAAATATAAGAAACACCCATATTCCAAAAATGGACTCGCCTGTCGGTTCGTGCTACAGCGTATGTGTAGGTACTTAGCGCTTGTGTGTGTGTGACTTCGACCCAGAGTTTGGATCGCCCCCGCCGCGCCCGCGCGCCCGCGCCCCCCGCGCGCGCGTGCCTTCGGTCGGGTTTACGATCTCGGCTTACTTCGGCTCATCGTCGGCTGGCTCGGTCGCGACGTGTCGCACGCGCGTCTATCCACAATATACTGTCCTTCTTTTTCCGTCGTGTGTCACACGCAGAAGGCCACACATAATCGTATGAATAGTGTTTTGTTTCACGCGGCGGGGCAGCGGCGTTTGACATTTTCTCATAGTAAACGTTCGCGGTGTTTTGTACTGCACTCGGCGCGGCGAGCTCGGCGGCTAATACGTAGTATGTAGTACGTATTACGTACAGCAAAATCGTGCCTTGTTGTCTAGGAAATAGGATCGAATTCAGTTTGATATTTTTACTTCGATCGGTTTCATGGAGAATGTTTAATATTTTAATTTATTTCTTTCTTTCGGGTGAAGGCGTTATGTTTTGTGGTAGTGCGGCGCACGAACGCACTTAAGGGCCAGCCGCCACTGATCTTCACAATCTGGCAGCACGAATTTAAGCACTGACAGTGACACTGACAGTTGAGCCAACATAACGGCGAAGGGAACTTTTAGTTGGAACGCTCTCTAGTGTGCGTGCGGTGCGTGCTACATAACTGGAAAACCAAAAACAGTCGACGACGCCGACGACGCTATCAGAATGGCTACGCTTATCTGGCGCCGCCGTCGCCGCCGCGCGCCGCCGCCGCGCGTGACGCTAGCATGGCGCCGCGTCTCGCCGCCATCACACTATGTATACTGCTAGCCCGGCAAATTATGACGATCTACGTAGATTCTACGTCAATGCCACTGAGATAGTGTAATGCGATTCGTAGAACGTCGTTTTACTGAACAAACAATGAAGTGATTTAATTTAGAAATTAAACAACGGTACCATATACGACAATAGGTACAACATTTAGTTCAGCAAAGATACCATCATCCATTAACAGCTGCACTGAATAAATGTTTCTATCATCAATACTAATAATATACCTGTAAAACCCTTAAGTAAGTAAGTAAGTTACTTTGTTTTATGTATGAGATACTGCGTTTGTGGACTCTATGTATGATATTAAAACTAAATTGACGATTTTTAGAAATCTTATCTGTATGTATGTATCCTCCATAACTCTTAAACCATCGTCCGAATTCGTTTAAACTTAGTACAAGCACATTTAACTATAACTTAGTACAATCACATTTAACTATACCTACGGGACACAGGACAGGATAGGCTAAATACAATTCAGTTCCGGTTACGCTAAGATGTAGGTAGCTCTTATATCCGATCTCGAATTTCCGCGCGCCGAAATAAAGGTAAGGTAGCGAGCTTACTTACTTTCTTCTATATAAATACGAATTTCACGCGAGCGAAGCCGCTAGGAAAAACTAGTCTAGAATAAATTAATTGTAACTGGCTCCGCTCGCGTTGGGGTAGGACTACCATATAAATAATTTTTTTTTTTCATAAAGAAAATCATCTACATCTCTACATTTTTACACCTGCATAGAATTAGATTTTTTATATAATTTTGAGTACCTATTGTATAATAAATTATGTAGGTACATAATGGTAATTTGTTTTGATTTTTCCAGAACAATTGACTACCAAACCCCGATTTTGTATTTTCCATATTTGTATTTTTCTACCTACTTTATATTACTATTTTCCTTTTATACCTACGTACGTGTCATTCATAAACAGGTACTCTCTTATATGTCATGCACACATACAGCTACTAGTGACTATTTGAAATTATATTATTTTAAAGTAAAAAAAAATCCTTTTACTTTTGGAAACTACTCAATTAAGAAATGTCAAAGAATTAAAGTGATTTGTATTTATTAGAAGAGTAGAATCAGTATTATCAAAATAAATTAAATCTGAATATTTTGCATATCAATTAATTAGGTACACCGACGACCACGTTCCGCACCGCAGCAATCGTAGGTACTTTCATGTGAATCCCGCGTCAACCTTCCCCCACCCGATACCACCCAATCAGAGCGCGCGCCGCCCCCTCCGCTCCCCGCAAGCACACAGCACGATCGGCGACGCTGGTTCTCATACAAGCATTGGACAGTCCGACGTCCCTACCTCTTCTAACGTTCTTGCTAGGGAACTAGGGAAATACCCTGTACAAGAACATTACCCTGTACATAGTTTATCGGTCACATAATCAATCACATTCGGATACACTAATGAGTAGTAGATGCACTTTTTTCTAAATTCGGATACACTAACTGTTGACGACGGAACGATCGAAAACAAAAGTGTCAGTTAAAATCCGTTGAAAGCCGTTGAAAGTTCGTTATTTATTAAATACAATGGCTCACTTCTTTCCAGCCGTTGCTTCTTGGAAGAGCAGTGTCACCACCCGCTCCATTCAGCCAGCAGCAGTATAGAAAGAGGTCCCGTAACGGACAAACGGCATTGCAATTTTCACAAGCGCGTCGAACACTGCGAGAGCTCTGCTGGCTGTGTGGGCGAGAGTGACCCCAAGCAACGGCGGCATGAAGGGAAGACTGTGCCTTGCTGACAATATTTCGAGTTTTCTTCACCTTTCCACCGACACCTACATAATCTATAGTCCACCTGAACAGTTTTAGACGGTCCCGTGTCGATTTGGTCAACGCCGCATCGAGTCGGAATGGGACGCGTCATTTTCACTAACAAAAAGATCCCGCGAGTCCTGCCAACAGTCCCACGATTCCCGCGGATCCCGCCTGTCTTGTCCCGCATTATTGATCCCGCAAAATTCACGCGGGATCACCCATTTGCGAGATCCCGCGTTTGCGGGATTGGATTCCCTAGCTAGTCGGTGCATAATGCATATACCGGTACGTAGGTAACCGAGGGCGCTTGCAATAAAACCGCCCGCCCAGGCCCGTTTTGCCGCCCTCGTCTCGTAGCAGACTGCTACTAGCAGTAGTACGTAGCACCGAATTAATATAATATATCGTAAGGTTGGGGCACGTGGCGGCTAATTTGTCAGCCTCGATAGCTCAGTGGTTCATACAGTCGACTGTCGCTATTGATTGTTAAGCAACGCTGGGCCTGTCAGTACTTGGATGGGTGACCGCTCGACCGTTGGAGGCTGACCGTGGTTCGGATTCCACGTAAAACTGTAGGTCCCTTCCCTTCTTACCTGTACTAGGTGGTAGAGTTCAACCCGCCCGGGTTTGTACTACCGCACTGAATGAAACGTCGATCGAAACGGCTATGTAAATAGTTTGTGTTATCCGTCTTGGTTCAGTGTAGCCGGCATGACCGAAGTGAAGCACTGACATGGCACCTAGCTCACCCGGTCTTATGGGCTTACGATGTAGCCAAACGTGTCAGTTTCCATAAAAAAAAAATGGCGGGCGGGGCGCGACATTCGGCGCCCCGCTCCGTACTCTACTCGTTGGACTCTACCACCGAATCTCTACTTACCGCGGCCGGCGCGGCGGCGCCCACCACAATGTCGGACTGTCATGCATTACATTGAGTGCTGCGAAGTGCAGAAACCTAGACCGACATTATGTTACGAGTATCATTTAGTAATGCAAAAGCATTTCTACTTTGATTTAAATTTAATTTATATCACCTATGAATAGAATAGAAATATTTTATTGCGGACCACTTATTATAACAATAAGTATAAAAAATACACATAGAACTATAGAAATACATCAAAGAGGAAACCAAAGAAGACAAAAACGCGCAAAGGCGGACTTTTCCCGTCAACCTGTTAGTACATTTTTTATCTAAATTAAAGTACACTTTCTAATTTATTATTGCCGTACATGATCGAAAATTGTAATGAAACCTTTCGATCGATAACAGATCGAATAGGTTGTACGGTTCGTACAAACATGTAATGCCGGCACTTCACTTGGCTGTATGCACACAAATATTTGGCAAACATTTCCGTTTCGTCTCCCTTTAATGGCTTGTTTAGAGCGAGATAAAACTAAAATGTTTGCAACAATCGCGAATACGCTAAGCCAAGCGAAGTGCCACCATAATCCTAACACGCTGCCGAGTGCAATACCGAGACCCTAATTAGGTCGGGTGCACACACGTGTGGTGGGTGACACCTAACACGCTGCTGGCGGAACCCTCGCGGGTGAACGTTCCGTCAGCAAGAGCGGCGCGCGCGGCGAGCGGCGCTGTGCGGTCGTGCTCCTTCGGCGAGCCGCGCGTGACCCACAGTCGCCGCTCGGCAGCATTCCTCGAGCGCGCGCGGAATGTGGCGAGCCCGCTGCAGCGGAGGAATCCAGCAGGACGGGAACACTGCTCGCTCGCTCCGCGCCGACGCGCCACACCGCACCGCCTCGCTCTCCGCGCTCTCTACCTACTCTCTCGCCAATTGTCTCCATCCAAATGTACCATTTGAAGAACCTACGTCGACAGTTGCTCCCTCAGTCGTTTGATGCTCCGAATACCGAAAGAAACTGAATATAGCTACAGCTTCAGACACCAACCAACTGCCCATTTAGCAGTTGGTTTGAAAAAACGCAATATGTCTGTCGAAACCAGTGATGATACTCGTATGTATGATATTGATAATAAATGTGACCCCTATCTAGTCTGTGAATAAATCGCTTCAGCAACTACAATAGTCCAATTAAGCAGGGATGTTCTTAAAACAATAGTGTCGCAAAGTACCGTCTAACTATATGAATTATTTCATAAAGGGGACAAGTTCGTACTTTGTTTTGCTGTTAGATGAGATAAGGTAAACCTACTTTCGCAGCTCACGTAACGTACCTACACCACTTTTAGACCTATCATTTTCTTCAACGACATTATAAGTACAATGGTATATAGTTAAAAAATGCGCACAAAATTTATTTTATTCACCACACCTCTTTATCCATTCCTATTCGCTAGAACGATATAAAAGGTATGGACGCCGGACTGTCAAATGCTTGTATGAGAACTAGCGTCGCCGAGTTGCGGGGAGCGGAGTGTACTTACCGATGATAAGATATTCCACTATTATGCACACTAAACTTGGCTGTAGTGTTTTTACACGTAAATGCGGGCATTTTAAACAGGTTTTTGCGAACGCAGCTGATGACAGACTGACGGGCCAGCGCGCGACCGTCCAATGAAACAAGTATGCTTTTACTTATATCGTGTTACGCTGGCGAGGATAGCGTTCGGGGTCCATACCTTTTTTATCGTTCTAGCCTATTCGTTATGGTCAATAATTAAGATTGACCAGATCACCTATACCTATTACCCTTGCGGAAGATTATTAGAGCGGCTTGTTATTGTAGCTACAGTCAAAAAAGTTTCATTCAATAAATTACAAGTCAGAATAGTGGTCACATCACATTTTGTACAAAGAATGGGTTGGTTTTTAACCCCCGACGAAAAAAAAACGGAGGGGTGTTATAAGTTTGACGTGTGTGTGGGTGATTGTGTGAGGGGGTGTGTGTGTGTCTGTCTGTGGCATCGTAACTCCCAAACGGATGGACCGATTTGGATGCGGTTTTTTTTATTAGGAAGCTTGTTTTGGTACATTGGCTGCTCGGCGAGTGGTGTGCTGCGGTGAGGAAGCACGCCTGACGCCTCGTGAGTTGCCTGCGAGTGTTTGTGCAATTCGCTCGGTAGGAGAATCTTAAGACAGCTTGCTATGTGTCACACACATTACCCGCAGGATAAAGGAAGATAAGTATGACTATGCAAAGGCTCACTATTAAGCTCTTTTTTAACCGACTTCTTCAAGTATGTATGTAATATCGTTGGAATTGCACAATATTCGTTAATGGTGTTATGGGCTGACATCACAGATGTTGTAGGTGATGTAGCCAACCTTCTAGCCAACCGTGTCAGTTTCCATAAAAAAAAAATGTGGGCTTCTAAACAGGAGTGCCAAATTTCATAAGTGTATGTGTTTGTATGTATGTATGTTTGTCCACAAATTTCTCGGAGGCTAGAAATCGAATTGCCATAATAATTTTTTGTTGGATTAAGTATCTTCCAACTTAGGGAATAGTGCAAGTTTCATCAAAATCGGTTCAGTAGTTTAAGATATCGTTTATGTTCGATTGAAAGGAGTCTCGGGATCTTCGTTCGTTCATATAAGATAATATGCTCTCGGCTATCTCTCTGATTTTCATACTGTCCCCCAATATCGCTTAGGTAGTCGCAGTTGATGGCCGCCGTTACGTAGATCGTAAGAGCACAGTAAAATCAGACTAACACACGAATACACCTGCGAGACTCACACCTCTCTCGTGGAGGCACCACTCAGAATGCTAACGCATCTACTGGTGATATCTAGAACGATAAAAAATGTTTTACCGTTCTAGGGTGATATGTTCGTAGTAATAAGTTAGGTGACACAACCGACTGCATGCACAAATGCAGCGGACTGAAAATGTACAACAATAAACGGGAAAATAAATGAATTCTGATTCTGATTCAATTCTGCCGACCACTTTTTAACGATTGTATACGATGGAGCAGATTCTTCTAAAGTTGCCGCCATATCTTCGTGAATCTGTTTCGGTGTTAACTCTTTCTTGAACAGACTTGATAACGGCGCGATGTTCCATTTTCTCCATTTTCAAAATAAACATTTTAAGTAAGTATCAATGTATAGATAGGATATTGTATTTAATATTTTGCAAAATAGGGCACGAGGACCGTAGTTCTCTTTTTGCGCAAAAATGTGCTTATTATCAGAGATATGTACTCGCAAGAGTTCTTAGAGCTCCTGAATGAGCTGTACGAGGTGCGCGTGCGGCGCGGCAGCCAGCGATGCGAGTGGAGGCGAAGCGCCGGCCGCGGCTCGTTACGATATTTGTACAAATTCCTGCCCCGATGTTAATCTGCATAATAACAGTTTTCGGCGCACACAAAAGCCGGCCGCCGACTCTCATTAACCGGCGGGCTTCGGTCGGGGGCGTCCGTTCCGATCGCCTTTTCACGGAATTTATTCTAATAATAACCATTATGGTGCCGCCACTTCCACCGTGCCCTCCTCCCCCGCTCCGCGTTGCACCTCCAGCCAGGCTGGGCCAAAACGAAAAAATCATGAATGCGCAGCGCCGGCGCTTTTCTGGCGCCGACTCGCCGCCGCCGCCGCCGCTGCCGTCCCGCGCCGCCACCGCCGCCCTCGCGCCCCGTGAGCCTCTCAGTTTATACACGGAGGAGGATCCATACCGTCCATAGCATCTGATTATGGTGCTCACGATAACGTATCCCGACCCGATTATAAACCGAGCATTCGGACCCCGCGCGCCGCGCAACTCGAGCGGGAGCGTATCGCTTTTGGGTTATTTCGCATGCGATGCAAAATGCGAATTTTTATTTATACATATAGCCGAGGAAAGATATCTATATGACATTCTTCAGTGCTCACACATGGCACGTCCTTGAAAAGTTGAGAGGAAGAACTAATAAGTGATGCGCCGACTCGAATAGTCTTATTCCAATTATTAGAATTAGTGGACGGCATTTTCGATGTGTTAGCGGCTCGTGGTTAGCGGTCCGAACGCGAGCGTAGTTGGCGGGCGACTAAATTCAGACAGGACTGTGGTCTTGTATTTAATGTGCCGCTTGGGAGCTCAGATACTTATAATATCATTGTAGCCGGTGATGTCACGGTGACGAATACGAAATAACCCTCGCTTTTTTATAGTAAACGAAGTTATAAAAGTTTGTCTTGCAAGCAGGTACCTACTTTACTTAAACTGTAGAAACGGCTTGAAACAATAAACTACAACAGCAAAATATGAATTGTTTGTATTGAAAGAAAGATGAGTCCGTCCATACGGACGACAGAATAGATATCAGGGCGACGGACAATTCAAAGTGTGTAATGCTTTCAACAAAATTCGTAAAGTGAAATAGCCGACTGTGTCTATTTAATTAAACAAAACTTGCTATTAATCCTCTATTGACGTTGAAATAATTAAGGCAATTCTGATTTTAGAAGAAAAAGAGAGAGGTTGAGCTAGATAGAACGAACCAGTCGCGCAGGTTGTGCTGAGCTGCTGGGGGGGGGGGGGGGGGGGGGGGGGCGCGACCAAGGACAGTCGTCTGCAATCAACGGTGCCTAGGATTCCGCAACACGTGGCCGAGGTAAACCTGTTACCTTAGCTCGGTGCATCCTCTTGCATTGGCTTCCTTCGGCTCAGACATCTCCGGCCATAGAACCTTCGTATGTTTGGGCGCGGCGCACGCAGGCAGAGTCTACAAATCTAACCCGCCGCCGAGTCGAGCGCATACTAAGTAAAAGAACTACTGTATACATACAAAAGAAGAGAGGCAGTTGAAAGTTGAAGCCGGAGATTGGTTTGATGAGAGAGCGGGCTCGGCCCGGCTCCGCGCGGCGCTCGTGCATAATAGCATCTACTTACATCGCGTTCGTCTCCCTTTAGCGGCGCGCGGCGTCCCTTGCGCACGCTCATCTAACCGACTTATCAATGAAATTCCAGCGCGGGCGGCGCGGCGGCGGCGGTTGCGCCGCGCGACCACGAACGAGTACCTACCGTACCGCGCAGTAGCGAAGTCACCGCGGCCGCCTCCGCCGCTCCCCGCGCCCCGCCCGTCACGCTCCCTCCGCAATCACGTCGAGCCGGCCGGGAGCGGCCAACGGTTCTTTCTTCGGTATGCTTTCCTCCTACTGACTGACGTCGACGTGATGGGATGCCAAAATGGCGGCGAAACTCTACTGACTCTGACGCTGGACGTTTACGAAACTCTGAAGGGCTAGGAAAAAAGAGTTTAGCAAATGTGGGACTAATAGCGGTTACATAGAATACAATATCGCCGCAGGCATGCAGGCCAGAAGCAGAACGATGGTAAAAAGCTCTTAAATGCGACTTGGACTCGCGCATCAAGGTTCTGTACCTAACCACGGCGAAGCATTCTCCCTGTTTTCTAGTTCAATAAATACATTCATGCATTATTCTCTAATTTCGTGCCAAATGTCCACTTAATACGACCGTTTAGAAGTTATGACCTGATTGATGGACGGACAGACAGACAGATGGACGCACGAGTCACACACACCATTGCCATTTCACATCTTCGAGGTACGGAACAGGTTAAAAATGACAGGGTTGTGCAAAACACGAACGCATGCGTAGACTACGTCGAGCTATTCTATCTGCTCGCTCCATATAATTCCGGGTATTCAGAGTTTCAGAGTACGGAACGCAGTGTAATTTTCAACATGGCCTAATCCTATTGCGACTATTCCATACTGCGACTATTTGAAAATAAAGTGGTACCTATATTTTTATTAGAAAGAAGTGGTACCTACTCTTTCGGAACTACTTTTCGCCCGTGTGGCACCCTATAGCCACTCATACAATCCGAAATCGTAGCAGGTAAGTATCCTAGGTCAAAAAATATCCCTCCGTCCGACAAATAGGTAGGGAAATGATAATAACAAGGAATGTAGTAGGTAGGTACATAAACAGCGGAGGAGGCGAAGGAGGACTCGGCCTACTCGGCGCGCTCGTGCATTGAAACTCAATTGGACTGATGTGAGAGTGATGCGATGATGATGTACTCAGGGAAATATTCCATTCTAAACGCACATAGAGCATAGGTTATGTTATGTATGATTCCTATATATATCAGAGCGAATATCGCAAATGAACTAAAACGCAAATAAATTAAGTATTATTTATTATTATATTTATGTACTCGCTATATATTACTTGACTAGCTTTTGCCCGCGGCTTCGCTAGCGTGAAATTCGTATTTAAAAAGAAGAAAGTAAGTAAGCCCGAAAATAACAAGAAAAATGCGTTCCCGGCTCGTGCCAGGAGTCCACGTTCCTTTAGGAGGTATTTTTTATCTTTATTTATTTATAATTATTTAATGTACCATAGTTTTAAGATTAAGTACTTACAACACATAATACAAAATATATTACCTAGGTCACTATATAAGTTTTGAGATGCTCGAAATTTGAAAGTGAGACATGAGACGCATCTGTGATATATATTTTTAATTGGGAAATTTATTTGAAAATCGAACACCAAAGGCCATTTACATCAATAAAAAAAATATGGATTTTGGGGTATTATTCTGTCATAATTTCCCGCTTTTCGTCTGCTACGATGGCGCTTAAACGTGAATATTTGTGTGCTATGATATATTACAACTTTAAATGAGGTTTGTGTGAAGTTTTAAGCTTAGAACGTTTAAAATCAGCTTTAGGTGAGTCTGCTTCTTCTCGGGCCACCATTTTCAGATGGTTTAACAAATTTAAAAGGTGGAAAACAGCCTTGAAGATGATGACAGGAGTGGAAGCTTGCCAAAAGCAGTCACTGCAGAAAATGTTTGGACTACTGAAACGCTGGTGCGTGAAACCCCACGAATTACACACGGGGACATAGACAAAATCTTAGGCATCAGTTCGGTTAGTGTTCACACCATATTACATGAACATCTTGGAATGAGGAAGCTTTGTTGTCGTTGGATACCTCGTTTGCTCTCCGAAACGGAAAATGAAGCCCGTGTGGAGTGGTGCCGTGAGATGCGTCTAGCTTTTGAAAATGAGAGATATAGACGTGTTTCTGAAATCCTTACTGGGGACGAAACATGGATATTTCAATATGATCCGTAAAGCAAGAAACGTTCGTCGATAAGCGTGTTTCCAGATAGCCAGTTGCCAAAAAAATTGCAAAGACCGCGTAACATTGGCAAAAAAATTATGGCCAGTTTTTTTTCACGGAGTGGGACATCTTGCAACATCAATGCTAGAGAATTGTAGGTCAGTCAACGAATGGTACACTACAGTAGCATTGCCAAAAGTTATCAAAGCTGTGCAGGAGAGACGTCTAAAGTAAAGACCGGGCTCCGGGGAATGATGCTGCACCACGACAACGCGTCTTCACACTCTTCCCTCAGAACAAAGGCTTTTATTCAAGAATCTGGTATTGAAACCCTTTACAGCTCCGACCTAGCTTCTTGTGATTTATTTTTATTCTCCACCATACATTTAAAGTTTTTTTCAGTGCCGAAGAAGCGGTGGAGGTAGCAGGACTGGTTTAGGCGAATGGAAATTTGTATAGAGAATGATGGAGAGTATTTAAAAAATATATAATTTAGAATTTAAGATAAAATAATATTAGAATACTTAAAGGACATATTTTTTTCATTAGAAACGGTGCATCCGTTTCGTGTGTTACCTACATTTTAGTATCGCCTCGAAAATGTAATATTAGCAAGAGTACCTAGGTACTCGCTGCATTACAAATGACGATATTGTCGACCGTTATCTATGACTGGCTTCGTTCGAGCGGAGGGAAGGGGTGGTTCGCGCGGTTGCGGCCGCGCCGCGTAGACAACTAGCTAGGTACCGAGGCACCTCGTACCCATCGCTCGACACTTGGCCTGAACTAAGTATTCTGTGCCTGAACCAGGCTTGCCACCTTTTGAAAGCAGTGGGAAAGGACAGGAATCGTAGATTTTTTCGAAATTTTCCAAATCTGGTAGGTATGATATTTTCTTTTAGAGAAAATTTTGACATTTCAGAGAAAATACTATCATCGCTGAAACCAAACCACCTGTTCTTGTAATCAATTGCTCGACGATAAAAATAATTAAAATCTGCATTAATGGCGGTAATTTCAATTTATGTGAATGTTGGCTGCTTAATTTTTTGCCGGACTTCAAATCTAAAATATTATTTATCAAGATGAGTTGGTAATTTTCGCTTCAACTCATGCCAGAAAGTGCCGTATCCATTGCTTGTAACTGATTTATCGATATTTTAAAGAACTCCATAGCATGGTTTGGTGTGGTGTGTATTTGTGGTTGGCGTGTGCGTGCGGCGTGTGTGAGCCAATGTTTCTCATTCTGGCACACTCCTAGAAGTGTTCGTCGGGCTCAGCTAGCGTATCTATGCTGTTGATATCACCTTAGGGAATTCGCCTTTCTCCGGTATACTATACCCACCACGTTCCGTAATGAGGTTTGCGTTGCGCAAGTTGTGCCGCAATCGCAGCCGAACTTTCGAAACTGATCGCAATGGTCGTCGAGCCGAAACTGTCGCCGAGTTAGTGAGGTGACAGTTGGCTGCCACTGCCTGCTTCCATATGTTTTCGTACATGTGGAGATACTTAGAGTAAGTAGATAGGTATGTACCGCTAGTTTTTACATCAAGTTACGAACGCGACTGTACTATACGGGTTGCTTATTAACGTATGGATCAAACTTAAATCAGAGATTCCTGATCCTGACCCTATTTGGAGGAAACAATTTAGATGAAATGTTTGTGAAAACTCAGTATTTACCGATATATTCATTAATATAGCTACACGCATGAAACGATCGTCATGCAGTTTTCACTTATGGAATCCGGCATATCTCGGGATGTTATCGTCAGGATATTTCTCCAAGGAGCTGACTGAGCTGAGCAGTGAGCGCGGAGGAGTGACACGACCGACTCCGACCCTCTCATACGAATCAACGTACGTATGTGCGGTGCGTGCCGCGTGGAGCTCCTACCTATCTATAGATGTATGAGATGTAGCTACTTATGAAGGAAAGTAGGTGCAAAGCTAGTGTTTCGTAAATATGAAAAAATGAGCTTCCTATTCCGAGAGGAACAAGGAAAATGGCTCCGATGCCGGCTGGCACACACTATAGAGCGCTGTAGGTATGGAATGATCAGAACAATTAAATAAACCATTCTATCAATATATTTTTCAAAATTATGTCATTATATGACAATATGTATAGCAATCCTAGAAGTTGAGCGTGAGAAAGTGCATTATATACAGCTGCTTTGATTTTAATCTCGATTGGACGAGCCAACATATCACTCAAATTAGAAATGCGATACTAAAATGTTTTTGAGCAAGAAAATTTTATCTTTTTCTACTTGCTCCCTCTTTTCGGACCCCAATGCTCTGATAGTGAACAAATAGTGACGCCACGCGAATTCAATGACCTGACTTCCACGTCACGCCTGTCGAACATTCGGGACCCTCTAACTACTAAACCGCTTGAGCTGCGATCGTAAAATTTGGCAACATTATGTATTTCTATGAGCGCCAGAAGGGAAAAATACAAATGACCGCATTGGTCTCTCGAGTGGCGGTTTTTGTCACGGAACCCTCTTACACATGAATACATATGCGAAATGTTAAAATAAATGCATTAATAATTAATAATTAATTTGGTATTTTGTAGAATACTTATTATACGAACAATTCCGATATGTAATATTTCTTGCTATTGCAATTTTTCAAAAAAATATTTTTTTTTAAATTCACTTAGTTGTGTGTAGCGCCATCTATCATCCTCATTTCGGACCCCACATTATGTCACCGCAAGACACGCCGCTACATACAAGTAGCGCCATCTGTACCGTTGTACAGCGTTGGTAGCACGGATATGAACCTGCCATGTCTACGGCACAGCATACGATTATACCGATTTACCGCTAGATGGCACTCTACCTTTAAATTTGAGGATGTGTTAGAGATTTATAAATTTATAATATACCACACATAGATTGGTTTTTTTTTTATGTAAACCAGCATGGGTGGCTGTGCCGAGGGACCAATGGTGCAGTCGACAGAGCCAAAATCACCTCTCCTCGCGAAACCACGCTCATTTAGGTGCCATGCCAGCAGATTTGCGGACTGTTGCTAGGCTGTCTAGCTCGTTAATACGACGCTTGAAGACACCCAGGTTTAAGGATTCAGGAAATACACTCGCCGGAAGACCGTTCCGCATGCACATGGATGCATGCATCCATAAAAAAAATGCACTCAGTACAAAAAGCGGAAAATCTACAACGGACAACGACCTAAGCGTGCGCCGTCGCCGATTCTACGATCGCTTACGTCGAGATCACGTGAGGTGTTCACACCGATGTTACCTGGCATATAAGGATGGTCAATGATATTTTGCCGCCAAAATAAATCACGGAACCATAGAGTTATAATTCTTACATCTATATTCACGAATCATAGTAAATAAATAATATAAAGGAAGAAGGTCCGAAAAATGCTTAACGAGATGTGTGTAAAAATATTGCATATTTTATGTACAACTGCTTTTATTAACGGTCGTATTATGGAGCTGTATAGTTTGTCGTTTCGAGCCAAACGTATGGCCCATCTTGGTGATCACTCTGCTCCACGACAGTTCACTTGTTTGTGTGTGTGCGTGTTCATAAAAGCATATTGTAACCTGGCAGTGTGAAAGGCGGTGGTGGTGGTGGTGGCCGCGGCGCCGAAGCTGACGCCGACGGCGAGACCCTCGGGGATGTTGTGCACGGTGATGGCCACCACGAGCAGCATGATGCGCTTCCACTGCGACTGCCGCGCCTCCAGCGACCTCTGCGCTAGCCGCGTCTCCGCGTTCGAGTCCTCCGATTTCTGACAACATTAGGGCTTGTTGTTGTTTTGGTTTGGGGTTGGCTCTACGCCTGCAAACTAATCCCGCTTGGTTGGGGACCTTCGCGCAAAACCCCGCAGTCTCCAGCTACCCCAGTCAGCCTATGTCTTCCATGAAAGCCACAAGTCGACCGGGGTGTCTGCAGGCCGCTTATCCCTTAGTCGCCTTTTACGACATGCACGGCGAGAGATGCAGTGGGACTATTCTTATTAAGTACCGACCCCACACAGTACAACATTAGGGCAGAGGTCGCTGGAGGCGCGACTGCCGCGCCTCCAGCGACCTCTGCGCTAGCCGCGTCTCCGCGTTCGAGTCCTCCGATTTCTGACAACATTTGGGCTTTTTAGAATGCTTATTAGTACCCGGCAAACGAAGTACCTACTATTATTGTTCGGAGGTGGGGTGCCCACAACCGCCCCACTGTCGCTGTGACCATTTTCAGATTTATTGTGGCTATCCTCGCTTAGAGTTCACCTTCAATGTTCGACTTCGGTAAAGAAGTACAGGAATTTACCTTCTGGGTTGTTCTGGGCGCATTATGTGTCTCCCCAGCCAGATTCTTCTATTTTGGTTCACTGGCCCACAGTTGCATAGATAGAATACTAGACGGACGTTTCTTCTTCTTCACGACAGACAGAACCTATATACATCTTTGTCAGGACACGAAGTAAAGTTCTTGTAGACGACGACGGTTACGTATATGTATAGTTCGTGTTTTCCGTTCAGTTAAGTGTAGCCGGCACGACCAAAGGGAAGCACTGACACGGCACGTGCATGAAACGAAGTAATTTTTAATCTGCGCCGCCTCGCGCATCACTCAGTTCACGTCGATCACAGTCCGGCCTCGCGCAATGAGTGTTCCGTCCAGCTATCATCTGCTATTTAAATAAACTCTGCAGTAATGTCTATATTTTTGTTCAATGTTGCCGTACAGTTATAATATACAGTTTCATGCAATGCTAAATTCTCTCAAGCATCCTGCGAGCTTGCGCGAAAAATCCCTAAAACGTCCAAAATATTGTGCAAATATTTGGTTTGACATTTTTAACATTTCGGGAAATGTGCGCTTATCGTATGAAAATGCACAGAACCCCTAATGTAACTAACACCCAATACTTATCAAAATTGGATTAACTTAAAAAACAATATTTTCGCTCCTTACTTATTTACTGAATCCATGAGGACAACGTAAATTGCAACTGAAACCTGAAAATAGTACCTTAGTCCAAACAACGAATGGCCCAAAAGGGGGGCTAGAGTGCGTGAGCAGGGTCAAAAGCGATTTCTTCAGTGGTGAGGTGAAAATAAATTTTTCGAAAACTTTCACTGTTCCTAAGCGTGTAGCTCGAAAACGGTACGGAATTCGAAAAAAGTGAATAGTATAAAAGTTGTAGAGAATTTTATGAGCTTTCATTCGGTATAAGACAATTTTTCTCTACGGGGCACCGTTTTCGAGATCGTAGCGAAAAACCCAAAAGCGGGACCCTATTTGGCCCCCCCTCCCCTCCGGCTCACCTCGTAGACGCCAGGACTTTTAGTATGTTTACTCCCTAAGCATCACGAACAGGTTTTTGAAGAAATCGCTTTTGACTCTGCTCACGCACTCTACACCTCCATTATTGACTGAACTACCTACCTACATTACTATGGTAATGGTTTTTATGTGATTGACGATTAGTTATGAGTAGTGATCGGTGTAGGTAGTGCCATTTGGGGTCAATGAACAATGATGATGTTAATATCGGTTAATATGGACATCCCCTGGGATTCTGGGATTGATAATCCCGTGATCCGGGACACTTAGTTCACCCGGTCTTATAGGCTGACATCACGGATGTTGTAGGTGATGTAGAATGAAGATAAGAACAAAACAAATACACAATCATCTAAACTGTGACTCCTACGCTGGCTATACTTTTTACCTTCATATTGTTATTTTATGATATTATTGTCGATATTATTTTACTTATTCACAAACTTTGTAATAATCTTATCCCAAAACTACGAGTATACCAAACTCATTCCTACTAATAACTACTTATCTTACACTTATCTGTATGTTTGTATGTATCCTCACACACATAATAAATTAAGACCTATACATGCAAACCCACACACTAATTTACAAATATTAAAATATGTATACCTCTTCAAAAAATCTACTTACCTATTTGTAACTTCGAGACTGGTAATTATTCACATATCTCAGCCAACGTCACTGAGTTGCATAATATATTATCTCGCTACCATAATGTCATTTCAAAAACTTTTAACTATCTCTTCAAGCACTGGATGCACTAAAATAAACATTAAACATTATTCACTTTATTACACTACTACAAATAAGTCCAAATGGAAAGTGAGCTAATTGCAGAATTGGATAACTTTGAAATCGTCGATACTGAAATATGCGTTCGTCCGGAGGACTGTGACAAAATTATTAAAAACTATCATAACCTAAAAATAGTAACTGCTAATATTCGGAGCATCAACCACAACTTCGACGAGTTTGTAACCTTTATTCATAGGACCAACTTAGAATTTTCATTAATGTGTCTTACCGAAGCTCATCTGCAGAATTCATCCCATATAAAACAAATTTCTAACTACGCAACTTTCTCAACTACCAAACACAAAAATAAAAATGATGGGTGTGTAGTATACGCCCGTGAAGATCTGCAGGTGAAGTCAGAGGAGCCGCCATTGGTTGACTGTAGCTCGCTCGCACTTCTACTAGGAGATCAAACTCTCGTGGTTGTCATCTATCGTTCTCCCTCCTACCTCAATCCAGATCCCTTCATCCATAGTTTAGACAGATATATACGATCCAAACGCTCGGTAAAAGAAATAATAATAACCGGGGATCTAAATCTCGATATAACGGACTCCGGAAATAGACCCGCTAATGACTTCCTGTGCTGCCTACTAGAGAATGAATTCTTACCAGCAATCACCAAAGCAACTAGAGGAAGCGCCTGTCTTGACCACTTCATGGTGAAATCAAAGAACAAGATTAAGGCAGCTATTTGTGAAAATCCTCTCACTGATCACTTCCCCATAATGCTGAGCATACATAGAGGCTCAAGTAAAAAAACCATAAGTAACTACACCCACATTAAAATAGATTATGATGCAATGGCCACTGAATTAAAATCTTTTAACTGGAGCTCTCTTTACGAAATTCAAGACACAAATGTCGCCTTCTCTTTTTTTATCGACTGTTTTCAAACACTCATAGCTAAACATCAACATAAACTGAGTAGTAAGACCAAACAGAAAAACATAAAACCCTGGATTACAGAAAGCCTGGTTTTGTGTCTCTCCAAGAGAGACAAATTACACCGGAAATTAAAACAAAATCCTCATGACCTACTATTGCGAGAGTATTACAATAAATACAGAAACACTTGCGCAAAATCCGTAAAAAAAGCAAAGATACTTTACTTTAGGAATAAAATAAATGAGAATATTAGAAACCCCAGAAAGTGCTGGGAGACTCTAAGAGAATTCACCGACTCTGCCAAGATACTACACACTAACAACCTTGGTCACGTTACAAACAAACTATCTGAAGAGTTCTCCAGTCCCCTGAACGAAATTAACAAATACTTTACCACTATTGGGCATAGCTTAGCCTCCAAGATTCTTTCCAACTCGAAAACTGATGTATCAGGACTAGCCAACAAGGTGGATACTTTGACAGACACTCCTTCACAATCTCTTTTCCTATGTGCAACCAACCCCCTTGAAATGAAAACAATGTTTTCTCTTCTGAAACCTGGTAGGTCAGGTGGATCTGATGGCATATCAGCTAAAATTCTGAAACATGTCTCTGAGCATTTACTAGAACCTACTACTTTTTTGTTCAACCTCAGCCTCAAAACAGGTGTTTTTCCTGATTCTTTTAAATCCGCCATCATTGTTCCAATACACAAAGGTGGACCTGTGGACCAGATTTCCAACTTCAGACCAATCTCATTGCTAAGTGTCTTATCAAAACTACTGGAAAAAATTGTTAAAGCACGGCTAGTACAATTCCTGGAAAAACACAAACTTATATCGGAAAATCAGTTTGGCTTCCGTGAAAATCTCAGTACGGAGGATGCGATTCTGCAAGTAACCAATTTTGTGTCGAGTGCTTTGGACAATCAAGAGAAATGCATAGGCATATTTCTTGACTTGGCTAAGGCATTCGACACTGTTGCGACTCCCATCTTGCTGAAGAAACTGGAAGCTATTGGTATCCGTGGTCTTCCCTTAAATTGGTTCAGGACATACCTAACAGATCGGCGGCAAGCTGTAAGGCACAAAGAAGAAAAATCCACCTCTGATTTTCTTCCAATTTCATATGGTGTGCCCCAAGGTAGTGTCCTTGGACCTGTTCTCTTCCTAATTTATATAGATGGTTTATGCAGAACAACCTTCAACCATGGTCAGATTGTCACTTTTGCTGACGACACCGTCATTCTTTTCAAAGGGAAAACCTGGAATGATACGGCCATGAGAACCCAACTTGGTTTTAATGATGCACAAATGTGGTTACATAACAACGTTTTATCACTTAACTGCTCAAAAACTAAATTCATAACCTTCTCAATTACCGCCAGAGGACAGCCTTCCAGCAATATACCACTAAAAGCTCACGAATTCTCTTGTTCAACCCCAGATTCTTGTACTTGTTCGGTGCTTGAAAGAGTAGACAGCTTACGTTACCTGGGTTTGATTGTTGACCAACACCTGAACTGGAAGACTCAGATCCATACACTTGCAGGCAGGGTCAGAAAACTAATATATTTTTTTAGCCAAATTCGCGAAATAGCTGATCCTGCTCTCCTCAAAGCAGTGTACTACGGCCTCTGTGGCTCTCTATTAAATTACGGCATTTTGGCTTGGGGAGGGGCAGCAAAGACCATTTTGGCAGTAGTTGAAAAGTCACAGCGTTCCATTTTGAAAGTGATGTACAAAAGGCCTTTTAGGTACTCAACTGAAGCCTTATATAATGAAAGTGCCGTCCTAAATGTCCGTCAAAACTACATGCTTAGGCTGATCATTCACGTTCATACACATCCTCTCATCCAAAGCCCCACAGCTCATGACTTCATGACTAGAGCAAACAGTCGCCAAGTTTTAACAAGGGTTAAACACAACACCACATTTTTTAGGCATACTGTTAGTTTCTTAGGCCCAAATTTATATAATAAACTCCCCCAAGACCTCAAAACATTGCAAGCTACTAACTACCTAAAATTCAAAATAAAGAAATGGTTATCATCCTTGCCACTTGGCTACTGTGAGCATATGTTAACTCATGTCCCACAGTAAGTTGTTAAGGTACTAATATATAAAATTAAACATAAACATAAATTACTTATTTAAACTCATAATCCATCATGTTCAAAAGTATGTACATATGTACACAGGTACATGCACTCTTATCATACTCTTACTAAATAAAATACTACTTCAAAATATATCCTTAATGAAACTTATATAAAACCTTCTTATTTATTTACATATATAACCCTCACACGCTTATATTTTGTATTGTTTTTATTTTTTTATTATTATTATTTATTTCTTTTATTTTTTTTATTTTTTTTTTTTATATATTTATATAAAATTATATATTTATTTGAGAGTGGTGTGGATGGAGTGATGGGAAATGTATAGCTATTTACCTATATATTTTTTGTTATTTTTTTTTACATTATCTTTAAATATTATACTACTTTAAATATTACACTAATAAAATTCATTCACTTTAAATACCTATCCCACACATGACATGGAATCTATCTAAGTCCTAGCGAACGAGGTAGATTCACAAGCACACCTGCTCATACCATGAGAACCGATGCGAAGCAACACAGACGAAAGTCTAGTGCTTTGCCTCGAGTACAATACATACTTACCTAAATGTAAATAAATGAAATAATTACTGTATCAGTTTAATGTTAAGTTATGTAACTATATGTTATGTTAAAATTGTAACTGTGACTGTATTTCTTTTATTTTTACACAATAAAGAATTGAATTGAATTGAATTGAATTCACAACACAGCAATATTTATTCACAGATATTGAAAATCAACAACATTTGTTCACAGAAACAAAATCTAAGGTGGACTAGGTAACTTACGTTAAGGAATTTTTATGTTAAGATAACGGTCACCAAATCCTGGGAATAGCTGGACTAGGTAACTTACGTTAAGGAATATCCATGTTAAGATACTGGTCACCAAATCCCGGGAATAGCACTACCTACGCCAATCACTGGTTATGAGGTTTGATTTCAAATTATTATCCAGCAAAACCATAGAGAAATAATATATCCTTTATATATTATATTATTGTCCCAAAAATAACGCAAGATTTAAATTTAACAGAAAACACATTTATTTTACGTTATATTGTTATTTTTTTATTGAATCATACATAACGTACACAGGATAGGGTTATGTATGGAATATCACATCGGAGAAATGGCCTCCAAGGCTTTGCTGGCACATTCGCACTCTTTTGTCGAAATTTTCAATGACCATTTTGCATAAATGTGGCTGAATTTCGTTGATGCAGCGTCGAATTTCCTCGTTCAAAGCATGGGTGGTTGAGGGCTTGTTGGCATAGACCTTAGACTTCAAATAACCCCATAAAAAGAAATCCAATGGTGTTAAATCACAAGATCTAGGGGGTCAATTCTGATCACCGAAACGAGAGAATACACGACCAGGAAATGTCTCTTGCAGTAATTGCATTGTTTCACGGGCTGTATGGCATGTGGCCCCTGTAATAATATGTTTATTTGTACATTTGCGTCTTTCTTATTAAGTTCACACGCACTGAAATATACTATGAACGATTTGCGCCATTTTTGCCAATCTTTGCTCAAGTTTCCCGAGGTTATATTAGTTAAGCTGTTGTTAAAATTAAACGGCGGAGGTGGCGGTAATGCAACAGATTCCATGATCACTCTGTGCTCAATAACTCACTGTACTTATGAAATTGCTAAGATACACTCTTTAAAATATCGATTCGGGCACCGGCTGCGCCATGTTACGTTCAATGAAACACAAGGTCGGCATAAGACTGACTTTATTCAATACATGTTTTTCTATATCATCTTTAGTGTCTACCCACACCCGACAGCCCCGTCTTGTTGAAACCATACTCCTTCCACATCACAGCCCCGTCTTGTTGAAACCATACTCCTTCCACATCAATATAATCCAATTTAGGCAGAAAGAACTGTGATAACACACAAAATGTCGCGATATCGAGCGCCATTAACAGTCACTGCTTGACCAGCCTCATTTTGGAAAAAGTATGGTCCAATGATACCTCCAGCCCAAAATCCGCACCAAACAGTGACACGTTGTGGATGCATTTGTTTTTCGACAATCACATGTGGGTTCTCGGAACCCCAAATGCGGCAATTCTGGCGATTAACAAAGCCATCAAGGTGAAAATGTGCTTCATAGCTTAGGATGATTTTGCTCGAAAAATCAGCATCCACTTGTTGATGTTCAATAATCCATTCAACGAACTCTCTTCGCTGTGCATGGTCATTAGGCTTCAGTTCTTGTGTCAGTTGAACTATGTTAGCATGGAGACGCAGATCTTCAGCGAGTATACGCTGTAGAGAGCTTCTTGAAATTTGCAATTCTTGTCCACAACGTCGAATTGATGTTGCTGAACTTTCAACAACACTCTCACGCACTGCTTCGATATTAACATTTGAACGGCTTGTTTTTGGACGACCAGTGTGTTTATCATCACCAATTGATCCAGTCTCCCTGAATTTTTCAATTACTCTCTTCACAATTGACGAAGTTAGATCAATATTCCGACTATATTTTGTACGAAATTTTCGAACTGTGGCCGCCAACCTTTCATTATTTTTGAAATATTATTAAAAAATGAAAACACGTTGTTCTACCGTGTAACCAAATTTTTACAAACCCTAAACTGTCAGCTGCCAAATTGTTTTTTTTTTAGGGTTGCCAACACTTTTTTGCACAAATGGCGCCAAATTCAAATGTTGCGTTAATTTTGGGACAACTTTACTACCCCTATATATGAGCAAAACACAAATTCCTATTATTAAAGTTGAACAAAAATATTCAAATCTTCATTTTCCATCCTATATTTTACCAAATTCATGAGTACAACATAACTGTTCCTACATAACAAAACCTAAACCTCTCCTGCCTTCTCTGAGTCACTAGTTTCTGAGTTGGCTGCATTTGGTTTAGTTGTATGTAGGGTTTTCGCGTAACCGGTGTTTTTTCACACCCGGGTATCGGGTATTTTTTAAATATATACCCGGGTATACCCGGGTACCCGGGTATTACATTATGTATAGCTATATACGAGAAAAACTGTTGCAAGAAGAGGATCTAACGCTGGAAAAGGCTATGAAAATTGCTAAAAGTGTGGATATGAAACTGAAACAGCCAGCAAGAATGGAGAACAATCAACAATTTATAGTTTAAAATCCCTTTCCTTCTTCAACTGTTAAAGACAACTAATTTTAAGCAAAATACAAAACACGGAAACGGAGATAAATCAGCTATATAACTAAAGACATCTGAATGTGAATGAAACTGCTGCAAAAAATTTTTTTTTAAATTTTGTATGTATAGATTTAATTGTTTTTGTTTAATATCTAATACGACTAATATCTAATACACGGAAAAAACTAATACAAATAACATTACGTCACCCAATTCACCGGCCGTCTATGGCCACAGAGTAAATAATCACTAAGTTTATCTATGGCTGGCACAGGCAACTAGTGTTGCCAACTCGGCTACTACAAAATATGGTACTGTGGTGTTATAAAATGCTGATAAAAAACGCTAACTTTATTTTCGAAGTGCCAAAAAATGATACCTGGGGTCCCGGGTATTCTGGGAAATTTTACCCGGGTACGAAATCGCCTGTAAACCCGGGTATACCCGGTCCCGGGTACCCGGGTAGAAAACCCTAGTTGTATGTCGGTCTTTCAAAATTAGTTCAGAGTACGCTAAGGGGGGGGTTCTGTATCATATAGGGAGTAAAACCTATATCAAATTTTTTGGACCTTGGGCTTTTTTTTATGTAAAATATTTTTTTATGTATTTAAATAAAAAAAATTGGTGGTTCATTTTTATAGCCTAATCGATTCAGTTTCATAACAGTAACAAAAAAGTCTTCATCACCATTATGATCTAACACGTGTAAGTTGGTAAAAAAAATCAAATTATTTCTATTCCATACTAATAAAACTAAAATTGTGGTTTTTCACAATTTCTGAAAGAAAGAGATCTATGTGTTGGAAGACTTTTTTGTTCCTGGCATGAAACTGAAATGATTACTAAAAATTTTTTTTTACATTTTACATTAACAGAATTTTTTTTTGTAAAAAAAAAATTCTTTGTTCTTCAAAAGTGATCTATTTCCGATACAGAACCCCCCCTTAGCGTACTCTGAACTAATTTTGAAAGACCTTATATAATATATAAATATATTTAGATCTTATTATTTTAATTTATTTGTATGTTGCACCCATTCTGGTTTACGTTAAAAACAAAGGGTAGACTGGCAGACAATTTCATAGGCATTAGGTATTAACCTTTATGCGATTGATGTGCAATAAACGTTTTTTTATTTGATCTGTAACAGGAACCTGAAAACTGTACTTACAATATTTTTAAGATGTTTGGTTAAAAAAAAAAACGTTTTTCTAATACGTCGCCTCTGAGTACCAAATTTCACTGAAAGGTGATATTTCGTTATATCTATCAATCCAACTTGTTACAATAAAAAGTATTATTTCGAGTCCGAGGTTCGAATCCGGTCGGCATGTACTGAGTTTTTTCTGACAAAAAAATTAACATGCATATTGCATTTGCATATACCTACACCTGCTTTGTTTTTTTTTTTATGGAAACTGACACGGTTGGCTACATCACCTACAACATCCGTGATGTCAGCCCATAACACCGGGTGAACTAGGTGCCATGTCAGTGCTTCCCTTCGATCGTGCCGGCTACACTGAAGTGGACGGAAAACAAGAACTATTTACATAGCCGTTTCGACCGACGTTTCATTCAGTGCGGTGGTATCAACCCGGGCGGTTGAACCCTACCACCAAGTAAGGTAAGAAGGGAAGGGACCTACAGTTTAATGTGGAATCCGAGCCACGGTCAGCCTCCAACGGTCGAGCGGTCACCCATCCAAGTACTGATGGCGCTCAGCGTTGCTTAACCATCAATATTGATAGTCGACTGTCTGCACCACTGAGCTATCGAGGCTGACCTGCTGCTGCTTCACCTTTCGGAACCGGTGTAAAACTGAAAATCCCTTCCCTTGCCTTTTTTTTTTACTAGGCGGTAGGCTCAAATTGCAGCCGACTGGGTTGGTACAACTGTACTGGATGTAAGATGCCCGCATAGCAGCCTTGGCTGTGTTCGCCTCTAGTCCAGTATAGGAATCCAAAGCGAAGTTTCCGGCATGGTACCTGCCTTCTCGGAAGTGATATTGGCTGGTCGGAGCACGTAATTTGGCCCCACTTGCTCAGTCATCCATACCGGATTACATTTAAAAGAAGTAGGTGAGGTATGCAAGCATGTTACCCTGGAGTTAGTGTGGGTGCGGCGGCGCTGGTGCGTGCCATGTTGGTGCTGGGTGGTGATGCAGTCGCTGAAGCCAGGCGGCGGCGCGGAGCCGTCCAGCGTGACAACGCTCGTGGGGTTCGCGTGCCGCCCGTTCAGCGCCGCCATCATCTCCAGCTCCTCCAGCTTTTCCTTAGACTCCTTGCTCTTTGTTATTGCTGCAAAGCCACAACCCAACATTCCACACACATGCAAGTGAAATGCAAACAATGTCGTCTGCAATTCAACTTGCCTGATGCTTCTTACTACTCCCTACCTACATTCTATGTATGGTATACATTTTAAGGGGGGGTACTAGGCAAAAGCACTTCGTATTTCCCTAACCATACCCATATTTCAAGTGATTTAACTATAATATATATGCCTATAGTTAGGTAAAGATTCAAGGTATAATGTGAATACATTATTTTTTATTTAATTTTATAAATTCCTTTTAAAATATGTGGTTGCAGAGTGGTAAAATCGTTAAAAAATGCCTTTGCTATTTCCTTCGCCATTTTTTACAAATGCATCTAATACGAAAAATGTTTCATTGAGCTTAGAGTCAATAAGACTAAGGCCCACTTGCACCAACACGAGTTTAGAGTTAAGTAGCGAGTTATGGATTTAAACTTGGTTCCCACAGTCAACGGGTGCTAGCTTAACGAGTTAAACTGGTTTATATCGTTAAATTCGTGTTGGTGCAAGTGGGCCTAAGAATCATCTAAATAAACTCAAACGCTTCCAGAATAAATGGTTTTTCACTGAACTATCTTTGAACATTCTAAATTTTGGGCCGTTGCCGTGCGAGAGCGTTTTTTGTATGGACGTATTTGTGACGAAATAGCAAATGCATTTTCGAACGTTTTTACCACTTTTCACCCACTTATTTTACAGAGAATTTACAAGATTATATTACAATAATCTATCACACATTATACCTTGAACCTTTACCTAACTATAAGCATATAAATTATAGTTATATCTATTGAAATATGGCTATAGTTAGGATAATATGATGTGATGTTTTGCCTAGTACCCCCCCTTAAAGCAATCATTTTCCTCCCCGGAAGTACTAATGAGCTAGTAAACTGTTCCATTTTCAGGGTTCCGTATCCGTCGTACGGGACCCTATTACTAGGCCTACGCCGTTTGTCTGTCTGTCCGTCTGTCCGAGGGCTGTATCTCTTGAACCGTAATAGGTAGCCTGTTGAAATCCAAACAACGGTCAGCCTCCAACGGTCGAGCGGTGGTTACCCATCCAAGTACTGACCGCGCTCAATGTTGCTTAACAACAGTCGGCCGACCCGCACCACTGAGCTACCGCGGCTGTGATGTAGGAAGGTGTGGAAATAAGCTTGCGATGGCTTCACCGAACATATCCGGGCCCATCGGCAGTAGAGGAGGGTATTAATCGAGGTCGGGACTAGCGAGTGGATACATGTTGTCCGTATATTCATGAAGAGCAGACTCACTTAGGGGAGGTCGCGTCACATTCACCATAGTGCACGCACATGTGCATTTCTTATAGGGTCTATCCTACATACATAAGTAAGTACATACATATGTGCAGTGCCGGCGCAAATACATACTTTTGCCATTTTTAAGTTGCGACTTTAGTTGGTGTTGTCCAGGTCTAGCCTTTATGATTTTTTTTAAATATAGACAGCCAGTACGGGTATATTTGCCCAAAACTTCATCGCAAGACCAGACCCAGCCAGCGTGGTTGCACCATTCTCGCGAAACCACGCTCACAGAAGCGCCATCGGTCATCATCTTTTAGCACACCTTTTGAAGATCCCCAGGTTGTAGGTAGTAGGGAACACTCTCCGGAAGACCGTTCCATATTTACGCCGTATGGCGTATACACAGGAATGATTTCGAAAATTGATGTGTTCTCAGAAATTGGGTTAAGAAAAAAATCACATGCTTAGATCGTATCTCATATTCAGCATCCCTTAGTTTTTTTTTTCATTTAATTAAAGATCTCACACCTCAAGATCTCATGACAGAGTGAAACGACTGAGAATAAAGTATATGGAACTGTCAATGGACACTTACCATACAAGACCTATTTCAAATGCACAACTACTGATGAATGTCGGCTCACAGACAGATTGCAGTAACAAAAATATAAAAAAAAAAAAAAAAAAAAAAAAAAAATTTAATTAACTTGATTGTCGGAGAACACAACTAACATATTGCTTTGCTGTATAAATGTTAGTTACTCTTCCTTATCAAATCCCAAGTCGACTTTATTAGAGTGTAAGATAGAGAAGCCCGCGCCAAGCAAAGAAACGGACCCAGCAAAAGAACAATGATAAGTAAGTAAGTATGACAATAAAATTGGCAACAATGATGTGTGCCCCCACAATATGCCTAATGCATCTGAATCTGCCATAAATCTGCCATGTCGGCAACTCCAATGAGTCAAAACAAAGCAGATCTTAATGACCCCCCAATAAACAATAAACCGGAATTACTTCAAGTAGCTCCCGTAAGTCAACTAACACGACTTCAAGGTGAAGGAAGATCATCTTGAAACTCCTCATTTGTAATAGAGTAAATATTGCAAAGACACCGCGCTCGAGAAGAAACCATATAAAAATTAAAATATTATGATAGGAGAAGGAGCTAAGATTACAATTGAGAAATGGAAATAGTAATATTGCGAGCGCGAGGCTTAGTACTAGTTAAGTGATAAGATAATACCCAACTCGACATTAATGAGAGCCAACAGACGTCAATAATGTTAACTATCCACATAGACAATGACAACTGACAACCTGCACGTACGCCCATCTCACCCTTTCACAGCGCCAGTGCCTTCAGCAGGGTAGGCTCGCACTCTTACACTTTTGATAAATTTTACACTACTAAAAACTATTTTTTTTTTCAGATACAATTATACGTTTTTCACTGTAGCTCCGCCTCGGTAACTCGGTGGTGAAGGAAATCAATCACCTAATGCAGCAACAGACTTGCATGATCGACCGTTTAACCGTTGAGGCTGCCCGCGGCTCGGATTAAATGTAAAACTGTAGGTTCCTTCCCTTACCTTTCGTACGTAGTAGGGTTTAACTCGTCCGCATTGTTACCACCGACCGAATGAATGAATTTGGCGGCCGGCTAGGTGCACCTTCACATTATGTTTAAGGCACGACCTAAGGGAGGCACTGACGTGGCACCAAGTTCACCCGGTGTTATGGGCTGACATCACGGATATTGTAGGTGATGTAGCCAACTGTGTCAGTTTAAATAAAAAAAATAAAAAATAGGCGGAAATAAGACTTAAACCATGTTACCCGAGCACTGATGGAAAAAAATATTTTTTTCACTACGAATGTAGGGAAAAATATTTCATCTCATCTCACTATCTCACTAATATCATCTAATCTCATCTCATCTCACTAATATCTCACTTCTCACTAATATCTCACTAATATCATAAATGCGAAAGTATATTTGTTTGTTTGTTTGTTCCTCTTTCACGTCTGAACGGCTGGACGGATTTTGACGAAACTTCATATAGGGGTAGTGTATATCCCGGAGTAACATAATTAAAAAGAAAAGTGGTAAGTGCGAGTCGAGGTCGCGTAGAGAGGGTTCCGTACCATTCCGTTTTCTGTGAGCTTAGGATTTTCGTTTAGGTTTTCCTGTAAAATATCTCACATAATATTATAAACGGAGAGAAAGGGAGGGAGGGGAGGGGAGGGGGATGGGTGGGGCAAGGGGAGGGATGGTGGAGGAGAAGAGGGAGGGAGTTTGTTTATTGTCAGTAAAATATTATGTTGATTTTAGGATAATGTTTCTGCCAAATCAAAACAATCTCACGTGTCTGAAATTTATTTACCCTAGATATCAGATGGAGAAGGAGTTGGTAGGAAGGGAGGGGTGGAAGGGAGAACGGGTGGAGGGAAGTAAGGGGGAGGTAGGGAGGGAGGGAGGAAGAGGGAGAGGGAGAGGGAGATGGAGGGGGAGATGGAGGGGGAGAGGGAGAGGAAGAGGGAGAGGGAGAGGGAGATGGAGGGGGAGAGGGAGAGGGAGAGGGAGAGGGAGAGGGAGAGGGAGAGGGAGAGGGAGAGGGAGAGGGAGAGGGAGAGGGAGAGGGAGAGGGAGAGGGAGAGGGAGAGGGAGAGGGAGAGGGAGAGGGAGAGGGAGAGGGAGAGGGAGAGGGAGAGGGAGAGGGAGAGGGAGAGGGAGAGGGAGAGGGAGAGGGAGAGGGAGAGGGAGAGGGAGAGGGAGAGGGAGAGGGAGAGAGAATCATGTATTATCATATTTGAATTTAAATCGGATTTGCTGTTAAATCGAGTCTACAGCGAGCGAAGCCGCGGGCAATAGCCGCGGATCTAGTAAATCTAGTTAGGAGATTTATTTAACACCTTTCCAAAGTAGTAAAATATTTTTTTTTCTATGTTTGTCAATTAAATAAAGATCAATACCTACATAACATACTTTTTTCCTGTTTTTATAACTTTACTAATAGCTCAACAATTTCGTTTCAAGTTGACCTTTGAATATTCGTTACAACATGTTTTTAGGTTACCGTATCCCGTACCAAAGCCTATTACTAAGCCTACGCCGTCTGTCTGTCTGTCCGTCCGTCTGTCCGTCGGTCCGTCCGTCCGTCCGTCCGTCCGTCCGTCCGTCCGTCCGTCCGTCCGTCCGTCCGTCCGTCCGTCCTTCCGTCCGTCCGTCCGTCCGTCCGTCCGTCCGTCCGTCCGTCTGTCTGTCTATCTGTCTGTCTGTCCGAGGGCTGTATCTCTTGAACCGTAATAGGTAGTCTGTTGTAAAAAATTAAGGGGGGTTCCCATACAAAACACGTGTTTTTTTCAATGTTATTTTGTGGTGTGAAACCTCGGTGCGCGAGTTCGACTCGCACTTGGCCGGGTTTTTTCTTTGTTTCTGGTGTTTAGTGAGAGATGGTAGTTGCAGATTTTTATTTTTACGTGCACGCGTGTTCATGGCTTCTGGGGATTGATTGATTGAGGTAAAATATTTCGTAAAAATATATCATTTTAATATTCATGCCCACGCTAAAATAATCCGTAGTCATTTACATCCATGCCCCCAAAAGTTGTTAACTCGCGTGCACATAGTAATTTGTTCCTATTGCTACCTAACCTATTAGTTTAGTACTAAGTTTAGATTATTTTATTATGTAAGATTTTAATTTTTGTTCCTTTCCTTTCCTAAATAAGAGGTACCAAACCAAATAATACAAAATAGTGATTGTGGTGCAATAAAAATATCACAGATTAAAAATTTTGTTCTTTTTAAATTAAATTTCAACAAATTTCACCAGTTTTTATAAAAAGACTCGAGACCCGAGAAACCTCGAGAAATTGGCCTCGAGAATTCTCGAAACTCGAGAAAAAAAAAGATCGAGAAATCAGAAACCCTAGATGTGAGACATTTTGATAATAACTTTGAAGACTTGTTGTCATTTGGCAACGACAAATAGTCCACGGTGGATAATTTGTAGTTGTCCTTGTGTTTGTAATTATTAGATTTGTGGTATATATTTATTTGAAATAACTGAAAGAACTTATAGATAATAACGAGAAAATTAAAACTTAAACTAACCTAAAACATAACTAAACTAAAAAATTCATTTCATTAAGCGGTTTTGCTCATGGGATAGTGCCAAGGATGCCGGCTGCGTTCCCTCTCAGGATTTCCAGCCTTATCCTTTGTTTATCTCGTGGGTCGTGGCTGTCGTCCCCTCCGACCATGAGATGAAGGTTTCAATGCCGAAGGCCACAAACCAATAATTAGAAGTAATATTTTTATATTTTTTGTGCTTTTTTTTGGCTGCAGCCTCCGCTGCCACATCACGGACGATAGGGCGAGGACAGATGGTGGCACAGATGGTGTTGACACATGTTGCGTCCCAGATTAGCGACCTTCCTGTCTTCCATAGGACAACTGTCATGACATCGGGGCGCTTTCCATCCTCACGGCACAGACCTGGTGGTTCTAGGATACTCGGGAATTTGATGGAGACCAGACCTCTTTTGAGGATATCATTTAATGCATGATGTCGAGCGTACCGGCCTGCCGTTTAGGCACAGCTAAGTCCGTGGTAGCCTAACGGGTCGGCAGTGGCTCCACACACGCATGTATGGGATTCATATATTTTACACCCAAGTCTGGGTGCTATTCCAATGCGAAGGGAATCTGGGTCGATTGAATAGTCGAGATAGGATAGCATGCATCAAGCAATTAAGTTATTAGATTAATTAATTATAACATTCTGATTCAACAACATTTTATAGAATTGTTTAATAACTGAATTATTTTTGTTTAGTGATTTTGTTTTAATGTAGTATTTACTTCAATGACCTTGTTTTTATAGAAATTGTAAGTAATTCCAAACAAAAAAAACTTTTTTTTGCTTAGGTACCTACCTATGTATTAGCAAAGTAAACTATAGTTTCACTCACAGATCATCATATTAGTAGAGCTGATGCCCAGGTAGTCGAGGAAGCCGTCGGTGCCATACACGAAGAGCGCGCCCAGCAGGAAGCCGGCGGAGACAGGCAGGAAGGCGAACCGACCATTCTCCCCGTACAGCTCCGAGTCCTGGCACATCTTGATGGCTGGCTCCAGCAGCGACCAGTATGACGCCGCCGTCATCACACCCGCCGCGAACCCCAGCGACACGTCCAGCAGCTTGCGCTGGTCACACCACATACAATAACTACCAGAACTCACTCATAAAAAAGGGGTGAACCAACTGATAATTTTTATAAGTAATCAGAAACCCTTTCCCTACACTCGGCTCTAAAAGGTGAATTTGTATAGGTACTGAGACAGTAGTACCTTTCGCACGGGCAAAATCATGAGGTAAAAAAATTACAGGCGCATTTGAAATTAATTGAATTTGAACCCATTAGAATGGTAATGCTGATAAATAGATAGGCTAAAGAGGAATAAAACTATGTGGACTAATCGGCACTGAAATATTTGTCAGAGTGTGGCTATGTGAACGGAGCCACAGAATACAAGATGTTAGAAGTAATGTAATAAAAACCTGTTTTCCTCTAATGAAAACTACACAGCCAGCGCCTAGGGCTGTCATTCCCCATGTGAAGAGGGTGCCCAGGAGGGCTTGCGTCACGGCACCGTAGCCCTCAATCATTTTACCGCGTTCAACTCTCTATCTCCGACACGTGTCAGCAGCGCATCACCGCACGCCTCACAGCTCCAATTCAACTCAGACTTCGTAAATCACTGACGGAGTCAGCGAAACCTAGCCAGCGCAGCAAGTCGACTACCCTACCGCCGACCGCCACAACACACAACACGCGCACGGCAGCATCACAGATTGGAGCATGAGTGTTGACATAAACTGCGTTCCATTACATCGCATTCATAGACCTCTTTGTCTGCTTGTGGTTTATAAATCTACATGTATAAAGAAGAAGGCACTTAAAATATGACAAAATTAAAATTCGTGGTCCTCACACAAAATACAACTGGCCAAGAGTGACAGCTGACACTGACAGCTATTGATCGTCGCGTGAAGAAGAGCGTCTCTTTGTAGTAAGCACCTGACAATTAACTTTTTTTTCACGGAAAAGCAGGATTATGTTTTGTATCTATAGCATAGCCATTTCTTTTTTTTTTTTCAACTTTAAACGAAATATACTTTATTTCAGCCAACTAGGGCCATACAGTGAACAAGAAACTATAAAAACATAATGAAAACTCAAACTAAACAATATTAAAATAGTTATCAAAAGAATCTAGGTACCTAGCACACTTGCGGCATTTCCCCGCTGGATGGCAAGGCTAACTCGTTGGATGAAGTAAGCCTTCGATTGCGGGACACCAGTTACATCGACTAGAAGCTTCCCGAGCTTCTTCAGGAAACTCCTGGCACCAGAACTCCACGGACCGAGCGTCTCTACTGCAAAAGCAACAAAGTGAAAACTGTCGGCAAGATCACCGTATTTATTGCGTTTGAGGTCCTCTGCCCTGTTCGCGGCAGCCCCGGCTGCCCTAGAGGTCCCCTGAATGTAAATAGGGGCTAACGTATCCACGCAAGTGGCATCCCACATCAAAGACTTACCCTCAGCCCACGGAACCAGAGATATCAGGGGTATAGAAACAAAGTTAGTAAAGTCCAACATACTCCAAAAATAAGATTTGAATGGCAACACTTTCCTTTCTGTATTTGCATTGACCCCAAAAAATTGTTTGGTTCCCAAGTTGGTTATGTCCGCTTAGATTTTAATTTAAAATTCGACCTTAGAAACAAATCTGGTTAAGTCCTACGACTTTGAATTCCAAATTGCGAAAAGTCCATATCCTCCAATAGGAAGCCTCCTTTTGCCTCACGGTTTTAATGGCCGCCCATGCATTTTTTCTTGTTCACGTTGCGGAAATAATTTCAATTTGAAAAGGAAAACCTTTGTTTTGGAAGAATATTGATGGTTCCAAGGGAAGATGGAAAGCCATCCTAAAAGGGTCGATAAAAACCAAGCGCGGAAACGAACTTCACAACCCGAAACTTGGAAGAAGAACATCGCCAAGAATCAGAGGTTATTTTGACAATTTGCCAGTGCCGTATCTTTGTTTACTCATTTCTCTTTTAAGGCAGTGCCAAACCTTGGGGGATCTTACTTAGGTCCAGCAGTAAACACCTTTCGACTGAAATGATGATAATGATTGCTCTTTGTTTGTCAACTGACTTCTAAAAAAAGGAGGAGGTTCTCAGTTCGTCTGTACGTTTTTTGTTTTGTGTGTATGTTACTCGATTTCTCCGCCAAGTGTCAACCGATTTTAATGATTATTTTTTTTATGAGTAGGTTATATCTCAGGGGTGGTCCTTTAATACATTTTATGAAAGATTACCACCCCTAAGAGTAAGAAATTAAGGGATGAACAGGCTTATTTGAATTTTACCCACTTCCCGTCAACCGATTTTTATTACCAAAAAGAGTGAAATAAAAAAACTGTTTTAAAAATTCATTTCAAACCCTAAAAAGTATTCAATAATATTTTGATTCACATTCGCACCCTTGAGTAGAAGACGGTACAAAAGCACACCTGAAAATTTATAGATGGACCTCTTTTGTGCTTTTGTACCGCCCGACCCGAAATGCTTCACTCTTTGTTTTTTTTCTTCATAATAGCTAATTAATTTAAAAAAAAGCCAAGAAAATAAAATGTGGAATTTTTAAAATACAAAATTAAGGTTTTTTAAGGTATTATTTGTTCAAGGTTGTTTTTAGTCAAAGATTAAGTTTAGACATACGAGTACATTGTTTGTAATGATGAGCTTTTAAGAAACAAATAATGGAGGTACCGTTTACCAGAATACGGCCCTGACCAGCAAGTTGGTAACAAATTAAGAAAAGTCCCTACCATTCATTTACAAACTAAGGTAAGTCCATAAATTGGAAACAAAGTTGGTTAAGTCCCTCTTTGATTAAATATTTTACGCAAATGTATTAAATTTACCGTATAAATCAAGTTATAATTGAATAAAGTATTTTTTTCTATATTTAAAAAACAATACTCCTAATTGAAATCATAACTCAGAAGTAAAATAATCGTTTTTATTGTTTACTGAAAATTTTGGTTTCATGGACGTAACCACATTTGTTTCTATACCCCTGATATGCCGTCAGGCCTCTTGCCATCCCGCCGGGAATAGCCGCAAGGTTCCTGGATGCACGGAATATGTACAGTTTGAAGGGTAGTTTTTATAATATAATTTAAATTATGATACCCATTTCTTGTTTTTTCATTCTTCTTCCATTTGCATTTGTTGCAACTCGAAAAAAAAAAATGCAGGAGCAGAACCACAAAACACTGCTTTTAGAAAAGACTTAGCCTGCGGAAATCAAAACTAGAGCCAAAAATAAAACAAATAAATTTCACAAAAAAAAATTCATACAAAATGGCGACTTCCGCGAATTTATTTTCAATAGCGACTTAGGATTGCCTCTTCTCCGGCGCTGCAGGAAGTTCAGCCCCGCAGTCCTTGCGTAACACAGCGCAGGCACCCATGCTCGCCTCCGCAGCTTCGGCTTTTTGACCAGCAGCCTCAGCCCCTCCGGCTCACACGGGTGCCTGCGCTTTGTTACGGCGGACGGGTGCTGCACTCCCTCCGCGCCTTCGGCTTATAAAAACACTCTAGGGAATAGCCACACTAACAGGTTATGTCGGGGCGGTTTTTTTTTTATTGACAGCACGACATTAGCGCGGTGGATTTAGTTTTTCCGCAAAGTATGTTACTTACCCCCATTGTCCTTTCAAATGTTGTCAACACACCCCTTATCTACACAATACAATACACCATTCTGTACGACGAACGACGAACTTGTTTCGCTTCTCGACTTTCGTTATATGCGTTGTGCTTGTGCGTGGCAATAATGCGATTCCGCTATCGACATAGCAACATAGCGACATACCGAAAAATGAAATATCGACTTTTATTATCAAAAACTGGCAACATTAATCTGTCAAGTTTGTCCAATGTCGCCGGCCTAGGATTTTGAGGTGTATTTTTTTTTTGTTCTCGCTAAAACTTAGTGCTTTCTTTCCTCCTTGCTTCGATTGAAATGTCGCGTCTATGGGTAATAGTGGTTGCTGCTCCATTTATTTGCCTGGATCTCTTGGTACATTCCGAAGGTTCAATAGCTACAGAAAATACTTTGAAAGTTTTAGATGCAAGGGACACTTGTAAAAAACTCAGTCTTTCGGAACAGGAAATGAAAAGGCGTCGAGATGAGTGCGAAAACACGGAAATTAAAAAACCTGCAGGAAACTGGTCCTTGGGGCTGGCCGATTCTATAAACAACCCCGAGCTTGTAGTGAAGAAGGCTGGCAATATTGTCGTTATTACGGACAAATTCCCCAAGGCTCAGTTTCATTATCTAGTTATACCGGAAGAAAACATCACAAGTATTTTCAAGTTGAATGAGAGTCACACGAGCATGCTGGAGCGGTTTGGGGAGTTGTTTGAGGAGTTGCGCGGGGAGCACTGCGGCGTGGAGCTTCGTGCGGGGTTCCACGCGGTGCCCAGCATGCAGCGTCTGCACATGCACGTCATCAGCCGAGACATGGTGTCGCCCTGTCTCAAAACCAAAGCACATTGGAATAGTTTCACCACAGGCTTTTTCATTCCACACCAAGGTGGGTTTCAATAAGTCTTCAAGGAAGAAATAGAGGCGCAACATAATTTACAATGTCACATCACATTGACACTAGCCCAAAAATCTCTTTGCACTAGCCACACATTATGAATGTATGGAGTTAGACAATATTGAGAACACTTTCGTGTGACCACGATGTGACAAAGGACATTGGGCAGATCTGACAGGGTCATGGTGTGGTTGCGGCCAGAAACAAAGTTAATTATGTAGTTCAAGAATATATACTATACTAGGATTTATACAAAGAGATTAAAAGGGTTTAAAGAGATTAAAAGAGATTAAGGCTCACTTGCACCAACACGAGTTTAAAGTTAAGTAGCGAGTTATGGATTTAAACGCGGTTCACACGTACAACGGGTGCTAGTTTAACGAGTTAAACTGGTTTATATATTAAATTTGTGTTGGTGCAAGACGAGCTAAGAGATTAAGAGGGTGGGTTTAATGTCTTTGGATTTATATTATATATAAATCCTAGTGCACGACACTCACGAGAAATATTGAATTTTTTGCCATTTATATATTTATTCATTTATTTTAGACAGGCAGCCTTGGCTGATAACTATGTCTAAATCCAGTTACAATTTGTTGTTTCTGTCATTATCTTGGATAATTTATTTATTTAATTATCGTTCTTGAGCACTCTTTTTGAGAGTTATGTTTTATTTGTTAGATATTTATATAGTCTATTTTTGAATTGGTTGGTAACTACAACAACCCGTCCGAAATATCTGCGGACCTGACCGAATGCACATTTTCAGATTATTATTATAGTTTTTATTTTCTGGGATGTAGAATGCAGCTTTTTAAATTAAAGTAGGTATAAAAAAGATATTACAATAAAATGTTTCTCGTTTTATTTGTTTGCTGACCCTCCAGTTTGTATGACGTCATTTGGTCAGGTCCGCAGATATTTCGGATGGGTTGTAAGTGCGCTAATTACTTCCTCTTCTTATTATTTCACTTTGAAATTGTTTTTCTTTATAAGCAGTAATGATATAATATTAGCAGCTAATAATGGTAGGTGACTGAACACAAACATGCGTGCCCTTCATTCGAAATAATAAGTTTTGCTCCCATCGGACACAATTTAACGCCCGCACTTCATGCCCTCTTCCCGGCAAGCTCCCCTTGCCCCTTACCAGGTGGTAGGCTCAAATTGTAGCCGACTGAGTCTGGGTGTCCGACGGAACTATTGCTTCAAGTTAAAATTTACCAAACATGCAATTAATAAAGACATTTTTCTGATTTAATGTACTTCTTGTGTTTCACCTTCACTATTTGGAACCGGTGTAAAACTGGTTTCTTTCCCAGTAACACTCAAATTGTAGCCCACTGGGTTGATACCACCGTACTGGATGAAATATGAAAGGTAGCATAGTGGCCTTGGCTGTGTTCTCACAATACATTGTGAGGAAATTTACCATAATCCGTAATGGGATAAATACATTTATTAAGGTGGAAAATATTGATGGTCACCGATATTTGGGCATAATTTTGTAAGTGTGGTTATTCGGTATGTCTACTTGTGAAATACAGTAAAGTAGTACGGTACTTCAAGGTGGCTATTATGAGGCAGTACTTTAGGTGAGAGGAGGAGGTATTAAGTTCTAGCGACATTATCCCCCCTTTTCACTCCGTACTCCCCCCTAGATCAATTTCCGCGCCTCCCCCTTCAATCAAGCTTGTACATCTGTATACTCTTGTTGTTTTTAGACATTAAATATTATTTCACAAATTAAATTATTTACAATATTTCTACTTGTTTCAGATTTATTGAAAGAACTGAGAGACAATGGTCGAATAAGTCGCATATCGGAAGAGAAGCATAAATCTTTGCTGGCAACTCCCCTCAAGTGCAACCGGTGTGATTTTATCCCAAAAAATATGCCACAACTGAAAGAACATTTACTCACGCACCTCTAGTTCTGAAAACATAGAAAATTATAAAATAAATAAATTACTATGTATATACCAAGGGTCCCAAAATGTTTTTATTTAAGAATAAGATTCCCTCAAATGTTAAAATGGTTTTGCTCCTTCCTTGACTTATTAGTAATTTCTAAGAATGTCTCTTATGTATACAACGTTTCCCAAAACTCAACGTCAAGCGGGAACCAGGGAGTAGGCTAGTTTATGACTACCCAGGGGAAAAAAAATCTGAATCATTTGTTTTTGTGATATGAGCATTTTTGAAAAACGTTGAATATTTACATCTCGTACAACATTTTTAGGTACTACTTACGACTACAAATTTGCAAATTTGCATTTGTATATAAGGTTAGCTTGTAAAGATAGCAGCATGAAATTAAAACGGCCTTTTGTGCGCCATGTTTTTATAAAGTAAATTTTGATTTAATTTTACTTCGTATTACAATTTTATTGAAGATTTATGAAGCTATAAAAATAAACTTCATTTAACATGCCTGAATTTTTGCAACTGTTTCGATATGTAGGTTGTCTCCGATAAAGTGGACTGTATTTTAATTTAAGGAGTTCATGGAACTGTCCGACCAAAACATCTAATGGATAAGGTGTAAACTCACCCGAACGCGAGGGTCCACCTTCCACCAGCTGCTCCTGGTAGACCAGATCCGTTGTCAGGCTGCTCCAGCCTGCCGTTCCGTATTGGTCATGAAAGTCCGATCACCACCGTGAAGTCACCACGCCACAGAACCACCGAGCACAGTGAAATGTTGCCTTCCGAACCGCGCTACCACATCAGCACGCAGCATCCGACCGAGCCGAGAGCGATCCTCTTTGCCGAGAGCGATCTCCGAGACGTCCTTCTTGACAGACCGCCGAGGACGGAACCCTAGTTGTCCGCCTTACCGCTAGGGCGCGACACCATCGCGCCGAGATACATTTACAGCAATATACAAAAGAGGTTTTGGCCGAAACATCCCCCCCCTCAAGCAAGGCCTAGCCTGGCTTAAAAAACCCCTAAAAACCTAAGATTACATAGGTGACCTACATAATTTTGACACGGGTCGAGTCAAGATACCGTGCTGAGTCCGGACTTCAGCTACCCGAACTATGCCGTCCTTACCCGGTAATAATTTTGTAATTCTACCGCGATTCCACTTAAGTGGCCCGAAATTATCTTCCTTAATCAAAACCAACTCATCGACTTTAGGAGGAACTGTAGTCGATGTCCATTTAAGACGCTGTTGTAGTGTGTGAAGGTTCTCACTATGCCACCGTGACCAAAAATGTTGCGAGAGCTTTTGAAGCAACTGAAACCGTGATAACCGATTTATCCTGACATCCTGATATGGATACTCCGGCAATGCAACGAGAGGCTGCCCAATGAGATAGTGGCCGGGAGTCAAGATCTCCAGATCCATAACATCGCTACTGAGTGGACTCAATGGTCTACTATTTAGTACCGCTTCCACCTTCGTAAAGAACGTGGCCAATTCTTCAAAAGTGAGCTTTTGCTCACCGATTACTCGTTTGAAGTGTGTTTTCGCAGACTTCACCGCCGCCTCAAAGAGACCCCCCATATTTGGGCTAGATGGTGGGTTGAACAACCACGTAATACCTTTACCCATAAGTTGTCTTTCTAGCAGTCCGTGATTATCCCTTAGGAATATATACAGCTCCCGTAGGTGCTTATCCGTCCCTGTGTAGTTTGTGCCACAATCTGAGCGCACAAGCGAGGGTAAGCCTCGTCTGGACACAAACCGTGTGAAGGCTGCTACGAAGGCTTCCACCGATAAGCTAGAGACTAGCTCTAAATGAACACACTTGACCGCTAGACAAACAAACACACAAAGATACGCCTTAATAATCTTCGCGTTCCGCAGAGGGCTAGTTTTGATGTAAAATGGCCCGCAAAAATCCGTACCTACTCCGAGGAAAGGCCTAATGCCTTTGACCCTGTCCGAGGGTAAATCTGCCATATAGGGCTGCTCCGGACGCGCCCGTAATCGATAACATGATATACATTTAAAAACAACATGTCTTACTGCACGTCGAGCCGACATTATCCAAAATTCCCGTTGAATTATGGCCATCAAAGTGTTTGCACCGACATGGCAGTGAACCTTGTGAAGATGTTCTATTAACATTTCAACAAACCGACCGTTCCGAGGTAACAAGATGGGATGTCTCGCACCATAAGGCAAATCCGAATGCCTGAGTCGACCGCCGACTCGTAAGATACCGTAATCATCCATAAAAGGACTTAACCGCCGAACCGAATTCCGAATTTGTTTATTAGATTTTAACATTAATATTTCATCGTGGAAATATTCCGATTGAACCGACCGAACCAAATACATGAGAGCGTCCCGTCGCTCTGACAATGTAATATTAGGCCCAGAACCGAGTTTCTGAGCCACCGTATAACCATTTTTTCGTAAAACCGAATTACGAAGATTCGTAATAAACCGTAGAACATAAGCCGTAATATTCAGTATTTTTTCAAATGAACTATATTTGTCCAAGATAAAACCGCCGAGTGAATTAACAGTAACCGTAACCATGACCGTAGACCGTAAACCAGGAAGTGTATCTTCCGTAGTATTATAAACCGATAAATCGAGAGGCCAGTCCTCCCGCCGTTGTCTTAACCAACCTGCACCCCACCACAGGTCGTGGTGTGGCAGCTCCGCCGCCGAGATTCCGCGTGACGCGACGTCAGCGGAATTGAGTTCACTCGGTACATATCTCCACCGAATTTGAGATTTAGATTGACTTATTTGTGTAACCCGATTTCCTTCAAAAACCTGTAGTTTATGAGGTGGCGTGTGAAGCCATGCCAAAACTATCGTACTGTCGCACCAGCCGATAATATCGTCGAAAACAATGGTTTCATCCAAAGACGAAACCACGTGATTGATGAGTTTGGTCAAGAGGGCAGCACCGTTCAGCTCCAGCTTAGGTATTGTCTGCTTGGTCTTCAGCGGGGCCACCCGAGACTTGCCCATGACCAGCTGGACGGTGACCACTCCTTGACTGTCCTCCGAGCGAATGTACACGACGGCCGCGTAATCTACCGACGAGCCATCGCTAAAACCGTTAATTATCCGTAAACACATAGTTAAATTAATCATCTCTAAATTATCTAATACCGAAATAAAATCAATCCAGTTATTTTCAATATCCGTGGGCACAAGAGTGTCCCAGTCTACTTTCTGAGTAGATTCACTGAGCACCCGTTGCAACAATAATTTACCCTTGAATAATACTGGGCAGGCCCAGCCGAGGGGATCATATAACCGTGAAATAGTTGAAAGAATAATTCGCCTAGTAATTTTTTCCGTCTGATTTAAATTTAATTTATAAGTGAAACCGTCCGAGTCAGGGTTCCATTGGATACCCAAAATTTTAATAAAACCGGGTCCGTCCGATTGATCAAATTTGCGAGGTATTTCACAAAAATCATCAGGCAGGTCTGTTAATAATTCTGTACAATTCGAAGACCATTTACGTAACTCATAAGCACCTGAGCTCATGAGCTCGTTTAACTCCGCCATAATCTCCTTCGCTTCTACCAGCGAGTCCGCGCCGCCGCATATATCATCAACATAACTATTATTCTTCAGCAATTTAGCTGCCCGAGGAAATCTATATTGTTCATCACTAGCCAGTTGATGAAGACACCGAATCGCAACAAAGGGACTAGACTTTAAACCGTAAGTATTTGTGTTCAACTCGTAAACACATATGGACTGGGATGGTGAGTCACGCCATAGGATCAGTTGGTACCTCCTGTCATCAGGATGGATCCACGTCTGCCTGAACATCATCTTCACGTCTGTGGTGAAGACCACACGATGCCACCGAAAATTAATAATAATAGCCGTTATGTCGTTTTGTAATCGTTCCCCGGAGTATAAGCAATCATTCAACGATACACCGCTATTTGTTTTTACGCTGCCGTCAAAAACCACCCTAATTTTACTTGAATCACCTGATTTAAAAACACCATGATGAGCCAAAAAATAATGTTCTTGACCAGAATTTATATCAAATTTTGAAACTGACATGTGTCCGAGATTGATGTATTCATTCATAAATGTAATATATTTTTCACCGAATTCCGGCTGACGTTTTATTCGTCTTTCCAAATTGACAAATCTGCTCATCGCTGTATTATAGGAGTCACCCAGTTTCACGTGATCACCAACAATAGGTAAACGAACCGTATATTTACCATCCGGGCCGCGTGATGTACCGGCGACAAACATTGCCTCGCACTCTATATCCGAAGGATCCGATATTTTAGCCATAGGAGGCTCTTCCGTTTTCCAAAACCTCTCAACCGCTTCTGTGAGAGAAACACCGCTGAAATGGTTATTATTTTCCGTTAATAGTTGCGGCTGAACGACTGACTCACTATCACCGATCGGGCCCATAATTACCGAGTCAAAAATAGTACCCAAGGCATAAGGGCCATTAGGACCTAACTGTATTTTAGAACCGTCTAAAATAATTCCGAGTACATCCGCACCGAAAATAACATGCATGTTACTTAACATGTAAACCTAAAATAAAAGTTTATCCGCTCATATGAAATGTTTAAAACTAGACGGTAGGCCGGTAGCCCCTAGTAGTTATGCGTTCCGATATGGTGAACGCACGCGAATGTCCTGTGAGGTAGAGTAGCCTGCTCTACCTCTGCCGCCACCGCCGCCGCCGCCGTCGCCGAGCTCAGCATCGCGACGCTGTGGTGGTTGCGCACCTGTCCTAGGTTCCATTTCCCGCCCGTAATGTTCGTCCGAGTTCCGTCGAGGTTCATTCCTAGGCGAGAGACGATTTTGAGAACCGGAAAAAGTACAAATAATTTTGTTGTGTCCGTAACCATTGCACAGTGTGCACTGAACCTCCAGATGATCGCACCGAGCCGCCGTGTGATCACCGAAACATTTAAAACACAGCCGGTTTTTACGAACAAAATCTTTTCGTTCGTTAGTATTCTCCCGCCTGAATTTATAGCATTCCGTAATCGTGTGCCCTGAAATTGAACAAAAGGCACACTTCCGCGATGTCTCTGCGAGATGCACTGCAGTTGTGCCGCGCGCTCCGCCACCACCGCGCGCTCCGCCTCCGCCGCGCGCTCCGTCGCCGACGCGCGCTCCGCCACGCGCGCCGCCTCCGGAGCCACTCGGGTTCCGGACCGTGTCCGTATTCGCTTCTAGTTCCGAAGACAGGGAGGAGGTGTCTAGTAGTCTGCACTCCTCTTGAAGAAACGATATGAATTGCTCAAACGTGGGCAATTTCTTTGGATCCGTGCCGTGCGATTGCTCGAACCGAGTTTTTATGTTCAGTGGAACCTTATTCACACTGATGTGGAGCAGAATGTAACTCCATTCTTTCACCGGGAGACCGAGATTTTCGAGCGAACGCGTCGATTCTAACAGAGGATTTAATAATTGGGTGCGCAAGCACTGCCGTGTAACATTTGGTAGATGTAAAATCCGTGAAATGTGTGTGTCCGCCAGTAGCCGAATATTCTCATATCGGCCTTTCAGTATTTCCAGTGCGATATCAAAACTCGCGTCCACCATTGCCAGATGACCGATGAGGCCCTTTGGTTCACCAGTTAAGCTGGTGAGCAAATAGTGAAACTTTTCCGTGGCTGAGATATCCGTTCGCGACTTCACGAGCGAAGAGAATAGGCTTATAAAACCTGTCCAACCAAACGCGTTTCCATCGTACGTAGGCAAGTTTATTGGCGGCAGTCTCGCTACTCGCCCGCCCTCCGAGGGTTCCGTTGGACGATCGTCCTTGAAGCTGAAGCTGGCCGCTTCCATCTCGTTATACCACAGAGTTGCTTCCTCATATTGAGCGTCGTAGCTCCCAGTCACTTCCTCGTCAGTGTGCGCGATGAGAATATTCTCATAAGCATCCGTGAACTTGGAGTAATGATCCTCCAGTTTCCGTAATCTAGCCGTAATTACCGGAGTAGATTGCAATTGCCCTTTCACCATCTCAGCCGTAGCCTTTAGCCACGTGTACTCCAGTTTAAACCGTACTTCCAAAGCTCTCGCCATTGTGGTATCTAAAATAAACCGAAATTACAAAGTATGAGGTGTTACCTACAAACACCTCCGAATAATAATTGTTTACAAACGAAACAAACCGCGTAAGAAACCGACCGAGAAATATAACACTGTCATTGCCGAGTGCCAACTGACTGTGTTCGATTTTCAAATCGAAATATTATCTACCGGTCTAGATAATTATTCCAGGCAACATACAAATTAAAAACCGAAAGAGAAAAATAAAAAACTAGGAATTATTTTCCCAGCCAGTATCAACCGACCGTATTTAATATTCTATCTAGGCGACCGACCGAAAGTACCATGTGAATGCAATAGATGGCACGACTGAGGCGAACTAAATTTTTCCGAATAAATGCCATTACCTATCAAACTAGAAAATTTTGAAAAACCGAGATGCCTACCTACTCACCTAGATTTAGACCTACATAATGTATGAACACCTAACCGAAAGGGCTGATTCCGATTTCAATAACGCGACAATATTTCGCGAACCGTATCCGTCTCGAAGGACCAAAAGTATGTCTCCGATAAAGTGGACTGTATTTTAATTTAAGGAGTTCATGGAACTGTCCGACCAAAACATCTAATGGATAAGGTGTAAACTCACCCGAACGCGAGGGTCCACCTTCCACCAGCTGCTCCTGGTAGACCAGATCCGTTGTCAGGCTGCTCCAGCCTGCCGTTCCGTATTGGTCATGAAAGTCCGATCACCACCGTGAAGTCACCACGCCACAGAACCACCGAGCACAGTGAAATGTTGCCTTCCGAACCGCGCTACCACATCAGCACGCAGCATCCGACCGAGCCGAGAGCGATCCTCTTTGCCGAGAGCGATCTCCGAGACGTCCTTCTTGACAGACCGCCGAGGACGGAACCCTAGTTGTCCGCCTTACCGCTAGGGCGCGACACCATCGCGCCGAGATACATTTACAGCAATATACAAAAGAGGTTTTGGCCGAAACATAGGTATACAAAATTATGAATGTTTAAACATATTCTCAAAGTTTATTTTATACTTTTTGTTTCATACAAAGAATCTCAATATCTGATTTTTTGACGAAGGTAATCAGTCAAGGTTTATAATGGAACCCAGTTCTAAAAATAGAGAGCGTTCCAACTAAATCTTCCCTTCGCCGTTATGTTGGCTCCACTGCCAGTGTCACTGTCAGTGCTTAAATTCCTGTTACCAGATTGTGAAGATTATATTACCTTATAATGTAATCGGTATTTACCGTATAATAAATACGAGAAATACTGATAATTACGGGTAAATCTGTACACATAGCAACCCTCAACGCTGTTTTGACAGATAGACAGTGGAGCCAACATAACGGCGAAGGGAAGATTTATATGGAACACTCTCTATTTTTAGAACTGGGTTCCATTAAAAACCTTGACAGATTGATTGCACTGTTTTGTTGCCAAAAGAAAAATAATAAAATACACCAGATTACTTACATAAAGCCAACAAATGTACCTTTCTCGCCCTGTTAATACTGTTCATATCCTAGCTATCCTTTTTAGGTTTCCATACCAGTACAGAAGCCTATTACTAAGTCTAAGCTGTCCATCTTTCTGTCCAAGGGATGTTATCTTTTGAACCGTAATAGCTAGTCGGTTGAAGACTATGTGTTATTATGGCTGATATAAAAAAAATTTTATTAATTGATTTAGTCTTTTGTCAACTGGAAGGTCAAGAGGCTTGCCATAGAAGAAAAAAAAGAAGCATATTGGTTCATTTCATTACAATAGGTCAATGCTAATTTAATTTAAACATTTAATTAAATTTGATTCAGTTTCACAATACAACTTTTTTACTTATTCTGCGGTCTGCTTCATTGTCATATACTTAACTTTAACTTGGTCTGAAAGGCATTTTAGTGGACTTGGGTGTATCGGAGCGTTCGTTGGACATTGAGCTTTCCGCGCCGGTTGTATCGGGGTCCATGTCGGGGGTGTATAGGGAGTGGTTCCTTCTTTTGAAAGTCCTGGGCGTGGATCCGGCGACAGGGGTAACGCACGCGGCGAGAGAGCCCTCTAATGAGGTGTCCGGTATCGTGGATTCTACATCAGTGTTGACCGTCGAGTCCACGTCGGTTGTGAAAACAGTATCGGACATTTCTGTTGTATGAGCGTCATCATTGTCTCGGTCTATCACTATGGGAGTGGTGGGACTGGGCAGGTTGAGCGGGAGCATTCGAATTGGCGTCAAATTGGGTGCGAGTGGTGCGTGATGCGGCTCCCTCATGTTACGCCCCTCGCGAGCCAGCACCACAGCTAGTGGGTCATCTATACCTAGTGCACGGCACAACTCCACCGTCTGCGGGTTGGCAAAAGGGGTCAACGTCATGGAGATGGTTTCGGAGGAAGCACCTTCGTGGTACCGTGCGGTTCTCACGAATCCTTCCTCTAAAATGTTCAGCGTGCCGCCGAGTAACTTTATTATTTCTTCCTTTTCTTCTTTGCTGGGCACAAAGTTATACCTGTAACAAATATAACAATATTGTGAAATTAACAAATTTTCCAGTTTAATAATAAAAACCGTGATTTCAATTTGAGGACAGTGACTATTCCTGTCGCCAACTGTAATGCCAATATTGGAAAATAGAAGTAGCTCACTTAAAGTAATAGGATGCATGTGTATATAAGGTCTTTCAAAATTAGTTCAGAGTACGCTAAGGGGGGGGGGGGGGGGGGGGGGGGGGGGGGTTGTATCGGAAATAGATCACTTTTGAAGAACAAAGAATTTTTTTTTTTTTTTAATGTGAAATGTAAAAAAAAAAATTTTTTAGTAATCGTTTCAGTTTCATACCCGGAACAAAAAAGTCTTCCAACACATAGATCTTTCTTTCAGACATTGTGAAAAACCACAATTTTAGTTTTATTTGTATGGAATAGAAAGAATTTGATTTTTTTTACCAACTTACACGTGTTAGATCATAATGGTGATGAAGACTTGTTTGTTACTGTTATGAAACTGAATCGATTAGGCTATAAAAATCAACCACCTATTTTTTTATTGAAATACATACAAAAATATTTTACATAAAAAAAAAGCTCAAGGTCCAAAAAAATTTATATAGGTTTTACTCCCTATATGATACAGCAATAACCACTTTACACTCGATCGTTAAGGTTCATTTTCGCACGCAGCGATTGGCGACGTGAAACAGTAGGCTATTAAAGCCCGAAGGTAGGAACATTTTCTATGGAGTGATTTATCTGTTACGAAGTAACTATTAAGTAATCTGTGGTATTGTCCTATTACTTTAAGTGAGCTAAACTTATATGCCGAGCAAAACTCGGTCGCCCAGGTACTTGTATATTACTATTGTTCTTAATGTACTTATATGTTTTCTTCACTTATAATTTTTTGTTAATGTTTTGGCGAGCAATAAAGAATTTCTATCTATGTAACGTTTTGACTGCTTCATTTGGGAATTAGCTACAGGAATTATCATCATATTAGGAATTAGAAAACCAGAAACAAAATAAAGTTGATAAATTATCTATATCACCTTTCACTACCCCCTGGGCCTGGCAAGTGGCAGTCCATATTCCTCACGGTGAGCAGGTGGTTGGTACTCTTCAGGACGGCGAGCCACTCGGGGTCGTGTCTCAGCCGCTTGTCCCCGTCCAGGCCGTGTATGTCTAGGATCTGGAGGTGCTTGCGGCGCGGGAGACACTTGTCGAGCGCCAGGAACTTGGTCTCGGGGGCGCGGGTGCCGTCGTGCGGCACGATGGCTGCGAACTGACAGTGCAGGTGTGCAGCGAACCAGTACTGCGGCTGCAGCGCGCGCAGCAACTCCTCTGCCGGCGGGCTGCCCAGCCGCTTCAACTCTATGTCTTCCCTGTACAAAAAAAAAACATGCGTTTTTGTTCAATTAAAATTCAATTAAAAATATTTTACCTTAGAAATAAAGGTGGGTGCGAGATTTTGGGCCCACCCACCAATAGCGACTACATCATTGAAAGATTTATTGAGTGAATCAGTGGTTGATGGAATGTGGCCCCTTCTCCGCTTGACCGGCACTGCTTTAGCGCTATGCTGAGTGAATGAAGTTTCTATGAAATCATTATTCTAAAGAATAATAATAAAAAAATTATTATATTAATGGCATTTCTAACTAATCAAATAATAAATCTGTAAGAGATGGTCATGGAGTAAGTTACTTTGTTTTATGAGATACTGCATTTGTAGACTCTATGTACAATACTAAAACTAAATTGACGATTTTTTGAAATATTTTCTGTATGCATGTATGTATGTTCCTCCATAATTCCTAAACCGATCATCCGAATTCCATGAAACTTAGTACAAGCACATTTTACTTGAAGGGGCATAGGATAAAAATCAGTTCCGGTTACGCTAAGATGTGGCTCTCATACAAACTGAATTGTTCCGCGCGCCGAAATAAAGGCACGGTAACGGGCTTACTTACTTTCATCTTCTAATAGGATAAATAGGAATTTCACGCAAGCGAAGCCACGGGCAAAAGCTAGTGGGTTATAAAACAAGAGTACCGCAGGAAAGGTTTCTTCTTCAGCAGGAAGTTCTTATCGCCGTAGTCGGTGATGTTGCGCGGCCAGTCGTGGGACAGCATCACGTGAAGCTCCTCCTGCAGCTGGCGCAGTCGGAACACGTCCAGCGCGCGCACGTGGTACACCGAGCGCAGCGAGTTGTTAGTGTACGGAGGGCTCTCCCACAGCCCCTGCAGGTAGTCACGCCCCTTGAATATACCCGATAAGCCTGCAATAGGAAAACATTTATCCGGTGACAGAGCTGAAGGTTCAGTTAATTACGCTCCCGAGGAGGTACCGATTCAGCATGTAGGCGATCAAAATTTTGCAAAGACCTCTGTGAGTGTTTTAATGCTCACCTCCGATCCTGATATCTCCAAAGCGCACGACGCCGGCGCGGCCCAAGTAGTAGATGTTGGGAGCGACCCAGCCTCCGTACGGCAACTCCTGCAGGTAGTTGGAGGCCTCGTGGTTGCCGCCTATGAATAGTGTGAGCACTGGCGCTCTCTTCTCACCGCTGTAGTATCTGCCGAGGGACAAATGGCACTCTAAAATAACGAGGGACCTTCATAGGAATTTCTTAGAAACCACTACCGTGAGCATGCCTTCAGATGCTTGATGAGGGAGTATAATTTAAAAAGATTCTATAAAGAAATACCTGGAAGGGACGAATAGGAGTCCCATTCAGGGACGGAGACATTGTGTGGTATACTGATGTATCCAAAAAAGATGGTTGCGCAGGATCAGGGGTCTACGGAGAGCGTCCGAAGATGTGCAAATCGACACATCTTGGGAAAATGCATCCGTGTTCCAAGCCGAAATGTATGCGATCATTGATTGCATACATAAAAATCTGCAGAGATCATTGAGTGACAAAAGCATCTATATCTTGTCTGATAGACAGGCAGCCCTTAAGGCACTGGAATCAAATGAGCTACAGTCTAGACTCAGTTAGTCTCTTAGTTACTCAGTCAGTGGCGGCTGGTGACTTCAGTGACCGGTAGTGCGCTAAGTACCTACCTCCTTAAATACCAAATTTCCCAACACATTCCCAATGTTATTTTAAGATCGCGACTTCGGAATTTTTTAAACGCCTGCGTTGTATTATGTACGTACCTAGTATGAATATTCTCAAGACACTCAATGAGTTGCAAAAAACAAGAAAATAAATCCAAACAAGTTTTTTAACTCATTTGTAGTACCTTTCTTTATGAACACACCGATAGACCACAACACTGCTGCAGCTTTCAAAAAGAAAACAATAGCAATGTCCCAAAAATACTTAAAAAATTTATAAAAAAAAACATTTGAAAAGTATGAATTGAACCCGGGATCGCCTGATTGTAAAGCCTTACCTTTAACCAACTCTTAGGAAAATATCGGCACCACTTAATTCACAGTATCACGTCACAGAAAGCACAAAACCTAACCATATCCCATTTTAAATATTCACGCGCTAACGGGTATGTGACATCACATGACAGCGTGCTGACTCTAGGTAGACGGACTCGTGCAAAAGGAATCGCTCGCGACGTGTCGCACGCGCGGCTATTCACGATATAGCGTCTTTGTTTGGCGCTCGTGCGCCGCACGCAGAACTCCATTTCGGCCTATACTGTTTCTATGAAGTATCTTTTGTCTCACGCGCCAGTGGTGTTTTGCCGATCCCCATACATTCAGATGGGAGACCCGCGTGCGTTTTTCGATTCCGCACGGGGCGCGGGTTTACTCGCAAAAACGTGCCTTGTGATCTATATGATATGGTCGAATTCACATTCGTATTTGGAGTACGATCTTTATGGTTTTAATGTAGGTATGTTGTATTGTAAGATATTATTTATTTTGAGTGAAGTGAAGACTTCTCGTGGTATGGTAGTGCGGCGCACGGGCGCACTTTAGGACCGGCCGCCAGTGGTGCCTGGACATAATGGAATTGACGGAAACGAAGAAACCGATCAAATTGCTAGGGATGACGCTGGAAATCCGGGTGTGGCTTTATAGAGGGGTGTCTAGTTCGCAAATTGCTGGTAAGGTTATTGTGTTGGCCGAGTTAAAAGATTAATTTTAGTAAAATAACTTTTTGCAGGAGTTTTGGTGAAAAAAATTATAATAAAGAAACAGATTTTCCATACAAAATTAATTTTTCATGCAAAATTAAAACATGTAATTTTTTTTAAAGCACCTAAACATTGATTTTGAATAGAAACATATGCAAAAACGACATGGGCCTGCCTCAACATTATGTTAGAGTTAATTTATAGAAGATATATTATATTAACAGAAGCCACTCCCAAATTATACAAAAAAACGCCCCTAAACCCTTCTCCTCTACCCCGGCAGAGGGAGAGGGGATAAATCAAGAGGCTGGGGTTTCTAAAGGGAACAACTTTCTTTGAACTAACTGGTACGATAGGTGTGTAGTTTAGGCTTTTACGATTCTAGCGATGTAATTTTTTTTTGTGGAAATTAGTAGGTATTTCATGAGATGTTTTTTTTTAATATTCATTAGATACGTATATTTTTGTAAATTGTCACGCTGTGTGGCTAGCCAGCGAGTTCATTCTTTCACACATACACTCTCGTAGCTATCTTGGGTTGAATTGAGTGTTGCCATAATCATGAAAAACCATATTCATGCTAATTTCATTAAAGCAATAATAATGAATTTTATAAAAGTAAGCAAAATGAGATGAGCTGATTCGACATATTCACCACTGGATATTTAACAAAAAAAAAAATCATAGCGACGCCCAGACTGGCTACTGGTCAGACTTGGTCACTCCCTAGAGTTTTTTTTATAAGCCGGAGGCGCAGAGTATTAGTAGCCCCCGTCCGCCGTAACAAAGCGCAGGTACCCGTGTTAGCTGGAGCTGCTGAAACTGGCAAAGCTGCGGAGGTGAGTACGGGTGCCTGCGTTTTCATACGCAAGGACGGAGGGGCTGCACTTCTCACAGCGCCGCCGCTGAAAAGTCGCTACTGAAAATTAAATTCGTGGACATCGCGTCGCTAATACCTACCTACTTTACTTGTAAGTTTTCAGAAATATTTTATAACTTTTTATATTATTTGCTTTGCCCCGATCTATTTATGCCTGGGATAAAGACACCATTTTGTATCAAATTTTTCGTGCAATGTTTATTTTTTTATTATTTTTTTTTTATGTAATCCGGTATGGGTGGCTGAGTCGGAGGGGCCGTAGCGCATGCTCCGACCAGCCAATATCACGTCCGAGAAGGTAGGTGCCATACCGGAGACTTCCCTGGATGTTTTAATTTTGGCCCCCGTTTTAATTTCCGCAGGCTAAGCCTTTTGTAAAAGCAGTGTTTTGGGATCCTTTATGGTTATTTATTAATTTTTTTACTAGTTGTTCGTAATGGAACCCCCCCCCCCCCATCAATACCCCTCCCCTTACCTCGGCGCCACTCCAGAGCCGATACTTGGAATACTAAAAAGCACATACCGACAAGAAAAAAGTAGATACACAAAACAGTTGCCTACTTGTAAAATGTGCACATAGCCTTGAACTTGTCTGGTACCGCCATGCAGCGCAAGTCATCGTGGTTGCGGACGGACTGGAAGTCGCCACAGCATATCAGAAGGTCCACTCGGATGCCTTCTGTCTGTTGCAGTTGCTGGATGCACTCATAGATCGTATCGAGCTCCCCGTGCGCACAACCTTCCACCGCGATTTTCATCCTCGCATTGCTCGTCGCCGCGCCGCGCCAACTTTTTCTCGAAGCCAACCAACAAACAACCAGATTCCTACATAAAAATAAATAAAGGGACTAGTGTCTCTTTATAGTAAAGCACCTGACAGTTGACCTTTTTTTTATCCTTTTTTTTTTTTATTTAATTCGTCTCCTCCCGAAACAGGCAAAACTCATTAGAGTATTATTGAGTCAGATTGACAAAGAAGCTTCAGCAATTGTATGGGGACTCAAGAAATTTTTTCAATACTGTTATGGACGAACATTCATCCTCATAACAGACAATAAGCCCCTAGCGTCAATTCTTCATCCGGACAGGAGTTTGCCTGTTATATCAGCAACACGATTATTACGTTACGCACAGTTTTTACAAGGATTTAACTACACCATTGAATACCGGCGAACTATGGAACACGGAAATGCAGATTTTCTGTCGAGATTTCCTCTACAATACAAAACATGCAACAAAACAAATCAGGATAATTTGTTTCAACTTTCGCAAATAGAAGTTCTTCCAGTTACACAGAAAGATATAAAAAGAGAAACGGGAAGGGACCCATCTCTTCTAGAACTCTATCAGACTCTACAACTCGGTACGAGTAACGACATCCAGGTACACACAGAGTACTCACTAAACAATGGATGCATTTTCCGTGGAATTCGAGTAGTCATCCCGAAGACACTACAGCGAAGAGTACTCGAAGAACTTCATTCTGCGCACATCGGGATGGTCAAGATGAAAGCGTTAGCGAGAAGCTACTGCTACTGGCGAGGGATTGACCAAGATATTGAAGAAATGGTAAGGAGCTGCATCAGCTGCTGCAAGATCAAGAATAATCCGGCCAAGGTACCTCTTCATGCCTGGGAGTATCCATCAGCACCGTGGGCTCGGCTACATATCGACTATGCTGGGCCGTTCATGGATAGTTATTTCTTTCTGGTCGTGGACGCATATACCAAATGGGTGGAGGTTATACCAACCAAAGTTCAAACTTCACGACAGACAATCAAGTGTTTACGAGAAATTTTTTCAAGATTTGGTTTACCACTCACACTGGTAAGCGACAACGCTACAATCATGAAGAGTGAAGAATTCATAAAATTCACAGAGGCGAATGGTATCATCCGCAAATATTCAGCACCACATCACCCAGCTACGAACGGTCAAGCAGAACGTTATGTTCAGACAGTAAAGCAGTCTCTGAGAGCTATGGCAAACGAACCAGGTGATCTACATATCAAATTATGCAGATTTTTGATGCAACAACACAAGACCATTAACATTTCAACAAATACAAGCCCATCGGAACTGATGTTTAAGCGACAGATTCGGACTCGAATTGATATGTTGAAACGAGTAATAAAACCAGAAAAAATCAACATACCACTAGATATAACAGTTCGACAATTCAACATTGGAGATACGGTTCAAATTCGATTTTACAGGAACAAATGTGAAAAATGGAAATGTGGAAAAATCACAAAAAGAGACGGTATATTACATTAGATGATTCAAATCGGTCAAGAAGAGCATCGTAGACATGTCGACCAGATTCGCAGATGCAGCGTCAATATAGAAGATGTGACAGGCGATTACATTGCATCTTCTCAGCATAATGCTGGAGTTTTTACTCCACAATTGAATGTTTCAGAAACCTCAACAGATAAAGAACAATTTGTGGGCGCTACCACACCGGGCTCTGGGTGGGGACGGGTCAGTTCTGCCGGTGAGGCAGCCGAGGTCACGAGTGCGACTTCGACGCCTCCGCAGCAGCCGTGGGCGGCTAGTACATCAAGGCAGTCGCCGACTGTATCGACCTACAGACAGTCGCGGGCAACCACGACACCGCCTGGGCCGAGTCAACCACTACTTATCGCTACTCCTAAGCAGCCAGCTGAGGGGAGCGCAGCGCCGCCACCAGCCGAGCTATCTGGGGGGACACATCACGGTGCAGCACCACCACGGCGTTCAAATAGAGTTAGGCGCACGCCAGCAAGACTCGATCTCTAAGCTTGTCGGTACGCAGGCTCATATCAAAGTATAAATTATTTAAGGGTAATATTTAAAATGTAATATTTAAGGGGTAGTCCTTAGTGTACTACTTATGTTCAAAGTTAAGGGGGGGAGAACTATTGTGTATTAATGTGTAGGGGAACACTGATATGTTTATGTTGGTAGGACTGATAGAAAAAAGTAAACGACTGACGGACGGACGGAATTAGGTAATCTTTGGTACACAGAGCCGAATACAAGTTTGAGTTACATTTACATTCTAATTGCTTTTCTTTCGATATCCGTATGTTCCCGTGCAATCCCGCCCCGCTCATACATCTGATTTGCTCCTCGATCACGTACATAACAACTATACAGCCATTTCTTTTGTAGCTTTAACGTCTGCTGTTGTATAAATTCTCGGCCCGCGAGAAGCACAAAAATATATATTTTTAATTACAACGACGACGCGACAAACTTCCGCCGTCCGCCATCTTGTACTTTTTTTTTCTTACGGAAAGGCGAGGATCTTATGACCGCATAGCTGTCTTATTTGTCATTCTTCTTCTCAATCTCATTTGCATTTGTTATTTCTTCTTTCGTTTCTTTTTTCAAGGCATTCAGTCAGGTCTTCGTTTCTTTGTTGAATCGAAATTTGACAGAAATTTGACAGACGTTAGTGCTTCGCTCGCGCCCCTCTCTTCCTCCCCTAATGCGCCTGCGTTTGCAAATCCTATATTACACAATATAGAATTATACAGAATGTTTCAGGATAGGCTTGAGAAACTTCCGGAATAGAAAGTATTGTATTGTATTGTATTGTATTGTATATATTTATTGCACTCAAATAGAATATGGGCAAAAGGTAACACTTAATCGTGTTTTTCGTCCAGTTCAGTGTAGCCGAAGTGAAATGAAGGGAAGCACTGACATGGCACCTATTTCACCCGGTGTTATGGGCTCACACTGATCTGTTGTAGGTGATGTAGCCAACCGTGTCAGTTTCCATAAAAAAAAATTTTTTTTCTATACAATTAACTGTAGGTAACTTTTTTCCCACAATGATGTCTCGCTCAGTGCGGTGGTATCAACCCCGCCGGGATAAACCCTAAGGTAAGAAGGGAAGGGACCTACAGTTTAACGTGGAATCCGAGCCACGGTCAGCCTCCAACGGTCGGGCGGTCACCCATCCAAGAACTGACCGCTCTCAGCGTTGCTTAACAACCAGTCGACTGACCGCACTGAGCTGCCGAGGCTGACGAATTTCATTATCCCTTAGTCGACTTTTACGACATGCGACGGGGAGAGATGCAGTGGGGCTATTCTTTTTAAGTACCGACCCCACACGGTACATATAAAACATATGTTATCGTATATTTCAACTAAGTACACGAATGCCTGACAGTTTAGGCGTTTCGTGATTTTCCGAAACTTTGATTTTTCTCAGCCTTGATAGCTAGCTCAGTGGTGCAGACGGTCGACTGTCGCTATTGATTGTTATGCAACGCTGGGCCGGCAGTACTTGGATGGGTAACCGCTCGACCGATGGAGGCTGACCGTGGTTCGGATTCCACGTAAAACTGAAGGTCCTGTGGTGATTTTTAAATATGTAAAATGTCATCTTCTATTGTCATCATTGTCTGTCAATAATTTTCCTTCTTATAATATTATGTTACTACGATTTTAGTTGATTAAAGAAAAAAAACAATTGAACGTCGTTTGGTTTCGGTTGTGAAATAAGTGCTCCGCTGAAAATATTCTGCAAATCCCTCCTAATCTACAGTCGTTCCCTTCCGCTCACCTGGCTTTGTAATCCTGCTCCTATCAAGTGGTCTTCTCCTCCTCTCCTGGCATCCTGCAAGCATCCTGCATCGCTCAGTGAAACAATTGAAGGTCGTCGGAGGATACACGAGTTTCTTTTGGCTGAGTTATTTTATAAAATTTTATTGAGCTAAGTAAATGTAATTTGCACTAGGAAGTTGGTTTAAGCACTTGAGTAACAACAATGCCACATAAGCCTCCCGACCCTGAAGATCCTGGAGGAGGTGGTATGTTGCCGGGGTCATGCCGGCGGTCTCTCGATCTTACTAACACTCAGAGCGTATCGCTCAGTGACGAATCCTTTGTCAATAATGCTCCTCCTTCCCCTAGCTTGTACATGACAATTGATACTAATAATTCATTTGCAGCTTTTGATACTTCCTTGAATGAGGATGGCTTTTTGTTGCCTCCCTCAGCCCCTCGCGCCCTTCCGGAAGTGTGCAGGCATGGAAAAAGGAAGGCGCCTAAATCTGACAATAAGAACCAAAAACTGTTTCGATCTAAATCCCAGTCTAATGTTTTGGATTCGTCAGATAGTCAAATAGAAGATGAGAAAATCTTAAAAAAAAAAAAAAATTTCTCAAAGAAGACTTCTTCCCCTACTGATCCTCTTGTTCATGTTCTTCCCAGTGAAACAGAGGCAGAGGAAAACATTAAAAATTATAATAATTCCTCAAAGTTGACTACTATCCCTTCTGCCTCTCTTGTTCATGGCTCTCCTAGCTCAGTGAACAGGAAGATGTATAATTCTTTAGATAAGGGTCCATTCCTAGTTCACGTGCAAAAAGAGTTTGAAGATCCCTCGGCGGGAACATCCATTCATCCCATTACTTTTGGACTCCTCATGAGGAAGATGAACATCTCAAACATAGTCGAAGATGGGGTAAAGAGCATTGGTCGAAACAGGGTTTCCATAGAGTTGAAACATTTTCAGGATGCAAACGAGCTTGTCTTAAACGAAATGCTCCTAGAAAAAAAGTACAAGGCTTTCATTCCCTCATTTAACGTCACTCGCATTGGAATTGTGAAGGGGATCCCTCGGGAGTGGTCTCCGGAACAAATAATAGAAGAGGTTCGTGTCCCGGAAGGATATGGCCCTGTATTGAAAGCTCGTAGAGTAAATTATAAAAGTTCAGTGGATGCCACAGTCGTTTGGAAACCAACAGAGTCGGTCATCTTAACATTTGACGGTCAAACCCTTCCCAAAAGAATTTTTTGCGTTCATTCTTCACTTGTGGTAGATCTGTATAAATTCCCTACGATACAGTGTTTCCATTGTTGCCGATTCGGTCATACGAAGGTACAATGCAGGTCGAAACCTCGTTGCTACAGGTGTGGTGAGGCGCACTCTGGAGAAGTGTGTGCTCTGGATGAAGCGGATGTCTCCTGCATTACCTGTAGAGGCAATCACTTTGCCATTAATAAAAAATGCCCAGAATTTTTAAGACAGCAATCTATTAAACATCTTATGGCGGAGGAAGCAATTTCGTACCCAGAAGCCTCGAAAAAATTTCCCGTTTATGGAAATCGGTCTTATGCAAGTGTGGCGTCCACTTCATCAGTGAATACTCCGTCTAGAAATATTCGTATTCCATCTATCAATTCTTCTAATTCTTCATATAAGAAAACGGTTCACTTGAATCCTCGATCCCATGCTCCCCTCTCTCCTGGTTATGACAGTAGAGAACATAATTCTCTTCTCAAGAGTTTCGATATTCCTCCCTCTTCAAACGGCTGTGCGTACCCTCCAGAGGTTCAGTGTTCGGGTGATTCCTCTGATTCAATCATTACTTTAATTTCTTTACTTGTGAACCTTGTCTCGTCCAAATGCTCTTTACCGTCCAACGTTGCCTCTAAACTGTTTCCTATTTTATCTATTTTAAAAGATGCCCTTCTCAAGAACAACGTTTCTACAATGGAATAGTAGAAGCGTTGTTCGTAAAAAGTCTGAAATTGTTTACTTAATTAATAAACACACTCCCATGGTGTTTGCCATTTCTGAGACTTGGCTTAAACCGGATTCCCACTTTCGGGTTCCCGGCTATGCTATTCTCAGGGATGACAGACAGGATGGATGGGGCGGTAGCGCCCTCATTGTAAATAATTCATTTCCTTATTCTCCCATTATCTTGCCTCCCCACGGTGACAGTATTAATGCTGTTGCGGTGAGGGTGCAAAATATTTCTTTCCTCTCAGTTTATGTTCCTAAACCATCCCCTTCTTCTCATCAAGTTTTAAAGTCTCTCATTTCTTCCATTCCCAAACCCTTTTTAATTATGGGAGATTTTAATTGCAAACATACTTTATGGGGTGCTCCTTCCTCGGACTCATTTGGCTCTAAAATGGTAGATATCATGGATGAGCTAAATTTGTGTCTGTTGAATGATGGATCTTCCACCCGCCGAGTATCGCCTTTCCAGAACCTCAGCTTTGTAGACCTGTCATTCTGCTCCCCAGATCTTGCCTTATTACTCTCCTGGAATACCTTGAGCTCAACTCATGGAAGTGATCACTTTCCAATTTTAATGACGATGCCTTCTCGGAACTTCCCCCTTCCTTCAAGAAAGCCACTTCAGAAATACCGGGTTTCTGATGCCGACTGGTATGCTTTTAAAAATGCAGTGGATGAAAAGATAAAAAATCTCCCCGCTGTCAATGAAATTAATTTTCAGTGGTGCTATTCAAAATTTGTAGAATCTCTTATCTCATCAGCTGATGAGTTTATTCCATTAAAGAATTCTGCTCTGAATAGGCGTCCATCCCCTCCTTGGTGGGATGCAGAATGCACTGAAGCTATAAAAGTGAGAAAGCAATCGGAAAAAAAATATGCTGAATGTATGAACAATTGCAATTTTTTACATTTAAAAAAAACATCAGCTCAGACCACTCGGATGCTAAATAAGAAAAAAAGAGAAGGATGGCGCAGGTTCTGCGAGTCTTTGTCCCCCATCACTCCCCCGTCTATTGTGTGGAAAAACATAAAGAGATATAGGTCGGCTTTCAGAGAAGATCCTCCCCCCAAGTCTTCATCAGATTTATGGATGTTTGAATTTCTTAATAAACTAGCCCCGTCGTCGTCACCTCAACTGACTGAGATTCCTTTGCTGTACCATCCATCCCCTTCCTTGGACCCCTTAGAAGCTCCCTTTTCTTTGGAAGAACTTCAAAAAGTGTTAAAATATGTAAATGACACTGCCCCTGGCATTGATGGGATCCCATATTCATTTGTTAAATATTTAAATAACTTCAGTCTTGAATATTATTTACAATTAGCAAACCATTCCTTTTACACAGGTGTTGTCCCTGAGAGTTGGAAATCTCAGATGATTATTCCTATATTAAAACCAAAAAAGGATCCTAGTGTGGGGTCATCATACCGTCCTATTGCCCTCTCTTCTGTGCTTTCAAAGGTGACAGAGCACATGATTAAAAACCGATTAGAATGGTTTGCTGAGAGTAATGGGCTATTATCTGATTCTCAATACGGATTCAGAAAAGGCAGGAGTACCATGGATAACTTAAGTATATTTTGCACTGACATTCGCTTAGCCTTTAGTCGCGATGAATCTTTGGTAGCGGCCTTTTTAGATGTTTCTGGAGCCTATGATAATGTTCATCTTCCTATTCTCAGGCAAAAACTGATTCAGCTGGGTGTGCCTGAAAAGTTGGTTCTTTTTATCAACAACCTTCTAGTGCAAAGAACAATCTTCCTCAGGTCAGAAGATGGACAGCTTACTCAGTCCAGAACTCTCTGGAAAGGTCTGCCTCAAGGATCAGTTATAAGTCCCCTCTTATATAATTTGTATACATGTGATTTGGCTTGTTCTGTAAATTCAACATGTCGTGTCTTGCAATATGCTGATGATTTGCTAATATATATCTCAGATAAGTATATTTCTAAAGCTGCAGATATAGTCAACTCTTCTATTAAATCCTTAGTTCAGTGGTTAAACTCTCATGGATTGGATTTATCCCCTTCCAAGAGTAATGTAGTAGCTTTTTCAAGAAAGCGAAATATTCCTAATTTATCTATCTTTGTATGTGAGTCCCCTGTTCCCCAACTTTCCTCAGTTAAATTTCTTGGAGTTATTTTGGACTCGAAGATGACAGGAGTCCCTCATATGGAATATATAGTGTCCAAAACTGAGAAAAACATTAACATTATTCGTTCATTAGCGGGTGTGTGGTGGGGTGCCCATCCATTCTCGCTTAAATTGGTATATAATGCTATTATTCGCAGTCATCTGGATTATGGTACATTTATTTTTGAACCAGCAAACGGTAAAGCTTTAAAAAGTCTGGATCTTATACAGTCCAAGTGCCTGCGCATTATCTCTGGAGCCATGAAATCATCTCCTATAAATGCTCTTCAGGTTGAATGTGTGGATGCTCCTTTGTACTTACGGAGACAATATCTGTCAGACAGATACTTATTTAGGGTAGCTCAATTTTCTACTCATCCAATCCTTCCAAAACTCCAATTATTATCAAGATTTTCCTTCACAAAAAGATATTGGTTAAATAAAACTTCCCCTAGACTTGTTAAAAGTTTTCAAAGATTCTCTGCTTTGAACAGTGTTACTTATAGATCAAAAAGTCTTCCTCTCTTTGAAACTTCGTATCAAGCTCTGATCTATTCCCCTAAAATTGTTCTCAATTTTGGAATTGATAAGAATTCTTCAAAAGCGAATGATGAATTTAATTTCTGGCTAAAAGAAAATTGGCATGATTATCATTATATTTATACTGATGCTTCTAAACTGTCCCCGGTTGGATGTGTAGGTTCCTCTCTTTTTCATCAAAATTGTGACATTGTTTGTAAGACCAAGAGTCCCCCTGAAGCATCTGTATATACAGGTGAAGTCCGTGCTATCTTGGAGGCGTTGAAATATATCCAACTATCTGGATCCATGGTTAAAAACTTAATTCTCTCAGATTCACGAAGTTCCCTTCAATCAATTGCTCAAAATCCTTTCAAAACTAAGACTCATAATCCTCTTATTCTACAAATCAGGGAACTTCTGTTTCAATTTCATTTAAACAAAATTGAAGTTGTTCTTGCATGGATCCCTGCTCACTGTGGCATTATGGGTAATGAACGTGCTGATGAGTGTGCTAAAGATGCAGTGATCCATGGTGACCGATCAAACTTTAGAAACTATTGTCATGACTTAATTTGTTTGCCTCAGGGTTATCAACAAAAATCTTGGTCTAAGGCTTGGCATAGGACAAGTAAATATAAAGGAGCATTTTATGCTAATATCCAGCCTGAGATCCCATCCAAGCCATGGTTTTTCAAATTAAATGTGAATAAAACAGTTGCTTCAGTAATATGTAGGCTTCGAATTGGTCATGTTTGTTCTCCTTTTCACCTAGCTAAATTGCATATTAAGGACTCTTCGCTATGTGAGTGTGGTCTGGACGAGGGTACAGTCGAGCATATTCTACTTGCTTGCCGGCTGCATACGCCTCCTCTTTATGATTCTCTCCCTAGGCTTAAGGTTCCTCTTCCCACTAATGTTTCATCCCTTCTTTGTTCAAATAATTTCAAAATTCTTAAACTATTAGCCTCTTTTATTAGAACTCATGATATTAAGTTATAAACTTACTGATTTAGATCTATTTGTATAATTATATATATTCTTTGTATTTGATATAGTGAATATAAAAGTATATACATTTTCCCTTTTAATTTTCTCCTTCATCTGAGTGCAAATTATTCATTGTTTATATCAAAATTATTTGTTTTCTCTATGTGAGAAGTAGTACTTATTTATTACCGTGGATCTTTCAAGACTTGATATTGGCGCAATAAGTCGAACGTATATCGGCTAATCGCCAGAAATAAAAAGAAGAAGAAGTAGTTGATTAAAACCTTGATTCGAAGGTTTTGTGTTTAAATATTCACCTCAATTTAATCAACTAAAATAAACTCTATGAAATGGAGAAATATCTCAGACCTGACAAGTTCGACGTGGATCCCCAGACAGGCAATCAAAACTCCTCTCGATGGATACATTGGAGAAAGACTTCTGAAAACTTTCTCTCACTAGTGCCATCAGACTCGAAGGACGCTCTCATCTTCTTCTAAACTCCAACTGCTCACAAACCATGTCTCCACTGATGTATACAAATATATAAAGGATTCCAGTGACTACGAAACTGCTATCACGAAACTAGAAAGTATTTTCGTGAAACCTGCAAATAAATATACGCCCGTCATATGCTCGCAACACGAAAACAGAAAAATGAGGAAACTATAGATCAGTGCATGCAAAATCTAAAGTTGCTTGCAAAAGATTGTTTATTTAAGGCAGTCTCAGCTGATGAAAATGAAACCGAGTACATATGAGATGCTTTTATATCAGGACTCTCTTCACAAACAATAAGGCAACGTTTACTGGAAAATACCAGTCTAGACTTATGTGATGCTTATAATCAGGCACGTTCGTTGGAATCTGCACATCTTCACAATCAAGTGTATGAAATCCGAGATACCATTCCTTCTGCCGCATTATCTTCCAATCGATTCATGCTGCCTCAACAAACTAATCAGGGCAGAAACTCAAATGGTCGCCCAACTGATATCTGTTTCTACTGTAGATATAAGAGGCACCCACGTAGCTCGTGCCCCGCTTCAAATGCAACTTGTACATCTTGTAACAAACGTGGTCATTTCTCTAAAATGTCGCAGTAAAATACAAAAGTCTGCTGCGTTAACTCCGGAACCTGAAGAAGAATTTCCTCAAACGTCTGCACCAGTATCTAATGTCCTGTCTTGCAATGTCACATCATCTGATCGTACACCGAACATGGATGTAATAGAGGCTCTCGTTCCAGTACTAGTAAATGGACATCGAGTAATGGCATTGATAGATTCAGGCAGCAAATCTAGTCATATTGATAACACATTAGAACAAAAGTACAATATTAAAACAGAACCCTGTTATGCACGCGTCTCGCTAGCGTCATCAGAATATGTTATGACTATAAATTCCAGATTCCTGCTGCTCCATTCAAATTGATCTATTGGGAAATAAAATCGAAGCCAAACTGACAGTAATGCAAAATCTATGCAATGACATTATAATCGGCCGAGACATACTACAGAACCATTCCGTACTGGAATTCCATTTTGGTGGCCCACTACCTCCTCTCAAGCTCTGCGCACTGACTGCCGCAAAAATCGATCCTGTTCATCTCTTTCCTAACGTCAATATGAATTCCAAGCCTATTGCAATCAAATCACGCCGACACTCTGTTTCAGATTTAGAATTTATAGATAAGGAAATCAAAAGCCTCCTTGCTGATAATATAATACAGGAGAGTATATCACCGTGGAGAGCGCAAGTTCTAGTGACTAAAAATGAAAACCATAAAAACGTATGGCGATAGACTACTCGTAAACAATAAATAAATACACTCAGCTCGTTGCCTATCCACTTCCCTCAATAGAAACAGTCGTATCAAAGTTATCTCAGTTCAACGTATTCAGCAAAATAGACCTGAAAAGTGCCTACCACCAAATACCCATCACGAAGAAAGACAGATCGTATACAGCCTTTGAGGCTAATGGGAACTTGTATGAATTTACAAGAATTCCGTTTGGAGTTACGAACGGGGTCGCCTGCTATCAAAGAACAATCGACAATATCATCAGAAAAGAAAATTTAAAAGGCATTTTTCCTTATTTGGATGATATCACCGTTTGTGGAATAGACCAAAATGACCACGATGAGAAACTTCGTGCATTTATGCTAGTCGCTGAAAAATATGCACTAACAATAAATATAGAAAAGAGTGAATTTTCAGTTAAAGAAATAAATATACTCGGGTATAATATATATAATGGAACCATAAAACCCGATCCGGAGCGCCTGCGACCACTGCTCGACCTGCCGCTCCCTCACGATACAGCTTCGCTCAGAAGAGCAACGGGCATGTTCGCCCACTACTCAAGGTGGTTATTAAATTTCTCTAAGAAAATTCAACCTCTCATACATGCGAAGACATTCCCCTTAACACCAGAAGCAAAAGAAGCTTTCCAAAACCTGAAGACTGAAATAGCCAAGTCCTCTGTACATGCCATCAGTGACGGATGATGAATTATTTACTGTTGAAACAGACGCTTCAGATTTCGCTATTGCAGCCTCTCTCTCGCAACAAGGTCGACCAGTAGCATTTTTCTCTCGATCTCTCTCTGACAGTGAACGTCATCACTCTGCTATTGAAAAAGAAGCATATGCTGTAGTAGAGTCACTGCGAAAATGGAAATGTTTCTTGATGTGTAAACCTTTCAGACTCATCACCGATCAAAGATCAGTGTCATTTTGTTCAATCAGAACCACAACAGTAATATAAAGAATGAAAAGATACAGCGCTGGCGCATGAAACTATCCCTTTATACTTACGAAATAGTATATAGGCCCGGAGGGCAAAATGTTGTAGCTGATGCTCTATCCAGATCGTCCGGTCTCGCCGCAGCCATAAAGGATGAAGAAAGTAAACTCAAGGATTTACACAGTACCTTATGTCACCCGGGCGTGACGAGGATGACCCATTGGGTAAAGAACAAAATCTTGCCATTCTCCATTGAAGAAATCAGACGTACGTAGACGGATTCCCCTGCCAAGACATCAGCACTTATACAGTCAAACGGCACCTCACAGAAATATTCTCTATGTTTGGAATGCCAACCTACGTACACTCCGACGGAGGCACATCATTTTTGACTGGTGAACTCAAGCATTTCCTAAATGAAAAAGGCATCGCTACCTAGTGCAACTACACCGTATAATCCACCATGCAATGGACAAGTCGAAAGATATAATGGAATCGTTTGGAAAACAGTGAAGTTGGCACTGACATCTCAAAATCTTGCTGTAGAGAACTGGGAAGCTGTTCTCACTCAAGCCTTGCATTGCGTTCGATCTCTATTATGCACTGCAACTAACGCTACCCCGCACGAGAGAATGTTCAAGCATCCCCGACGGTCATCAAACGGTCAATCAATTCCGACGTGGCTCAGTAGTCCAGGACGAGTCCTTATGAAGAAGCACAACTCCTGGTGATGTCGGTGAGATTATTCCAGAAGATGAAGAGATATTAGAATCTGAAGTCAATACCCGAACATCTAACCTCTATCCAGCAGTGGGAAAAGGAGAACATTTCGACAATACTCAAGCCCGTGACGATATTCCTCCCTCGGATCCTGCTTCACCAGTAGAGTCGCCACAGCTATCTCCTGCTTCTCCAGAAGCGCCACCACCTCCAGCTGCTGCTGATGCTCCTAGACGCTCGGGGCGAAGTCGACAGCCTCCGTCACACTTCAGAGACTTTTCTAAATAAATAGTTCATGTGGATTTTGAGGATGGAAGAATGTGGTGATTTTTAAATATGTAAAATGTCATCTTCTATTGTCATCATTGTCTATCAATAATTTTCCTTCTTATAATATTATGTTACTACGATTTTAGTTGATTAAAACCTTGATTCGAAGGTTTTGTGTTTAAATATTCACCTCAGGTCCCTTCCCTTCTTACCTTACTAGGTAGGTGGTAGGGTTCAACCCAAATCCAAAACCTCGTCGAGTTTAACGCGAGTAAAACTCAGGCGTGTGTATTCAGCGCAAAGCGGACACCGTTCACTGTAGCCCCCAACTTACAAGGAACTACTCTCAAGGTCGAGGAGCACATTGGGATTCTCGGGGTCGAACTAACTCGTGACCTGAATTTTGGACGCCACATCGAGGAGAAAGCTAAGGAAGCTGGGTGTTCTCAACAAGGTGCGTCAGTACTTTACGCCGAGCCAAAAACTGCTATGTACTTTTTATAGCGCAGATTCTCTCATGCGTGGAGTACTGTTCGCATCTGTGGGACGGATCCGCAAAATACCTGCTCGGCTCCTTAGACTCGATTCAGCGTCGCGCTGTACGCCTCGTTAACGACCCCGAGGTATCTCGGAACTTAGAGACCTTACAGCTCCGCTGGACGTTGGATCTTTGAGTGTGTTCTATCGCTTGTACCACGGAGAGTGTTCCAAGGAGCTGCACGATGCGATCCCTCCATCCCCATTCTACCATCGTTCCACGCGCAACAGGTTGGGAATGCATCCACACACTGTCGATATTCCCCCACTTAGGACAAATCGATCCTGTAAATCCTTTATTTGCAGGGTTGCCAACATGTGTAATGCACTCTTACCTGCATCTTTTCCTTTATAGTACAGTCTGGGATCCTTCAAACATAATGTGAAGGTGCACCTAGCCGGCCGACATGGTATTCGCAGCCCCCGTAAATATTCGAATGCCCGTGGGCGCCGTCGGACTACACCTCTGCGTTAGTCTGGCGCGCGCCATATGTCGAGCTTCCCATAAAAAAAAACCGCCCGGGTTGGTAAAACCGCACTGAATGAAACGTCGGTCGAAACGGCAATGTAAATAGTTTGTGTTTTCCGTCTAGTTCAGTGTAGCCGGCACGACAGAAAGGAAGCACTGACATGGCACCAAGTTCAGTTCACCCGGTGTTATGGGCTGACCTCACGGATGTTGTAGGTGATGTAGCCAACCGTGTCAGTTTCCATAAAAAACACAATTATTTTTGTACATACATACACGGTGTTAACTTTAATGGGCGACATTCCCGAAAGGGGGTTATTCTGGGTCACATACTGATGCCGAAAAAGGGGGTAAGGTTTTTTTTTGAGCTTTGGTTTTAAAATTTTCAATTTCTATATTTGGTATAAAAACATGGTATTTCGTAATAGGAATCGCACTGCATTACCAAAAAAATCGAAAGCTGGGTAATTTTTCAAATAAACCAAAAAATTCACATTCATATCGACACGATACAACAGCTAGCGCGCGACACTCGTCAGTCAGCTGCAGGTCTATTCTTGTAAATTCTGACAGCGGACTCAGCGCTGATGTGGCGCTGAGAGCCACTTTAAAGTGGCTCTCAGCGCCACATCAGCGCTGAGTCCGCTATCAGAATTTACAAGAATAGACCTGCTGGGTGCTGGGTACGCACGGTCGCAGGAGGCGCGCGGCGCGCGGCTGCGCTCGCTACACCATTCCAAGGAGAAATTGTCGCTGAGGTAAAATTATTAATAAAATATGCAATTTTTTTTAAACTATTTTAGATTTTATTTTTATGTACCACAAAATAATCAGTATACGAAATGGTTTATTATTCAGTAATAAAATTGAAATGTCGCGCAAAAAGTTAACACCGTGTATAATACTTACAAATATATTGTGTGAAGGTACGGTACCCTCGGTGAGCGAGTCCAACTCGCACTAATTGTTTGAATAAGAGCAGCGATTTGCACTGCCGAATAAAGTGTGGTAATATTTTTTTGCAAATATCTAAAATATACAGACACGCCAATTTTCCAATCTTATTATATGTATTGATATTGTATTGATAAAGGAGCCGTCTAAGTAATTAAAATCGCATGCTGAATTACTTCGTGCGCGAACCGGCACAAAAACTCGATGATGACATCAGGAGAAGTGATACGGTCTGTCAGACTGTCAGAACGCCTGTATGCAACCCGATAGCATGTGCCGTGCCGCCACCGACCGCGCCCGCACGGCGGCATCGCGCCGCCTCCTCCGCCGCGCCGCCGCCTCCGCCTGCGTCAACGCGCGCCTGCGCCTTTGCCGCATCATTACCAATGCATCATATTATTTATTTTATTTTAATTACTAAATGCAATGCAGGATGTCGGATGTTCATGTTAACTAGTTCAATTTTGGAGAGCCTCTGTCGAACTTGACACACTACACTACAACCATTCGTAGATAGGATTTCAATTGTATATTAAATGTATGTACTCTCTAAGTCTCTGAAATCATGTAAGTCCTATGAATGAATGAAATTCCTTTAACGCATGCATCTCATGTCATGATATAATGAATTTTTTTGTAACTTTCTAATGTGTCCCCTAAAATTTACCACCAAAATATAAATTCGTTCATTTACGCTATGCTATGTTCGTGATTGGGTTATCAAATTATCAAACTCTATAAATGTACGAAATTTGAACTTTTTTCGTCCAGTAGTTCACTCTTTCTTTTGATGTACGGAACCGTAAAAATCCTAATAAAATTTCAATTTGGAAAAGCGCAAAGTTCCTTTTTTTCGGAAATCTCCTTTCGGAACGAATACTTCCAACTTAGCCGCCCGCCTTGATAGGTTGTATGAGTAGGTGCGTGCGTGCGTGGAACTATACAATAACCATAGAGAAATAATATACAATAACGATGAGACGACGACGCAAGCTGGTTCTGTGCGAGCTGGTTCTATCCGAACTATTCCGAACCTACGAATATAATAGAATAATAAAATAAATTATAATATAATCTATTTATTTTCTGAGCTCGAGGCCAAAGTAAGGAATTTGTCACTTGATATAATTTGTCCACACACACATCCCCGACGTTAGGCGCCCCCGCCGCGCCGCGCCGCCTTGGGTGGCGTGTGGCGCGGCGGCGGCGGCGGCGCCGCGCCCTGTCTGTACTTTGGCAAAATAGGCGTTAGGGTCAATTCACGCCGCAGGGTGCCAGATGTCCGGTTTTGGACCGAACAGTCCGGTTTTTGAGGCTTGTGTCCGGTCTCCAAAATAATAAATAAATGGTAGGGTAATTAAAATAATTAAATTAAAGGTAATCACTAATCAATGCAACATTAATAATAAAAAAACTATACGTCCAATACGAGAGCCGCCATTCTTCTCGCAGACTACACGCACACCCTACCCCACCAACCACCTAGCTCAACGCCGCCGTCGGTGCATTTCATCGACGACGAAGATGGAGTGTTGACGTCGGCCGAGCCACAAGAACTACGGCGAGGGCGACGTCCACCATCGGCCAGCTTGGGGTCAACGGGACCTCGCGCCCCGTCTAGAGCATCCGCTACAGGTGGTGTAGTGCACCCATGAAGCGACGCGCGCGCGAAGATGAAGACGTTTAACAGACCTGCGCGACGAGACGTTACCGTGCAGCCTGGCGGATACGGAGCTCTCCGAGGTGGGGGTGGTGGTGGCCTACGTGTCTAGTACCACCACCCATCGCTCGAAGATAATCTCGCGTCGTTTTTTTTTTTTTTGGAAACTGACACGGTTGGCTACATCACCTACAACGTCCGTGATGTCAGCCCATAACACCGGATAGACTAGGTGCCATGTCAGTGCTTCCCCCTTTGATCGTGCCGGCTACACTGAACTGTTCGGAAAACACAAACTATTTACATAGCCGTTTTGACCGACGTTTCATTCAGTGCGGTGGTACCAACCCGGGCGGGTTGAATGTCTGCACCACTGAGCTAACGAGGTTGAGGTACTATGGCTTGTCTCCCGCCGCCGCCGCCGGCGGTATACCGCTTTTAATTTTTGTATTAATTTTGTGTATTTTTATTACTTTTTTGTATAATATATGTAAAATTAATAAAAAATTTTAATAATGTGAAATAAAGGAAATATAATATTAAAAAAAGAATTATATTTCTATTAATTTATACTAAATTAATTACAACTAAAAAAAAAAATCTGAATTCCTAAGAAAAATATAAAAAAATTGTTCTAAAATAAAATAAGAAAAAATCTTGACGTCGAGATGCAATGCTGGGTCCAGCAGGCAAAAGCACAAAAGGGGTGCATCTATAAATTTTTACGTGTGCTTTTGTACCGCCTTCAACTCAAGGGTCCGAATATGAATCAAAATATTATTTAACACTTTTAAGCTCTAGTTGTTTTGTTAAGTCGGTGCAGTGTTTTTTTTTTTGAAGTTTTTTATTTAACTCTTTTTAGTTATTAATAAAATAGATATCACACATGCGTTGAATGGGCGTTAAATCGACGACGTGTTCTTCAGAGAATAGTTTCGGAGAAATGCGCGGACAAACATACATACATACAAACATACATAGAAACATTCATACAAACATACATACATACACTTATGAAATTTGGCACAACTGTTTAGAAGCCCACATAGACTAACATATACGAATATTGTGGAATTCCAACGATATTACATACATACGGGTCGGATTGATAACCTCCTTTTTTTTTAAGAAGTCGGTTAATTAATAAAATAAAAAAATATAAGTTTTACTGAGCTAACGTAAAATATAATTGCTTCTGCCTGTTTTCTTGGATAGATTAGACAAGCAATTAATTGTCATCATAAACTGTCTTTCTAGAATAGTCCGGCTTATTGGCATATTATCAATGATTTATTATCAATAATTATTACATTCCAGTTCGTACTGCAGCATGCACTCCGTATTGCAAAGATTAATCGAGGGTGACCCTCGTATCTTATCCTAGACAGAAGCGCAGAGCGAGAAGACGATAAGCATTAGCGACATATACCGCTCGAGTCAGACGATTATGGGGTCCTTTTACCCGACTACGGCGAAGCCGGGCAGAAGGGTTATTACGAGTTCATAGTTGTTATCTAATTTCATTCAATTTTACTAATTTTAGTTCATGTACTACTTCTGTCAAGAAAGTACCGGGAAAAGGTCAATAATACACAAAATATTAATTATTCTTCCAAATTTATGCTATCGCCCTCAAATTAGGTCTCTTCCGAAATAATACACTTACGTCAACGAATAATCAAATCATCAAAACATTTTTTAAATGCATTTTCCGGAATCGACTTCAGTTCTCACCGCGAATTCTCTTTTCTGTCTTCTATAGAGTGAAAACGGGTGCCTCGAGGTGGTAATTTGAGTTTTGGAAACAGAAAAATGTCGGTCGGAGCCATATCCGGTGAATACAGTGGTTGTTCGATGGTATTTGTTGAGTTTTTGGCCAAAAATTCGTTCACAATGCTGGCCTTAAGCGATTGAGTTTTTGAAGAAAATTCAAATCTCGAGCGGCAACGTCTTTCATGCCCAAGCGATCGTTTAAAATGGTACGAATCGATTCGTGAGGTGAGACACAGAAATTTGAGCGGCTATCTCTCTCAAACTTGAATGAGGATTTTCAGTCACCATTTCCTTCACTTTAGCTATATTAACTTCAGTTGAAGACGTTGATGGCCGACCAGAGCGAGGCAAATCTTTCACCACATCTCGACCCCTTTTGAATGCACTGTACCACTCATGTAGACGTGTTTTTGATAAAGTCGATTCGCCGTAAGCTTTCTGTAACATTTTCAGCGACTCGGTACACGAAATTCCATTTGCGATGCAAAATCTGAGACAAACTCTTTGTATGATATTTTTATCCATTATAAAAATCGTAAAACACACTTGAAATGAACTAACAAAATCGAGCACTGTAAACAAACTAAATGACAGATGGGGCTCAAACTCCGCGCCAATTTAAAAAACAGTCGTGCCAACTTAGCGACAAAAAGAATTATTTGAATTGAATTTGGAATTAGAATTAAATTGTCAATTCCCGGTACTTTTTTGACAGAATTATGTGGCGAAGATCTGCGGCAGACTAGTAGGTAGCAGGCAGGCTTCTAATGCGGCGCGTCTATAGCTCGGTGGGGCAGTGTTTCGGCGAGCGATCGTCGAAGGTAAGCAACGACGAACGCGGTCGGACTTTGGATGGATAACCGTCCGGCCGTTGAGGCTGACGGTGGTTCGGATTCCGTCCTGTAGGTTCCTTTCCTCACCTTGCCAGATGGCCTTGTTTAACCGGACCGCATTGGTACCACCGAACTGAATAAAGGTCGATTGAAACTGCTATGAAAATAGTTCGTGCTTTTCGTCGAGTTCAGTGTAGCCGGCATGACCAAAGGGAAGCACTGACGTGGCACCTAGTTCGCAAAGATGTTATGGGCTGACATCACGGATGTTGTACTGTACAGCATAATATAGTTATGTAGTCGTGTCAATTTAATAAAATAAATATTTTGATTATATCGGATCAGTCAGCGGAAGCCTCAGTGCGCGAGTAAAACTTGCACTTGGCCACTTTTATTTCTTATGCTTCCTGCAAATGACATGTTATCTATCTTGCTGCCGCTAGGAACATAGCATTTAGACCAAAACAATAGTGCATTTTGTTCTCCCGCTGGCACTGGCGGCGGCGACCTCACAGTCCTGGGGTCGGAGGTGACTGCCGCTCGACCGGCCGCGCCTCCGCGCTTTGCTCTGCTGACCGCAAGCCAAAAGATTATCGACACGCCACCGGAAGCCGGGGTCCAGGGTTCAATCCAGTTATCCCAATAACATTAAGTGACTTTGGCGGCAGACGTTAGTAGCTAGATATTATTTATCAATCAATTATTTATGTGAGTAACTCTGAGGCACGTAACCGCGTGGTCAGAATTTTACGCAAAGTAATCCCTACATTTTATATTATATTTAGCTTGTAAAATGTACTTGCACTAGCTGAGCCATGGTTTTCTAGTTTTTTTTTCTGAGACTGGGAAACTGTGTCCAGTTCCGTCCGACCCCACTGCTCAGCCTAACAGTGGGATAATAAAAGAATCATATTGTGATTTAAATTACCTACGCAATTCAATATACGGTGTAAAACTGTAGGTCCCTTCCCTTGCTTCTTACTAGGTGGTAGGCTCAAATTGTAGCCGACTGGGTTGGTACCACCGTACTGGATGTAAGATGGCCGAATAGCAGCCTCGGTTGTGTTCTCCTCTAGTCCAGTATAGCCAGCAATCCAGGGAAGTCTCCGGTATTGCACCTACCTTCTCGGAGGTGATATTCGCTAGTCGGAGGATGCGCTTTGGCCCCTCCGACTCAGCCACCCATACCGGATTACATAAAAAAAAAAACTACTACTCGGCCACTTTTAACTTTGCAGTTTTTGCAAAATCATGAAGTCTATTTCATTATTCGCACACATTTTACGAATTTACCAATGCAATGAATTTAACAATGCACGGGAATAACTTAATTGGTTTTTGTAGATAAAACAAAATTTGTTTTAACATTTAATGTAAGGCCAAAGTGACATTTAAACTATTGGTGGTCATTGCTGGATATGATTGCTGGGCTAGCACAAAATAAATTACATACCGTACCGTACCGTGTACCGTACCGTGTACGTGTTGTACCGTGTGGGGCCGGTACTTTAAAAGAATAGCCCCACTGCATCTCTCCCCGTGTATGTCGTAAAAGGCGACTAAGGGATATGACTCCCTTCTTATATTACTAGGTGGTAGGGTCTAACCCGCCCGGGTTGGTACCACCGCACTGAATGAAAGGTCGGTCGAAACGGCTATGTAAATAGTTTTGTGTTTTCGGTCCAGTTCAGTGTAGCCGGCACGACCGAAGGGAAGCACTGACGTGGCACCAAGTTCACCCGGTGTTATGGGCTGACATCACGGATGTTGTAGGTGAGGTAGCCAACCGTGTCTGTTTTCATAAAAAAAATAGAGAATGTCCTTTGGGCTTGTAGTACCTAACAGTGTCGTACACAGGCGGCCGAGGGAGGACAGGAGTGTGGGAAGAGCACCCGCCAGGTAAGGCAGTGGTTCGGTACCGATGAAGGCCGAGTGGATTGGAGGGAAATCGGAGAGGCGTATGTCCAGCAGTGGACGCGTATACGCTGACTGAATGATCGACTGAGTCCGTTGTTAGGTATGCAATACTGAGAGGGGTGACTGTGTGTGTGTAACTCAAAAACTTTTGTTTTACGACTTTTTATTTTGAACATATTATATTGTAATATATAATATATTTTTCTATTCTCAACGAGTGAAAGAAAATATGCTTATTTCTTTGGCGGTCCGTACCGACGAGCGCCACTCGTTGTTCGTTGCCTCCCAAATGTATTTGGTCTCGCTTTTGGTTTGTTCTAACAATTTGAACATACTGGACATGGGATTTATGAATAATTAGAAAATATTAAATATGAACATTTTATTTATAAAAATATGATCTTAGGCATTTGTATCATCTAACAATTATAACATAGTAGGTACAAAATCATGTTGCATAAAAACATTATTATAATTTTACTTAAATACCTATGCACTTACATAACTATGTAAAATTACGTGTGTGGAGGAACAGAAATACAAAATACCTATTGTGCACAATATGACTTGTACATTTTCCTACATCTCTTGGACATTAGGTAGGTACTATCAGGACACAAATCTTAACCTAATCTTTCATATGGTTCGGTTAACTATACACTTTTTTAAGCTTTTTAAAGTGGACACATAATATCTATAAAATTGTGAAAACGATTAGGTACTTTACAAGCATTTTTACAAATTTTGAGAAATATGACAGATAAAACCCGCTTACAGATTACATTCGTATAATAATAATAGTTGTTTAGCATAAGCATGAATAGTTAGTCCGTGATAGCGAACAGCAAATTTTAATGCTAACTTTCTCGACCAATGGGAAAGCCGTACTGAACGGCTGGAACATATCGGCACGAGACTTCGCTCTTTCCCAGTGTTAGGTTAGTGTTGTTCAATTCAATTAATAATGTTCAAGACTAAATGTTAACCGGTTGATATCACTGAACAATACATTTATGCTGATTTTTAAAACGATTGCCCTTTTTTTATTCATTAATGTAATCTGAGTAGGAGGGGCGAATGCACATGCTCCGACCAGCCAATATCACCTCCGAGAAAATAAGTGCCATACTGGAGACTACCCTGGATTGCTGGCTATACTGGACTAGAGGAGAACACAACCGAGGCTGCTATGCGGTCATCTTACATCCAGTACGATGGTGGCACCAACCCAGTCGGCTACAATTTGAGCCTACCACCTAGTAAAGGGCAAGGGAAGGGACCTTCAGTTTTACACCGGTTCCGAACGGTGAAGCAGCAGGTGTACGTATGCACGTAAATGTTTTCGTCAGAAAAACTCATTTGTACACGCCGACCGGATTCTAACCTCGGACCTCTCGCATGAAAAGCCGATATGCCCAAACCAATCGGCCACCCGCCGCTTAAATCCGCCTTATTACTCAATTTATCTGCATTGGCCTAAACACACCTGAAGACCAAGTAAGGCAGAGTACTAGAGCAGGGTACGATAGTACCTATTAAGTATTCTGTGGAGCAGGTAGTAGCACAGAATACTTAATAGGGTAGTAGGTACTAGAGGTGGGATGTAGTATCTACGCCGACGACACGGTGGAAATGTGCATGTAGGTATAACCAAGTAGGTACCTACAACAACAAATAAAGTTACAAATAAATTGTAAGATAACAGATTATATCTATATCTATCTATAGAACCTAGAATTCGGGCACGCACACTCAGCTCGTTGTTAATTCTACACACAAGAAAAAAAATCGAGGGAGTCTGCATGTACACATTCAGCCGCCAAACTTAGGTCGTGAATTTGATGTTTGCGCAGTTTGAAAAAAAAATTTCGTACTTAAGAAAAAATTTCAACTTTGGTAGCCCATATTGCCCCACCTAAGCTTCATACAAGGTTTTGTTTGAAGTATCGCATAAAGTTAAAACCTTTGTCTGTTTGTTAGAGTTTGTCTCGAGTATGCAGCGTTAACGACTAAAGCGTGAGAGGTGTTTGGAGTTGCGTGTTTTCGCATTTTTCAAAACATGCCAACTTGAAGGGCTGATTTGGGCCAGAAGGGATGGAATGACAAAATAAAAATGTATCACGTATTAGAAGTCGTCAGATGGATCTTTCATCCGATATATTTAGAATTGTTGTAGGTAGTCTGGTTGCTGAATACTAAGCGTCGCAAAGTAGAAAAAAAGTCTGATTTTTTTTAGTCGCACCCCTTTACCCGCGCCCTAAGTCCTAAGACGTTTCATCAAATTCACGTCAAAAACATAGTAAAGCTAAATATTACTAGCGTTTATAATTAAATTGTCATAATGTTCATAAGTTCATTATTTTGGCATGTTTGTCTTAGAACTAAATAGATGATATAGCAATGAGAGGTACTTCTAAGGAGATGCACTAAATGCCACATATCTCCACTGAGCGCCGAGGGCGAGTGTGCGGTGCGGACGGGTGGCTACACGTAGGGGTGCCACTCGGGCGGCTGCAGGCTGTAGTGCTGCGCGGGGGGCGGGACGCCGGCGTGCGCGTGCGCCGGGTGCGCGTGCGGGCCGAGCGCGTGGTAGCGCGGCTGCAGGTCGTGGTAGTTGCCCGGGCGCAGGTACTGGTCGAGCTCGGAGCCGTCGGGCGCGCCGTCGTCCAGCAGCGCGCGGCCGTCCAGCTCCAGATGCGAGAAGTCTATGTGCTGCGTGCGCGCCGCCGACACCGGCGACAGCTCCTCGCTCTTGAAGCGGTGCTGGTGGAGCGCGCCCTGCGCGGCGGACGCGCCGGCGGCGCAGAGCGCGGGTGCGGGCGGGGCGCGCGCCGCCGCCGCCGGCTGCTTGCGCCGCCGCGGCTGGTACTTGTAGTCGGGGTACTGCCGCTTGTGCTGCGTGCGGAGCCGGTCCGCTTCCTTCACGAACGGACGCTTGTCGTCGTCGGACAGCACTCTGCGAACACACATTACACTCAGTTATCGAGGCACTCGGCGAGCGCACGAGGGCATGCATATACTTATTATAAAAAAAGCTTCACATAGAAATTTGTATCATCCATCGACAGTCAAAGCGTTGAAAGTCGATGATGCAAAAGGCCGAAACGTTGTCAGTCGTACATCAGTCGGTCTGTTCTGTTCTGTATCACTGTATCAGACGGAAATCGTTCGGAGATGACGAATAGGTATAGCGTGGCGGCGCGGGCGGCGGCGCGGGCGCGGAGGCGGTGCAGACGAGTAGAGAGGTCAGGGCGGGCGGCGCGACGGGGACTTGGGACGGGGAGATGCAAGCGCGCGCAGATAAGATCAGCCGCTATTTCCAGCGCCGCCGCGCCGCGCCGTGCCGCCCCTCCGCCGGCCATCAGATGTGCGTCGCCAATGTTCCGTAACCGACAGTCCGCTGCCGCTTCGCCGACCGCACCACCACCGCACCACCGCACTCCCGCTCATCTCTGTACCTACTGCGTGCTCATATTATTATTAGGTCATGCATGTCATTCCTATACTCGGCATCTCGTGTCGACTTATATTGTCGAGCTCGAGAGTCGAAAGCTCGCTCGAACGACACACGAGTGGTTATAGTTCGAGACATGCAAATAAAGCTCTCGCCGCCATACAACATATAGCAACGAGAGCTTTATTTACGTGTCTCGAACTATACCCAAACTACCTGGTTACATAGATACCTACAAGAAAATCTCCTATCTATTGTACGAGGCACCTACATACCTACTTAAGTGTATCGGGTTTACCTATAATAGTTCACAAGAAATGTTATGTAGGAATATAGTGTAGGAAGGAATGATCCTGCAGGCTCAGGTACGTGCATTCTTAAGCTGGCTGACCGGGCGGAAGCACTGACATGGCACCTAGTTCACCAAGGTGGTATGGGCTGACATCACGGATGTGGTAGTTGATGTAGCCAACCGTGTCAGTTTCCATAAAAAAAAAATCGACCTTAGCTCTTCACGAGTGCACGGGTTTCAATTTCTAGTCTTTGAAGTGGAATTTAGTGGAATGCAGACACGAGCTTGACGGCGCGGCGGCGGGGCGGCACGGCGTCGCAGCGGCACATGTTCTGCCAATCTGCGATGACAGTTCCGTGAGAACGTGCGCGCGCGCGCCGACCAATCAAAACACGCACCAATCAAGACTCTCTTCACAGCTGTGCGGTGTGCGTTGATATTTTCTTTGTTGATTCGAGGGTTTGACTCGGGTACCGCTTTGTCATTCTAATGTCATCGTCTTGACGATGCTTTTGTTGTGGGATAGCGGCGATCCTTGCAACGCCGCGCTGCCGCGGCCCCGCCTCCGCCGCCCGCGTCGCCGCCGCGGCGCCGCCGGGGCCCACTTATGCGGCTGATCTAGGGAGTCAGACCGGCTATATTTCAGTCATAGGTGTTTCGTTTCGATATCCATATAAGTAGGAAACAAAAATGTCGCTTGATTAAGCTTGCCATAATTTTTCAGGGACCGCCGGACGCCACACCAAAGTTCAAAAACAGGGAAACGCGGCATGGCAGCCGCCGGACGCTCAGTTTTACTTGCTTTACTTATCGACATTATACGATGAATATTTATGTGTAGTATATACTAACCATTACCCTATCTCATCAGCGCAGCGGGTCGCACAGTAGCGAACCTACTCCGAGCGGAGCCGAGCGCAAAAGCTTGTTGTGAATGAAATGAGCTTTTAGGTACCTACGTTGTCATCCGCCTACAGCCAGGTTTTCCAGAAATAAAAAGCTAGTTTTGTTTAGTAAAATGAATGGATTTTGTTTACACTTTACTTAAAAAGAACCTACGTTCATACGTACATACATTTGTAGAGTAATGTTAAGTGCCGTCATAGGACCCGGTCTTTTTTTCGCGTGGCACGAAAAGGCCGTTTTTGGGATTAAAGGTTAAACTTTATATCTTCCAAAGAGTTTGTATTACGTCGCTGAGGAGCTCAGCGACGTAATACAAACTCTTTGATATCTTCATATCAAATTAATCACACATTTTACTTCAAAGGTAGGTACATACATATTTATTCACATCTGTAGGGTAATATTATATAATACTTTACATCTTGCAAAACTGCCGGACATATCGGACACAATTCCGGACGGGCCGTTCAAATACCGGATAGTCCGGCCCAATTCCGGACGTATGTCGTTCTGTTGTGAATATTGTGATCGAGAAAGCACGTCGTCGCTTCCTTTCTGCACATTTCGAACTAAATAATCCGTTAGTAAGTAGTTCCGTTTTATCGGTGGAGCGTGCGCGAGCCGCAGCGAGGCATCTTCGTGGGCTCCCCGCGGCAAATAATTACCGGGCATGATGGTGCACGAGACGACCACGACGCAAGCTCTCCGTGCCACTCGATTGTTTTCTCATTAAAATAATATCGCGACCAATCGGACGATAAGGATCGAACTGCCGGTGCTCGGTGCTGCCCGGCTGTTTGGACTCGCCGCCCGCTTACGTATTTGGTCAACTTTAGTAAGAGTTTCAACGGTAATAAAATAAACAACATCTGGGAAGACTGCGAGGTAGATGAACATGAATTGACAAGACACAGTAACAAGAGACAGGTAACCATAACAGATATTTTAGTGAATAGAAAAGTATAACACAGCACAGATAAATATGTCTACATGTATTGTTATTACTTATTTGTAATTGCCATCACGTAGACGTACCTAAGTTACCGCACACCATTTAAAATGACTTGTCGCCGGCTAGACATGCCGATGCCTTCTATTCTTTTGATTGAATGATTGACTACTTGAAAGGCGACTAAGGGATAAGGACAAGATGCCGTGCTAAAGGGCGACAGGCTCGCCACCTCTCACCTTGGCGCGTTCCACCGAGTCATGCAGCAGGCGGATCTTCGTGCCTTACTTGCTACTTGATGAATTGAATCTTGTTCGAATACTTGTTCGAAACGTGGTGTTCGGTGTTGAGCTGTAAATTACCAGAGTTCTTGCTGCACAACACCGATTGCTCTGCTTACCCCGATTGTCGGGATTCAGCGTGTGTGATATGTATGAATGATTCGGATGTAGGAGTTGTAGGAGAGTGGGTGGGGATGTTGGGGGGAGTTGTGTTACTCACTTCCAGAGTGTGCCGAGGGTCTTGCTGAGCTCCGCGTTGTGCAGCGTGGGATACTGGTCGGCGAGACGCCTGCGTGCCGCCTGCGCCCACACCATGAACGCGTTCATCGGCCGCTTCACGCGGCTCCGCTTCAACACGCCTCCGGACCTGCGCACAAGCATAGCGTATTGCAAGCTTTACGTACACATATTGTCATAATAGTTTGTGGCCGTGAGTAGGTTTGGTCTTGCTGGCGAGCTGCGCTGCGCGTGAGGTGCTGGTGCTCCAGCGCACACAACATATAAGGTTTTTAAGTTTATTCTGTTATTAATTATATTCATTTTTAAGTTTTCAGATTAACAGTAGTAGGTTTAAGACTTACATAAGTCTTTAAACCTACTACTGTTAATCCGGAAACTTAAAAATCAATACAAAATATAAGCACCAAGATGGCACCTAGATTGGATTTCGGAGAGGAACATGGTGAGTTGTAACGAGGCTGATACTACAATGATACTACAAGGAGATCTAGCCAGCCATGTTTGTTAATATAACAATATTTGTTTGCTTAAATCTTTGGGATACCATAATTTCGGTTGAACTCATTCATATTTTTAGGGAGTCCCGTTCGGTACGAAGCCCTAAGAATATGAAAAAAAATATTACTAAGCCCACGTCGTCTGTCCATCCCTCCTGCCTTTAAAGGGCTGTTGAACCGTAATAGGTAGCCGGTGGATATTTTCACAAAATATGTGTTATTATGGCGGATATAACAACTAATATTAAATTAAGTAACAATAATTCAGACACATTTTGTTTTTATCTATATATACACATATACACTATATTTTTTTTACGCATACAAGCGTCAAAACTGTTATAAATATAGTGGAAATTCTATAGTAAAATGACAAAATAATCGTAATAATAAACGTTGGCACGTAACGGAGTTACGAGTACTAGCACAGTACTAGTACGAGAGTTCGACTCGCACTTGGCCCATTTTTTATAGAAATTCGTATAATAATAATTACCTACAGACATTATAAAAAAGTGCCATTTAAAAATTACAAAAGCTCTGTCGGGTAAAGCTTTCAAATGAGTTTCACGTTGCGGCTTACAAGCGAACTAACAGCCTACAGCGGCGAGACCTGTCGCCAGTAACGAGCGCGACCCCCGGCCCTATTAAACGCAAGCATAAAATTAGTTCTTTATGTACTCGCGCCGCGCACCCCGCGCGCCGCACCTCGCACCCCGCACCCGGCCGCACTACTGGAGTGCTCCTGGTTATTCTTGCCGCGCGATCCCCTCTGCAGGCAGTGCTGGGCTGGGCACTGTCGTTGTTTTTTTGGGGTTCCGCATCCATACGGAAGCGTATTTTTTTTTATGTAATCCTGTATTGTTGGCTGAGTCGGAGGGGCCAAAGCGCATGCTCCGACCAGCCAATATCACCTCCGAGAAGGTAGGTGCCACACCGGAGACGTCCCTGGATTGGTGGCTATACTGGACTAGAGGAGAACACAACCGAGGCTGCTATGCGGCCATCTTACATCCAGTACGGTGGTACCAACCCAGTCGGCTACAATTTTAGCCTACCACCTAGTAAGGTGCAAGCTCAGATCCTGATCTGAGGGTGCAAGGGAAGGGACCTACAGTTTTACACCGGTTCCGAACGGTGAAGCAGCAGGTGGTAGGTATGCACGTAAATTTTTTCGTCAGAAAAAACTCATTGGTACACGCCGACCGGAATCGAACCGCGGACCTCTCGCATGAGAAGCCGGTGCCCAAACCCCTCGGCCACCCGCTACTCATTACTAAGTCTACGCCGTCCGTCTGTCTGTCTGTCTGTCTATCCGTCCGTCAAAGCGCTGCTGTATCGTTTGAACCGATGGCGGATGTGCCAACAAATAATTTAAAAAAGCAAAAAGTAAAAAAATAAGGGATCCCCATGCAATAAAGGTGCTAAGAATCGAAAGAATAGTACACATTTACGCTACTAAATAATACATAGATGGCACCACAGGTATTTTGCATTATAGAAAGACAAAATATGGACGAATATGGTTTTTTTGACAGGTATGATATAGCGGAACTACGGAACGCTACGTGCGTAAGTAAAACTCGCACTTGACCTATTTTTATTCTTTACTGTTGTTAAAACAACAGGTGTTTCGCGAAAATAAACGTATACGAGTATGCAAAAAAAAAAAGAATAGCCCCGCTGCATCTCTCCCCGTCGCATGTCGTAAAAGTCGAATAAGGGATAAGGAAATTCGTCAGCCTCGGTAGCTCAGTGGTGCGGTCAGTCTACTGTTGTTAAGCAACGCTGAGCGAGTTCAGTACTTGGATGGGTGACCGCTCGACCGTTGAAAGCTGACCGTGGTTCGGATTGCACGTTAAACTGTAGGTCCCTCCCTTCCCTTCTTACCTTACTAGGTTGCAGGGTTTATCCCGGCCGGGTTGGTACCACCGCACTGAGCGAAACGTCGGTCGAAACGGCTATGTAAATAGTTCTTGTTTTCCGTCCAGTTCGTAGCCGACATGAAATTAAGGGAAGCACTGACATGGCACCTGTTCACCCGGTGTTATGTGCTGACATCACGGATGTTGTAGGTGATGTAGCCAACCGTGTCTGTTTCCATAAAAAAAAAATTATTGAGAAAGAAGAGGTGTAGTGATATTCGTTAAAAAAAAAACAGGAAATGCACGTGCAACAACCCCGTTACGCATGTATCAAGTCAAGGCTATCAAATTTAGGTTCGAACAGCTCGAACAGAGTCAGCAACAGCAACAGTAATTTCGTTATCTGCGCAGCCTCTCGTTTCGTGTTTTGCCCACAAACCGTTTCGCGCAATAGGTTGTTAATTTTTCGACTCAGTACCTCAGCTCGGTACGGCATTCGAATACTTAACTTTTTTTAACTTAACTTTTTAAATAAATGCGCGTCACGACAGAGTTGAGGAGTGGTATAGTCTGTGGTGGTGAAGTAAACAACGGAGACGGCGACATTGACGTTTGTACGTCATTTGTACGCTCGTTAAATTTGAATTATTTACGTTATTTTAAAGCGCCTTTATGTGCACTGCTAAGTTCGCTACGTGACAGATGGAAAAATAAGTAGTTTGAAAAAGAGCAATGCCCCCAAAAACTTACTACAATTACATACATACCTACTTACGTAAACGTAGGTATAAAACATAAAACCGACTTTAAAAAAAACGGTTTTTATTTCATTCTTTTTAATAATATTTACATAAAAAAGAATAATCGATGTGTCAAACTGCAAAATTTTGAGCGTGTTGCAGATAGTGCTGAGGTATCGACATGCTTATATTTTTATTGCTGAAAAAATCCACATCGCAAAAAGTTTTGCTGAAGGTAACCACAAACCATAGTTTTTTGTAGATTTTTAAAAAACCGCTTAATCAATTTCGGTAAAATTTATACGGGACCACCTCTGTGGTCTGTGGTGGTCCCGTATAAATTAAGTTGAAGCGGAGCTCGGCGACGCTGGTTCTCATATAAGCATTGGACAGTCCGACGTCCCTACCTCTTCTAACGTTCTTAACCTCTATATTAGGCCGAGAACTTTTCTACCGCCCGGTTTGTTCGCAAAATAAGTCGAAAACTTCTCAATTCATCAATATCACTGACATTTACCGGCATTTAAGGATGCTTAATTTAATTACTATACCGCGGCAACAGCTAGTTCATTATTAATAATCACTACATAATATTTTCCAGAACGTAGTAAATATCAATTTAAGATTTTTTCCATAAATTTTATGTAAACTAACACGATTGGCTACATCAGTACATCACCTACAACATCCGTGATGGCAGCCCATAACACCTTGGTGAATTATATTTTTTTTTATGGAAACTGACACGGTTGGCTACATCATGACATGATACACGGTGTAAGAATAATGTACAATTAATAAGACATCTAAACATATAAAATATCTAAAACCTCAAAAAGCTTAATTTGTAATAGTGTTAGATTTTACAATAAACTGTCTTCTAACATAAAACAATTAGAAGATAATAATTTTAAACGAAGAATTAAACAAATGTTAATTGAAAAGAGTTATTACACTATTAAGGATGCTTTAGCTGACCATAATTTTATCTGAGAATTTGACTACTGTTTTTCCCACTAAATAACTTGACAATTGGATACACTTTGTATCTTTAGATTTTTAACATGACTTATTACATTTCTTTGTAATAAACTTTTACTAATATTTGTTGAATTGACTTGATATATTTAAGTATCAAATGGACGATGGCACTATACACCAGATATAGGTAATTTAAATAGGCAGAGTGGTCAGATTCTTCAGTATTCATGTTTATGCTGTAAATATTAATGCTCTTGTGAGCGGTAGTATGGGTTAATATTTATAAGTTACTATAATATAATACTTATAAGGTACTAAAGAAAAAATTGTGACTTGCGAAGTTTGTTTGTCAGTTCTTCTTCGCATTGAATTTAGAACTGGCGGAATTTTCGACATGTCCAAGCGTAGGTTACCTACCTATGGATGAAATTATACAATAAACAATCACCTACGACATCCGTGATGTCAGCCCATAACACCGGGCGAAATTGGTGCTACGTCAGTGTTTCCCTTCGGTCGTGCCATGATACCATGTCAGTGCTTCCCTTTGGTCGTGTCGGCTACACTGAACTGATTGTGTGCTCTTTTGGCCGGTAGAAACTCCTTTAGATTTCGCCTAAAGAATTTCTACAACAGCAGCTTACCTATGTAGGCACTTATTTCAATGAAAGCAAAGACCAAACAAATCTAAATTGATAGCTGGTTGGTATTACCTATGTATATATTTTAAGAGCGCATGCGTCTAGAAAGCGCCTTCTTTTCTAAAGTTTTAATTTCCTTTCGAAATGGAGCATGAAATATTTCGGCATCAACATAGATCTCCTTCTCCTGTCGCGTCAAGCAAGTTATGTTATACAACCTGAGCGATAAATTATGATTTGTTGGCCACCGCGGTACTAAACTAGGAAACTGATTGGACACGCATCAGTCATCCAATCAACATTCCGTATCGAAATGTTTGCTTGAAGCGCTTTTGACTGGTCGAGATGATTTTATTTAAGTTTGCCTAGAAATTTTTTCATGAAAAAATTACGTGTTATTATTAATTTACATTTATTTGGTTTAAGAACTAAATATTAATTATATACACGCTGAAACTGTATTACTAGCTGAACGCATAGTTATTAATAAATTATAATTAAATAAAAAAGAAAATGACCAAAGTCGTCGAATAAAACAACTCAATTTGAAACCCCGCCAATATCTAGCCATTTGAGAAAACTCCCAATTTGGCGTGCGTTGAAATCCTTTGTATGGGCAAAAAGTTGCATAGGTACGCATATTATATTTTTAACCCCCGACGCAAAAAGAGGGGTGTTATTATAAGTTTAACATGTGTGTGTATGTATGTATGGGTGTATGTGTGTATGGGTGTCGCTGCTGAGGCATCGTAGCTCCCAAACGGATGGACCGATTTGGATGCGGTTTTTTTTATTAGAAAGCTGGTTTAATCGGGATGGTTCGATCGGGATTTGATTTGATTCGAGATGCTTGTAATCAAGTAGGTAATCAAGTAATTTAGGAATAAAAAAATAATTATCGTAAAAAGTGGACCGTCTTGCATGCGTTTTTTTTAAAAGCTTGAAATAAAAGTTAAATTACAAAAAAAAAAAACTCCCGAACCTTAAAAAGTCTAAAATAATTTACTTACTTATAGGAGTCGGGGGACGGCTAAGTAAATAAAATATAATAAATAACTCAGAGCTGCGCGGGAATTTACTTAGCGGCCCCCCGGAATAATTATTATAACATTTAATTGAATGTATGGAGTAATAGTTTATAATGGATGGATGTAAGTAGGTATATGTATATAGGTGTGCGGTGGAACAACTGAGGAGCTGTCTCGACTCTCAAGGCTGATGTTTTTGCTCCAGCTCCGAGACATGTGATACGCGCAGGCGCTCAGGCCATCTGGTTTGTTTAGCGCTGCTGACGGGACGCACTGGGCTGAACATTTGATCTGTGCTGTACTCATATTGTGGTGATTAAACTAACCAGTAGCTTGTGGGCGAAATCTCGGTTTTGTGATTTTAACCGTTATTTTCCTGTGGGTTTGGGTTTCTTCTTCGATTTTAATTTGGGATTCGTTGTTCAGATTCGGTTGTTCGGTTTGACATTGTGCATTTGGAAATTAAAGCTACAAATGTTTTTACAAAGGTCGATGTCTAACGCTTTTTTCGGTCTAGCTCTCATTCGCCACGTGTCTGAAGTGTAACGTGTGATAAGGAACTTCGTTCCAAAAATACAACGTCGAACAGCCCAATAGAGTTGGTACATTTTTTTTGCAACTTGCAAAGCATGTAGGCAAGACATGTAGGTTATTGCAAAGTTGGCTAGCGGTACACATGTGGACACAGATGATGTAACCGCACACGTGGCGCGGCGGGCGTGTGCACTCTTGTCGCGTGTCGCGCTCGCTCCCCGCTCCTCTCCCGTGCTCCACTACTCTGCTCGTGCTCAAACTATTCAATAGGATAGAACAGGCCGTTGCACACCATTTGCTTCGTCCTTATCCTCAACATAATCTTACAAGTGCACACAATTTGGATCGGGAGACTGACGCGTCTTGCTTGACAAAGATATAACATAAATGCAAAAATGTGATAGAGAATTAATAGAGACTTGAACTTGAACTTGCAGCACCTCACAGCCAGGAGTTCTCCCACAACAACAATAATTGGTCGTGTTGTTTTTGTGCACACTGTTCTTAGATCGATGAGATAGATAGAAATTTGTTATTGCTCCAAAAAATTTACAGAAACAAGCTCGATAATATATAATTTACATGAGATGCAAAGGCGACATATCTCTTACAGGGATCTCTCCCAGTCCAACCAATGAGTTTATCCCCTTTCGAATTGTTTAGCACGTGCTGTCTGTATGACGGTGTCGGTACTCGGTCGTCTTCTGTGAAGTGTGTGCTGCTGAGGGCGCGGCGGCGGCGATGGCGGTAACTAAACAAAAACTAGCCAACTTTACGACTACAACATTAATGCATGATTTATGCGTGCGCACTCGATCACCCGCGCTGTGGCCGCACCGCACCGCCGCACCGCACCGCCGCACCGCACGCCTGCACCGCGCGCGACGCGGGTCGCGGGCCGAGACGGAGCGGCGCGGCGGCGCGGCGCGGAGAGGGTCGGAGGCATGACGGCGGCGGAGGCGGAGACGGCGCGGTGCGTTTCTCCCGCGCGCGACCCGCACACGCGCCCGCCTCGCGCATAGTCCATGTCATTGCCCGAACGGACGAAAGCTTTTAAGTCGAACTTCGAGAGAAATAATAAATGTCAATGACTTCGAACACAAAAGTATGCGAGAGAAAAATATTTTACACCATATTCTACATCGACTTAGCTATTAAATGTAGCAACAGCTAGATATATGTATAGTATTTATGTAGTATTCGCTTGTAGTGTATCATACTTTTCAGTTTACCACAGAATATTCTTGTTCGCCTGCATGCACTTCTCCTGTAACGCGTGGGGCTGGTCTTAAAAATGATAGTCTCACTGCATCTCTCCCCGAGCATGTCGTAAAAGGCCATCAAGGGATAAGGACGAGATGCGATTGGTTTGCCATCTCTCGCCTTGGCATACTTCTTCCACCGAGTCATGCAGCAGGTGGATCTTCACTTGCTGCTTGAAAGTTACATATCTTGTCCGAATACTTTGTTAAACGTGGCGGTCGGTGTTGTGTTGTAATACCAGTCTTTGCAGCCCAACACCGATTACTCTGCTTACTCCGATTGTTAGGATACAGCGTGTGGTATGGTATGTAGTTATTAGTACGAGTAATATCACATAATATTGTTGACGGGAAGTAGGTGATTGAAAAAATTCCTTAGTGTGTAAGTATTCATCCCTTAATTTCCCACTCTTAGGGGTGGTATTCTTTCAAAAAAATTATGAAAGGACCACCCCTGAGATATATCCTACTCATGAAAAAAAGAATAATGGATGGAACATATCGGTATTATTGTGTTATACGATGAAAATAATAAATTCTAAAATAATTTGACACCAATTTGATTACTGAAAGCTATATTTAAAACTTTTCAATATATCATAGCCTTCTGAATTCATAATAAAAAAAAAACGGTCAAGCTGGTCGAACTCGCGTGGAGAGGGTTCCGTGCCATTTCCGTCTTACGTGAGAACTTTAAGACTTAGTAGTTTAGGTTTGATTTATTTACCTTAGTGCATAAATATCACCTTGATCTATCGTTACATTTTTTTTTGTTGGAGATATTCATACAAAATACATACTTAATAGGACACATTGGTATGCATACATTATACAATATAATATTTATTATGTAGTTACATAGTATATGAAGGTATAAGGAAGCCAAACAGCGAAGAAAGTCTGGCGATACTTTTATTTTATTTATTCAACATTTCGTACTTATAATTTTAGGTTTCCGTATCGTACGGGTGCGGAAACCCTCGGGGCGCGAGTCCGACTCGCACTTGGCCGGTTTTTTTTATATCCCTCGCCCTTTTGGAGTGGAGAAGTTTATTCAATGTTGTGTGTATGGAGCCAGCAACGTTATCACATTGTGCGTATTTCTATTGATATGATATGCCTGATGAATGCCCACCGAGGCTAGCCGGCAGACTGTTTATATTTCTATTGATATGATATGCCTGATGAATGCCCACCGAGGCTAGCCGGCAGACTGTTTATATTTCTATTGATATGATATGCCTGATGAATGCCCACCGAGGCTAGCCGGCAGACTGTTTATATTTCTATTGATATGATATGCCTGATGAATGCCCACCGAGGCTAGCCGGCAGACTGTTTATATTTCTATTGATATGATATGCCTGATGAATGCCCACCGAGGCTAGCCGGCAGACTGTTTATATTTTCGCTAAGGTCGACCTGGGGCTGGGGACGTGAGAACCTTGTTGGCTTTGTCTCCAAGAAACTGAGTTCTTCTTCTAGAAACTGAGTGTTCTTCTCACTGGCCCAACTTCTCATACTATAAATATAAAGCGCAAGTTGGGCGAGTGATGATGCGTCAACGTGGGAAGGATGCCCTCTTTACTTGCTGGCTACCTTGGACTCTATTCAAGGGCTAATTGGAGATTCCAAGATCACGGATGGTCTTGCTTGAGTCATTAAGCCACAGGCGAACAATCGGCTCCCTTTGCGAAGTTCTGATATTTTCAATAAGAAAACATGTAAATAGGTGTAAAGACAAGTGACATTAGACGCATTGGGTGTGATACACACAACGATTTTAGGGTGTTCACTTTTTGTACCTATGGAATTTCATGATGTTATATTGAAAAAATTGTACTAAGATTGTTTTGTTACTTTTTGAAAGTAAGACCGCCTTCTAAAGTTCAGTAAAGTAGTTGTGGCTCTACGAATCGGAATCTGACGAACCTAGATACATTCAGTATATAAATGTATCTTTTCAAATTTGTTACACAGTTATCCGAATATAGATCTCTATCGCTCCTCTGTTCCTTTGTATTAATAGCAAAACTATCCACCTGCACATTAACAAGTTAAGATAAGATGGAATGTATGTATTAGTAACGTGTTAGTTCATAGTTATGAATTTATAGCAGAATTATTAATTTAAATTTAAGCAGAGTTATTAATTTATAATTAATAGCAGATCTGATGTTTGAGTAGGTCTATGGATGGCGGCGGGCGCGGCGAGACGGGGGCGGCGGGCGCGCTCGGGCCTTTGCTAAACTTCCTCCTACGGCTCTTATACAGGGTGTTCCAGGATTGGGTTTCGTAACTTCAGGGTTCGAAAGTGGTTCATATTTGATACGAAAAGCTCTGAAACTTTTTCCCAGATTCGGTCATTTTCACCAAAAAGTACTGTACTTTTTGGTGAAAATCGTTTCATCGAGATTTTGTGGACGGTTAACACTTAACGTCCGCCTTTATTAAATAGAAATAACATGACTAACTTACATGATTAACTAGTAGAATTATTGCACTGCATGTAGATATCAAAATAAAAAGGAGACTGGACTAGGTCGTTGCGCTCCCTAGATCTAGACATCACTGTTGCCAAACCTCACTTTCCATCGAGTTTTTATTACAATTTTAAATTTTTGAATGAAAAAAAAAATACGGCATTTCGATTTGAGTGATAAGTTTTTTTCTTCTAATAATGAGTACTTCCTATTCCTGAAGTTTCTCAAACCTATCCTGAAATACAACACTCTGTATATAAATTATTCTTGTTAGAAATTCAATGAAATCTGGTGCATAAATAAACTTAAGGAATGTATAATTCCTAAACAATACGATGTTTCGGAGAAGTGTTTACGTTTTACACGCCCACTCAGTTGTAATAATTACATCACTGTTTAGAACTTTAGTTCATTAATTACCTACGTACTTATGTCAAACTAAATGCACAAATAGGACAAGGTTACCAAGGAACATTGGATGGACATACATAACTTTAAAACAAATGAAATTAAGTACTTGAGTACTTACATAAATAACTTTTTTACTTTGAAATCGCCCTTAACTTCGCAATTTCGTTTGTTGGTACGTATTTTTTGTGTTCTTTGTGGTAATTGTGTGTGTCGATTTCATTTTCTAAGAAGTACCTAAAAGGATTGGAAAGATTGGTGAGAAAAACCAGGTACACCAATGAGTTTCATTTTATTGAAAGCGCGACATGTGGCGGCGGGCCACCCATTAGGTATCTAACGACGCTCATGGCTAGTCAGTCGTAGGCGGGGGCTGTGAATGCCATGCCGGCCTGACAGGTTCTATTCACGCCCCTCTTCATTTCCCAAGGATTTCGCATGCTGCATAGGTGACACTACGTAACGAGTACGTAGCTACTAACGTGTACCGACCGACAAGCTCCTACAGTTCCCGGCAGCAATGCGTGTCGAGCTTTAGAAAGAGACAATCCGGTTGTAGAGCGTCGTCTCTGTCGTGCGAACTCGCACGTCTCTGTGCGACAGGGACGACGCTCTACAACCGGATTGTCTCTTTCTAAAGCTCGACACGCATTATTTGCTGCCGGGAGCTGTACATGTGTGTATACAGGGTGGTGCATACTGTGATAGACAGAGGAGAGGACGTTTTGGTGCGTTATGTTCATAGTACCGGCGCGGGCGGCGGGCGGCGGCGCGGGCGAGCCGTGGCTGGCTGCTGGACGGACGGTGTATACTCGCAACAGTTTACTGCCGCCCAAGCGCTTTACTGCCACTCATTCCGGACTATCGGCGAGCTTAAAACGCGCCTTTATTGGCGGAACATCCGTCCGCAACACGCCGCCTCCGCCACCGCCGCCGCCGCCGCCGCCGCCGTCACGACAGAATAGTCTATTTCCTACTGTCGAATGTCCACGTCGTCGTTACTACGGAATTACAAGGTGTGATTTTTGCACCTGAAACTGAACAGCTTCTGATCCACGACTTCTTCCTTTGAGATATCACAGGATCTACTGAGCCAATTTTGATAAAATACCAAAATAGGCATAATAATCGCCCGAAGTCAAATAATCTAGTTTAGTGAGAAATGGAAACCACAAAAAAAAAACATTGTATTTTTAAGTAAATAAATTAGCAAATTTCTTGCCGAACATTTTCCTATTTATACCTATATATTTGAAAAATCAAATAAGCTGCGTTCAGTTTGTACGATATACTTTATAGAAACTATACAGTAGGTACGTTATTACGCGCGAGGTCGACGGCCGATTCAGGTAAACAATAGGTACACTTTCACGAAGAAAGTAAGTTACTGAGGGCGCGGCCGAAAGCCGAGCTGCATTAAGCTAAAACATACTATACTTTCCCATAGACAGCAAGTCATCGTTGGCGAAGCCGAAAGCCAAGCTGCGTCCAATTAAATTACATAGGTACTTTCTTGAAAACAGTAAGTCACTTAGGGCAAGGCCAAAGACCGAGCTGTGTTCAGAAAAAAATGATACACTTTCTCGTGCAGATAAACGATATACTTACCTACTAGAATAAAGTAAGTTGCTGTAGGCGTGCTATATTCTTCCGAAGTAAATCAATTAGCGCAAGTTCGAAGGACGAGTAAATGTGGTCGAAGAAACTCGGAAGTGTTTTATCATATCATAAAGCATTTTTTTAATACTTTGCGGAATCTGGTAAGTACTACTAGCCTAGCCAGCCACACGCGAGTAGATACTAGTAACAGGGCGCTCATTATGTATGACCGACCAGACGTTTGCGAAATTTCAAGGCAATAATAAGCTCCATAAACGATCGAAAAATAAATTCGTTTTATATTAAAAATATTGTCACTTTGATCGCAACGTGCATTTAGTCAATTGACGTATACGCATGTACGTACTAATAGTTTTAATTTACAAACATCCAATTCAAACACAGATTACCTTATCTACCCTAATAGCTAGCATTCCAACGAGCGATAATTCGAAACATAAACGCGTTTCACAGGTTTACCAACTGAAATTCCCATGGCTCCTACCCTTCAATCAACCCCAAGTTGTTCCCATGTACCAGTCCACTAATCACCAGGTGTGGTACGACTCCGGGCCGGGCACCACAGATTATGTTTTCAAGTGCTACAATTTGTAGCTCCTTCAGAATTTCGTGGATGCACTCAGCGCCATTTTATGAGTCAATAAAACTGTACCGGTGTTTATAGGCGGTTCGTGGCAAGCGTGGTGCGCGCAGCGTGCATAGTATTAGACATTACATACGACGATTAGAGTAGAGGCCTGAGCGGTGGAACATATTACTTGGCTAGTAGTAGTGTAGGTATAGGGCGTCAGCTATAACTACATAACATCTTTGTGTATTAACAGGGAAAGAGGTCGAACTGCCGCCACCATATGAAATAATGAAATCACACAAAATGCAATCACAATGACATAAAAAAAAAAGTTTTAAAAAACATAAAACCGACTTCCTAAAAAAAGTAAAACTAAAAAACTATTTAAAATAAAAATATAAAAACCGCCTTCAAAAATATATGAAATAAAAACCTAAAAAAAAAACGAACCCTAGAGTTGAAGGCGGTGCTAAAGCAAGCAAAAATGATGCATGAAAGAAAACATGAGCGGATGATAATATCCTTTGTGATTTGTGTAGCCTTTTTAGCACCGCCTTCCACTCTAGGGTTCGTTTTTTTTTTAGGTTTTTATTTCATATATTTTTGAAGGCGGTTTTTATATTTTTATTTTAAATAGTTTTTTAGTTTTACTTTTTTTAGGAAGTCGGTTTTATGTTTTTTAAAACTTTTTTTTTATTTCACAGTTTTTTTTAGTAATTTTTTGCTATTAATGTACTCGGCGGAATCGCTCGGCCTTCGGCCTCGCGATTCCGCCTCGCTTTCCAATCCGATCTTGACCCAATTAAAATAGGACCACGTCAGCTTCGATAGCTCAGTGGTGCAGACAGTCAACTGTCGCTATTGAATGTTAAGCAACGCTGGGTGCGGTCAGTACTTGGATGGGTGACCGCTGACCGTTGGAGGCTGACCGAGGTTCGGATTCCTCGTAAAACTGTAAGTCCCTTCCCTCTTAATCTTACTTGGTGGTAGGCTTTAACCTGCCCGGGTTGGTACCACCGCACTGAATTAAACGTCGGTCGAAACGGCTATGTAAATAGTTTGTGTTTTCCGACCAGTTCAGTGTAGTCAGCACGATCAAAGGGGGAAGCACTGACATGGCACTTAGTTTACCCGGTGTTATGGGCTGACATCACGGACGTTGTAGGTGATGTTGCAGAACTTAGTAGAATGGACAGACATAAACGTGTTACGGAACCCTACTTTTATTATAAAATAACCGTCGGAGGACCTTGGTTGAAAATTGTAAAATTTAGTAGAACGGATAGACATGCATTTGTTACGGAACCCTACATTCATTTTGAAATAAATGTTAAATTTAGTAGAAAAGACAGACATGCATTTGTTACGGAACCCTACATTCATTTTGCAGAACTTAGTAGAATGGACAGACATAAACGTGTTACCGAACCCTACTGAACAGTTGCACTCCGGGAGTGCCGGCAGATCCCGTGCCACTCTAACTTAACCCTTAATGCAATGACTTAAGGTTTCATTTTAAAAATGACGCTGACGCGATGTCGCGAATTATACATTTTTTACCCACCTAAAAAGTGCCAAGCGCCGCTAAAGAAGTTTTCACTTCAACAACCTCAGGGTTATCCCCTTTCAAATAAAAAAAAAAAAGAATTTTCAAAATCGGCCCACAATTGACGGAGTAATCGCGTAACAAACATCCAAAAAAAGAAAACATACCGTCGAATTGAGAATCTCTTAGGTCTAAAGTAAATTGCTCGTGAAGACAAATGCAACGAGCCCAAACACGATGGGTTTATCATGTGTAGTTTAGGAGTTCCTATGGCCACCTTCTGTCTCCATCATCAGACCAGCTCGATGGTACTCGTACCCAAAGAGTTTGAATTACGTCGCCGACGTAATACAAACTCTTTGCTCGTACCATAATAAATTAAGCGCACCTGGCCGGTCGGAAAAGATAAAAAATTTCAAATTTAGAATATTCATGAAACAAGGGTCCGAATATGTATCACTAGTATATCGATTCATGTATTTCAACAGGACAGAGAAAATTTCAAAATATTAGGTATTTTAATACTTTTTAGTTCTTTTTTTTTTGTTTTTTGGAAATCGGTTTAATATTTTTTAAAACCGTTTTTATTTCATTCTTTTTAGTAATATTATTAGTAATATTACATAAAAAAGAATAATCGAAATCGAATAATCGAAATAGATTGAAGTGGTACAGAATTATTCGCCATATGTGTCAGACTGCAAATTGCTGAATAAGTCCACATCACAAAAGTTTTGCTGAAGGTAACCACACACCATACTAATTTATCAAACTGAAAATTGCCGAAAACGACCACATCACAAGTTTTGCTGAAGGTAACCACACACCATAGTATTATGCTGATTTTTTGAAAACCACTGAACCAATTTCGATAAAATTGAAATGGGACCACCTCGGAAGTATGACCTAACTAACAAAAAAAGAATTTTTTAAATCGGCCCTCAATTGACGGAGAAATCGTGTTACAAACATACAAAAAAAAAAAAAAAAAAAAAAAACATACAGACGAATTGAGAACCTCCTCCTTTTTTGGAAGTCGGTTAAAAAACATTAAAATACACAATATGTACTCCCCAAACAACACGGCGGCAATGTGCTTTCAGACGTCACTACTGCACCATAAAAATGGCGAGAATGTTAAAATAAATACGAAAAAAATAACCGCAATTTTGTACGGTATAGCCTCAGCTATTAGGCACTAGTGTGTCTGAGTTCAGTGGCCCAGAGCGTCTCCGGATCGAGCAGTTGTTCCAGGGAGAGCATCGTATATCACACGGACAGCGAAATATTTCAGGTGAAACTTCCTTCACGCATGCGCCTTTTACTGCAGTTCATAAATTGCGACTCTCGCTCCTCCGGCGGACCCGCCCACACCATGCGCGCGTCGTATACCTATTTACTTCTTATATTATTACTAGCTTTTGCCTGCGCCTTCGCTCGCTGTAGACTCGATTTAACAGCAAATCCGATTTAAACGCAAATATGATAATAAACGATCGTTTCTCTTATATTCTCTCTCTCTCCCTCTCCCTCCCTTCGTTCCCCCCACCCTCTTCCCCACCGTCCGTTTTCCTTCCCCCCCTTCCTTCCACCACCCTCCTCCCCTCCCCATTGCCCTACCCATCCCCCTCCCCTCCCTTCCCTCCCTTTCCTTCCCCCACCCCTCCCCCTCACATCACTGCTCTTCCTCCCCCACCCTCCTTCCCATTGCTTCATCTCCCTACCTCAACTATCCCCTCACCACCTCTCCTCCTCTCACCACATCTCCCTCCCATCCTTTACCCCTCTCCTCTTCCTTCATCTCCCTACCTCCCCCTCCTATCCCGACCCTTCCTTCCTCCCCTCCCCTCCCTTCCATCTCTCTACGTCCACCTCCCCTCCCGCCCCTCCCTCACCTACCTCCCTCTATCCCTCTATTTAACCCCCCCCCCCCCCCCTTCTTTCCGCCCTTCATAGCTCCCCCTCCCTCCCTCTATGTCCTTTTATTTTAACACGCAGCAGTTATCAGAAGTTTGTACGGGAACATACAAACAAATATGCTTTTGCGTCGTTTAGTTGGGATATACGTACACTTGTGTGTTCTATCGTCTATTTCATGGGGAGTGTTCGGAGGAGCTGTTTAACGCGATTCCACCGTCCCCATTCCACCTTCGCACTACGCGTACTGGTCATGGGATGCACCCCTATTCAATCGACCTACCGCGGATGCGCCAACTGGTTCTGTAGGTCTTTTATTCACAGAACCGGGAAAATGTGGAACGCACGCCCATCTATTTCCTCCCAAGTACAGCCTGGGGTTTTTCAAAAGGGGCGTGAAAGGCTCCTGTCAGGCCGGCATGGCATTCACAATCCCCGTGTATCACAGAATGTCCATGAGCATCGTTAGACACCTACAAGTAGGTGAAACGATGCCACATGTCGCGCTATTCATAAAAATATATATACAGGGTGTTCGGCACATGAACGGACAAATTTTTTTTGTAGGTAAGTGGGGTCATTTGCAACGTTTTGACCCATGATACTCGTACCTTTTGTCAGATGTCACGTGGTATCGAGATACGATTTTTTTTCTTTATTTTTAAAAATTAGCAAATCCCAGTTATAAACCCTTGTAACTTTTTTGTTTATGATTGTATCAGCACGAAATAAAATTTATTGAATTTTACGATGTATCCTTGTTCTAGAAAAAATATTATTTGATGAATTTAATACCATGAAAAGGTCTTATGACCTCCCAAAGTCCCGAAAACGAGTAAAAATATGACAGAACCTTAATTTCTTAATTCATTAAAAAAAACTGACTGCAATTGATAGCTTCATTTTCTTTTAAAAAGTTTGCTAGTTTGTGCCGAACACCCTGTATATATCAGATTGCATTACTGAAAACACTTTTTAACAAAAAATTAAACCGACGATAAAAGATTTCGTTATTATTCCACTCAAAACACAACACTAACGGATAAGTACACATAATATTAGCAACAGGATCTCATTTGCATTCCAAAAACATGAACACTCGACATGATTGTATAAATTAAACGAATTTACCATTTTGAAGAGATCATACAATCATAATCATAAATTTTGCGTCGCTTATCAAGATTCTGAACACTGAAGTAAATTTGAATTTAGAAAAATGTTCATATCTGAGGAAATAAATTCATCCGATTTCAGTACTAAGCAAGCGCATAGATATTAACTAGCTAGACCTTGACTTACAGTATGTATGGCTAGGGTATACGCTGTGGTCGCGGTAGGAATATTATCATTATCATCAGTATCGGCTCGGAGGACGCAGGGGCAGAGGGACGGAGGGAGTCGCGGAAAACGTCCAAGTGTGGGAAACATCTGTGTCCACAAGGCGGCGGCGGGAGATAAGAACGGCGGCGGCCACTCGAGGATGCTCGCTCGAGGCTACAGCTACAGTAGGCGGCGCGGCGGCGGCGGCGCGCGGCGCGGCATGCCGCATCATCGGCCGGGAGCTACATTACTTCTTGGCGATACGATGAAAACAATCTACACTTTCCCACCGCGTCACTGTAGCGCGCGTAGCTGAATGTAGCACGTTATTAGTTTAGGCCAGGGGACTGCAAACTACGGCCCGCGTCGCCAATTTATCCGGCTCGCGCCACGCTTGTGGCCTAGACATTTATTTTTAATTCATCCTAAATTGTGCATGGGCGAGCTGCTTACCCAGACTCTAGGTAGAGTCTCTTAACTAGAGTAAACATAGCATCAATGACACCAGTGCTATTCTGTCGGTCGGATAGCGGCGCAGGTCCGCCGCACAAGGCCCATTTTGAGTTTACATTTTATTAAACATTTTATATAAAAAAAAAATTACGTTTGATTCTGGCCGTCAATATTTTTTGATAAGTCAATGTGGCCCGCCTGTATAATAGTTTGGAGACCCCTGGTTTAGGCTAATGTAGCTTCTGTAGTTCTGTGTCGCTATCAACATCAAAAAGGAACTCTCGCCATCCAGTGCAGCGGGGGGACGCGGTCACAGACGCGGTGTCTGTCATCCATCGCTGATGCGCTGATAATAATTGTTTTGTTTTATTAATGTGTATTATAGTTATTGTAATGTGTTTTTAGCCCCCGACGCAAAAGGAGGGGTGTTATCAGTTTGACGCCTCCGTTTGTCTGTATCTCTGTGTGTGTATGTGTGTGTGTGTGTCTGTGGCATCGTAGCTCCTAAATGGATGGACCGATTTGGATGCGGATTAAAAAAAAAACCTGAAATAAAAGTTAAATTACAAATTTACCGCTAATTAAATACCCTCGAATCTCTGAGTATTTATATTATATTTATTTTGCTGTCCCCCGAATCCTTTAATTAAGTCAACGGAAATTATTTTTAAGTTTTTAAGGGTCGGGGTTTTTTAAAATTTGTAATTTAACATTTTAAAACAACTTTATTCATAGGTACGATGCATAAAAACATCAATGACTTAATAAAACAATATATTATATATTAAACAATATATTAATCCCAATATTCAGTTGAAATAAATAACAAGCAGAAGAAAGTACATACTTAGGAATTATTAATAGGTCTCGCTCGCACTCTCACTGCTGAACGGAAGCAACGAGATAAACAGCGGCGGCGGCCTCGTGAAAATTCTCAAAATCCGTTATCTTTCTATCGCTCCATTCAATAACATCCGCGCGTCCGCGTCACCCCCTCCTCCCCGCACCCCCGCACCTCTCCTCAACACTGTTACGTTTCCGCGCCTGTCCGCCTGTGTGTAACGAACGAGTCAACTACGAAAAAGCTGAATCGATTTACACACATTACAAAATGCCCATCAGTTAGGTCGATAGTATTCTTAGGTGTTTTAAAAAAGGTTGTAGGCTGGTTACAAGACTATGCAAATGGGAAGTAGACATGCTATGGGTGATACAGCGAGCTACTTCGGTTCGGGGCAGTTCTGGATGCGGCGGTGGTGGTGGCGGCGCGGCCGGTGCTAACCGCTCCCGCGGCGGTGGCGGCGGCGCGGTGTGGTGGCGGCGGCAGTGGTGGCGGCACATTACCGCCAGCCCGCTAATGAGACAGTCGGCGCCGCCGCCTCCCAGATTAAACTCTGTCAATATTTGTAGCGCTCAAACGCGACCGCCTCCGCACTACCTTCCACCGCCGCCGCCCCGCGCCGCCCTCCGCGCGCCGCGCCGTGAACCTTCCCAGGATACGCGGAACCAAAGAACGTTCTTGCGCGGAACAACGGTGTTTGTCCCGTAGCTCATATTGGCAACACAAACACACACCTTATTTCCGGTATATTTGCTACGAGTCTGCTTTGTATCTCAATTATAACCGTACTGTGACTTTGTGTAATTTATAAGCATTATTCAATATAACTAATATATTTTACATTTAACCAGTTTATTTTCATATACATAAATACATACAACACGCTGTATCCTGACTATCGGATTAAGCAGAGTAATCGCCGTTGTGCTGCAAGGACTCTAGTAAATTACAGCACAAAACCGACAACACCTTTCGCAAACTATTCCGACAATCAAGCAGCAAGTAAGTCACGAAGACCACCCGCTGCATGACTCGGTGGAAGGACCGTGCCGAGGTGAGGGGTGGCTATCCTGTCGCGCTTTAGCACGACATATTGTCCTTATCTTACCTTAGTCGCCTTTTACGACATGTATGGGAAGAGATGCAGTAGAACTATTCTTTTTAATTACCGGCCCCACAAGGTACATTCATATTTAACCATTCATTATACTGCAATGACAAGGTATAAGCAGAAATAAATAAATAAATAAGGTCAGGTCAGGGAAGAGGAACACCGGGGCAAGAGGGACAAAAAGCCATAACTAATAAACTTGGAGTTTTACACTATGTTTCCTCAATCGATAAAAACAGGCAAAGCGAATTAGTGCAGACGAACGATAACGGATGTCGCTACGATGCGTTGGGACCAAGAAACAAAGACAATTAATTTGACAGTTGAGAAGTCAGTGAACACGAGGTCGGGGTGGGAGTTTGTTTCGCCGAAATTTATTAGAAAAGAAAGTGTGGCGGATCAATTTTTCAGCTAAAACTTAAGAGCAAGAGATAAGTTTTACTTTTTATTAGCTATTTCACGCCAAGGACTACAAACAATACAAGTTTGATTGCAATCAAAATTCTAAACTCCAAAAACTCAACTGAGGGAAGAGGAACCAGTACTTCGGTATAAGAGAAACATATGTTCCACTTCCCCCATGTCAGGGGTAACAAACCTTATCGGTAGGTATTTTAGGTAATTCTTGTGTGGCGGAGGCAGGTCAGAAATCATATTGTGTACTAATGTATGTTTAACTTTATTCATGTCTGTATTAATCCCAATTCAATAAAATGAACAAAAAAAATGTATCTAAATATTAATTATTTATCTAAATGAGAAACTGACTGACAGACTTATCAGCGCATAGCCCAAACTACTAGGATTATTAGGAACGTAGAACGAAGATTAATAGTTACCTAACTATTTGATTTCTTTGTAAAAGTTGTATGTAGGTAAGTATAGACAGGTGGTTTTTAAATCGGAAAACCTTCAGTATAATTTTTTTATGGAAACTGACAAGGTTAGCCACATCACTTACAACATCCGTGATGTCAGTCCATAAAACCTTGGGGAACTAGGTGCCAATCATGCCATTTTAGTGCTTCCCTTTGGTCGTGCCGGATACACTGAACTGAACGGCAAACACAAACTATTATTGTAATAAATATAAAAATTATCCTGTTTTGTTTTAGTTCTCCACCCCTGACCTGAACTATATGTTCCTCTTGCCCCAAAATAATTTTTTTACGTCTATTTTCAAAAAGGAACCTTATTTCAATGACTTTAAAAATTAAACTTCATTGAAATAGTTTTACTTACAAGTTAGTAATGGATATATTCAAATATACATACATTTATACCAGATATGACGAATGTTCCTCTTACCCCGAAACCGGGGGAAGAGAAACGTTTGCACCACCTGCTCGTTTTTGGCAGATATCATGGTAAGTATTGTAATTATCGTAATAATTCTTAAACTGCGAATATCTAAGAAACAAAGGCATATTTTGTATTTATTAAAATTGTTATAAGACATTTACTTTCCTAGCTACAGCTTCCCAAACCGAAATAAAAATAAAGTATGTTCCTCTTCCCTGACCTGACCTTAAATAAATAAAACTTCTTTATTTCGGACAAATTTTGTCCATAACTACACATAACTCAATAAATCATAATCATAAATCATAGATACGTGGGGCACACTAAAAGTTTCCGGAATTAATAAGAATAAAATGCTATTAAAGGTCAAAAATGAATTTATTGGTTCTCAAAATATTCCCCCTTTGCGTAAATGCACTTTTTCATACGATTAAACCAATTTTGAAAACCTTTGTGCCACTCCTCCGTGGTGACCTCAGAAACGTGTTTTTCATATTCTTCGACAGCCTCTTCTGGTGATGAAAATCGTTGACCGCGTAATTGGTTCTTAATTTTTGGGAACAGAAAAAAGTCACAAGGTGCCGTCACCTGTTACTATGTCCCACACCAAATTTGAAGCGCCTTTGTTGAATCTGGTAAGCATAGCATTGCACCAAGTGACGCGGTGCGTTTTTTGAGCCTCGGTCAAATTGTGTGGGATCCACCGCGAGCACAGCTTTCTCACACCCAAATGTTTTTGTAGGATTGATTGTATTTGACTCATGCCTATGTCTAAGGATGCCCGAATCTCATGGTAGTTCACATGCCTGTCTGTTTCGATCATACGGCGCACAGCATCGATGTTTTTGTTGTTCACAGCGGTGAACGGGCGACCATCGCGAGATTCGTCACTGAGATTGACACGACCGCGCTTGAATTCTGCAAACCAGCAATAAATAGTCGTCTTGCATGGTGCTTCATCGCCAAAAGCAGATTGAAGCCGAGCGAGGCTCTGATGAGCTGTCAAATTACACTTAAAGTCGTAGAAAATCATACTACGAAAATTTTCCCGGGTTAAATTTATGTTAATGTAGACACGCAATTTTTAAAATGGCGCCACAATGGAAAAACAATTGACAGTCAGATGAAACAAACTGCATTCTACAGCCAAAGAGTTCCATTTTCAAATGTTGTAATTACTTTTTAAATATTGTTTATGTAAGTGGCCAATTCCGGAAACTTTTAGTGTGCCCTATGTACATAAATACATTGAAACCGCGAGGAGCTTTCTAGAGGGGCTGACCACAGCCGAAATTTATCGACTTAGTATAAACTAATTTAGCCCACCAAGCAGAAAATCTCAGTCAATAAACCTGGGTAAGTAGGTAGGTAGGCAGGTACTAGGCAAGCAACAGACAGAAGCAATAACACCAACGCAAATACTTACAGTATCTTCGTTATAACTACTGGCTAATTCCTTCCTTACCCAACCTAACCTAACCTAACGGGCTAATGTTTAAGGAATAAGCGAACTCTACGTACATACACAAGAAAATCCGTTCGTCGGCAGACACAAAGGGTTCCGTAAGTTCGCACGAGGAGGAGTAAGTAGGTACCCCTAAATAGAAGCTACGCACACTTCCGGAGGGTCGAGTAGAGGTACATAATACATATGGTAGAGGTTTCAAGAAAGGCGCCACCATCTCAGGTGGCGTTCACACCTGGTCCAGGCAGGCCTGGCAGTGCCTAGCTAGAAGCATTCTGATCGTGTGCACGTACAAAAAAACAAAGAAAACAACAACGTTCAAACGTTGTTGTTGGTATTTTTGGGGGACCGCTAAGTAAATAAAATATAATAAAAACTCAGAGCTGCGCGGGAATTTACTTAGCGGTCCACCGACTCCTTTAAGTAAGTCAACGGAAATTATTTTGAAATTTTTAAGGGTCGGGGTTTTTTAAATTTGTAATTAAACTTTTATTTGAAGCTTTTTTAAAAAACCGCATGCAAATCGGTTCAATTTTTAAGATAATAAATTTTTACTACTTTCTAGACCAAAATATCTGCCGTGGAATTTAAAATTAGTCCGTACATCAGATATTAGAGGGAAAAAGTAAAAATGCAATTGCGCGTTTTTGAAAATGCCACCGTGGCCGAATTATGTATGACACAGTGAGCAAACAGATCTCTTGAGTAGACGTTCGTTGTTTGATTTACTTACTCGGCTGTGTGCGCATGCGCGGCGCGCCGCGTCCCGCCCGCCGCGCCCGCTCCGAGCGCGGGCGATGTGCTTCTAATTTCAAATGAAAATGTTTGATTGGACCAGTGGCGGTTCCCCAGGTGAAGCAAGTGAAGCACCGCCTCACTTAATTATCTTGAAAGTAAAGAAAAAAAAAACATTTCAAAATATCAAGAAAGAAAACTTAAAAAAGTCAAGTATATCCGATCCGAACTGATCACAATATTAGCGCGGCGGCGCGGAGGAGGCGGAGGCGGCTGGTGCGACGCGCGCGACGAAATACGTTAAAGATGTGTTAGTGCATCAACACCACCAACACAGCACGCACACACACACAGACGTGACGTGTGTGTGACGTGTCACGTACGGCATGGCATATGGTGACTCACCCCGGTCCGGTGCGGCGACGAATCGCTTATTTTGATATCGCTTCACCAAGCGTAAAGACAACAGGTTGACCTTGGAGGCTTTGGATGTAGGGAGCAGCTGAGGCTCTGATAAATGGCGCCGGACGAGACATCTATATCCAATTAAAAGAATGCAGAGCGAGATGGAGCGATTCACGTTTTCTATAAGTCGGTTTGTTTTACCTCCGTGATTAACATGAAGACGAAATTCGCACTAGTTACGGTAAGTTTCATAGCTCAATGGTATATGCTTCGCTTTTCAATCTGGTGACGTTGGTTCGAATCTCACTTTTGCGAATTCTTTTTGTTTTTTGTTTTTAGGGTTCCGTATCCGGTACGGGACCCTATTACTAAGCCTACGCCGTCTGTCTGTCTGTCTGTCTGTCTGTCCGTCCGTCCGTCTGTCTTTTTTTTTTATGTAATCCGGTATGGGTGGCTGAGCCGGAGGGGCCAAAGCGCATGCTCCGACCAGCCAATATCACCTCCGAGAAGGTAGGTGCCATACCGGAGACTTCCCTGGATTGCTGGCTATACTAGACTAGAGGAGAACACAGCCGAGGCTGCTATGCGGCAGCAGCAGGTGTAGGTATGCATACACGTAAATTTTTTCGTCAGAAAAAAACTCATTGTTACACGCCGACCGGATTCGAACCTCGCACCTCTCGCATTTGAAGCCGATGCCCAAACCACTCGGCCACCCGCCGCTTGTCTGTCCGTCCGTCTGTCCGAGGCCTGTATCTCTTGAACCGTAATTTGGTAGCCCGTTGAAATGTTCACAGAAAATGTGTTATAATGGCCGATATAACAAAAAATAATGAAAATAAGAAAAAGTAAAAAACTCACAGGGGTTCCCATAGATGGCGCGCGCGCATACACTTTTTGGTTTCAAAAAGCGTATGCGCGCGCGCCATCTACCAAATAGATGATGAATCATTTTCTAATCGTGACTAACTAATATGAAGTATTTCATAACACGCCATCTAGATGGCGTGGCGTGTTATGAAATTCATCTAGTGGCGCTAGCCGTGACATGGCGATACGGTACCCTCGGTGCGCGATTCGATAGTAGTTTTTGGTTAAGTATTGTTAGGGCCAAAAAAAAATAGGTTTAGGTTTTTCAATTTATCATAAAGTAATAGCAATGTAGGTGCATTTTTTAGTCGCCTCACTAAGATTTATAGGTCAAAGCCGCCACTGGATTGGACAGCTCCGCGCCGACACATTTCAATATCGGAGGATTTTTTCATCAAACAGAAAATGTTTACTCATAGCGAGAGAATTTCAATGCAGACAAATTGACGAAGCGTAGACGATATTTCTAACATTTTCACTGGTTCGAGTCGAGGCACATTGAGCTTTGGATGTGTTATATAATAAACTCGCACCATGTTGTCACTTTGTCTGGGGTAATTATTTCCATGAAATTTGATAATTATGGTTCTTTCGTGTTGGATGTTATAGATAGAACATTAAATAAATAAAAAACACGCGCCATTCAATGCAATGTGGATAAGATGTACCTACGAGCTACGAGTATGTAAGACGGGAACGGAACGGTGTGTAGTGTATGTAGTGGAACCATGTTTATCGAGTGCCCCGCTAACTGGAAGTTTCCACGAATTAACGCGGCCGCGTCTCTTCATTTGCACGCGTCTCTTGAAACCTCGCAGCAACGTAGTAATTCCATTCCACGCATTACTACCTCGCCGATATATGAGTAGGTACGTCACGTAGGTACCTACTCACATGCACCGTCGTGTAATGCTATAGTTTACTTTGATGTGCAATTGGTTTACTGATAAAGTTTAAGAAATGTGAACGAAGAGCGGAAAAGCTCTCGGAAGGCTCCGAACTACTAAAGCGTATGTGATTGTATCGTAGGTGTAATTAGACCTGTAGCGCTAGGATTTTTGGTTTCAAAAATATTAAAGTTGTTTATTTGTCGCATATAGTTTCCGAACCATTTGCCCAACCTAATATATTAGTTTGTGTCATCCTAGGAATTTGCATACGTAGAAATTTAGGTATTTGTCTTTTAGATCAGTATTGGACGAAAAGAAAATTAGAAAAGAAAATTTTACTTTCATGATAATATTGAAGTAGTAACCGATGTGCACAAACATTTTGTGTCATCTCTGTCCACGGAAATCCTTAAATTTAACCAGTACCTAATACATCGCGCAAATAGCTCTAAAAGAATATTAGAAAAGGTTAAATAGGTGTTACGCGTTTTAGAGTACTGATATCTGTTGTTCAAAATATTTTGTGTCGAATTCATCCACGACATTTATAGATATTTAATATTTTTATTACAACAACCTCTAAAAGCCACAAAAGAAAATACGGGCTGTTAGAGTTTACGTCTTTTTGATTATTATGGTGTAACAAAACACTATTCATAATTTGTGTCGTTTTTATCCACGGAATTTTATTATTTGTAAAAAAACACTAACTTCGCATGAAGTGCGAGCGCGGGGAATAGCGCGGTCGCGGGCGGCGGGGCGCGGCGCTGCGGGAGGGCGAGTGGTTCTAATAGCGCACCAGGCTGCCGCGCTGCCACGCGGTGTGTGTATGCATTGTCTCGAGCAGTTTCTTATTTAATTCCATTTCATAATAATATGTAGATTTACTTCGTTGGGTATCTATTTGATTAATTTTAGGTGCAAACCCCTGTAAAAAAATGTGTTGTTGCGAGTCGATGTTAGCGGATATTTACTTAACTGAAGTTCCTATTTGATTTAAGTTAATTGATCGTGTGTTTATTATATTGTACGTAGTGTAGTATGCGCGCAATATTAGCGAACAGGTTCTTATTTTTACCCGACTACGGAGAAGCGAGAAGGAAGGTTATGTGTTTGACCGGTATGTATGTATGTATGTATGTATGTATGTATGTATGTATGTATGTATGTATGTATGTATGTATGTATGTATGTATGTATGTATGTATGTATGTATGTATGTATGTATGTATGTATGTATGTATGTATGTATGTATGTATGCATGTTCATCTGTTCCCTCATACATAACTTCGAAACTACCTACTTATCATAATTTGACAAATCGAAGGTATCGTTGGATGCGTCTTGCTCTTGACCGTCTGCTGGTTGACTATGGTTGGCTGGTTGGCTATGTGACGTCCCATAAAAATGGGATATGGCGCCCTCTAGAGGACATAAAGTGATGACCTAAAAAAAATGTTTTTAGTGTGGGGTATCAAATGAAAGGGCTTAATTAGCACATTTCAAAAATTTATATATTGTTAGCTGTTGCTTTCGGATTTGCTTGCATGCATCCGATAATTGCGAATAATTTCTAAAATCTATCTATCTGTCACGTGAACCTTTGTTTTGGTCATAACTCGAGAACCACTGGTGCTAGACCCATCGTGTTGGTACTCAAACTACATGTCTCGGTGAGATCTATCCATCTGTCACGTGAACTTTTGTTTTGGTCATAACTCGAGAACCATTGGTGCTAGACCCATCGTGTTGGTACTCAAACTTCAGGTCTCGGTGAGATCTATCCATCTGTCACATGAACTTTTGTTTTGGTCATAACTCGAAAACCACTGGTGCTAGACCCATCGTGTTGCTACTCAAACTTCAGGTCTCGGTGAGATCTATCCATCTGTCACGTGAACTTTTGTTTTGGTCATAACTCGAGAACCACTGGTGCTAGACCCATCATGTTGCTACTCAAACTTCAGGTCTCGGTGAGATCTATCCATCTGTCACGTGAACTTTTGTTTTGATCATAACTCGAGAACCACTGGTGCTAGACCCATTGTGTTGGTACTCAAAATTTAGGTCTCGGTGAGATCTATCCACCTGTCACGTGAACTTTTGTTTTGGTCATAACTCGAGAACCACTGGTGCTAGACCCATCGTGTTGGTACTCACACAGATGGATAGATCTCACCTAAAGTTTGAGTACCAACACGTTGTGTCTAGCACCAGTGATTCTAGAGTTATGATGAAAACAAAAGTTCACGTGACAGATGGATAGATCTCACCGAGACCTGAAGTTTGAGTAGCAACGCGATGGGTCTAGCACCAGTGGTTCTCGAGTTATGACCAAAACAAAAGTTCACGTGACAGATGGATAGATTTCAGCGAGACATGAAGTTTGAGTACCAACACGATGGGTCTAGCACCAGTGGTTCTCGAGTTATGACCAAAACAAAAGTTCACGTGACAGATGGATAGATCTCACCGAGACCTGAAGTTTGAGTAGCAACGCGATGGGTCTAGCACCAGTGGTTCTCGAGTTATGACCAAAACAAAAGTTCACGTGACAGATGGATAGATCTCACCGAGACCTGAAGTTTGAGTAGCAACGCGATGGGTCTAGCACCAGTGGTTCTCGAGTTATGACCAAAACAAAAGTTCACGTGACAGATGGATAGATCTCACCGAGACTTGAAGTTTGAGTACCAACACGATGGGTCTAGCACCAGTGGTTCTCGAGTTATGACCAAAACAAAAGTTCACGTGACAGATGGATAGATCTCAGCGAGACATGAAGTGTGAGTACCAACACGATGGGTCTAGCACCAGTGGTTCTCGAGTTATGACCAAAACAAAAGTTCAGGTGACAGATGGATAGATTTCATCGAGACATGAAGTTTGAGTACCAACACGATGGGTCTAGCACCAGTGGTTCTCGAGTTATGACCGAAACAAAGGTGCCTTGACAGATGGATAGATCTCAGCGAGACATGAAGTTTGAGTACCAACACGATGGGTCTAGCACCAGTGGTTCTCGAGTTATGACCAAAACAAAAGTTCACGTGACAGATGGATAGATCTCACCGAGACCTGAAGTTTGAGTAGCAACATGATGGGTCTAGCACCAGTGGTTCTCGAGTTATGACCAAAACAAAAGTTCACGTGACAGATGGATAGATCTCACCGAGACCTGAAGTTTGAGTAGCAACACGATGGGTCTAGCACCAGTGGTTTTCGAGTTATGACCAAAACAAAAGTTCACGTGACAGATGGATAGATCTCACCGAGACCTGAAGTTTGAGTACCAACACGATGGGTCTAACACCAGTGGTTCTCGAGTTATGACCAAAACAAAAGTTCACGTGACAGATAGATAGATCTCACCGAGACCTGAAGTTTGAGTAGCAACATGATGGGTCTAGCACCAGTGGTTCTCGAGTTATGACCAAAACAAAAGTTCACGTGACAGATGGATAGATCTCACCGAGACCTGAAGTTTGAGTACCAACACGATGGGTCTAACACCAGTGGTTCTCGAGTTATGACCAAAACAAAAGTTCACGTGACAGATAGATAGATCTCACCGAGACCTGAAGTTTGAGTAGCAACATGATGGGTCTAGCACCAGTGGTTCTCGAGTTATGACCAAAACAAAAGTTCACGTGACAGATGGATAGATCTCACCGAGACCTGAAGTTTGAGTAGCAACATGATGGGTCTAGCACCAGTGGTTCTCGAGTTATGACCAAAACAAAAGTTCACGTGACAGATGGATAGATCTCACCGAGACTTGAAGTTTGAGTACCAACACGATGGGTCTAACACCAGTGGTTCTCGAGTTATGACCAAAACAAAAGTTCACGTGACAGATAGATAGATCTCACCGAGACCTGAAGTTTGAGTAGCAACATGATGGGTCTAGCACCAGTGGTTCTCGAGTTATGACCAAAACAAAAGTTCACGTGAGAGATGGATAGATCTCACCGAGACTTGAAGTTTGAGTACCAACACGATGGGTCTAGCACCAGTGGTTCTCGAGTTATGACCAAAACAAAAGTTCATGACGAAGTTTCTAGTTCTCACAGAAAACGGGATATTAGTTCAGCACGATTGTGTTAGGGTCATGAAAGGTGGGTTTGAACTTATGCAAATTTTAAGCGAATCGAAGCGTCAATCTAAAATAATATTGACCACATTGACCATTGACATTCGTAGGTATTGAGATTGCAGACGCGGGCTTTGTACAAAATTCGCACTGCATTATTTATTATCTCTATAGGAGATACCAAACTTCTTTGCACGAAGTGCGAGCGCGGGCGCGGGCGGCGCGGCGGGCGAGGCGAGCGAGCGAGGCACGCGGGGCACGCCAGCCAGCCACCGGCCGCCGCTTCGCATAGAAGAAATCGTAGGTACCGAACGAACGTGTGTGCGTGCGTATGCCCCCCGCCCGCCGCCACCTGCCCGCGTCCGTCCGCTTTGACCGCAACAACTGTTTTTGTGTTGTATTCATTTATTTCGAGCATGAAAATGACACAAATTTACAATGTACATTTTTGATGCATTTATGAAATTGAATATGTAAACTCTAATCATTCTAATATTTTTTTGAAGCTTTTGTAGCTTGGAAAAATAACATAATTGAAAATCTTAAAATTGCGTGCCCTAATTTGGCACAAATTCATTTAATGGGCATATGTAAGTGATCTGAGATAGGAAATAACAATTTTGTCAATTCTAATTTTATTTTAGGCACTGTTTTTACATACTGACCATAGGTCAGTTTGCACTGGACGAAGATGACACAAACTGGGTTTGCACACTCCGCAGGCTATCCTAGATATGATACCATAATTATTTTAAAGTTTAGATTAATTTTGCCAGTTTTGAATGGAATTAAAAAAAACAACCACAAATCTTCGAATTGCTGAAAATGCAAGTGACAGATGTGACACAAAACGCAATATTATGCTTCTTATGTACGACTGTATCCACAGGCAAGAAATAAGCAAGTTTAGAATTTTTTTAACTTATGTCCTCAAAATAGCCCAGCGCTATCGGTCTAAATATCTACGTACGCGCACGAGACCGCTACTCACTCTGTTATGTTTCTATGGTCATACGAAGCTCTACTAGATTGTACACGACTTCGGTGAAATCAAAAGAGGTAGGTATACCTACTTCATATTTTGTCACTTGAAATAATGTCGGAGGTCGGCGCGGTGTGCTTTTGTTATACAAGATACTAATGTTATCGCTATCGCAACACCCGGAAACCGGCAGGAGCGAGGAAGTGAGGTAGATAAAGTGTTCCCATCCCGTCTACCTCCCGCCGCCGCCGCCTCCGCGCCGCCGCCGCCGGCGAGAACTACGATAGGGTTTCCTAGTTCCTAACTCACGCGGGAGCATTTTGACTAATTCTCCGACATTATTCACTTCTATTTATGTAGCAGTACTGCTCACTTCCTATCCTATCCTATTTACAATAAAATTGTATTCGATAAATACTAATAGTCATCAATATCAATCAATACTATATACTATATATCAATTCAATATTAAATCTGTAAGGGATGGTGATGGAGTAAGTTACTTTGTTTTATGAGATACTGAATTTGTAGACTCTATGTATGATACTAAAACTAAATTGACAATTTTTAGAAATCTTTTCTGTATATATGTATGTATGTTCCTCCATAATTCTTAAACCGATCATCCGAGTTCTATTAAACTTTAAGCACATTTAACTATACGGGACGGGACACAGGATAGGCTAAATAAAATTCAGTTCCGGTTACGCTAAGCTAAGATGTGGCTCTCATACAAACCGAATTGTTCCGCGCACCGAAATAAAATTACGGTAGCGGGCTTACTTTTTTTTTCTACTTTATGAAATAGGGCTTTAGCCGACTGTCGACTATGTCAGCACTTTATTCTTTTTAAATATGAATTTCACGCGAGCGAAGCCGCGGGCAAAAGCTAGTATGTCATAATTTTATACTCGTAATTACTAACCAATTCTAAGGGGCTAGATTATGAGATATATATATTTTTTAATTCGTTATTACAAGTAACGTGCGAAAGTAATATTTATTATTTCATTCAGAACTTAATAATTAATGACCATTTGTAACGTGCTAATGTAAATATTTGTATGGCAATTTTAGTACCAAAAGGCCCGCTCGAAACGCCGCATTTTTTCTCCATGTAAATATTTACTTACTTGCAAGTAACTAAATGTCAAAAAAATCTCGTAATCGAGTCTCGACGCTTTGATGAAAACCATCTAAATCGAATGAGCCGTTCACGAAGTCATAAGCGAAGATTCGACTAAGCACATATTATATAGACAGATGCAGACGTTGCATTTCCTAAAAGTAACTTTATGTAGGTATACTCGCACGTATATTATATTCTATACTCTACCTTATTAATTAATTAGTTTAGTGAAGTAGGGTCAGATATTAGTATTATATTCTAGGTCGACGTTAGTTTCGGTCTTCGAACGCCATGTTTTTAGGTTTCCGTATCCCGTACGGAGCCTATTACTAAGCCTCCGCTGTCTATCTGTCTGTCTGTCTGTCCGTCCGTCCGTCCGTCTATCTGTCTGTCCGAGGGCTGTATCTCTTGAACCGTACTTAATAGGTAGCCCGTTGAAATTTTCACAGAATATGTGTTATTATGGCGGATATAACAACAAATAATAAAAAATATAAAAGGATAAAAATTAAGGGGGGTTCCCATACAAGAAACGTGTTTTTTTTCAATGTTTTTTTTTTGTGGTGCGGAAACCTCGGTGCGCGAGTCCGACTCGAACTTGGCCGGTTTTTAATTGATACTAAGTATGTGAGAAGGTGTATGTTTGTCTGTTTGGTTGTTACGCGTATACCTACGCTACCTCTGAACCTGAAATGTAGCATGACCTTGTTGACTGCGAATAGTCTATTTTTTTAAATCGATTTTCACTGATTTGTAGTTCCGAGCGAAACCTAGAACACCAATGTCAACACCACATGCAACAAACAACATGACAACATATTGTTTGTTTGTTGCATGAGGTGTTGACTGAGTTGCGCTACAATCTACATGAAGGTAATGTTCGTGGTACCGCTACATAATACTTACCAGGCTACTCTCTACCTACACTACACTACACAGTATAGGTACACAGTACGGCGCAGTGTGCTGACGCAGCACATCTGTTTGTGCAGCACGTCCCGACCGCACCGCACCGCCGCCGCCGCCGCCCGCCCCGGCGGCGGCGCGGCGCCGCATCATCCTACTTCCCTCCCCTGACCACTCCTCATACGTTTCGATTAAACAACATACTCTACCTATCTCAATATTATACTATATTTTTTTTTTTATGGAAACTGACACGGTTGGCTACATCACCTACAACATCCGCGATGATAGCCCATAAACCGGGTGAACGAGGTCCATGTCAGTGCTTCCCCTTCATTTCATGTCGGCTACACTGAGCTGGACGGAAAACGCGAACTAGGTATTTACATTGCCGTGTCGACCGACGTTTCATTCAGTGCGGTTGTACCAACCAGGACAGGAAGAGATAAACCCTACCACCTAGTAAGGTAAGAAGGGAAGGGACTAGTTTTGCAGTTTTACGTGGAATCCGAACCACGGTCAGCTCCAACGGTCGAGCGGTCACCTATCCAAGATCGACCGCACCACTGAGGTACCGAGTCTGAGAACTATTAACACAAATTATCAACTTTTGCTATATATTTCATAAACAATATTTTTTTTTATGATACATCCGGTGTCTGTGCACACTCGGACATGTAGAGTAGGTAACAAAAATGTTGAGTAATTTTTAAGATATTAGGATGCATGTTGTGTGTGTTGTACATCAAGCAAAACATTCCAGAATACAAACTATAATCAATTGTCTATTTTCAACTATGTTTCCTATACCAATAAAAACATAAATAGGAATAAAATATGAATAATATTGTGGTTTATAGCGCGGTTTTCTCAACCGTTCACTTCGAAAGAATGCGGCGCGCCCACTCCGCTCTCCGCCCCCACCGTACGGACGGGCAATTGCGGTGGGGGCGGAGAGCGGAGGGTGCGCGCCGCATTCTTTCGAAGTGAACGGTTGAGAAAACCGCGCTATACAGGAAACTTACAATACAATACTAAACTATTATGAGTACAATACAATAAATATGTATGAACAATAATTATACATTACATTATTGATAAATATATATAAAAAATATTGTCAATATCAGTGGTCAATATACAAATGTATAGGGGGGGCAAATTAGAAAGTAAAAGAAATGTTTTTTTATTACGTGCGTCATGTCATGTATGTGGCATATCGTTGAAAAGGGCTCGTTATAAATAATACGAATATATAATTTAAAATGCATAGTTTAAAAGCTCCGTCACATCTTCTCATCCTCCGTCCCACAGTCGTTAAAGACGAAATTATTTGATCAGTGCATTTTGCCAGTAGTGTGACGCATTGCATGCATTATGCATATTTTTATATTCCTTATAACGGGCCCTTTTCAACTATAAATCACATGGTGCCCTTAAATTATGTTTTTTTTAACTTTCTAATTTGTCTCCGAACCAAAGCTCACCCCCAAAATTGAAATTAGTTTATTTACGCCATATGTCCGTGATTGGGTCATCCATCACTCATAGTTTTTGGACCAGTAGATTCGTAGAAAATAGGCTGTGACAGAAACAGACAGACAGACACAAGAATGATCCTATAAGGGTTCGGTTTTTTTTCTCTTTTGAGGTATGGAACCCTAAAAAAGAGGGAATTATAATGATAATCAATTCTCAACGTTTTCGTTCGACTGACTACCTAATCCCATTTTATTATGTAATTCGAGAACTGCTCAACCGAATAAGATGCAGTTTTACCAAATGCAAACTAAAATACTTCCGGATAATTTTATGCTATACACGGTGTTGCAGTTGCCCCCGTAATATTTTTAACTGACATAAGGGGGTCATTCTACATGTGAAACTAAACAACTTCTGTGAAGAAAAAACAAATTTTGAAACAAAAAAAAAATTTTTTTCCATACAAATTTTAAATACCTATTCTCAAAATGTATGGAGAAAAAAAATTTTTTTCTTCAATTAAAAAAGTCGTAGAACAAAAGTTGTTCTATTTCACGTACAGAATCACCCCATTTCGGGTTTTACGGTTGGGATTGCAACACCGTATATGCATACATAACATATCCTAAACGCGAGCGAAGCCGCTGGCAGATAGTATGGTCGACGTTTATTCTATGTCGTTCATTCATATCCTCCTGTGTATGGCCTATGGTTTGACAAATTGTTATTCTATCTTCTAATAAATTAAATATTTGTCACCGAGTTCAATAAATAATGATGATATAAGGCTATTGTATCGCGGTCGAGTAGCCGCGAGACATGCCGTAGACGTTGTACGAGTATATAGATATTGATGTTAGTGCGCCCCTCGCCCGGCGCCCGCCCCCTGTACGTACATTCATTCAATAATGTGTAGAGGAAATATTCAACATTCATAAAATGTAAAGTCACAGTAAAGCTAAACAAATTATCCATTCCAGATTTCCGTCCCTAGGTTAATTTTACTCTGAAACGCACCTAAAAAACGTTAATGCAAAAAACTATTCAAGTCGATGTGCGCATAGTAAGACTTACTCGTATAGAAATATCTAGATTAGATCTAGATTTCCAGTAGCTATACTATTTCATAAATTGAACTACCTGATGATCAGTAGACACCGCTCCGCGCCGCGGCGCCGGCTAGGAGCGGCGGAGGCGGCGGCGGCGCGGAGGCGGCTGTGACAGACGGACGGACGGACGGACAGAACTGATTTTATGAGAGTCCCTGCCAGCGTGGCTGGCTACGGAACCTTAATGTATATCCCGACTGGGATTCGCACCGGGCTTCTGGCGCGAGCCGAATTATAGGAATTGAATTAAATCAGGAATTATAAAGCAGTACATTCTTAGAGCTAACATACAATCTACTATACAGTATTTTGTTCAAGTATTCATTTGTATCATAAACGCACGCTGCACGCCACAGTTCGTAAAGGCAGGAACGTAACCATAGTCAAATGTGATGGATGAGGCGAGTGAGTGGTAAAAATGATCGAAAATACATAACTCGTAGCATCATCGTCAAACGTAGTCTTATTTATAACTCAATTTAGTATTCACTTTATGCTGTGGCGGTCGTTGAAATCCATAGAAAAATGCAAAGAGAGAATACGTCATTGGAAAAATGTTACTTTTTGTTGTGTATCATCGTAATCTATTTTGACAGGTCGAGTGATGTTTTTTTAATTGAACGTTATCACCGGACGATAAACTCACCACCCCGACCGACATCAACTTGTTTCCTTACAAAATGCTTACGAATATAAATTGTTCAAGTAGTTAATCTCTACTTGAGACGTTTCAAGTGAAGTGAATAATAATAAAAATATTTGGGAGATGACGATGATGCTTCTCCAAATTCTATACTCGGGGAGCTGCGCGCGGCGGTCACGCTGCTGTTGGCAAAGGATCCTCCGACTGCGCGAGTACGAGGTCCTCGCGCACAACCGAGCTTCCGAAAAGCTCTACCGCCACACTTCTATTTGAGGTTTGCAAGGAGTTCGCCAAAAAGGTAAGAATGTTAAAATATGGACAAATTAAATCGTATAGTGAGCATCTGTATACCTACATCATCGGTATACAATCGTTATTATAGTGTCGATATATTTTTTTTTATAAATTATAAATAGGCTTAAAACTAAAAGGGTAAATACAAAATTAAAAACCGGACTACTTAGAAAACAAGGAAAGAGCAGTAGAATATGCTGTAGTCGAGCTTCTAGAAGTATACGAATAGACAAGTAGCCCGCCTACATCATTCTTTACTGCTGTTTCTTTGTTTTTAGGGTTCCGTATCTGTCGTACGGGACCCTATTAGTAAGCCTACGCCGTCTGTCTTGTCTATCTGTCCGTCTGTCAGAGGGCTGTATCTCTTGAACCGTAATAGGTAGCCTGTTGAAATTTTCACAGAATATGTGTTATTATCTGGTTCGTAGCCGACATGAAATGAAGGGAAGCACTGACATGGCAGCTAGTTCACCCGGTGCTATGGGCTGACATCACGGATGTAGTAGGTGATGTAGCCAATCGTGTCAGTTTACGTTAAAAAAATATTATGGCCGATATAACAAATAATAAAAATAAGAAAAATTAAAAAAATCACGGGTTCACCATACGAGAAACTAAAAAGTGTATGCGTGCCATCTACCAAAAAGAGTATGAAGCATTTTAACTCATACATAGATGGCGTGAGTGGTGCTGACCATGACATGGCGATACGGAACCCTCGGTGCGCGAGTTCGACTCGCACTTGGCCGGTTTTTTTTATTGGCGTAGTCAGGCTTTTTAATTATAATTTTTATCCGATTGTTTCATTATTAAATTATTACATGATTCATCAGTTTAGGTATGTTAGTTACGAGTAGGTACCTACCATATACATAAGTAGGTATATTTATATACACCATATCAGTTGGATTTAGTGGAACGGTTTAGTTTGTCAGCCTCGATAGCTCAGTGGTGCAGACAGTCAACTGTCGCTATTGAATGTTAAGCAACGCTGGGCGCGGTCAGTACTTGGATGGGTGACCGCTGACCGTTGGAGGCGGACCGAGGTTCGGATTCCTCGTAAAACTGTAGGTCCCTTCCCTCCTACTCTTACTTGGTGGTAGGGTTTAACCCGCCCGGGTTGGTACCACCGCACTGAATGAAACGTCGGTCGAAACGGCTATGTAAATAGTTTGTGTTTTCCAACCAGTTCAGTGTAGCCGGCACGATCAAAAAGGGGGAAGCACTGACATGGCACCTAGTTCACCCGGTGTTATGGGCTGACATCATGGACGTTGTAGGTGATGTAGCCAAACGTGTCAGTTTCCATAAAAAAAAAAATACACGGTGTTGCAACCCCAACCGTAAAACCCGAAAGGGGGTGATTCTGTACGTGAAATAGAACAACTTTTGTTATACGACTTTTTAATTAGAAGAAAAAAAAATTTTTTTTCTCCATACATTTTGAGAATAGGCATTTAAAATTGTATGGAAAAAGAATTTTTTGTTTGTTTAAAAAAAAATGTTTTCGCCACAGAAGTTGTTTAGTTTCACATATAGAAAGTCGGAACACCATGAGGAGCGAGGAGCACTAAATAACACGCAGGAAGTACTAAAGCAGCTCAAACGTTTCGAAAACTATTAATTGGTCGATTCCGAAATCGATCATTTCCTCCGGGATGTCTTATCTCCGCTAAAGAGAATACGAGTACTTCTAACAGCGATGGGGTTATCTCGCTAGACTTGCAAGCCGCCGCCGCGGCGCCGCCGCGCCGACTCCGTCGCTCCGCGCCGAGTTTTTGAATAGGTAAATATATTAGCTGTTAGGGTTAAGGCGGAAATAAGACTCAAAACGTCAACTTTTGTCAATTATTGAGCTATTGGTAAAGATAAAAAATCTGTAAAAAATATGTGTTATGTATTGATCTTTAATTAACAAACATAGCGAAAAAAAATCTATTTTACTACTTTGGAAAGGTGTTAATAAATCTCCAAAAAATAGCGAAAAGTACGAAAATTGTACTTTCAAGTTAAATTATCTTGAGAAACATCAATTGTTTCAATACAAGACCGTCATAGAAATATAGATAATATTTTTCCCTACAATCTTAGCGAAAAAAATATTGTTTTCCATCTTTCCAACACGTGAAATTTAATATATAGTGTGATTTTCGCGCAAACGTTCTTCGTCGGCGTGATGTATCAGCCACTGCACGAGTAGAACGAATCTCGCACCTATTACATCTGCATACGGTTCGTGTTTCAATCATCAGTGCTCGGGTAGCACGGTTTGAGTCTTATTTCCGCCTTAAATTCGAGGCATAAGAAATGTGTATGATAGATAATGCAGATTTTACAGGAGGGCACAATTTGTGTTTTAAATTAGTTCTTAAACTTTGGATTAAACTTTCAGCAAACAGAGCTAGTTTAATTATTATTAAGCCAATTTACAAAGTTTAATTTAATAATGTAATTAAATTAAGAAGAGCTACATCAATTTAGGTAATTTTTTTCACAAAATATGTTCGCGTTACTTTGTTCTAACATTTTAATAACTTTTGTAGTGCAAAAATTTAACTCCCAAGAGGCAGTTAATTTATTTCCATTCAGTTGTTACTTCAGCATTTTTTAAATCCGAATTTCACGCGAGTGAAGCCGCGGGCAGAAGTTGTTAATATTTTTGGGCCGTCCATATTTGCAACCTAGAACGGTCCCTTATTTTTGGCGCGCAAACAGACAAACAAATAAATTCAAAAACATTTTAGTACGAATACGATGCACTGTTTATGGATAATTATTTTCATACTTTGTAAACCTTCTCCCCTTCTCCTTCTGATACCTACATCTGTAAAACAGTACAGTTCCCCGTCAGCAAATAATGCGTGTCTAGCTTTAGAAAGAGACAATCCGGTTGTAGAGGGTCGTCCCTGTCGCGCGAACTCGCACGTCTCTGTGCGACAGGGACGACGATCTACAACCGGATGGCCTCTTTCTAAAGCTCGACATGGATCATGCCTAGCACAGCGACTATATCCTTGGCCTAGCAACGTTTCCCCAAAATCTATGGGTAAACATAATTAGAAAGTAGGTTATACATATACATATACATATAATAGTAGGTACCTAGTAGTATAATATGTTTTTTTTTTTATGGAAACTGACACAGTTGGCTACATCACCTACAACGTCCGTGATGTCAGCCCATAACATCGGGTGAACTAGGTGCCATGTCAGTGCTTCCCCCTTTGATCGTGCCGGCTACACTTAACTGGCCGGAAAACACAAACTATTTACATACCCGTTTCAACCGACGTTTCATTAAGTGCGGTGGTACCAACACGGGCGGGTTAAACCCTACCACCAAGTAATAGACGAGAAGTTGTGGATGAAAAGAGGCGAAGACTTGTGTCTGAACTCGAACAAACGCTTCGGTCTATTTCCGAATGGGGCCGTAGCAATTTGGTCGAGTTCAACGCTTCAAAAACACAAGTTTGCGCGTTCAGTGCGAAGAGGGCGGCGTTCACACCAGCTCCTTCCTTCCAACCACCTCGGGGTCCTCGGAGTCGAACTGTCGCACGACCTAAATTACCGGCGCCATATCGAGGGCAAGGCCAAGCTGGCCTCAAAAAAGCTAGGCGTACTCAATAAGGTTCGACGGTACTTCACGCCGGGCCAAAGGCTGCTTCTGTATAAATCGCAGATTAGGTCCTGCTTGGAGTACTGCTCGCACCTGTGGGATGGCTCAGCCAAATACCAGCTTGCGCCTTTGGACTCGATCCAGCGTCGAGCCGTGCGACTTGTGGATAACCCCGACGTGTCCCGCGATCTAGAACCGCTGCAACTTCGTAGGGATGTCGGCGCCCTAAGCGTGTTCTATCGCTTATTCCACGGGGAGTGCTCGGAGGAGCTGTTTAACGCGATTCCGGCGTCCCCTTTCCACCTCCGTACAACGCGCACTGGGCAGGGATTGCATCCCTATACGCTGGATTTACCGCGGATGCGTACAAATCGGTTCTGCAGATCCTTTCTCCACAGAACCGGCAAACTCTGGAACGCTCTACCTGCCCACATATTTCCCCCCAAGTATAGTCTCGGGTCCTTCAAGAGAGGCGTGAATGGGCACCTGTCAGGCCGGCATGGCATTCGCAGCCCCCGCCTGCGTCCGAATGTCCATGGGCGTCGCTAGACACCTTATGGGTGACTCGGCGCCACATGTCGCGCTTAGTATAAAAAAAAAAAAAAATATTAGGAGGGAAGGTACCTACAGTTTTACGAGGAATCCGAACCTCGGTCAGCGTCCAACGGTCAAGCGTCACCCATCTAAGTACTAACCGCACCCAGCGTTGCTTAACATTCAATTGCGACAGTTGACTGTGCACCACTGAGCTATCGAGGCTGACATAGAATAGAAGATTAAATTTGCATTTGTCTTGTGTGGTTTCCGTTAAGAGTGTTTATCTTTGAATGACACAGTGACACAGTGTGATTTCAGGGAGGGGAGGGATACATACATCCCACGTGGCTAGATTCTGGGAGCAACTGAAGACATCAAACTGCGCTATATATGTACACTACGGTTCCGGTTCGTGGGCCGGCTCCGGCAGTCCGGGTAGTCGACACAGGCAGTGATACGGGGTTTCAATGTTTCTCCTTCCGGTAAGAAGTTAACCGTGATGGATAGAACCGACCTAAGGTAGTGCCCGCCTACTCTGCTGTTTTTGTAGGCAAATGAGCATAGAAGGAGTATCAGCTCGTAGAGCAGATGAAAAGTCAGTGAAATCATTTCACTGAAATGGTGTGCAAAAAGACGAAAGCCAGATCCACGCATTGGCCAGCAAGGCAACAATTTTAGTTTCACTCCCCTTAATTTCTTAGTTAGAACGAGATAAAGATAAAGTATTTGCCTTTTACCGCTTTTCCACTAACTACGTCCGCCGTGATGGATGAACATTCGTCCTCCGTCATGCATGTCATGCATGAATGACGGACTGACTTAGCGGCCTGTGTATTTACGAGTATATCGTCAAAATACCGGCATCGAGAAAAAAACCGGACCTAGGACAAAAACTAGCGTGTAGATTCGGCTAAATACCGTAATGTACCTAAGTATTCTGTGCTTGTGAGCTCACGTCTATGTATCGCTTGATGTAGTCGTCGTCGTCGCGTCGTCTGATGCAAATTGTTCGCATGAATAGATGATGTTGGGGACGAAGCAAATTGTAACCAATGTACGACGCGAACAGTTCTATCATTTTAATTTCTTATTTTATTTCATTTATCGACGCGGTGCCGGCCGAACACCATCGAATAATACGTTACGTTATGTATATAAATATTAATTACTTCGTATAAATATAAACTTCTGTATTCAAATTACGAATGTTATTTATTTTTATTACGTTTAAAGTGCGCGTGTGTAACTTTGAATACGCCTTCAAATACAATCGTTTGTAATTAATGGTTTGATTGCTCAGCTCATTGTTTCTTCAATAGAAGTTAGCAACACTCCAACGTCAATGCTCGATCGACACCCATGATCGACATCACTATAACAATGTGTCGAAGTACCATACATAAACATAATACATAAGAGATGTAAGATGTACGATGTTGATTTCAGTCCTTGTGAACAATAAAAAAGAAAATTTACAATTTTATTTAATTTGCATTTTTGCTAAAATCTTAATTCTTGAATACTATATCGCATAATCGGACAATGAAAAACATACATACATACTGAATGTGCATTCTTACTTTATGTCTAAAAAAACAAACAAAAAATAATAATTTAAACGAAGGCAAAATATAGATATATTAATATACAGGATGTTTCAAGATAGGGTTTCGTAACTTCAGGGTTTGAAAGGGGCCCGTATTTGAAGAGGAAAAGCTCTGAAACTTTTTCCCAGATTTGGTCATTTTATTGTATTTTTTAGTGAAAATAGTTTCATCGAGACTTGGTGGACGGTTAACGTTCGCCTTTATTTAAAAAAAAAAGATCACTTATATGCTTAACTAGTAGGTACAATTGAACTGCATGTAGGTAAATTCCAAACACTTAAATTTGAATGACATCAAAGAAAAGGGGGGGCTGGACTATGTCATTGCACTCCCTAGAGTCACACATAGTCCAGATTATTTAATTATTTTAAGTTCTACTTGTTTTTTAAGCCGATTCAATGTTTTTTTTTAAGTTAAAATGACTAAAGCGGAATCTGACGAAAGTGTCATTATTGGTTATCCACATTCGTCAGTTCTGACGAATGTGAACTGAAATTATAGAAAAAAATCATTCTGACGAAAGCGGAATCTGACGGATGTGGATGTGTACTGGATCTAGACAGCACTGTTGCCCAATCTCCCCATATTCACTGTCCATCGAGTTTTAATTACAATTTTAAATTTTTGTAGGAAAAAAATACGGAATTTCGATTTGAGTGATAAGGATTTTTTTCTTCTAATAATGAGTACTTTCAATAGAAAGTTCCTGAAGTTTCTCAAGCCTATCCTGAAACAACCTGTATAATATGAGCATTTTTTGAAAAACGTTGAAGTTCCCTGTATAATTTGGATAAAAGCGTACTCGCCAGAGACGATACAATAAAACATATACAATTCGAGATATGTATATGTATAATAAATACTCGTATCATTTCTCTGTTTCTATTATTGCCCGCTATGTTCAAGTAATCAATGGATAATGAAAATTATACACCAATATAATGTATTGATTCACCGCAGAGTAGATCAATCGTCCAGCTTACAATATAATATTGTAAATTTTATTTAAAATCTCTTACGACCCTACCTAGTCGAGTTCATGTCTACAGACAGTTCCAAACGACGTAACCGAACTGCCTCTGGCTGGCTAACCTGCCAGTCCAGACTTATCGGAGTTGTGAATAAAAAATTTAAAAGAAAGAAAAGTGAAACGGATCGGCTGTGGGCCGAGCCGAGCAGAGTGGAGAGCAATGTTCAGGTAGTGTGTGCCTGTGATGATATTCGAAGTGCTCGAAGTTGTGTCTGTGTGTGAGTGAGCAGCAGTAATGAGTGTGTTGGGGCAGAGGAGCTCGGTGCACTTACTTGGAGGCGTGCGGCACGATGGTGTAGTCGAAGCCGGCCAGCAGCTTGGCGGCGGCCTCGGTGATCTCTGCGCGGTCGCAGGGCTGGGCGGCGTGGTGGGCGGGCGCGGCGCTCGCGTCCAGCGCCGCCAGCCGCACCTCGCGCCGCCCGCAGCGCCCCTCGCCCTCGGAGCCGCTGCTCTCCTTCCAGCCGATTCCCTGCTTGGGCTTCGTGTCCTCCCAGTTGCCGTTCATCGCGAGAGGGGGCTCATCCGAGAAGAGCGCGGAGACGGCGTCATCGGTGACGCACCGAAGAAAGCGAGCAGGCGCGCGGGGGCGGGCGGATGGCTGACGGGCCGGGGCGGATGACGCGGTTAACTCGCTAGGTGGCGTGGCGCCGCTGCGCTCTCGTGAATGCCGGCGCGCTGTTTGGCACGCGATGAAAGAGTGCCTTATTCTCGGGCGCGCCTAGCTATAAATGTGTGCGCGCATGGGGAGGGGCCGCGCCGCCGCCGCGCCGCCGCCGCCGGGGTGCTGCACCCGCGCACCGTCCGTCTCACCGCGCGATCAGTGGTGCGCGCGCGCACCCGCTCCGCGCCGCCGCGCCGCGCCTCCCGCACTTACTCCTATTTTCTCATAAAATTATGTACTTACTTGACAAAACAATTCATATGTTTTAAAATTAATTTATTTTAAAAACACAAAATGTTATTTATTAGTTTATTTATTAATTACACACAATATGTTATATTCTTTCTCATGATAATGCAATTCATGTGTAGTTAGTTGTTTGTCAAAGTAGGAAAAATTACAAAATATTTAGCTGAGTGCTATAATACTGAATTTTACGTAAAATTTTAATTAAAAAAAAGTTATTTTATAGTGTTCTTTTTTAAACTGCCGGACAAGGTCACCGCCCCGCGCCTCGCCGCCCCGCACCGGGTGCCTGGATAGGGTTCCGTACCGTAAGCCTACGCCGTGTGTCCGTCTGTCCTACCTATAAATGTAATACATTGTTTGCACCACGCTGGTTAATAGGTAGGTAGATTGAAATTTTCACAGAATATGTTTTTTATGGCGGATATCCTTATACCTAATGAAAAAAAGTAATAAAAATACGGGGTTCCCCATCGATGGGGTTCCAATCCAATACAAGAAGCGCGTTTGTTTTTTATTTTACATTATTAATATTTTGTTTTCGTTTTCTCTATCATAAAAACGGTAATTCATACAAGCGTCAAACTTGGTGTGATAGTGCAAACGCGAAAGTAAAATAACAAATAATAAAAACCGGTCAATTACGTGGTGGTACGAAACCCTAGGACCGCGAATCCGACTCGCAGTTGGCTGGTTTTTTAGGATTGTCACAGCAGCAGCGAGTTGTGGTGTTGTATTAGTGATCAGCTGTTACTTATTTCTTATCTATTAAAATACCTAACGGTTCATGCATGTGCATGACTCATGCATGATGGATGAGGGAATGCATACATTTAACAGGTGACTTTTTATTAAATTTTTAAATATCGATGAGAAAATTTGTCCACTGAGTCTGAAGATTTATTATCGTTGAATGGTCACTCCAGCACTCATGCAAATTACCTGTAATCGTGTAATAAGAGTAGCTACAAATATGTTTTAACAAGAGTGAAATATAAATAATTTTAATACGGATTGGTATTAAATAAGTGCCATATCAGCGCTTCGCTTTGAATGTGTCATTGATGTGATGATGGACCATTGCACCGCATGCTATTGTTTACACTGTAAGTAAGCATTGCTTAGTAGAAATTTCTTCTTATTAACATCGTTTATGTTAATAAGAAGACATTCCAAGCATATAAGGTATAATAGGTGTGTGGTGTGTGTTATATTGTAGGTGGGTGGTACTAGCTAGACTAGATACAGGTATATGTTTTATTGTAGTCACGCTGACTGACTGACTAGATCAGGGGTCTCCAAACTATTTTACAGGCGGGTTACATTGACTTATCAAAACTATATGCAGGATGTGTGTTACATTGTAGGTCGTACTACATACAGGATATGTGTTACATTGTAGGTTGTATTATATGCAGGTTGTGTGTTGCATTGTAGGTGATACTATATACAGGATGTGTGTTGCATTGCAGGTGGTACTATATACAGGATGTGTGTTACATTGTAGGTTGTACTATATACAGGATGTGTGTGTTGCATTGCAGGTGGTACTATATACAGGTGTGTGTTACATTGTAGGATGTGTGTGTGAATTCCGCCGACGCACAAAAGTAGTCGATGTAGCCGGGTGGCTAAGCTCAAGTGGCAGTGGGCTGGGCACGTTAGCCGAAGAGATGACGACCGTTGGAGTAACCGTGTCCTACACTGGCGGCCGTGGACAGGAAAACGGAGTGTGGAAAGACCACCCGCCAGGTGGGACGATGACATCAAGTACGTTGGCGGTAAGCAGTGGTTCCGTACCGCTGATGGCCGATAGTACTGGAGGAAATTTGGAGAGGCGTATGTCCAGCAGTGAACGCTTACACGCTGACTGACTGACTAGATCAGGCGTCTCCAACTATTTTACAGGCGAGTCATATTGACTTATCAAAAAATATTGGCGGGCCAGAATCAAGCGTAATTTTTTTTTTTCTATATAAAAATTGTAATAAATTGTAAACTCAAAATGTGTAGGTACTTTCCTTAAATAATGTTTAGTATAATAATTTTGTAAAAAAATAAATGTTTATTATAGTGACACATGCAGTTGTCGATCAACAATTTATCTATATTATCTACTGGGGTCGAATTATGTAGTACCTATATTAAAAGAGACCGTAAATGTTCATCAGAGAACCTTGTGCGGTAAGCTAATTTTATGTACTCCATTTTTGAGAAAGTTTTTTCACACAAATTCGTCGTTTCGAACCCTGAGTTCACGAGCCATCTCGTCAGGGGGGCAATCTTCAGGAAGGCACTTATAAAAGTCAATTATGTTTGTGTATGTAAAATATGTTCCATTGGTGCTATGTTTACTCTTGTTAGAGACTCTACCTAGCTAGAGTCTAGGTAAGCAGCTCGCACATGCACTATTTAGGATGAATCGCGGGCCGGATAAAGTGGCGAGGCGGGCCGTAGTTTGGAGACCCCTGGACTAGATGGAAGTGCGAAATTAAAAAATAAATAAAAATTTACTTACGCATTTAACAAACAAATATGATGAAATAAATTCATTATATACATACTTACAGGTTCAAAGGTATATACATATTATATCCATATAAACAAATATACACATACATGCAATGATAATAAATGTTAAAAAGGAGGTAGATAGGTTATACGAGCTCCCAAAGCGGCACATTAAATACAAGACCACAGTCCTGTTTGAAGTTAGTCGCGCACCAACTACGCACGCGTTCAGACGTGCGTCGTCCTTCCTAAGTAGTTATCAGTTATACCAACCGCCACATAACTTGAATTCCCTCCCTTAATAATTGGAATAAGACTATTCGAGTCGGCGCATCACTTTATAGTTCTTTCTGTCAACGTTTCAAGTTCGTGCCGTGTGTGAGCACCGAATGTCGTATAGACAACGTATCTTTCTTAAAATATCATTGCATACATGTGACACAATGAGTGGGAACAAGGAGAATACCTACGGGAGACGCAACGCTACTGCGTTTGTATCGGAGCACGGCTAGCCAAAAATCCCTACTACTACGAAAATCGAAATCGCAATTTAATCTTTTATGACGTGACTTGTCTATCTCCGTTACCCATATCGCGCCCCGCGATATGGAGAGAGACAGAGTGAGCAAGGCGAGCGACAGGTTTGTTATCGCTGGCTTGGCTCGGGTATCTGGTAGTAAGAGCCAACCGTCCGACCAATCAGAAGCCTTGCTTGACGGCAACTTGACGGGATCACTACGAATGCCAGTCTGACGGACAATGATGGTGCGGTATATTTGTGAATTTTGAAATTGTTATTTGTAATATTATTTCAAATAGTTTTTACTGAACGAATATTATTGTTTGAATCCAAAAAAAATATTGAAAAATTAAACAAGACTGTTGTATTAATAATTTTTAAATAGTTGTACTAATAATCAGTGATAGGAATAAGTAGGGCTTATTTACCTAAATTTCGAGGAACAGAGTAAAAGATTGGAGACTTCCTTAAGACAATATTTTTTTCCGGTTTAATAATATTCATGGTGTTTTAATTTCGCGATTTGAAAAAAGTGGCCACCATTTTAAACTTTTTAGTTACTGGACCGATTGCTTTCAAAATCGATATCTGGGCGTCTGTGTGGACTCTGGATACGAATCTATAGTCAAAATTTAAAAAAAGTAGCCGCCATTTTGAACTTTTTAGTTACTGGACCAATTGCTTTCAAAATCGATATCTAGGCGTCTGTGTGGACTCAGAATACGAATCTGTAGTCAAAATAAAAAAGAAGTGGCCGCCATTTTGAACTTTTTAGTTACTGGACCGATTTCTTTCAAAATCGATATCTGGGTGTCTATGTAGGCTCTGAATACGAATCCGTTGTCAAAATTTAAAAAGTGACCGCCATTTTGAACTTTTTAGTTACTGGACCGATTGCTTTCAAAATCGATATCTGGGTGTATGTGTGGGCTCTGAATACGAATCTGTAGTAAACATTTAATAAAAGTGGCCGCCATTTTGAACTTTTTAGTTACTGGACCGATTGCTTTCAAAATCGATATCTGGGTGTCTGTGTGGGCTCTGAATACGAATCCGTTGTCAAAATTTAAAAAAAAGTGGCCGCCATTTTGAACTTTTTAGTTACTGGACCGATTGCTTTCAAAATCGATATCTGGGTGTATGTGTGGGCTCTGAATACGAATCTGTAGTAAACATTTAAAAAAACTGGCCGCCATTTTGAACTTTTTAGTTACTGGACCGATTGCTTTCAAAATCGATATCTGGGTGTCTGTGTGGGCTCTGAATACGAATCCGTTGTCAAAATTTAAAAAAAGTGGCCGCCATTTTCAACTTATTAGTTACTGGGCCGATTGCTTTCAAAATCGATATCTGGGTGTCTGTGTGGGCTCTGAATACGAATCTGTAGTAAACATTTAAAAAAACTGGCCGCCATTTTGAACTTTTTAGTTACTGGACCGATTGCTTTCAAAATCGATATCTGGGTGTCTGTGTGGGCTCTGAATACGAATCCGTTGTCAAAATTTAAAAAAAGTGGCCGCCATTTTGAACTTATTAGTTACTGGGCCGATTGCTTTCAAAATCGATATCTGGGTGTCTGTGTGGGCTCTGAATACGAATCCGTTGTCAAAATTTAAGAAACGTGACCGCCATTTTGAACTTTTTAGTTAATGGACCGATTGCTTTTAAAATCGACATTTCGACATTAAATATGAGTTTTGAAAGTAATCAGTCCAGTAACTAAAAAGTTCAAAATGGCGACCACTTTTTTAAGATTTTGACAACGGATTCGTATTCAGAGCCCACACAGACACCCAGATATCGATTTTGAAAGCAATCGGTTCAGTAACTAAAAAGTTCAAAATGGCGGCCACTTTTTTTAATTTTTACTACAGATTCGTATTTAGAGCCCACACATACACCCAGATATCGATTTTGAAAGCAATCGGTCCAGTAACTAAAAAGTTCAAAATGGCGGCCACTTTTTTTTATTTTGACTACAGATTCGTATTCAGAGCCCACACAGACACCCAGATATCGATTTAGAAAGTAATCGGTCCAGTAACTAAAAAGTTCAAAATGGCGGTCACTTTTTTAAATTTTGACAACGGATTCGTATTCAGAGCCTGCATAGACACCCAGATATCGATTTTGAAAGCAATCGGTCCAGTAACTAAAAAGTTCAAAATGGCGGCTACTTTTTTTAAATTTGACTACAGATTCGTATTCAGAGTCCACACTGACACCCAGATGTCGATTTTGAAAGCAATCTGTCCAGTTACTAAAAAGTTCAAAATGGCGGCCACTTTTTTTAAATCGCGAAATTATAACACCATGAATATTATTAAACCGGAAAAAAATATTGTCGTAAGGAAGTCTCCAATTTTTTACTCTGTTCCTCGAAGTTTAGGTAAATAAGTCCTACCTATTACTATCACTGATAATAATAATACTTATTATAATAATACATAATATACAATATATTAGTTTTGTATAGGTATATTTGTTTTATAATTATAAAAAATAGAAAACGTAATATTAAAGAAATAATAACAATACATATTATAAATTGAATTCATCCATGTCATTGCCATAAAAAACTAACAACACCCATATACAATAATTGATTTCAAATTTCTTTCCAGTCTGTCAAATTTGCCTATCATGTGTACGCGCCCGGTATGGCGCGCAGTCGTGCTTCTAACTCGCGGAATTTTTGTATTTTACACGCTATAAGCATTGTATTATCATTAAAATGACCTAATTATGAAAGGTTACGCCATCTTTTGTCATTCCTGATGATCTTGAGCTCTTTCGACACGCACGAACTGCACAAATCGCCATTTTGCGTAGTGCACATATACGTGTTCTTCGTTCCCAAGTCGCGAGCGCACTGACGGTCGATCCCGCAGCAGCGCTATATGTTAGTGCAAATGCTCTAACACGCGGCTAATTTTCCTATATATTAGCGCTCGACGGTTGCCACTCCCGTAGGTATGCTCGGTGAGTGGGAAGCATAAATACGGAACGGAATGGATGGTTCCAGCCAGAGACGAGCTGATTCAACAACATAGAAAGATCCTTCGCGGTCATTTCGGAGACAGTTTAAACGAGATTTTTTATATTTATAGTTTTTAGTTAATTGTCTATTTAGTACCTATTTTTGCTGTTGAATAAATAAATTCATCTAATCTATAGAAAGAGCTGGAATGAATCGGAATACAGACAGAGAAAGTTACCGTCGATTTATCTCAAAGAAGCACCGTGACTGGGGAGAAATTTGAATTTCGAATGAACTTTTCTATGAAAAAATCGGAAAAAAAGTTCGTAGAACAAAACTTCTTCAGTTTCTGCTTCGAGTTTGAGGTGTAGAGTTACCATCATCCGGTACTGCCTATTGATGTAACATCGATTGTTATTATTAACAATTTCAATTTCAAAGTAAATAACGCCTGAAACACTTATCCCTAACAAGTTATCCCCCCTTAATGTAGGTGTTCATACATAATGTATATCAGGTGCCACATAATGCCTTGCAAAACTCATTGACCGACTAAATTATTTATTCTAATGCTCCTGTTCGAGCAGCAGGAAGTTATTGCGTATTAAATAAATACGAGAAATAACGATCGCACACGCAGCTAAACCTCCTCCGCGGCGCCGCCGCCGCCCCCCGCAGCTACGCTGTACCGCACGGCGCGGCGGCGGCGGCAGTGCGGTGGCGTAGCGAAGGCACTTGCAGTTTTCCCTGTATTTTCCGGTTCGACCAATAGTGAGTCAGCGTGCCGCCGGCACCGCCTCAGCGGCTGACGATTGGCGGAGAGAAGAGCGCGATGACCGCACGCGCTCCGGCGCGGCGGTCGGGCGGGCGGGCGGCGGCTGCGCGGGTCACTTCGTTTCATCTCCCGTGCATACTGCATACATCATGTGCCGCGCGCGAGCGCCTGGACCTCCCTCCGCGCCGCCCGCGCCGCCGCTCCGTCCTAGCGCTTAGCGAGCTTTTTAAGATGCATAATGCAAGCCATCCTACGTTCACCAAACCATCATCGGTTCACTGCTTCTCTTTAACGCGAACCACATGCACATATTATATAGCCATGTGTGTGTAGCCGTGCCATGCACGACGCGCACTCACTCACCTACCAAGCAAGGCAATAGTTCAAACATTGGGTTTATAACGGATAATAATGTGAGATTTTCCGAGCAACCTGACACGGCTGACCCTGGCTACCAACCACCACTTCCTACTACATTCGTGATACACGCAGCTTGGTGAACCTAGGCAGAACGGTACCATGTCAGTGCTTTCCTTTGGTCGAACAGGCTACACTGAACCAGACTACGGAAAACACAAACTATTTTCATTCGTAACCGTTTTGACCATATATATATTAGTATATGCATGTTAGTACGACTTTTGAAGACACCCCAGGTTAAAACGGATTCGGGAAAAACTCGCAACAGTTCCACACCCTAGCGGTGCGACGAAGAAACGATTTTGAGAAACGATGGGTTGTCAAAAGCCCAATGGCAAGGCAACAACAAAAGGGTGCTAAAGTCTCTCTATGATGTGATGAGTGCTGCCGAGATAGAACGGGTGGCAGGGAATAAGGGATGCTTGTTCCTCAGAGAAGTCCCCGTGGTAGTACCTGTAAAGAGACTTAAGCGAACCTACAAATCCTCAGAGATTTCAGACGATCTGTAAGTTTCAGATCCCCAACAAGATGTCAGCTTCGGTAGCTCAGTGGTACGATCGGTCGTCTGTCGTTCGTGATAACAAGCACAATTGGGCGCGATCAGATTTGGATGGGTGAACGTTCAACCGTTGGAGGCTGACGTGGTTCGGATTCCATGTAAAACTATAGGTCCTTCCTATAGGTGGTAGGTTTTAACCCGCCCCGGTTGATTTGATATCATCGCACCGAATAAAAGGTAGGTCTAAGGGGCTATGCAAATAGTCAGTGTAGCCGGCACGATTAAAGGGAAGTACTGACATGGCACCTAGATCACCAAGTTGTTATGGGCTAACATCACGGAGGTTGCAGGTGATGTAACCAATCGTGTCAGTTTCCATAAAAAAGACGGTTTACTCGACGCTGAGTCCAAGGACGCAAGCATATATTGGGGACTACGCTTCCATATGCAACATGAAAATGGGCCGGTGAGAAGAACCTATTACCTACGGAAAAGTATTACCAATTTTGTGGATGCGGTTTTAGCCTTGGACTCGATTAATTGCCGGCAACCTACGCGTCTTTGGAAATGGTGGTACCCCCAGCAGCTCCAGAGTCTCCGAGATAGGTACGAGAGAGAGAGCTAGGTACGACGCTGCCTTGGAAACTAGCTTGGAAAGGAAAAAGATCGACTTAGACCTTAGCAGATAATGCGCAGCACTGTGTCTTGATAACGTTGAGGACGACAAGGTTCTCCTGGCCCCATTGGCTGCTTTTCCGAGAACTACGAGAGGTATATTTTCAAATGATGGTCCAACCTACCTAGGTACGGTGTTGCCAGATAGATAAGCAACGGTAATTCGTTCAGTCATTTATAGGTTTCTGTAGAATTGTGGTTTAGAAGTCTTCTTCATAGAACAAGTGTCGCGCACGTCGCGCAGGTGGAATCCCAAGTAGCTAACTAATACGCGTATTTATTTTTTCCCTTTTTTTTCGTAGAAGCTTTTTTTCCATTGGGCGTCCCCGATGGAATCAAAGCTTCTACGAAAAAAAGGGAACATTTTATTTATGTAAGTATATCACATACTCGCGAATAGATAAAAATGTCCAACAATAACACATTCACTTCAGAAATTTTATAATCGCAAAATGTGCATACCTAACTACATTTTAAACCCATTCTTTTCATTGGTAGGTACCTACTTATTTCTGTAAAATTTTTTTGGGAAGACTGGAGGCTTGTCACGTTAGGTAGGTACATATACTTGCCACAATGTCTGCTTTTTTGGACGTCCCTCCCACCCACCCGCATCATAAGACAAGGTTCTACAGGTGTAACTTCACCTTTAGGTACAACTTTAATAGAGTTTTTGCCGCCAAGTCCTAGACGTCCTTTAGCATTAAATCATGCCTCGGCTAATTTACGAACGGATAGCTGGGAGGTATTATGGCGGCGGCGGGAGGTGTGGAGGAATGGCGTGCCGTCGTCTCGTCCGTCACCCCATGTCGCGGTTGCGAAATGGCTGGCTGTCCCCTCCGTTGAGGTTTTGCGCCATCGTCGCTGCACGTCTCGACTGTCGCCCGACGAGACGGCGGCGACGACACGTCGTGGCACAGCCGAGCGCCCAATTACACGTCCTCTATTGGCCGTGACGACGCGGTGCGGTGCTTTGAGCGCGTGCGCGCGCTGCCTCAATTAGTCCCTTTTTGCTAAGCTACGAAATTCATAAATTAACACGTTCTAATTTTGAGGGCGGCACGCGGCGTGTACACTGCTAATGAAACTTCTGTCGAAGAGTAGGTAGGAACGAAGTATGGTATGTTTCAGTTCAGTTATATTACGGTCCTAGTCCAACATTGAAAAGCCTTCCTTCCTACCTACAATATAAATTATCAACTAGCTGTGTCCGCTGCCTTGGGAGAGCCCTATGTGCAGCAGCTATACGGGCTGATGATGGTGTGCCCGTTGTTCCGCTCGCCTTAAATTCGGTTTAACAGCAAATCGGATTTAAGCGCAAGTATTATCAGAAACTGTAGCTTCGGTAAATACGCGACGGAATAATAATAGATAATAATTATATTACTGAAATATCAGCCAATGGTTCCGTTCAGGTGGCATGATTGTTGACAATGCGAGTTTAGATAAATCTATATATTGAAATAAGTGTTTTTTATGGAATTTTTATTTTTTATGTAATCCGATATGGCTGGCTGAGTCAGAGGGGCCAAAGCGCATGCTCTGACCAGCCAATATCACCTCCGAGAAGGTAGGTTTTTTTTAGGAAATGTTTTTCCATCTAAGAACAATCCAGACAGAAGGCCGAAAATCCGGACGGATGATAATCCTAGCACAGACTGTACGGAGTAAGCAGAGTAATCGATGTTGCGCTGCAAGGTCTCTGGTAAATTACAGTACAACACCGACCACACCACCACGTTTCGCAAAGTATTCGGGCAAGATACTATCAAGCAGCAAGTAAGACGTAGCGAAGACCCACCTGCTATACATGACTCGGTGGAAGCACCGTCCATCAAATGTATACGTACATACTTACTACATTTTATGTTTCCGACTGCGTTCAGTTCCGACCCCACTGCTCAGTTCATAACAATAATGGCGTGATGCTTTAAACCTAGCCCAAATATTAGGTCCCCAAATTACGCCCTATATTTTTCTGTAAAACTCCATCCGAATTGGTTCAGTCGTTCTTAAGTATTGCTTAGCCAAACATACAACTATTTTATCTTACATCCCCATTCCCCCAACTTGTTTTTTGCAAATATTTTCAATACACTCCAATTTCCCAATTGTAGGTTTTTTTTTTATGGAAACTGGCACGGTTAGCTACATCACCTACAACATCCCATGGTCCCAACAACACTGGACGGAAAACACAAACTATTTACATAGCCGTTTCGACCGACGTTTCATTCGGTGCGGTGGTACCAACCCGGACGGGTTGAACCCTACCACCGAGTAAGATAAGAAGGGAAGGGACCTACAGTTTTTCGTGGAATCCGAACCATGGTCAGCCTTCAACGGTCGAGCGGTCACATATCCAAGTACTGACCGCGCCCAGCGTTGCAATCAATAGCAACAATCGACTGTTTGCACCACTGAGCTATCGAGACTGACAATTATTAAGTATATGTACCTATTGAAAATGTATGATGATAGGTATTATAGAGAAGTACTAATAAATAATGCACATTAAATACATGAAACAGTTTTATTTCATTCAACACAGTAAATAAATCCGAAAAAAACTTCCCTAAACTAATCTAACATTTTTGGTTAAGCGTAGCACACCCACCCCAATCTCCATGATGCATTCGTAACAGCTAAGTTTCAATATCTATGACTAGATTATATATCCTACTATTAATTTTCACAAAAAAATTAAATTTCACTCAAATATCTAATAAGCAATCAAATAAAATGCACATCAGATACAGTAGAGTAGGTACACATTATTCAAAAGTGAACATTAACTGTATCTTGCCAATACAGTATGTCCTGACTCCTGAGGGGTATACTGAAGTCTAGCAGAGTGTAGCGTGACAAGGTTATCTACTTAGATACTAGATCTATTGAATCCGACTGGCTGCATACAAGGAAAAGGCCAATATTACACGCGTGACATATTCAGTTTTAAAATATCTAAAACTTTATATATCAGGGCTGATCTCTAGCTTTTGAAAACTGTTCTTACAATATAGGTAGCAAAAAAAAAAACAAAAAAAAATATTTAAAAAAAATATGTTTTTCTTGTATTATTTGTTGGGATATCCGCCCTAATCCATCATCCAGCATCCAATGCCAAATCAGCCATTGGCACATTGATTGGCCCCAGAATATTATAAAGATTGGCAGTGCCAATGGCTTAAAAAGTACAATGATTGGCACTGCCAACTTTTGTATATAATACGATGATTACAATAAGTAAATTTTTCAAAATAACTCTTTATTCTTACTTGATTTAATACCTAAAATGTCAGAGTTTTCTGTGAAACTGTTTTTTAGTGATTGGCCCTCATGCCAATGAATTATACGTTCATACAAACGTAAGGTACAGTGATTGGCCCCCTTTAAAAGTATATTTCCAGTGGGATTATTAACTATTTTTGAATTAAATCATATGAAACCAATCTATCTAATAATAAAAAACAACACATTGCACATGCATCATCATAATATAATAAGTTTAAAGTGAAAAAGGTTACCTAGTCTTAGCGAATTTTCATTAGGAAAACAGCAAAATCGTTGCACTCGAAGACATGATAGAAAAAAAAAATTTTATTCGTGTTTTCACTTGTGTAATCAAAGAAACGACTTATCAGTGTTGTCAGTAAATAAATGGTGTATAATTTAAAGATTTTCGCCAAAATTTTTACCGCTAGCGTTTCTTATTATTTGCTTATTATTACGCTCCAAGTGCCAACACTGCACGGGGGCCAACAATAGTACATTCTCCCCTAATTTATTTCAAGTATTTTTTGAACCTGTGTAGGTACAAATTTTCTTAATGTAGTACTAATAGATATTGATAGTAGGTATCTATATTATTCAAAATGCAATAAAAAATATTGTGAACTATTCTTTTTAGAATATTCTCATACATCTGGAACGGTGCCGGTGCCAGTACATAGATTATGGATCCCTAATGTATCTAGTGTAATAGGAGTAGTAGTGTTGGCCGGGAGCCAGGCAGCAGTAGCTACTGGAAGCGAGCCGTAGCTTGTTACCGATACAGGTTCAGCTGCTCCTGCAGCTGCTCCATGCTGGAGACGTTGAACTTGTCCTCCTGCTCGCGCAGCAATTTGAAGATGGCCGCGAGCTGTTCGCGCTCCACGCTGTGGGTAAACAGCGCCGTAAGTCTTGTATCCACCTGTTTCGGAATGTTTTTCTAGTCTTCCTATCCTTTTTCGGTTCATGTAAACATTTAATAAATAATTATTTCGTAACAGTTTGCACAAGAAAGGGCTACTAGCTTCCTGTTTAGATTATTCTCTACAAGTTGACATGCTAACTACCGTAGAACTAAGCGTTTCAGTTTGGCACCACTTTTAGCCAAAACATTTACATACATAACAAGAAAATGAATAATAAATAAAAAAAACAAGCGAATGTAAAATAATAAAACTGACGCTCTTTCATGGTCCCTCTGCTCGGGAGTCATCTCAGCGGAAATCTGTTGCACGAGTGAGCGAGCGTCGAGCTGCCGGCCCCCCTCTCCCTCCCCCTCCCCTCGCACATCCTCCATCTCGCCGGCCGCCACCGACTCCTCACCACACTCCACACGCTTTCCCATGCTCTTTGAGAACAACTGCAATGAAGTCAGAACATTTATCTATCATACATACCTACATAGCATCACACCTCTGCACGTGCCAGAATCTGCCACACCTCCGCCGCCTCTTACACTATCATAATGTTCTTCATACTTGCTCGTCGGTTTCGAGTACTACACACTTGACCCTTTTAGAGCAAATGCCCCATCTGGTCCAGGTACGTGCGTCTAGGGTGATCCACTTACATTCTCTCCATCTTTCCTTAGTCTCCTATCATTAGGCTTGCCATACATCCGGATTTAGTCTGGACGTAGGGAAAATGAGAAATGAAGCATATAAAAGAATGAAGGGAGCTTGCCTCTTCTCCGGCGCTGCGGGAAGTGCAGCCCTCCGTCCTTGCGTAACAAAGCGCAGGCACCCATGCTCGCCTCCGCAGCTTTAGCTTTATCGCAGCCAGCCGCCAACCAGCCTCAGCCGCTACGGCTTACACGGGCGCCTGCGCTTTGTTACAGCGGACGGGGGCTGCACTCCATCCGCTCCCCCGGCTTATATAAACACTCGGTTATGTCGGGGCGGTGAATTTAGTTTTTCCGCAAAGTAGCCATGTCTGACTCACTAGTCAGATATGAGACACCTCTTAAAATTAAAAAAAAAAAATTCTCGAAAAGTATTTTTATCTCCTCGGGCTATAAATCTTTCACTAATATTCTTCTTATATCCTAAACTACAGGATATTGCCTATACCAGCAATTTGCTATCAAACCGGCCATTAAGTAAACCTCACCCGAACCAACTCCCCAGATATACGAATTTCTTCAATTGTTCCAGCCTTTGTTCTTTTTTTTTTTTTTATGGAAACTGACACGTTTGGCTCCATCACCTACAACGTCCGTGATGTCAGCCCATAACACCGGGTGAACTAGGTGCAGTGTCAGTGCTTCCCCCTTTGATCGTGCCGGCTAGACTGAACTGGTCGGAAAACACAAGGAAGAAGGTGTGGATCTAAGCTTACGATGGCTTCACCGAACATATCCGGGCCCATCGGCAGTAGAGGAGGGTATTAATCGAGGCCGGGACTAGCGAGTGGCCACTCTAAATTTCCCGCGCATGCTTCACGTTTCGGCTCGCAACAAGCCCTCGTCAGCTAGTCTGCGTTGACTAGGACGCGGGGAAACCACCAGTCCCGCTCTCGACCTCCCTCTCTCTACCTATCCATATTCTGTAGGATGCTTCCAGTGACGTTTCGAAGCTCTCTCCATATATGAGCTTAGCGTCGATCTTGGGAGCCCTAGATTCTTGAAGAGACTGTAGAGCGACTTCGCTGGTAGTCCTCTTGCTCCGACTTCCACAGCGAAGAGATCAGTCTTGAATCCGTTTCTCACAATCCGGTCTACTAAGTTGCAGTACTTGTTAAGCTTGATGTTGTGGTCCTTCGGTATGCTACTTTCTCATGGAACTGTAAGTTCAACAAGTACTACATGCTTTGTCGCTTTTGAGAATATGAGTATATCCGGCCTTAATGCTGTGGTACAGATTTCCGAAGACATTTGGTAATGCTTCTCATGTGTGTACATCAACAATTCCCAATCCTTTGCTGCTCCCAAAATTGAAGAAGGTTTAGTCCTATCTTTGGGCAGCTTATTGGCTCCAGGTTTCACAAAGTTGACCTTCTGGAAGCCGCTACTGGTTTGCCCTTTCCTGGTCCGTGCAATTGACAGGTTGATGGCCTCTCTGATGATTTGGAGGACTTTATCATGACGGTAGGAATACTGGCCTCGCTCAAGTAGTATTTTGCATCCGCATAACAAATGTTTGGCCGTGCCTACGAACTCCTTACATGACGGGCATAGTCTATTTGTAGATTTACATAGCCGTTTGGACCGACGTTTCATTCAGTGCGGTGGTACCAACCCGGGCGGGTTAAACCCTACCACCAAGTAAGATTAGGAGGGAAGGGACCTACAGTTTTACGAGATTGAGATGTTCTCTGAAGATTTATCGTAGAAAATAAATTAGTTATGCACATTCTTGACTAATCTAATATGCGTACAAACATTTGAAACATAAACTGACATTGTTTTTAATCCATACGAATACTCAAAGATATGAACAGGTTCATACAATGACCATGTGTAGTTACATACTAAGAATTTGTGTAGTATCTATGAAAAAATATGCATCTATGAGAAAGTTACTGGCAAAATGGCATGTACCTACCTACTACCTACTGTACACCTCAGGGTTACAGATGCATTGCTAACTCATTTTTCCTTTCTAATTCAGAGTCATCCAAGACGACCTCAATAGGAAATAAAGGGAAAACTAGAATGTGCACCCATCGACATTATAAGGATATGAGGTAAGTAGATAAATAGATTCGTGGAACCTGCTTGAGAGCCGGCCTCTCGTACAGCCATACAAACAGCACCGCGCCCACCGCGACCGCCACACTCGTCAGCAGGTAGGCGCTAGAGAACTTATACGCGTCGGCCAACACACTCGACCAGCATAGCTCCATTTTCCTTCACTTTCTTCAATTACAAAAAATAAATGAAAAGTTACGTATTTTTCTTTCTTTAGTTGGTGGGTGATTGAATATTGATTTAATCAAAGAGATTATAGATTGATTGAGCGAGGCAGGCGGGCGGGCGGCGAAGTTTCCTTTCCTGCGAGGAGTTTCCTAACCTAATTCCAATTTGGGTTCCAAACAAACATCTGCAAACATCCGAACGATCCGTCACTTTACTTTTTTTTATTTATTATTTTTTTTATATTTAATCGTGCCTTTTCGGAACAGGCAAAACTAATAAAAGTATACAGTCTTTTCTGTTGTACTTCTAATGTTAATTTTTTTTGGGCTTTTTTATCCTTACGGAAAGGCGAAGGTCGTGTGACCGTGCAGCCAAGTCTTTTGTATGATGTCTAATGTTAAATGTCTGTTGTTTTCTTCTCGAATCGCGAGAATCTCAAAAATTTACGACGGACGAGACGCGGCAATTTCCTACAACGTGGCGGCAAGGAAACTTGTTCAGCCGCCATATTTATGTATTTAAATTTTTTCTTTTTTGTCCTTACGGAAAGACGAGGGTCGTTTCACCGTACAACCAATTCATTCAAAAACCTCCAGCAGCAGTATAAAGACCCATGATAAAGACGTTTCATTAAATTCACGTCAAAAAACTATAGTATGCTAGAATCCAACTTTCTGTCACTTTTGTTTTTTCTTTTTTTGCCAAATGTCAGTCAGCACAGCAAGCAGGTGTACCATATTCTAGTACATCGTATTCGAGTCCATCGTACTCTGGGTCCGATAATTTGGTTCATCTTATTTTGGTACATCGTATTCGAGGTATCTTATTTTGGGCATCCGTATTCTAGTACAGCGTACTCGAGGTCCGATAATTTGGTACACGATAATTTAGGCATCATGACCCAAATTATCGGACCTAAAATACGATGGACTAGAGTACGCCGAGGCGCCGTACTTTGGGTAGTGTCGAATAAATAATTGACGACATCTACCGGGAAGTAGCAATCTCCCTTCAACTTATCAGCATGTTCAAGCTTACTTATTAGTCTGCTAGTTTGATTCATGTATTGTCTGTTAGATGTCACTAGCTACATTAAAATAAATGTAAAAGAGATTTCACGGTACTAGTTTAGGAAAAAAGGTAGGTAGTTACATGATATATCTAGTATTGCCATATAATTTATTAACGATTTACTGCAGTATTTACAGATTCACCGAATCATTGTTTTAGGCAGTTATTTAGAGTTGACGACGTAAAATAAATAGGTACATAATTACGTAATTTAAGCATGTCAATAATTTGTAATTAGGTACCTAAGCATTTTTTTTCTTACCTGAAACATAATAATAATTATAGTAAGCTGGAAATAAATTACCGCCGACCGCCGCCGGCGCCGCCCCCGCCGGCGCCGCCCCCGCCGCCTCCGTCGCGCCGCGCCGGTGGTAGAAACTCCGTTTTATTTGTATACTTGTAAGTACCTATTAGATTTTAAGTTTGTAAATAATATGTAAAATTTATATAAAAAGAAACGTGTGAATAAATGCATGTAATAATTAGGTAAACTTTATGCCACTTAATGTGTGGCAACTAGTGGCAAGGGCGCACTTATTGCCTTAGGCAATCTCCTTCAGTCAACCAGCTGGACCTCCAGTTTTACATGGAATCCGAAATGGAGCAGTGGGTTAAGGTATGCACGTAAATTTACTTCAAAAAATACTAATACTAAGAATAAAATGTATAGGTACTTATGATGTATTGGAAGTTGCCCCCTTGGCCACAGATTACTTAATAGTTCCTTGGCTCTTGGGAGTTGGGTGGCGTCCTTCTAAGCTGCTTTTTACTGAACGTGCATGGACTCCATGGCCATGGCCGTCTGTCCCAAGTCTCAAACCTAGGCTAATGACAAAATATAAAAAAAACGTTATGCAAAGACCCTTATATCTTATATCAGTGCATATACAGGTATCCCAGTTTGCGTAGGGAACATTAAAATCTGGTGTAGATATTTCATTTTAATATTCATTATTTACTATTCCATGGTGTAAAACACGAATATGAAATAATTTTTCAGTTTGGTTGAGATTTTTTTTACTGTCCCCATAGATATATTTTGGCCGAAGTAAATATTGAAAGTTTATTTATAGACATAGACAATCAAAACAATTCTAAACTACACTGAAAAATTCTTTCATATTCGTATTCAACGCCATAATAATATGGAGTACCTTACCTACGCTACGCTACGACCTTATTTGAATATTTCTTACGCAAGCCGGGACGCATATATATCTATAATCTATAGGGTGAGTTATGCTGATTGGTCGATGCCAGTTTGGCGAGAAATTTAAATTTCGTCTGGCTCCGCCTCTGGCACTCCTAGCGAGCCTACTGAACCCGTAATTCGTTAGCTCGTCTTAGTGATTTCGTGGCGCATTGGTACGGTGTAGGGTTTGTATTTATTGACCATGGGTTCGAATCCCACCAAATGTTTTTGGTTTTTTTTTTTGCTTTTTTATCTTTTTTAAGCAATGTGAGGGTGTTTAAATTTTTTTAGGGTGTTTAGTTTTTTTTATAACCACCTAAAAGCTTTATTTTCGGAAATACAAACGTAACAAAAACGACATGCGCCGCCTCAACATTAGGTTAGGTTAGGTTAGGATATACCAACACATAATAAGAATAAGAAAAATAAAACATATAAGGGAGGCACAGGCTACTTCTTCAAAAATCTACATGTGTGTGGCGTTCGTTACTACGCGCCAAAGAAAAGACGGAAATACGGATTACGCGCACGTAAGACTCAGCGCGACACAATGTAGGTAAAAAAAATTTACCGATGTAATGTACCAGAATAGATTTTTTTCACTAATCTTGCCAGTCCAAAGCCTGGTAAAGTTTGATGGAAAATGAGAAATCAAGATGATTGATAACGCGCATCATTCGGTAAAGCAAGTAAACCTTAGCAAACGGCCATTGACCTACGACAGTGACATTGAAATTGGTACTTTATTTTGTTTATTTGGGTCGGGGTCGCTTGCTACCTACCTACATTACATTACATACCTACCACCGCCGCTCACATGTTTCGGAGCGGCGCACAGTGGTCTGGAAATCGAGCTCCATAGACATAGAACCTTAATGTCAGGAATAAAAATGAAAACAAATTTAATGTCTCTGGTATACCTCCCTTTATTTCATATTATAGTATGAAGGGTATAAGTAGCTCCACGAGTGAGAAAAAAATAGTTTTGTTTTTTTTTTGTATGGAAGAAAACACTTAAAGTGATTTTTTTTTTAACTGAATGAAACTGAAGGGCTGGTGCTCACATCTTCTATTGCACCTTACACGGCGATCAAGATGGCATACAATTCCTTCACCTTTGGGTGCCTATTTGCGCGTAGAAAACGTTTGAAATTTGGAATTTTCGATAAATTATTTTTCAAACCTTAGTCGTAATTTAATGAAGTTGCCTATCGCTTTGAATATGAAAATACTTTTCTCATGTTGTTATTGTACTGAGTAGTACTGACAGTACAGTAATTAACCATATTTTATAGTAAACACAGCGTAGCACTTGTCAGCCTCGATAGCTCAGTGGTGCAGACAGTCAACTGTCGCTATTGAATGTTAAGCAACGCTGGGTGCGGTCAGTACTTGGATGGGTGACCGCTGACCGTTGGAGGCTGACCGAGGTTCGGATTCCTCGTAAAGCTGTAGGTCCCTTCCCTCCTAATCTTACTTGGTGGTAGGGTTTAACCCGCCCGGGTTGGTACCACCGCTCTGAATGAAACGTCGGTCAAAACGGCTATGTAAATAGTTTGTGTTTTCCGACCAGTTCAGTGTAGCCGGCACGACCAAAGGGGGAAGCACTGACATGGCACCTAGTTCACCCGGTGTTATGGGCTGACATCACGGACGTTGTAGGTGATGTAGCCAACCGAGTCAGTTTCCATAAAAAAAAGCACTGTTAAAATAATAAGAATAACATACAACACACACAAGCGAGCGACAACTAATCAACCAGTTAGCGAAAACCGGTTTTTTCCACTCGCAGCGCGTACTAATCCCCAACACATAACCAGTCCCATGCCTTCTTAGTTTCAGCGAAATTCTTTCAGTAGCTTTTAGCACTTGTGCGCGCTAACAACTATACTTATTACGTTCTATTTGTTTTCGTGCTATGATCGAAGGTTTTGGTACCAATTTGGACATTTTCGTGTTTGTGGCAAACAATAGTTGTTTCTCACAGCCCAGTGCGTTGTTTGAAGTTTTTAGGAGTGCCCTTGATCTGTCAGAAAGTGAAAAGAAAGAACTGAAACAATTCTGTCAGACTTATGTGTGTTCGTTGAGGAACAAATGGATCTCGTGTAATCGCACGAGACATGCATTTACGAAGAAGTACGAGACGTGGCTGCAAGAAAAGATAAAATGGCCTGAGTTCATGAGGGAAAAGATGACACCTTCTTTAGTGTCAGTAGAGCGGCAACCATGTTCCAGTGACTTCGGTGTAAATGAGAGTGCATCAACGTCCTCAAAACCAGAGACGTGCACTGTTGGAATATCACCAAGAGTTGTGAGTGAAAGGAAGCCGTTCTCGGAACTAAGCCCTAAACAGAAGAGAAGGAGAGTGGAAGAGCTCCTAACGCATAGCACTGAAAGCCTCGCTCATGCAACTGTTTTAAGTGTGAACAACAAGGATGTGGCAGAAATAATAAAATTGGTCACAGAGCATCCCGAAGAGGCTACAAAGATAAAACAACTGTTGAAGCGCAAGAAAGCTGTGCCCGTATATTCCGTTGATAAAGCTTTAGGTATTTTGACGTCGTTGAAGCTTTCGAAGTGGCAGTATACAACATTAAGAGCTTGTGCAAAACAAGAAGGAGTACAACTCTATGCTTCGTATACTGCCATCTTAGAGGCAAAGAAGGAGTGTTACCCACCAAAAGATACAATAGAAATCACGGAAAGATCGGTAAGAGTAAAGCTTCAAGCAATTTTGGACAAAACTGTTGCTAGGCTAGGAAAATTCCTACGTTTGGGATGTTCGCTGGATGGCAAAGAACTAAAACTAATATCCAAGTGGGGCTTTGATGGTGCTTCAGGGCAAAGTTTGTACAAGCAAAGTATGGCGGACAAAGATGATTCCAGTTTTTTTATGGTTTTTATGTCTCTGCGTCTCTGCGTCAAAATACCTAAAGCTATATCAACGGAATATACGGGCACAGCTTTCTTGGGCTTCAACAATTGTTTTATCTTTGTAGCCTCTTCGGGATGCTCTGTGACCAATTTTATTATTTCTGCCACATCCTTGTTGTTCACACTTAAAACAGTTGCATGAGCGAGGCTTTCAGTGCTATGAGTTAGGAGCTCTTCGACTCTCCTTCTCTTCTGTTTAGGGCTTAGTTCCGAGAACGGTTTCCTTTCACTCACAACTCTTGGTGATATTCCAACAGTGCACGTCTCTGGTTTTGAGGACGTTGATGCACCCTCATTTACACCGAAGTCACTGGAACATGGTTGCCGCTCTACTGACACTAAAGAAGGTATCATCTTTTCCCTCACAAACTCAGGCCATTTTACGTTTTCTTGCAGCCACGTCTCGTACTTCTTCGTGAATGCATGTCTCGTGCGATTACACGAGATCCAATTGTTCCTCAACGAACACACATAAGTCTGACAGAATTGTTTCAGTTCTTTCTTTTCACTTTCTGACAGATCAAGGGCACTCCTAAAAACTTCAAACAACGCACTGGGCTGTGAGAAACAACTGTTGTTTGCCACAAACACGAAAATGTCCAAATTGGTACCAAAACCTTCCATCATAGCACGAAAACAAATAGAACGTAATAAGTATAGTTGTTAGCGCGCACAAGTGCTAAAAGCTACTGAAAGAATTTCGCTGAAACTAAGAAGGCATAGGACTGGTTATGTGTTGGGGATTAGTACGCGCTGCGAGTGGAAACAACCGGTTTTCGCTAACTCGTTAATTAGTTGTCGCTCGCTTGTGTGTGTTGGATGTTATTCTTATTATTTTAACAGTGCTACGCTGTGTTTACTATAAAATATGGTTAATTACTGTACTGTCAGTACTACTCAGTACAATAACAACATGAGAAAAGTATTTTCATATTCAAAGCGATAGGCAACTTCATTAAATTACGACTAAGGTTTGAAAAATAATTTATCGAAAATTCCAAATTTCAAACGTTTGCTACGCGCAAATAGGCACCCAAAGGTGAAGGAATTGTATGCCATCTTGATCGCCGTGTAAGGTGCAATAGAAGATGTGAGCACCAGCCCTTCAGTTTCATTCAGTTAAAAAAAAAATCACTTTAAGTGTTTTCTTCCATACAAAAAAAAACAAAACTTTTTTTTTCTCACTCGTGGAGCTACTTATACCCTTCATACTATAATATGAAATAAAGGGAGGTATGCCAGAGACATTAAATTTGTTTTCATTTTTATTCCTGACATTAAGATTCTATGTCTATGGAGCTCGATTTCCAGACCACTGTGCGGCGGGGCGGCGCGGCGGAGGCGGCGGCGGCAGTGGCGCGCGCGCGCGCGCACCCCGCCCGCCGCTCCGCGCCGCCTAGCCAGCTCCGACTCTGGCCAGCCGGCGCGGCGGCGGTCGGTGGCGCGGCGGACCGCCCGGACGGAGCCACCCGGAGGCCCCGGCCGGAGCTGCGCCTCCGGGCCATAGATAAAGGTAGAAAAGATACACAATTCAGTTTAATAGACTATTATTTATTAGCATGGTTAGGTATGTGGTTAGATATAGATATATCGGAACAAATATTAATGGGGTATGAGAACGTGATCGGTATTTGATACACATACGCCCCTTAGCGTACTATTAACTAATATTGAAAGAGCTATAAAACACAACTGTGCCTTGTACGTCAAACGATCCGCCCGCTGCGTTCTTGGTCTCCAGTTCTCCACCTGCTGCCGGAGCTGATACGCCGCCGGTCGTTGACACCCGAACAGCAGAGCCGGTCGTCGCCAAGACGAACACGCTTCCATCGGCCGGTCCACGACTTCGATACCTCGAACGCTTTCCGTGCCTCGCCAACAGCAAATGCCGCTCCTGGGGTGTTAGGAACTGTGACCCGAGACCACGGAGAAAATACTAAGTATTTCCTCCGTGCCCCAGCCAGACCCATATAGTTTTGTTTTGTTAATTTGTTGCAGCCATGGTTGCAGCAGCGGAAAGATGAATTTTTTCATCAAAAAAATATCACACACATATTTTTCTCAAAACCACTCGCAAAATGTTGATCCTACAACAAACAAGTACTGTACCCGGCAGTAAGTAATGTACATCGAGCTTTAGAAAGAGAAAATCTCTCTCTCTAACACGGTGATAGATAAGACGTCATTCATGCTTCGTGCGACAGAAACGACGCTCTACAAAATGATTGTCTCTTTCTAAAGCTCGATGTACTCGTACATACTTACTGCCGGGTACTGTATGTATATGAGAAACAAAGAAAACTAAATGCCTTCAATTTTTTTATATTTAAGTCTTAATACTTAACGAGTTACAACTGGCGGAGTGATGATCAATTTATTTAAATTGTGTTGTGAATATCACACCATATTTTATTTATTATTTCTGGCAGTTAATGGAGAATGTCAGTGGGTCCGTAGAATCCTTTGAAACTTTGTAAGAATGAAGCGGGTCGTTCCGCCATTTCGTTAAAATTTGCATGTTTTGGCGGAATTTTTATTTTTTTATTTTCTGAAATATATTTATATATATATGTGTTCCTGTACTTATTAGATGTAGTAACATAAGAGAGGCATCTATGTACAACTTTTAGTTTTGGAGAAAATTGATGGAAGGTAATGAAGGTGTGGATGGTAATGAAAAACACCTGGATGGTAATTTATGCGGTTGGATGGTAATGAAGCATGCTAGTATGTCATAATGAAATTTGCTTTATTATATTATTATTATTATGATAATGATAAAGATATCATTATTTAGCTGATGGTAGTAATAATGTTAACGATTATCAAAAGTTCGACACTATTAACATCAAAATTTTAGCTAAGTAATTTATAATTCATAGTGTAAAAAGTTTTAACTGATATAACAAATCCCCTTTCCACCTTCGCACCACGCGCATTGGGCAGGGATTGCATCCCTACACGCTGGACTTACCGCGCATGCGTACCAATCGATTCTGCAGATCATTCCTCTCCAGAACCGGTAAACTCTGGAACGCTCTCCCTGCCCATATATTTCCCCCCAAGTACAGTCTCGGGTCCTTCAAGAGGGGCGTGAATGGGCACCTGTCAGGCCGGCATGGCATTCGCAACCCCCGCATACGATCGAATGTCCATGGGCGTCGTTAGATACCTTATGGGTGGCTCGGCGCCATATGTGACGGTGACGGCGCTGTCAATAAAAAAAAACAAAAAAATTACAAATGAAATTGTATTACTGATACTTTGAAACTTTACAGAGTGAGCAGGTATTCAGTGAAAGACGATATATAAGAAATATAAGATTTATTCAGACTTTTATGTAAAGATCACAAGAAAAACCACTGTATTATGTATAATCAGCTACCGACTGATTTTTTCAACATACTACTTGAAGAAAGAAAGAAATATTAGTTTTTTTACTACAGCATTACAACCAGCAACAAAACAAAAATACATTGTAAAAAACTTTTTAACAAAAAATTCAACCGGCAAAAAACTGAAAAACGAAAAATATAATTTCGGCGGGTAATAAACCCTTTTAGTCTTAATAGCTACGCAAGTGACTAATTTTAAGACTGTTAGTAAGACTAGGAAGGTTTATTACCCGCCAAAATTGGATTTTTCGCTTTTCAGTTTTTCGTCGGTAAAATTTTTTGTTAAAGCTTTTATTTATTTTTTTTTCAAATAAAAATGGGACCAATTTTGAAGTATACCCTATCCAATAAAAAAATAATTGGTCATATACATATAAAAATATAAATTAAAATTAATTTAAACTTGCACAAATATTTTTTTTCTGGCGTTCGATAATTTCTTTTGTTCCGCATTATTTAAGGAATCGTGTGGTGACCCCTCAACTAACTTAAAAAAAATGCCCCAAATTAGTTTAGTAATCGTATGGTCTCCCTATTCAAATTATTTAAGGAATCGCATGGTCTTTTTTTAGTCTCACATTTGGTAAAGAATCCTATGGGCACACTATAACACCATTTTTTACTAATTTAAAATTTTAATCTTATGGTTACCCTATCAAAATAAAACCATTTGTCCCACATGCATGGGGAATCGCATAGTCAGCCCTGCACAAATATTTTTTTCTGGCGTTCCATAATTTTTTTTGTCCCGCATTCATATTCATATTCATATTTTTATTGATTCCTTTGGTACCACGGTACACTTGAATAAGTCAGTCATAACATTTACACACACATTGAATAGAACACATATAAATTATTATTAGCTAGGTAATTATAAGTAAAATGTTTGGGTTCGAGCAAAAAATAGCCTTCGTCAATACTTTAAAACTTAACACAATACCATTTGAATAAAAAGGCATAGGAAGAAAATCACAACATAAAAATATAATAATCAAGATTTTAAGGTTATATCTAAAATGTCACGAATAGAATAAAAGAAGGTACTTACAATAAATTAGATTAGACTTGCTTGAAAAAAAAATCCACAGTATAATTTCATTTGTCAAAAATAAAAACATAAAAAAATCATGTCAAATAATAAAATGATAAAAAGAAGATAAAAATAAAATTCAATATGAACTTGTCAATTGATATAAAAGGATAAAAGAAATTAGTAAAAAAAAATTGGTTGTCTGTAAAGTCGGTTTACGGACGATAGTTTTACGTGATGACGTGGAATAATCGTAGTACATAGAGCATATATCAGTAATTCTAATTCCTACATTTCCAGTAGAAAGATTAATCATCTTGTGACTGGCCATCAATAAACTTCTGTTGTCTGATCTTGACAGTTTTACTTCTTAAGACGTTTCCATGGTAACCTTGACTATACCGATTGTGCCTCTCTATCGCTTGTTACGCGCTCTCGCCTGCACACACAGGCTCAGATGGAACGCGACACTCCTTCGTGCGTGCAGCCGGTGTCCATCAATTTATAAGACGTGACGTCATCACGTCAAAAATATTAGTAAAATTTCCTGATAGGTAACACACTTTGGTCAACTTTCCTTCTTATTTCCTTCGTTTTCCTTAATACTATATATACAGTATAACTTATGCTGGAAATTCCTTCCAAGGGATAAACTAATTAGGAGGAAGGAATATTTTAGTGAAAGTTCCTGAACATGAAAGAAGTAAAGGATAGGTACGTACATACATATGTACAAACTGCCGAATAGAGAATAGTGGAAGAGGCGGCAGAGGTGTGTCAAGATCCACGTGGAGATCCGTTGTCTCTGCCTACCCCACTGGGAAACAGGCGTGACGATATGTATGTATGTATATATGTCGAGAAAGATGTTTTTTGAAGTTGCTAAAAAGAACGAAATTCACGGTCACACACAAGAAGTAAAGAACATAGAGGTGGGTTAAACCTATCAGGTATCCAGTATTGTTGGTCATCGTGGATGTGCACATTCCTTGTCTGTTGTCCACGAGTTGGAGTTGGGTGGTTGGTGAACTTCGCTAGTCATCCTGGACAAGAGCACGTAAAGTGCTCAACCTGCTGACCAGACGCCAGCCTAGTGCAGCGTCTTCTAAAGTAATACCTAGTTCCCTTCATAAAAAGCCCAAATGGAATCTTCTTTGAAAGCATTTTCTGAAAAAAAACCACAATGAAAACAATCAGGTTCCATTTTTAAGTACATACCTACCAAAGTACGACCTACATAATTTATACAATTACGAGTACCTACCTATCTTTCCGGCAAGTTCAAATCAAATTTATTCAATTTCAAATCAAATCTAATTTATTAATTTCAAAATGACATACACACATTTTAATAATTGAGCCTCTGCACTAGAAGGACATAAACATATATATATACATGGTGTTGCAATTGCCCTCCGCAATTTTTTTAACTGACATCAGGGGGCTATTCTATATGTGAAACTAAATAACTTCTGCGTAGAAGAACAAAAGTTGTTCTGTTTCATGTACAGAATCGGATTTTGTGGTCGTGGTTGGGTGTTCAACCCCAACCACAACCACAAAATCCGTATAATACTGTATATCCGTACTTATTGTATTTTTGTAAATTTTGCTTGATTTTTTTTTTTTTTAAATTGCTAATTTTGTGACCCGTATTTTTCTATCAAAAACTTTTCCAAAAATTCAGAAGAAAATCGCATGCATTGCAAATATACATTTACATCATATTTGCACCAATAACATAGGTTATAATTTTTTATAACATATGTTATTGGTGCACAGGGTCTTCCGACTTAATTAATCCAAATTCACTGCGTATTTGCAACAGTTTGTAATATTATTCCTTTGTGTGAGTCCTTTTGTGATACGCCTAAAGCATTTATATTAATGCAGTATATAGCACCCCATCATAGAAGATGTAATAAATAATTTTATACATAATTTTAATATGTTTCATTCGACGACTTATCGAAATGTCTATCTATCGTGCGTGGGTATCCCGTAACATCGGTAATCCATTCCATAATCATGGTAATAATAAGAGTCAAAATGGTTCGAGCAAGTGAGAAAAATCCGGGAATAAAACGATCTAAAGTCGCTGAACTCAATTTTACAGGAGAGGCAAAAAACTAAATAGCATACTTCCATTTGTTTATTTATATATTTTGTTTTTTTAGTTGATACCTTGGCTGATTTGTATAAGATCTAGCATTCGCAAGTAACTTTTTATTGCGAGAATGGGACATAATTAAAAAAACAAATTTCCGTTTAGATCGTTTTGATTAAAACCGGAATATTTAGATTGTTTGGTCGCAACTGTATTCATAAATTATACCGTTTTGGTTGCTACTGGTGTTATAAAAACAGGAAATAAAAAATTAAAACTTTTAAGCAATTTTTTTTAATCCGTATTTTTCTACATCGTTATCTTAATCTATTAAATCCTTAATTAATGAATATGTAAAAATTCTTTCTTCCTTGTTTCACCCTTTTCTTGCAACCAGCGTTGAGTGCCGCAACCTTACCCGAAGTAATTTTTTCATACCATTTACACCAAACCAAAAAATAATAATTAATAATTCCTGTAATTTTTTTTTCGATTATAACAATTCAGTAAATATTTTTTCCTTTCTTTTCCAAATTTAAACAAATGTATTTATTTCACATTTGTCTATAAGTTTTGTTGATAATATTAATTGAAGGATTTAAATATAATTTAATAGTTTAATTAATTATTAATTAATTAAATTAGTAGAAACTTTACCGGTTTAGGTTTTAGACTAGAGTTAATTTTCTATGTATTAATATTGTAACTGTTTCTTTAAAAGTATAAAATAAAATAAAAATAAATAAAACCAATTTGCACAGTAACGCACTTTACCGAAGATATGCTCAAATGTGAATGTTACCATATGTAAATTACGGATACCAGAACAAAAAATTAGAAACGGCGCCAAAAAAATTATATTTAGACCGTTTTGAAAGAAAACATTTTTACGGGCTATGATTAATATGAGATTTAGATCACTTTGAAAGAAATTAATTTTCATTTCAAATAATCAATCATTTTCTACTAGCGATAGATCGTTTTGAACGAAATTGGTGATTTTAGCCTAATTTTTCTAACGTTTCTAGATCGTTTTGCTAGGAAATAGTTTTGCCAATCGATAGAACGGTCAAAGGCGCACCGATTTAAAAAAAAAACATTTTTGTGTCCAAAATCGATTTAGATCTTTTTGTTCGCCGACTCCTCAAGTAGTATGTATAAGTAAGCATACTCAACCGGTCCTCGGCGATTATTGTTCTTACTGAATACAATCCTTCTTTGCCTTTGTACGTTGCCGCAGGCGGGCGCGGCGTCCTACGACTTGCGCGTGTTTATCCCACACACTTCTGATTTATTAACTATTTTGACAAAGTATTTATAAACACCGAGATTGAGTTTTGGATCATTATTTATTAATTACCACTTTATTACAGTCAGCCTCGATAGCTCAGTGGTGCAGACAGTCAACTGTCACTATTGAATGTTAAGCAACGCTGGGCCGGTCAGTTCTTGGATGGGTGACCGCTGACCGTTGGAGGCTGACCGAGGTTCGGATTCCTCGTAAAACTGTAGGTCCCTTCCCTCCTAATCTTACTTGGTGGTAGGGTTTAACCCGCCCGGGTAGTACTACCGCACTGAATGAAACGCGTTGGTCGAAACGGATGTAAATAGTTTGTGTTTTCCGACCAGTTCAGTGTAACCGGCACGATCAAAGGGGGAAGCACTGACATGGCACCTAGTTCACCCGGTGTTATGGGCTGACATCACGGACGTTGTAGATGATGTAGCCAACCGTGTCAGGTTCCATAAAAAAAAAACAACAAAAGTAAAATAATTTTTTTTTTCTTCAAATTAAAAAGTCGTAGTACAAAAGTTTTTCGGTTTCATGTACAGAATCACCCCTTTCGGGTTTAGTGGTTGGGGTGCAACACCGTGTATAGTTGTACTTGTACTACGTATTATCTAACTAAAGAACGGTTAACTGACGACACCGCCGCGCTGCCGCGCCGCGCCGCCCCGCGCCCCGGTGCGGCAGCGGCGGCGGCGGCGCCCAGCGGCGCGGCGTCTATAATGCGCGGGGCGGATCTCGGCGTGTCTCCGCGCGCCGCAGCGGCTCGTCAGTGTTCTCCCTCGCACCCGCACCGTACTTGTATAGGTATTAACTGTCTACTACAAGTTTGCCACCCGTGACGTCACGTCAAAAAGGTCTGTCAGTAGGGTGAACAAAATGGTAAGGTATACGAAAAATTCGCAAGAAATTATTTAGGGTAATTTAAATTAGAAAAAGTAATTGCTAATTCAGATTAGTTTCTTTAAAATTGTATTTACATGTGTAGATAAGTATATGAAAAAACACCAATTTAAAAAATACATTTAGTTTTGACAGAACAATGTGAAAAAATATTTTTCACTTCAGACAAAATAATAATATACCTAGCTGCAGAAGGAGCGCAGTCTACACATAATCTGGTACCTAGATACATGCCTACTATTAATTTATTTGAATCCTCCGATGTGTATGGCCTTAGCTTGTTTACCTGTCTACATTGGTTGGTCAAACGCAACCGTTTACAGAAAAAGTTGATTTTGAGTTGATCAGTTGAAATGGTTAAACTAGTTGACGTTACGCGTTAGTTTCATTGATTTCTAACGTAGTTTGTTTGAGTGAGCAGTTGGATTGAAGAATGAATCTTGACAATAGAATGAAATAAAATTCGATGGAAATAAACTTACCTTCATACTTTTGCTTGCGGGCTTAGAACTGGCTGGTGACTGACTGAATAAACCAGGCGTATATAAGGTTTAATTCATTTTATGTACATACTCATTATATATAAGTACCTACCTACATATATATTTTTTCTTTTTTTGTTCTTGCCTGGTCCAATATTCACCAGTCTCAGTGCGAATATTGGAGGGAAAATTCCGTGTTTTATAGTAACCAGACATTTTGCAACAACAAAAGATAAATATAAGCTGATATACAACAATGAATATGTGGAGCTGACCACCCTGTTCCTTGTTTTTATCCTTTAGTAAATCAAGCGAAATAATAAAATTTAATTCCGCTTTCAAATAAATCATAAAAATGGGTTGGAGAGTAATTGGTTTTATGACAGTCAAGTGTGAATTGTGAATTAAACACAATGAAGTGAGATAATTTAAACCAATGCTCGACCGAGCGAGCGACGCCGACGACCAACACGTTGCATTTCGTTCGTTAATCATGATCATTCGTTTACTCTGTTATACAAGAAGTTTACTGTGTTATACACGGTGTTGCAACCCCAACCGTTAAACCCGAAAGGGGGTGATTCTGTACGTGAAATAGAACAACTTTTGTTCTACGACTTTTTTATTTGAAGAAAAAAATTTTTTTTTTCTCCATACATTTTGAGAATAGGTAATTAAAATTTGTATGGAAAAAATAATTTTTTTTTGGTTTCAAAATTTTTTTTTTCTTCACAGATGTTGTTTAGTTTCACATATAGAATAACCCCCTTATGTCAGTTAAAAATATTACGGGGGCAACTGCAACACCGTGTATAGTAAGCTACTTTTAATAAAAGGATTTTGTTGTAGTTTTAATGAAACTGTTATGGCCAACGAAAAACAAAACCCAATTAGGTAGGCACCTATGTAAGCAAACAATAAACCGAACCGACGCGACTGATGATAAGTAATACCGAAAACTAGCGGCGAAAAAAATTCGAGCGTGTCGTGTGCACTTCGCGGCGTTGCTATCGGTACTAAACTGGGCAAGCGGGGTGTGCGGCGAGCGAGAGTGATGGGATGGTCCGGGGGAGGCGGGTACCGGCAAAGTGGAAGTAGACAGTTAATAGTGTATTCGCGTGGCGGGTCGCCCGCTGCGGGACGACACGCCGAGATCAGTCCCGCGCATTATACCAACGAGTCTTTCTTTCCTCACTATGCGGCCATCGACATCTATTTTATAGACTGACCTTTCCCATAAATCACTTCCGTAAAAACATGTCATCCATCGACCAAGTCAGCCAGCTACTTTCGCAATGACTGAAGCTTGTGTTATATATATTATATGGCTCAACTTATCGTCTTATGTCCGCAAATACGCGAGTGAGGAGCATTAATAAGACTATTATACAATTTGTTGCAACCCCAACCACAATATCTGAAAGGGGGTAATTCTGTACTTTTGTTCTACGACTTTTTAATTTGAAGAAAAAAAATCATTTTCCCCATAACTACATTTTGAGAATTTTTATGGAAAAAATATATTTTTTTGTTTCAAATATTTTTTTTCGCCGCATATGTTATTTAGTTTCACATATAGAATAACCCCCTGATGTCAGTTAAAAATATTGCGAGGACAATTTGCAACACCGTGTATATTCATTCACACACAGCATCTGATGGCTTGTATTGTAATGCGATATCGTTTGATTGGAAGTATGTATTTATGTTGACATGTTTAGTTTCATCCCGCTATGTATGCCGCTTCCGCATTTAGTTCAGTCTATGCGGAGCGGCGGCGCTGCTGTCAGCTGTTTGTTGCTGTGTGTGGTGTGGTGTGGTGTGGTGTGTGTGACACACACACCACACAGTACTCTTTTCTATTCTGTGACCACACCAAAGTGTGCTGCGGCGCTGCACGAATTGGCAACGTTGACATTCGAAATCCTTACCTATAATAAAAGCCAACGTCTGCTTTCTGTCTGAGTGTATGTATGTCTGTCTGTCCGCTTATAACTCGAGAACCACTGAACCGATTTTAATAAAAAAAAATCTACGGATAGCTTGATTCTTCCCATCAACTATAGGCTACTTACTATCACGCTAAATGGCTTATTATGAGGTTAGCAATGAAGTGAAATATGAGAGCGGGCGGAGCCGCGGGCACAGCTAGTTATATATAACTGCGTAGGTAGGTAGGTACCTACTTACCTAAGGCCGCCTCGCCATTCCACTATCATTCATATCATAATATATCCTACTTCCTTGTTTTTTATTCATAGAAATACGAGAATATTGCCGTCGCTCGCACAGACGCGTTGTGCGAGCGCGACGGTACTCGCACTATTTACTTGCGTGCGAGTGACGGAGACAAGTAGTGATGGGTCATTCACTATATCCTGCTGTTGCAGGGCAGGACCATAGTTTTTTTTTTATATAATCCGATATGGATGACTGAGTCGGAGGGGCCAGAGCACATGCTCCGACCAGCCAATTTCACCTCCTAGAAGGTAGGTGCCATACCAGAGACTTCCCTTTTAGATTGCTGGCTATACTTGGACTAGAGGAGAACACAGCCGAGTCGATCTTACATCCAGTCATTGACTTATATATTACTATCACTGCATCCAGTACGGTGACCCAGTCGGCCACAATTTGAGCCTACCACCTAGTAAGGGGCAAGGGAAGGGACCTACAGTTTTACACCGGTATGTAGTATACCCAATGATGTTCTAAAGTAATACAGATACCAAGAAAATCATCAATGCAAAATGTATAATTGAAAATATCCAGCTTTCGCCATCTATCAACAAGTAGCGGAATAATAATTGAACCTTCTCGAGTAACAGAACGTTTGAATAGCAACGTTTCGTAATAGTATAGCCAGTCACTCATAGATGGAGCTGTGTAGACGGCCTAAAATACGATGTACCAAATTATCGACCCAAATTACGGATACCCAAAGTACGGCGCGACGCCGTATTCTAGTACATCGTATTTTAGGTCCGATAATTTGGTACAAATTTTATGTACTAGAATCAATGGACCAAATTATCAGACCCAAATTATTGATACCCAAAATACGGTCTCGGGCCGGATTTTGGTACATTTTCATGTACCAAATTATCGGACCTAAAGTACGCGATCCCACCCAAATTATATGCCACCCAGCAAGCAATGTCGCGTTCGCAAAGAGAGAGAATCACGCAAAGAAAATATAACCCCACTGGAAGTTGTTCGCTGGAAGAAAGGAATTAGGAAACGTCGTTTATAAAGGTAGTACCTAACTACGTGATAAATACTAAATACTAACCGTGATAATAACTAACTGTTGTTACTGTCTCATTGTAAGGAGAACTTGAGAGATGGTACTGTTGAACTAGGTTATGATTTATGAACGTATTAGTACTGCCTGTGTCTCAAGGCTTGTACTGGAATGCCGTTGACAGTGATTGAAATAATTGTCTCCTGGAGGCCAGCTGGAGCTGCAGCTATCATGGTGTTGCTACTGGATTCTTCCAAACAAGCAGTTTGTTTTCCCGATCGACATACTTTTGCAAAATGTCCTCTTTTAGAACATTTTAGGCAGGTAGGGTTGAATGCAGGACACTTTTGGCGTCGATGGCGTTGGTCTTGACCGCAGAAATAATAGGATTCAGATTTATTTTTACTGACAGCTGAAGAGGAAGGATCAGCATTTTCACATTCATTTTCATGAACTGCATTCAAATGTCTAGAGGCACTGAATTTTTCAGAGTGAACTTGAGCCAATTCTAGAGTCTGAGCTTGTTTGTAGGCCTCGGTGAGATCGAGACTACTGTTTTCGAGAAGCCTTTGCCGAATGTTAGGTGATGATAGTCCACTTATAAAGGCATCTCGTATGTAATCGCTTCGATTCTGAGCAGCGCTCACAGCGTGGAAGTTGTAATCTTTAGCTAACAACTCGAGGGCGCGTAAGTACATATCAATTGTCTCGGCAGGTTGTTGTAGTCTGTTCGCTAGTTTGTGTCGGGCATATATTTCGTTACGGGGTTTTACAAAGATCATGTCCAGTATTTCTATAGCTTCATTGTATGTGCTTGCGTGCGAAATGTGATTAAATATCGACGAATATACATGATTTACCAGGAGGTAAATCGATTTTAAAATTTGACAACAACTTTTAAAATCGACAATATTAATGACTATAAATATCAAACAACCGCTGGCGAACAAAAAATAGGTACGACGCAACTTTTGTTTTTCCCTAGATTGTTATGTTAACAGATTAGTAATAATTTCTTTAATACTATCTATACCCACCACGACGGATGAGTCGATAATCCTTGAATATAATTTGTAAAATTTTGCGCAATTAACATAATTGGTTCCCCTAGCAGTTAAAAAATCACTTTTAAAATACTTCCGGCCAGATATGGCTTAACAGAGTTATTTATTATTAAATACACTATTATTCCAATACTTTTATAATAATTTTTGTCAAGATGTCACATGGCGTAGGAAAATGTATCCACTGACCATCTTTGGCGCAGTCTGTCAAGTACTTCCGGCCACTATAGAACAGACAGACTTATGTTTACTCTCTCTACAATTACAGGGCTAAACGATGCCACGTGTTTCGTAATGGTGTCATATGACGTAAATATAACCTTAAAATTTTGACCGGAAGTGAAGGATTTTTTCAAACTTCCGGCCAATTTTAGGTGCGATAATCTTCTGATTCTCGCTCAGCACAACTTTTCCGACCGTGTGCATTCCGACAGTGTCATTTTATCGTGATGTCATATGACGTAGGCAATTTTGTAGCGGGCTTACGGACTATTACAGGTTATCTATGATCGTCCGATTCATCGTTTATACCTCGAATACACATTTTGCGTGGTTTTCTGGGGTCAATTATTTCTTTTAGCATACATTTGTGATAAAAAATTTCCAGTTTAGTAATCATACTCATCTCCCAAAATTCGTCGTCTGTTTCGATTTTTTCGTATTCGAGTCCTTGTTCTGTCCATACGATAAAGAATGCAAACTTCTTCTCGGTGATGTGAAGCTGCCCCTGTACATGATAATAATAATCATGATTCCGTTTTAATTTTATTTGGCCAGACACAATATTGCAGAACTTTATCTTTTTTTGTTCAATGGCCTGTAGTGGGGCTGCGTCGGATACATTGTATGGACATTGTACCTCCACAACACTCTCAGTACCTATCAGATGACGCTTATTTCCTTTGCGAGGTGTAAAGTTTAGTTCCATGTTGGTGAACCAGTTTAGTTGGTGGAGTTTCGATTTCGAACGCAACGCACGCAACTGATTTAGCGAACGAAAACTGCAAGTTGCAATTTGCAAAACGTCTCGCTCGACTGACCCGGCGCGGCGCGGCGGCGGCGGCGCGGAGGTGGCGGCGCGGTGCGGAGGCGCGGCACGCGGGCGGGGCGTACGGTGGTGTCCCCCGCCCGCTCCCCCAAACCTTCACAAATACACACAAACACGGCCGTGCGTGGCCGGTAGACGACTGGAGACAGCGATATTTTGTTCAAATACCTAACATGCGATCACGTGACTTACCTCGGTCTGCTCTTAAGTCAATGATTTATGTACAACATGTGAAATATATTTTTAGTGTAAAATGTGTTATTCTTTTCCGATAAATCGCCATGCTTCTAAGTTTTCCATGGATAGTTTTAATCTGCTGTGTGGTTTCAACCTTTTCTGGCTTCTAGTAGTGAATAAAATGCTACCCTTTAGCTATAGTTATTACTTAGTCAGTTGTGAAAATATCCTTGTGATTTTAAACTGCATATGTAAAAGTAATAATACGCTATAGTAATATAAGTCAGGTAATGGTTTTCTGTTCTTTCGTTTTAGTAATTTGCTGAGATTTTACAATGAGAAGAAGACACGATGAATTCCCCGATAACGGATTCGAAGCCTGGGTAAGTAGCTTACAGACATAATGTCCCAAGAAAAAAACATTGACAAAGAAACAAAGTATGCATATAGGTGCATACAAGCAAATGTCTTATTTTCTATGTTGCTCTCGGTACAGGGAGGTTACATGCAAGCCAAAATCGCCAAACTAGAGGAACAGTTCGACGACAGAACGACTGCGAACAGAGAATCTAACTTATTCCAAGGCATAAGTATCTACGTGAACGGTTACACTAAGCCCTCTGCCAGTGAACTCAAGATGCTCATGTTAAAGCACGGCGGGGTGTACCACACATATCAGAGAAGCACCGACTACATCATCGCGTCCAATCTACCTGATACTAAGGTTTTATAAAGTTTCCTGTTTTGAATTCTGCCCTAAAAATCAAGAAAGGTGTATCTGAAAAATTACAATTTTACAGGAGAAGCCAAAACGTGTTTCAATATTTTGCAAATATTTACCTTTTAAATTTAGTATACGTAAGTATGCAGTTTATTATTAAAAAATATGTTCTTTTACTGTGTGTATTTGGAATTTCCCTCACAATAGGAAAATAAAGAAATAATAGAGATTGGCCTTTTTTCTGTTGTGTTACTTGAAACCCAAATCTTTGGTGATGCAAATAAAAAAGGCGTAAGCACACTATTCTTATCCTTTTTTATTCCAATATTATGGTTTAATTTCAATTATACCTAGGGGTTTTTCTTGTTTTATATATATTTAATTATTTCACATATTTGTATTATATTTGCATTGACTATAGTTAGACTATTAAGCCTTTACTATAAAATAAAACGACCTTCATTTTCAATAAGATTTTATTTAAAAAAATGTGTTTGGAAACATATTATGTGTTGTACTACCTTAGAAAAACAAGTAAAGTACCTATTACTTAAAATTAAAATACTGACCCACCTATTAAATATGTTTACTCGTCTGTGTTTACATACCTTGAGTCCCATGCCATTTTCGCCGCGCGAAAATATTTCGTAAGGTAATGAATTTAGATCAATAAAGTCTGTTCACTCTTATTTATAATGAAATTACGTATTCAATCATACCAAACACTTGAGGATTCGCTTGTTTAGAATGGATTTTTTGAACTCCAGGCAAAACAAAACACGCTATAAATATGACTTTTTATCCATGTCGTTTTCTTAACTTGTACAAAACATGAAAGGCGTAACCGCGTAGATAGGACTTTTCAATAAAGTACATTTATTAGTTGGTACAAAATATAAAAGGCGTATAAGCAGGTATGACTTTTTAGCTTCTTACATTTCTCAACTCGGAAGAAAAAATGTAATGCTTATAAGCAGATATGACTTTTTGACAATATCAATTTTCTAGTGATTACAAAACATAACCGACATATCGGGAGATACGACTTTTTTTCCTTTCATTCTGTGATTTTGGTTAGAAAAGCCCTTTATGTTTTGTCTGAGGGGTATTTGCAGCAGATACGCCTAACACATTTTACGTTTTCTGGGCGCAAATGACGAGATACGGCTTTCTTGATTTTTTTCAAAGTAGGCGGTGTTCCCAGGATGCAAAATATGTATAAAAGTGAAAATACCTAAAAGTGTCACATACGCCTTTCTTGATTTGTAGGGCAGAATTGTATTGTATTGTATATATTTATTGCACTCAAAAATATGGGCAAAAGGTAACACTTGATGCCTCAAGGCATTTTCTAAGAGAATACCTTTGGGGTTGGATTGTACAAGATTAAGATAATCTGAGAAAGTAAGTTTTTAATGTTAGTATAATTTTTTTTTTTTTTGAAGTGCTACGCTATCAGCGGCCACAACCACAATAAGCAGCGATTCTTTCGCTGTCAATTAGTATACCGGGTGACTGGTAATTTGATCTATTCCTTGAAAGGGGTTATACTAGAGGTTATTTGGAACAACATTTAAACCCCATCAACTGGTTTTTTTTAATGAAAAAAATTTTTTTTTAATAAAAATTTACATAAAAATAAAAATAAAAATTCATTTAAGACCTTTTATTTCTGATATTTTGAGAATGTTGCGCCGATATTTTTTTTTTTTAAATGATTGGTACCAGCTTTCAGAAAAACATCATTGGAGTGCCCAAAAATAAGGATATATTTTTTAAAACTTTTTTTTCGATTACAAGTCATAAATAAAAAAAAAATCTTAAAACCCCGATATCTCGGAAACCGCTCATTTCAGACCCCCAGTTGGTAGGACTTAATTTGTTCCAAATAACCTCTAGTATAACCCCTTTCAAGGAATAGATCGAATTACCAGTCATCTTAAATATATATTATTAATTTGTTTTTAAGAGGGTCCCGTCAATTTTTTTCTTTTATTGAAACTGACATGGTTGGCTACATCGCCTACTAAATCTGTGATGTCAGCCCATAAAACCTTGGTCAACTAGGTGCCCTGTCAGTGCCTCCCGTCGGTCGTGCCGGCTACACTGAACTAACGGAAAACACGAACTTTTTATATAGCCGTTTCAACTGACCTTTTATTCACTGCGGTGGTACCAACCTCGCCCATGTTTAATTAAACCCTACCAACAAAAGGGAAGGGCCAAATTGCCAAATAGGCTCTTAGGAGATTACTCTTCGTTGTTGTTAATCATAGTTGTTAATCTTGTCAATAATTTGCCCTCAGACGGACCATTAGGCATCCAATTGTTAGCTGAAAGTATAGGATACCCCAAAATGTGACCAAAAACATTTTGTTTTGTTTTGGATATCTTTCAAAATTCTAACAGATATTACATGCATACATCTCTTGTCTTCGACAAAACATTATTTGGGCTTGAAAATATAGAATTTGAGCTAAACACTTATGCAGTGCATACTTCAATTTATTAGGGATATACAGGGATATACAATTTTTGTCGGTCGATGTTCGGCACATCGACCGACAAAAATTGTTTGTAGGTAAGGGGGGTCATTCGCAAGGTTTTGACCTATGACACCTTTTGTCAGGTGTCACGTGGTATCGAGATACAATTTTTTTTCTTAATTTTTGAAAATTAACTAAATCTCAGCTTTATCCCCTTGTAATTTTTTTGTTTATGATTATGTCTACACGAAATAAAATTTATTTTATTTTACTTTATTTTATTTTATTTTATGTATCCTTGTTCTAGGAAAAATATCATTTGATGAAGTTAATGAAAAGGACTTACGTATGACCTCCAAAAGTCCCGAGAAAGAGTAAAAATATGACAGAATCTTAATTTATTAATTCATTAAAAAAACGAACAGCAATTGAGGTCTTCGTTTTTTTTTTTAAAGTTTGCTAGTTTACTACTTTTCCAACGGTATACCACATGTCATACAAACCATTCACTATGTGGCCAAAATTAGGGATAGTTTGCAAGTGTCTAAACATTAACAATGGAGGCGAAATAGTTCGAATTGAACAAAGTGCTCGCGACCGTTACATGTTGAAAATTTGAAAATGCTTTTTCAATTTTATTATTTCGTGCAGATACAATCATAAACAAAAAAGTTACAAGGCGTTAAAGCTAAGATTTTGGCAATTTTCAAAAATAAAGGGGAAAAAATCATATCTCCATACCACGTGACACCTGACAAAAGGTGTCATAGGTCAAAACCTTGCAAATGACCCCACTTACCTATAAAAAAAATTTGTCAGTCGATCTGCCGAACACCCTGTATAAAGTAGAAGATGAAGAACATTATCAGAGGGGAAGAGGCGGCAGAGGTGTGTCAGGATCGTGGCACATGGAGATTGCATACCCCACTGGGAAACAGGTGTGACTTTATGTATGTTAGTATCATTGATTTGGGTTATAAAATCAATGGTTAGTATGTAAGTATAAGATTTCTTAAATCACAATCATTTATTTTAATATTCTTCTCCTTTCACTAACTGTATTTTTCAAGGTGAAAAGATTAACAACAACGAAGATTGTTAAACCAGATTGGATAACAGAGAGTCTGGCTGCCAACCGTGTCCTGGACTACAAACAGTTCCTACTCTACTGCAACCACACACGCACACAACCCAGGTTACACTTCCGGGCCCTTACAACACCAAAAACTAGTATAATCGTGGATAGACAGTGCTTTGAGCAAGACCAAACTGCAGATTGTACAGAACAAAAAGATAACAAGGAAAATGAAGCAGAATATAAATTCGAAGATTTGAATTTGGAATCCACAACAAGGAGTGAAGAAACTGAGGTTCCTGAAACTGCACCCAATAGTGATACCAAACCATCAGATAGTTTACCACCGAATAAAGTTTCAAGCTCATCATCGGAAGAAGAAAATAAAGTAAAATGTTTGGTACATACTGACAATAATTTGACGAGAGAATCAAAGGAGTCTGCTCGCACGGCCGTGGATCCTAAATTTCTTTCCGAGTTTTACAGCAACTCCCGTCTTCATCATATTTCTCAGCTAGGTACCGGCTTCAAGCAATATGTTAATGAACTAAGAGAGGCCAGCGACTTTATATTTCCTGCTCGATCTCAACTCAAAGAAATGATAAACAATTTGGAACATGTTAGTACATATTTTTAATTATAATGGATCTGTAAGTGGAATGTGACTCAACCATCATGCACTCTTATAAATATCATCAGTTTAGGAGCTGTGTAAATAACTTGCTCATGTCGAAAAATGAAATTTTAATATTTTTAATCATCATAATCAGTGCTTTACTGTAAGCAGATTTTTGAAGTATTTATTGGTTGATGGGTGGGGGATGGAGGACCCATACCATTGAAGGACTTGCTCCACTGAACAGTTTTTTTTTATATTAAAAGGAAACTATTCCTTTTCAGCTGCTGAAATTGTTACCTTTGTCTATACATTATATACACCTTTGTCTATATATTGTCTATACACTTTATTGCAAAAAAGAACCTGCAAATTTTTTTAAGTCCTTTAAAATGAACTCTTCCAGCCAAATGAAGTTGCGCTCGTGGCGAAACATTTCAAAGGTGGGCAGGTGATAATGCACGTGGATATGGACTGCTTCTTTGTGTCTGTGGGGTTGCGACGGCGGCCGGAGCTGCGAGGAGCGCCGGTGGCCGTGACTCATGCCACCGGCGCCCGCGCTCGCGCCCAGCCCCGCCCGGGCGTCGACCGTCACACCGAGTTCAATCTCTTTAGGCGGAAGAAAGTGGTAAGTCATCCAAATCCTACATTAGTCGAGTACTTGAGAAATATAGCAGAATTTTCTAACGAGACCTCATACGAAAAAATCAATATCGTACGTAGGTACTACATTACAGTACCACAGATATTTTCCAGCAAGCAAGAGTGACCAATCGCTGGTCTCGTTCTCGATTGAAACACTTTCTCTTGAATAATTCTCCTATTTGCAATGAGCCCGGTTAGGTTCTTCGATATGTTATGTTCACATAATATGCTGTTGGTGGTGGAAATGAAATGAAGGGAAGCACTGACATGGCACCCAGCTCACCCGGTGTTATGGGCTGACATCACGGATGTTGTAGGTGATATAGCCAACTGTGTCAATTCCCATAAAAAAACTAAAGTTGAACATGTTTTTGAACACTTTCAGAAATTATTATCGAAAGCTACTGGAATATCTGAAGAATCACTACTAGAAGAGGGTGAGGTGAGGACTCGTGTTGATAACTTGGACGGCGACAGCTTCAGCTCAATGAGTGAGATTGCATCGTGCTCGTACGAGGCGCGCGCGCATGGGGTTCGTAATGGAATGTTCGTGGGCGCCGCATTACGACTGTGCCCAGATTTAAAGACCATTCCGTATGATTTTGATGACTACAAGGAAGTCGCCTACACTTTATACAATACTTTGGCACAGTAAGTGTTTTTATGAATTAATTTTGTACCATACTTAACCCCTCAAGAGTCGGGCCAGCCGCGAGCGGCTGTGCCTGAAAGGTCACGACTTTTGACACAGCGTATCGTATGAGTTGGGGTTATGGGAATTAAATTATTTTGTGAAAAAACCTAACACTTTTTTAAGTCAAATTAAATGGAAAAAAACTATGCTTACAGAGACCGGAATGTAATATTTCTCGAAAGTATGTCAAAATACTGCACGCAGGTGTATTTGTATTTGCTAAGCAAGTAAAAAGCAAATTTTCCTTCCTAGCAAACGAGATGTGGGCGCAGCGCGATTATTATATTTTATAAATTATAATATACAACTAGCTGACCCGGCGGACTTCGTTCCGCCTTAAAAATTAATAAAAAATTTGCCAAATCGGTCCAGGCGTTTTCAAGTGATGCGCTTACCAACCAGTAGCGATTCCTGGTGCTGAGTATTGGGTTGGCTCTGGCTAATTGTTTTTTTTTTCATAATTTCATAACTATCTTGTTAATTTTTTAAAATATAATAAAAAATAAAATGTATGTAATAATCGGAATAAGGTTATAGTGTAATAAAGGCGGACCGAAGACCACAGGGTTAGCTAGCTATATTTTGAGCTATTCCCCGCGGCTTCGCTCGAGTAAAATTCGAAAATGTCAAAGGCCGACCTTCGTACAGGTAATAGATGCAATGTATAGAAGAAGTAAGTCACTTAAAGCGAGTCCGAATGGTGAGCTTCGTTCAGGTAAACACAGGTATCTCTATCTCTCTCGCTCTCTCTTCCTTCACTCTTATCACTCCCCCTCTCCCTCGCCCCTCTCTCACCGCCTCCTTTTCTCTCCCGCTATTAAAATAATCATCTGTCCCACGTGAGGAAAGAATTCGTATGGTCACCTTATTAAAATAAAACCATTTGTCCCACATGTCGAATCGCATGGTCACCCCTCTACTAGCGAATTTTTTTTTGTCCCACATTAAGTAAGGAATGGTATGGTCACCCTATTCAAATTATTTAAGGAATCGCATGGTCTTTTTTTTTGTCTCACATTTGGTAAAGAATCGTATGGGCACCCTATAAAACCATTTTTTAGTAATTTAAAATTTGTATCTTATGGTTACCCTATCAAAATAAAACCATTTGTCCCACATTTATTTATTTATTTATTTTAGACAGGCAGCCTAGGCTGATACGTCTAAATCCAGTTAAAATTTGTTGTTTTTCGTCATTATCTTAGATTTTTTTTGTTTAATTTTTTTTTTTTTTCGTTCTTGAGCACTCTTTTTGAGATTATGTTTTATTTGTTAGATATTTATCTAGTCTATTTTTGAATTGGTTGGTAGTAAGTGCGCTTATTACTTCCTCTGGAAGTTGGTTCCAGTCGTCCACCACTCTGTTTGTTATAAAATGTTTGCGAGTATTGCTGTTAAAGATTGTTCGACTTAGTTTCATGCTGTGGCCTCGAAGATGAACGTTTTGGTTCAATGTGAACATTTGGATCAGCTCAGGGCAATCGTATTTACACGTCAGAATTTTGTACACCTCTATTAGAACATGCATGGGGAATCGCATAGTCAGCCCTGCACAAATATTTTTTTCTGGCGTTCGAGAATTTTTTCTGTCCCGCAATATTTAAGGAATCGTGTGGTGACCCCTCAACTAACTTAAAAAAAATTCCCCAAATTAGTTAAGGAATCGTATGGTCACCCTATTCAAATTATTTAAGGAATCGCATGGTCTTTTTTTTTGTCCCACATTTGGTAAGGAATCGTATGGGCACCCTATAAAACCATTTTTTACTAATTAAAAATTTTAATCTTATGGTCACCCTATCAAAATAAAACCATTTGTCCCACACATCGACATCTATTTTATAGATCGAACGTCGTACGATGCAACCTGTGCTAGACGTCGGTACAAGTGTGCGTGCACACACACGCAGTATTGTGATACGTGACACGATCCCTACGACGATACTATCGCGCGCTCGCCCCCACCCGCCCACAGATGACAAGAACGAGCGGGAAAGACGTCATGCGGCGCGTTTGCCGTCTTTCCGCCCACTCCCAGCAGGCAGCAGGCAGCATCACCAGCAGGCAAGCGAGAACGAGAACGCGATACCACCGCACCGTCACACGATCCTATCCGTGACAGCATGGCTTCTTAACACGCGGTAACATGCTCAGGCGAAACAAACAACAACGTTTGTCACTGTCACTCTTTATAACAGCAACCGGGCATGCTGCACACACGCGTCACCGTTCAACACGCGCCGCACACGCCGTATGAAGCGGCTGTCCGTGAAATCTGCATTATATGCGGTTCTCGTCGAGAACATATTTGTTCGGGAGTGATGTATGGGATGGGCCAATCTATAAAATAGATATTAATGGTCCCACATGCATAAGGAATGGCATGGTCAGCCCTGCACAATTGTTTGGCTGGCGTTCGATTGCGATGGCTGTCTGCGTTGGTCTAAGATTCTCATACAAAAATTACCAATTTTGATTTTTCAATCTTTATGGTATTGTATTAAAGTTCAAATTGACTTTTAAGTATTATTACGAATCTTTTGTATGGGAGTATAGAAAAGTGTTGTTTTTAGATTTTCAGGCAATTTTTTAAATTTTTCTCTCCGTGAGAACCATCCTCGTACTTCAAGGAATATTCTAAAAAAAGAATTAGCGAAATCGGTACAGCTGTTCTCGAGATTTTCGGTTAGGAAATTCAGCGATTAATTTTTATATATAAGAGAAGAAGATAGTGAAGGTCATTTTTCAAGATGTTTGGCGATCTCTGTACCAGATGTGTAAAATGATATTGATTATAATAACTAAATGAAATCCAACAAAATAAATGAAAAGGGAAATTTTTAAATCTACGAAGATATATGTGGTTGCAGTAATTTGATAAAATGTGTGTAATGCAATATATTGATTGCACGATATTGGTTAGCTGCATCAGCTTAGCAACTAGGTATATATCGTTACCTGTATTGGTCAATGAAAATATACTCTTACTGTCAACGTACGTGTCTCAATGCTTGCATACGGTGAACAGATACACACTGGACTTGGAGGCGGTGTCGTGTGACGAGATGTATGTGGACTGCACGGAGCTGGTGGGCGCGCTGGGTGTGTCGGCGCAGCGGCTGGCGCGCGCGCTGCGGCACGAGGTGCGCAGCAAGACCGGCTGTCCCTGTTCTGCCGGCTTCGGCGGCAACAGGCTGCAGGTAACTCTGCACGTGAAGGCGTGTTCTGTGTCGGGATGTACGTGGACTGCACGGAGCTGGTGGGCGCGCTGGGTGTGTCGGCGCAGCGGCTGGCGCGCGCGCTGCGGCACGAGGTGCGCAGCAAGACCGGCTGTCCCTGTTCTGCCGGCTTCGGCGGCAACAGGCTGCAGGTAACTCTGCAAGTGAAGGCGTGTTCTGTGTCGGGATGTACGTGGACTGCACGGAGCTGGTGGGCGCGCTGGGTGTGTCGGCGCAGCGGCTGGCGCGCGCGCTGCGGCACGAGGTGCGCAGCAAGACCGGCTGTCCCTGTTCTGCCGGCTTCGGCGGCAACAGGCTGCAGGTAACTCTGCACGTGTAGGCGTGTTCTGTGACGAGATTTACGTGGACTGCACGAAGCTGGTGGGCGCGCTGGGTGTGTCGGCGCAGCGGCTGGCGCGCGCGTTGCGGCACGAGGTGCGCAGCAAGACCGGCTGTCCCTGTTCTGCCGGCTTCAGCGGCAACAGGCTGCAGGTAACTCTGCACGTGTAGGCGTGTTCTGTGTCGAGATGTACGTGGAGCGACAGAATGGGAACTTCATGCATTCGTTTCTCACTCTGTCGCTCGCACCGGTGGGTGTGGCCTATTTTAGTCAACTCCTGGGAGAAACAGATGCATGAAGTCCGGGCCTAAGAAGTGCCAGAAAACATTGGTGAAAACAACATGTGAATTGATTAAGTAGTACTGTGGATTTTCAGTTTTATTTATTAGAATTGTTGGCATTTAGATTTATTTTAACATGTAAGTCAGGGTGTTGCAACTGCTAGTAGATACTTACATTAATTTCGCCAGCGCAATTTGATACGAGAACATTAATATATATTAGATATATATAAGAGATACAAGAACGTTAGATACTTTTTACACTAAATTAATCAATTAGTTTGTATGAAAACAGTAACTTTTTACTTAAAGAGAATTCAGAAAAAACTTATTAGACTTTTTTGATACTATTGATCCCAATAATCATTTACTAAATTAAATGTAGTGGCCGTTACAGCAACCTGCATATTATTATTTACTTCATAATTTTATTCCAGGCTAGACTGGCAACAAAAAGAGCAAAGCCAGATGGGCAATTCTTTCTCACATCAGACCTAGTGGATACATTTATGACGGATGTGAAGCTCGAAGAATTACCAGGTGCCATCTTTACTTATTTTGCTGTGTATACAGTGGAATCTCACTAATCCAAAAAAATTTCAAACACAAAGTGTTATATCCGTCCTGATTCAGGTAAATATATATAGTACTTCTGCCTCCTGCATGCAACGCGTTAAGTCAATGTGCGAGAAAAGATATTGAGCATATGCCAGTATTTAGACTGAGAACACAGGACAGAACTTATAGAACTCAGCTGTTCCCCCGCGATCTTTAGACCAATTAAATATATGGCTAATTAGCAGTGATCGGCGTAGGTTTGGTTTCTATTCCCGGGATTTGGTTGGTTGATGACCGCTATCTTAACATGGATATTCCTCATGAGTTTGTAGAATGTATTAAAAGAAATTAAACAATTGAATGAATAAAATATATCATTTAATGTTTATTTTTTTGTTTCATAATAACAATGCTTCTCTTTGGATGGTATCACCTTATAACCTTTTTTCCTGCTGCCATTTCCGCTGATCGCAGTAACGTAACTGAGGTCGGAGAGAAAGTAGAAAACACCAAAATCCAAAAAACAAAGCCACAAAGCTCACAGGTAAGTATCACAAATAATTGAACAAAACACCATGAGCAAAACGTACCTATAGAATCAAGATTTGACTTGATTGACAAAAATAATAAACTCTATACCGCACTGTTCCCTCAGTGTTCCCAGATCAGTTATACCAAATCCCTCCAAACTATTAGAAAAAATCATCAGTTTCCCATATTTTCTAAAATAAAAACCTGTTACTTACATTAATTCTCAAAAAAGGATAGGTACTTACCTACTTAGTAAGTAGGTACCTATCCTTACTTAAGTAGTACTTACTAATATAAATAATATATATAGGAAAGGAAGGATGAACGAGTCAAACTAAACTATGATTATTTATTAAACATCTAAATACAACTGGTAAAGTTGTAGTTCACGACATGTTTTTGCTTTAAAATGAAAACCTCCAGAAAACCTAGATATTTACGAAAATTCTTCAGTCATTGATTTTAACTTCCTCCAGAAACCCGAAAACGAAATACCTCCAGTTTTGGAGGAAAACCTCCAGACCTCACAACACTGCGTTCCTTTTTTCCTTGATTGACCGCCATCTATGGAGCGGATCTCAAAGTTCATAAAATTTTCATAGAAATAAATTTTTTACTGACCGCAAACACCCTGGATCCCGGGATCATCAATCCCGGAATCTCGGGGCATGTCCATATTAACATCATCATTCTCATGTTCATTGACCCCAAATGACACTACCTACGCCGATCACTGCTAATTAGGGTTCTGCTGTATTTGTGTAAAGTATAACAGCTGGAGTGGATGCTAGGTGTGGGTCGGCAGCTGCTGCAGCGGCTGGCGGGTGTGTGCACGGCGGTGGGGGGCGGCGAGGCGACGTGCGGCGCGCTCCGCCCCCTCGCCCTACCGGCGCTGCAGCGCCATCTCGGCGCCGCCACTAGCCGTCTGCTCTACAACTACTGCCGCGGCGACGATCCGCGACCTCTCTCGTTCCACACTGTTAGTGTTGTTGAGTTGAGTTTGTAGAATGATATCTCTCACTGTCCACACTCAGTCGAGTTGAGGAAATTTTGAAATTGTACCTGTTTTAGTACCAACCCCATTAAATCTTTTGTAAAGATCCCAAAATTGGCTGATTGCAAGAACTAGATTCCTTGATTATTCACTTTTAAAAATTCTTATACGTTCACGAAAATGACACCATGCATCCACATAATGCTATGTATTATTTTAGGTAAGGAAATCAGTTTCAGCAGAGGTGAACTACGGCATTCGGTTCGAAAACCAGGAGCAATGTGACACTTTCCTCCGCCAGCTGTGCGGTGAGGTGCAAGACAGGATGAACAAATCTAAAGTAGTTGCAAAGTCTATAACTCTCAAAGTGATGGTTCGGTCAGAGGATGCTCCCGTCGAGACGGCCAAATTCATGGGCCACGGCTTCTGTGTTACCATTAACAAGACCACAACACTACCGGTCGCGACCGATGATCTAGAAGTCATCACAAGAGAAGTCTTGCTAATCTGCAAGAAACAAAAGATTGACCCAAAAGAAATGAGAGGTGTCGGAATACAAATGTCCAAGCTTGAAAGCTCGCATGGCCAAAAGTATAGTAAAAACGCTTTTCAAGCTTTCCTGCTGAAGCCCACTCCAAAACTCAACAGTGAAAGCTACGAAAGTATAACAAAACATTCCTCGAACAATGAAAACATACCAAAAGAATGTTCGTCGAACAATGAAAACATACCAAAAGAACATTCGTCGAACAATGAAAACATACCAAAAGAACATTCGTCGAACAATGAAAACACAACAAAGGAACATACATTTGAAACAAAAGAGGATACTGAAAGAGTGGTCGTAGTTGCAGATAATGATGAAGTTGTTGTGAACTCTAAAGAACGCAAGACGGAAACTGTAGCTGTATGGATTACGAAAACTCCAACTAAAACTGGGGATGCAATGAGGATCATGCATAAAACACCACAGCGGTCACCCACTGATTTGAAAAGGTATAAGTTCTGTTATGTGTGGTTACGCAAATTAGACTAAGGGGTTATCAAACAGCATCCGTCTGGCCTTAGGGAATATCCCTGTGCGCAGGACCCATCTGGGGGGCGATCCGGCCTGGTTGATCAAATAAGAAAATTAATGTGGGCCACTTGTTTGAAAATGTTTCCCGGTAACTTTTTGGGTCCCAGACCGACCCTGTTAACAAACTATATTATTAAATATTTACAGTTAATTAACAATATTTTACAATACTTTAAATAGGTCTCCAGCAAAATCACCTTCCAAAAAAAAGTGGTTAGGCTTAACGGGAAGGCGACGAGGAAGACCTCCTAAAAGCGCTTCCGCCATTGCCACTACTAGACCTGCTTCAAAAGTACTAATGGAAAAATTTTTAATGGGGGATCGTTCACAGGCAGAAGTTACAACTGTACGTATAACATTATTTGCTTTCTTGAGACATTGTGTGTTATGGACAACCAAGTTGTTCTAGTTTTTCTTTATTGCAGTAACGTATTGATTTACAGATGGAGACTTTAGATCCAGAATTCCTGGCTGCATTGCCTGAAGATATTCGCAAAGAAGTTCTTGAGCATTATCATCCTTATGTTATGCGAGACGAGCATGAAAAGCCAAACATACAACAAACGGAAAGTGAACCTCTGGAATTTAAGTGCGTTCAAAATGTGAGTTTTATCCTCTTATATCTGTTGTAACCACTGACCACTGAGCCTCAAGATGCAACATAGCGTGTTTAAAATATTAATACATAGTACTCCGAAAATAGAGGATGTGCAGAATGAAGAGGGGAGAGTCGGAGAGCATACGAGCGACGACCATTGGGCGGAGCTTCATGATTTATACCTCATGTTCTCACTCAGACGGACGGAGTGTGCGTGTTAGGTCTGGATAAGTAGTCAGTGGTTGTAACCCTTTCGCTACCAAACTTATATTAAATAATACATTATTTCAAATACAATGCCATACATTTGTATTTTAGGCGGCAAATTTATTTTGTTAAAAGGGTTATTTGTATACAATATATAAAGGTATATCTGTATACAAGCTTGGTCCACTTATTTATTGCTTTCATTAAAAGAAAAAATGTGCCACATAATGATATCATAAGTCACACATACTCGTACATAACTCCATGCAGTAACACAGGTGAGCTCAGGTATTTCTCCTATTTCCTCAGACATTGAATAATTTTTTTAAAATAATCTGTTTAAACATCAGGACACCGAAAGTGAACAAGATGCATTTAAACATCGGGACGTGCGGGTGCCCCACACGACACAGGAGGGTGGGATGCGGCGACAGGTGTTCCTAGAGCCGCAGGTACGCGTTCGCGAGATTGTCCGCGCGTGGGTGGCGGCGCGTGCAGTGCCACTGCCGTACCACGTAGATCTCGTGTCCTCCTACCTGCAGAGCATGGTAGTCTCCAGGAACATACACAATCTCATCGTTCTTGTCAACTTTGTGAAAAGGTAAACGCTTGTTCTAGGAAAAAATTCAAATGTAATGCCCATTTAATTTAAGCTGAAATATTTTGTATGTTTTTTTTTTCAGAAATATTGGGCAGATGAAGGACAGCTCTGGTTCAAGTGTGTACAGTCATATTCTAGAGGGAATACAGCAGACGATGATTGCTGTGTACGGAAAACCATTACTGGTGGAATAACAAAATAATTTAACAGAAAAATATTGTGCTTTGTATATTTCCACAGATTTTTATTTTTTTTTACTAAAGAAGTTAATAAATTTCAGTAAGTACCTACCTAACCTTTTTCTTTTTTCAAACAATACAGAAACTACTAATAATAATGATTAAGTCCAAAGCTTTCAAGTTATTGACTATGCTTTGTTGCCAGAGATTATGCAGGCTGCAATCCTCATGTTTTTCCGAGACAAAACAGTAAATAAAGTTTTTCTCTAAAGAGTCTAGTATTGGAGATATTCATTTTTGAAATTAATATGTTCGTCAAGTGTAATTTGTCGCGCGTGGGGAGAGGGTGCTGGTGCGGAACGATCGGGGTCCAAAAACTCACGCCGCGCTGCCGCCGCCCATCTCCTCTCTCCGCGCACTCGGCTTGCTCGCTCACCCACCGCGCGCCTTTCATTCCCACGTTCTTGCCGATACATTAGATCCTTTTTACACTTTCAATCAATAAGTTTGTATGAAAACTGTAACTTTTTATTTAAAGGGAATTCAGAAAAAATTTGTTATACTTTTTTGTTACTATTGATCCCAATAATAATCATTTCCTAAATTTAATGTAGTGGGAAGAACTACATAGCTTCTGCATGTTCACGATTTTCTTTCTTACTAATGGGAGCCTCATATCTACGAAATGTTTAACTTGTACTGCAAAATTATGTGTAAAGCCAGTGTTAGGTGCTATTTCTCTGTATCAGCGGTTCTCAAACTTTTTTTACATTACAGGGTAATAACATAAGATAAGAGTGTGTATGTAACCCTCCCGAAATTAATGACATGACTAACGTAACACCTTATTATGCAACGGTAGTGCCATACCATACACCAAGCTTGTCAAGAACTTCAGTTCAGTATAGCCGGCACGCCCACAGGGAAGCATTGACGTGGCACCTAGTTCACCAAGGTGTTATGGGCTGACATCACAGATGTTGTAGGTGATGTAGCCAAGATAAAAATAAAACACAATGACCGTTGTTTACCTCTTTATTTTGCACTGTACAAATGTTACAATTTACTGTTCATAAACATATAGTTAGGAGAAAAACATTTCGTAATAAGTAATGAGTTTTTTTATTATAGTTATATAACAGTGATGGATTAAATAGAAAGTGGCAGGTACGTAAGTCATTCATTATCATTTCACTAATGTGCTGATGTGGTCTCCGCCACCCAATAATGTGAGGAAGAAACATTATAATGCCCTCGAACAGAGCGCGCAACAACAGTTATCGCGTGTACCATTTTATTGAACAAAATTTTAAACAAAAGAAATGCCTTTTTATCCCTTACATTTATGATTTTTCATCACTTTTGTCCTTAAGCTAATTTCAATAGTTTTCACATTACAGAGAAAATTTATCTATAAGACCCTTGCCTACAAGACGTAAGCTTGACAAAAGCTAAGTCTGCATCTGCAACTTAATATTTTTATGTTGTGTTTTAATGTTTGATTTTACTGAAGTATTTAAACAAGTTAAAGTAGAAGCTGTGGTTGATATGAGAATAATAATGATTTTTAGGTTTCTTTACTTCTCCTCCTCCAAAAATCACCTCCTTTCGGAGGTAATGTGTATAAGACATAAAGCAAAAATGTTCAATGTAAACACCACAAAAGTACAGCTTCCTTACTCGCCTACACTACTGAGCACATATTTCTTACGTTCGTCTTAGACATCAATGTACAATTCAAAATATTTAATTTCAATTTCGTATTGTTCCTCGTCCCCGTGCTACTCGGCACCTCGCTCCCCGAGTCCTCCCGAGTGGTTCCACTAGTTGCTACGTCTCCTCAACTCTCGCACAATCTCACAGCTCACCGTTCGCACCATTACAAAAATAAATTATTACGAAAGAGGCGCCCTTAAGTTATCATCCATTGCAATAAGTGTGCTACTTATCTGGGCATGTGTTGACTGCTCACCTGAAATGAGATATTCAATAGTTTAACGGATTATTCCCGTCAACCGACCACTTGAGGGGGCTGTTGGGAAACAATATTCCCATCTGCCCATTATTAGAGAGAACAAATAGGAAATAAATAGTATATTTTGGCTGTATATATTTGACGTATGTATTTATTAAATATAATTATGTATATATTTATATAGTAGTATAGTATGTATATAGTATTTTACTCTCACCATTAATTTATTTTAGCAGTTTCAAAATTTGATATGACTAACCAGTCTCGGCATGTACAGCTGAGACAAGACTGGAACTAAATAAAAAAAAAAAAAAAATCTGCCCCCTTAGTAATTTGAAAGGGGGTTACTCTAGGGGTGTGTGGCAATAAAAAACTATTCATACAGTTCTTCACTTGGCACTGAAAATATGAAACAATATACAATAAACATAACCGCTTTTAACCTGTATTTATCATAGCTTCTGCATTTACCATTTTATTTCTTAGTATGGGAGCCTTATATCTACGAAATGTTTCTTAACTTGTACTGAAAAATTATGCGTAAAGCCAGTTTTAGGTGCTATTTCTCTGTATCAGCGGTTCTCGAACTTTTTTTGCGACGGAATCCTTTTGTAACACTTAATATTTTAATATGGTGCTCCTGAGTTTCTACATGCGTGATGCAGCATGAACAAGCAACCGTGGGCCCTGATGGGCAGCATCGAAAATATTAGTTTAGTGCTAGAATTTTTCTTAGAACAAGAGAGCACTTTAGATAGATTATTAAAAAACCCACACCCAAAACAACCAAAAAATATAATTAAATTTTAACTTTTATAAATAAATTTAAACTCTGGGGTTCCGGAAGGGCCGGAGGGCCCCCAAATGACTTTTTTTTTTATGGAAACTGACACGTTTGGCTACATCACCTATAACATCCGTGATGTGAGCCCATAACACCGGATGAACTAGGTGCCATGTCAGTGCTTCCCTTCATTTCATGTCGGCATCACTGAAATGGACGGAAAACACGAACTATTCACATAGTTGTTTCGACCGACGTTTCATTCAGTTCGGTGGTACCAACCCAAACACTGACCGCGCTCAGCGTTGCTTAATAACAGTTGACTAACCAACCGCGCCACTGAGCTACCGAGGCTGACGAATTTTCTTATCCCTTAGTCGACTTTTACGACATGCGACGGGGAGAGATGCAGTGGGGCTATTCTTTTTAAGTACCGACCCCACACGGTACAAAAAGTGGGTAATCTTTATGGTCTTTCTCTTTATGTTAAGGCTTTATGTGCCAAAATAATTGAGTTTATGTCGAGGCATAAATGCCTGGAAGTCAGCATCTACCAGCATTACAATGGAACAGGTTAAATGTGTGGAAGATGGTATGTTTGAAGGTGTGTAGTAGAGAGTAGAGAGCACTGACTGTGGCGGTGTAGGACACGGGCACGTAGTTTTGCGAGTTTGGGGAGCCGGTGAAGAAGCTCTGCTGCGCGGGCGGCTGCGCGGCGCAGTGCGACGGCGGGTGGGTCGCGAGCGGCGACACGGGCGGCGCCGCGCCCGCGCCCGCGCCGCCCGGGCTGCCCGGCCCCGCGCCCGACGTCGACAGCCGCGAGAACGCCGCCAGCGCGTCGGGAAAGTTGGGCGGCGTCGCCGGCGTGTTCGCGGGAGTCATCAGCTGCTGCACATCATTATTTATATTAGTGTAAACATCGTGTAGACTCCGAGATAACTGCACTGAAACCTTGTCAAGCCGAAACAAGTACTAATTACAAGGTGGGCCAAAAGTAATCACTTGATGTTCTTTGGCTGTAATTTGTTTTTTAAAAGGAAAACATTGGTTCTACTTATGGATTATGTTTATTTAATGAATTAGAATATTTTTCATTAAATCGAGAAAATGATATCGGTCAAGTGTCCGCCGTCAGAATTAATGACCATACGGGCTCGTTTTATTGCATTTTTCATCACTATCACTTGTGTCAGAAGGCGATAGGTTCTTAAGTGCTTCAAGAGTCCGAGGATTGTTTACATAAACCCGGGACTTTAAGTAACCCCACAAAAAATAGTCTGGAGTGGTCAAATCGGGTGATCTGGCCGAAGTCGGAAATTTTCGACGAAATTCACGCTGCCTCAATACCACAGACGAATTATTGCGCAAAAAAATGGATTCAATTATTCCGCGTTCTTGAGGAGAATAGCGTTCCATCGCTTATTGACGTATATTCTGCATCTGTTTACTTCACAAATGTCAAAACAGAATTTACATTTGCCGCCATTTTGAAAAGTTATAGCGTCGTCCAATAGGGTGATTACTTTTGGCCCACCTTGTACTTACAATCAACTGATATGCGACTGAATTGAGGCGTGCTGCTATGCGTCCTGACATGGTTACTACATCACATGCTACACCCGTTATAGCCCATCATAACTTAGTGTACTAGGTGCTATGTCTGTCCTTCCCTTTGGTCATGCCGGCTACACTGAACTGGATGGAAAACAAGAACCATTTTCATAGCCGTTTTGATCTTACTTTGTTTCTTAACCTTTGAAAAGCGCAAGTGGCTAACCCGAAAAAACTAAAACAACATAAGTACATAAATTTACATCGTCAGAAATGGCTCGACAGGCATAATTTGTCATCCTTTAAACTGGAAGTTTATTTGAATGAAAGAGAATCCTTCGATTTGTCGCCGCATTCATTGAAGTTTGGAAGGATATTCTCTCAGGTTAACCAGTTGAAGTCGCCATGACCGAAAATGCAGTAAAATGAGTAAAACTTCTGTCATACGCAGGACTTCAGTGTCAAGTGATGCAAGAGGAATAATAAATAGAACACAAATAAAAAGGTGTGATCATAGATTTACAGACTTGTGAACAAGCTTCCTAATGATAAAAAACGCACCCAAATCGGTTAATCCGTTTGGGAGCTACGATGCCACAGACAGACACACACGTCAAACTTATAACACCCCTCCGTTTTTTTCGTTGGGGGTTAAAAAAAATAGAAACTGGGCTGACAAAGTGTTATGGCGAAATAAATATATGAATTTAATCTGGTCCCGTTGTCACCTCTAAGACGTTGAGGACCTACAAAATGATCACATTTCATATTACCTGTCTGAACTGTGGCGCCGCAATGCCGTTGGCTCCAGTCGGAATCGCAACTTCTTGGAAGAATATTGATAAAGCAGTCTGAAAGAAGAAAGTATATTTTATGTAAAAAATTGAGAAAACCACCGATTAACCCTTTTGGCGCCAGGACCGCCAGGACCCAGTCATGCGCCCAGGCCAAGGCTTTACAGAACTTCCACCCGTACTACTACTACAATAAACTACAAATTAAAACTGTTTATATGAAAGCACTTTTCTAAATCACATATGTGTGCGCCTAGCCTCACAGAATGACTATAGGTGCACACAAATATGTGCGCCTGGCGCCGAAAGGGTTAACCATTCAGTACCGGTTACTCAGTACTCTAACATAATTTTGACGTGAATTTGATCAACGTATTTGGGTTCGCGTGTAGAGGGGGTCAACTAAAAAAAATTAAAGACTTTTTATGTACTTTGTCATGCTTCGCATCGCTAAACTATTTGAGCTATGGGCATTCCAATTGTACCACATGAAAGATTCGTTTGGCGACTTCAAATATGTATCACACTTTTACTTTATATTTCTAGCCCTGGGTAAAGTTGACGTGTCCCAAAAAAATTCGAAAACATGCTAACTTCGATAGCCTCTTATTTCATATCAAATATAGTTGTGGGAGCCACAATGACTTTAATGTGCAGATCAAATGTATCGACAAAATTCTTCGAAGAGTTAAAGGTGGGGCAATATGGGCTACTGAAGTTGTAAAAATTTTTCGCCAAAAAAATTTATCTACTTACAATATCTTAATTTAAACAAAATAAAAAAATATCTACCTGCTCTATAAGTCTTTTATTTTGGCTAAAAAATATACACATCAAATTCACGCAATAAATTTGACGGCTGCATGCAGACTCCTATGATTTTGTTTTTCTCTAAAATGGTAGTTAAAAATTTTTTTTAACATTTCCAACGTGTGAAAACAGCGCGCCACCGTTATTGCTGCCTACAGTTTCGATATTTTATTAGCCTTCCTAACGAAAGGCTATAATTATCATGGGTGGCGCATATAAGGACATTACACAGATACTACAGGAAAAAAATTACAATATGTAAATATTAATCAATATCTTTAAAAAATGCATCAGCCGGAGCTGCTCGTTTATGAAAAATAAATAAATCAATAAAATCAGTATTATTTTCTAAAAAAAATTAAATTCATTGTGCGGTCCAGCAGTGTATTGCCAAACGATGCATTTGAACCTAACAAAAGTTCATAAAAAATGCTCTGAATCGCGATATCTTTCAGCACCTCATGTACACTACTCAGAGCGTGGTGGTACCTGTTAATTGTAATATGCTTTGGCAGGCAGGCTCAATACACATTCAGCATACCAAAAAATACTGAGAGCTTAGCCAAGAACACTCGCTGCTTTACCCCTCACACGCTTACATATTCAGCCGTTCCCTTAGTATTCTATGTATTTATTGCACTCAAATAGAATATGGGCAAAAGGTAACACTTAATGCCTCTAGGCATTTTCAAACAGAATACCCAAGATAAATACAAAACATAGATAAACTTAAATATGAATACTTTAAAATATACCTACCAGATATGTACATAAGATATACTAAATATACCTAGTTTTTACCTAGTTAGTACAATATTAATTTGCAATTTTTGCTGTTACCTACTCATCAAAATCTACACACACATTTAAACCAATCTCATCGGTTCAGAAGACTTTTTGAGTTTAATCTGACTTGCAATTAGTTGCAATTTTATCCATACCTATTTTGTACATTTTTTTTTTCATCTCAGTACCTACACCAATTCAATATTTGCATAAATACTTGACACTATAAAATTACCTATGCATGTATGGTATGGCATACATATCGTCCCTCCCATGCTAAAAGGACGAATGTGCAAAAAGGTCATTCTGAGATAATAGTTGTCAAAGTTTTGTGCTAAAATAGCCAATGTTACAAATTTGAGACTATGGCATGGCTAAAATTCAAGAAAATCTAAATTATTCACAATTATCATACAATTATTTCACGAACAATAAACATTAGTGTGTTTGGCACAGTAAAATCGAAAAAAGTCACATTAGTTATTATTTTCACAACAAAATATCTCTGAGTACCGATAATTTAGAGATTCGTGACTTTGGCATTGAAAAGATTTGATAAAAATTTATGAAATTACATCAAAAGGTCATTTTCGCCAAAATTTCACATTTGTCGTTTTAGCATGGGAGGGACAATATTATTATAAGTATTAGTAGAATGTTTGTGTTACCTAGAGTCTAGGTAAGCAGCTCGCCCATGCACAATTTAAGATGAATTAAAAATAAATATTTAGGCCACGAACGTGGCGTGGGCCGGATAAAGTGGCGACGCGGGCCGTAGTTTGGAGACCCCTGCCTTAGAGCATGCAACTCCATGTGTCGTGACTCCTCTCCACGGGACGTCACGATGCTAGCGTGAGGCTACCATGGGGTTCCTGCTAACCTCTCAACTCCCACTCCTCATCAGGGTCTGTCTATATAAACTCTGTGGCTATGGTCATCTTGACGACGGCCACTTGTTGACACCGCACGTGCAGGGCACCTATGCGCCTGCATCTCTAGCTAAACTTAAAGGCGCAAAACTTACGACATTTTTACATTTGTCATTTAAAACACACGCAGTAGGTAATTATATAATAAGGCGACTAAGGGATATGACTCCCTTCTTATATTACTTGGTGGTAGGGTTTAACCCGCCCGGGTTGGTACCACCGCACTGAATGAAAGGTCGGTCGAAACGGCTATGTAAATAGTTTGTGTTTTCCGTCCAGTTCAGTGTAGCCGGCACGACCGAAGGGAATCACTGACGTGGCACCAAGTTCATCCGGTGTTATGGGCTGACATCAGGGATGTTGTAGGTGATGTAGCCAACCGTGTCAGTATCCATAAAAAAAATAAAAATATTATAAATAGAAATCGAAGCAATAATCTAAATCAAAATATAATACTTATATAATATATATATATATATATATATATAATATATATAATACTTAATAAATAAAAAATTATCAACATCACATCTTTTTATTTATTCAGATCAGGGCCGGATCTAGGGGGGGGGCGGGAAGGGGCACTTGCCCCGGGCGGCAAGATTGGGGGGCGGCAAAATCACACCCATAAACATAAAGATAAATTGTAAATTACTTATAAAATATGTATTTGATTTCGAATCGATAAGAATGGTCGCGAAATAATTCGTGTAATAGTAAAGGAGCGGAGGCGTTGATCCGGGCGGCGGAGGGGGCAGGGGGCGGCGCAGCGGCTAGTCTAGTGAGCGAGCGTCGCCGCCATCGCCGCCGTAGCGTAGTCGGTCGGTCGGCCGAACGAGCGGCATACACACGTTCGGCAGCGGCGGCGCGGCGGTAGAGCGGTACCCGCTCCGCTCGCGCGCGTGGTTGGATCGCACGCCCAATCAGTTCTATTTATATTTTTAGAAAAAAATATATCTATTTGGTTTTCGAGATAATTCTTTTAATGTCTCTATAAAGGAAATAAAAACAATCGAACCCTAGAGTTGAAGGCGGTCGGTTATTTTTGCTTGCTTTAGCACCGCCTTCAACTCTAGGGTTGTTTTTTTTAGTAATTTTTTGCTAATGTACTCGGCGGAATCGCTCGGCCTTCGGCCTCGCGATTCCGCCTCGCTTTCCAATCCGATCTTGACCAAATTGAAATGGGACCACACCGGAAGCACCAGCTTTCAAATAAAAAAAGAATCATCAAATTTTTGTATGAAACAAAAAATACAGAATTTCGATTTGAGTGATAAGGATTTTTTTCTTCTAATAATGAGTACTTTATATTCCTGAAGTTTCTCAAGCTTATCCTGAAACAGCCTGCATATACTATTTTGTGTACTGATCATTTTGTGGTACATACAAAATAAATACCTATAGACTATTTATAGTGTACTACTATTTTTAGTGTATAAAAAAGATGAAAATATATAATTTCTTTTTTGCATATGCAAAAAGATTTGAGTTATTTTTTTTTTTTATTGACAGCGCGACATATATGGCGCCGATCCACCCATAAGGTGTCTAACGACGCCAGTGGATATTCGGTCGTATGCGGGGGTTGCGAATGCCATGTCGGCCTGAAAGGTGCCCATTCATGCCCCTCTAGAAAGACCCGAGACTGTACTTGGAGGGAAATATATGGGCAGGGAGAGCATTCCAGAGTTTAACTATTAGTTATGTATTTATTATATGGCAGAATAAATACTCAATGAAACCGCGGCGTCCGTAGATTATGGACACTATAAATGAGTGATTTTTTTTCATTAATAAAAAAATCCTCTTTTCGATATTTTTTATGTTTTCCAAACCTCGAAAAAAAATACATACCTTTTTGGCATTAGTATTAGTAAATGACCTAGAATAACCCCCTTTCTTTCGGGAATGTCACCCACTTTACTATAAAAATTAACGAGCGCAAAAGGGCGGCATTTTAAGATTTTGCACCCCCTCCAAAAATATGTAGACTCGGGGCTGATTCAGATTACTCATTTCAACAAAAACATGTTAACTAGATGAACCAGAGAACAACGATAACGCTCGCACGCGCACGCAACAGCTCAAGCATGACTGCGACCGCCGCCGGCGACACGTGGAGCTGTACGCCGTGTTTGTCCGCCGCCGGCGACAGGCGGACCTGTACGCCGTGTTCGTCCGCCGCCCGTGTCGTGTGCGAAAGAGACCACGCTAGTACATTCTCATACATTCGCACGCCGCATGCTGTCAGACACGATCGGTGGCGTGCAGCGTGTACGCACAAATCTAGGTGGAATCGGGGCAGCGCATCTCGGTTTTGCATGAAGTAATTTATAATAATTTATTTTTAGTATGAAGGATTATACTTGGATGATTTTTTTTTTAATTACACTACTTACATGTTACCAAAGAGTCAAACAATATTAATTCTACCAATTAGTTGCTACTTGCTAGCACAGTATCCAGTATAAGTAGGTACTTCCATACTTCTGAGTATGGATGGATGGATAATATTGATACGGTCTATAGACAGACAGACATATCACGTATAAATAAGCACGTCCGTAGAATCGTATTCAGTGTCTGGTCGCGTGACCTTGTATCGGCTTGAAGCGCGGAGCCATCATAGACCCCTAAGTACCTTCGTAAGTACCGAATTTTCTGTAAAATATAATTAAATGTCCACCATTTCGTCTTCAGGCGCTTACATAAACAATAACAAAAACTCCTAACTCGGCGTTTGCCCTTGAGTCCGAAACGCAATGTGTATCCCTCTCTGACATGTCAGTTAAACGCGGGTGCGAGAGGGACGCACGATCGCTGATTACAAAACAGTGCGGCCTGGTAGTAGCGGACCCGGTTGAGCTAGCGCTTCGCAGCCATTTCATGTCGTGATAGCTATTTGCAATGATACCTCGAACTGCCAATGTGCCGCCTGCAGCAGCTGTTTGGCTTGCTCGTGCGCGCAGCCCGCCGCCAGCACAAACTGGTTGATCATCAATTGCTCACGCAGGGCTGTTGCCGTATCCATTGTCACAACACCACACCTATTCACTATTATAAACAAACGTTCGCTACCTAGTTATTAGATTTATGGACAGTGGATACGGCTACTTAGCAGTATCCAATCTCCACTATAACGTATCTTGGTGTGGAACTTGTGTCGAGGTTCGCACAAACGAGAAACAAACAACCACATTAGTAATGTTCTGCGGACACAACACGACACGGCCACGGGGTTTGACACCTGACAGCTCTGGCTGATCCTGCGCCTCCTACGCTCCTTTCGGAAACACTCGGCTTGACTCGGCTCGAAAGCGAACCAAGTGAATCCGATATTCGTTTGGTCGTTTATGTAATTTGTTGGCTCAGTGGTATAAGAGTGTAGGATTTTTATTTTTTCGATCTCGACCATGGGTTCGTGTCCCTATTGTCAAAGTTTGTTTTGTTTTGTCTTTTTTTAAGCAATGTTAGGGTGTTAAAATTAGGTTATGTTTATTTTTTTTTATAACCACCTAAGAAAGCTTTATTTTCGGAAATACAAACGTGACAAAAACGACATGCGCCGCCTCACATATAGCGACACATCTTCTCTATATTAACCCTGATTTTTTTTTTAACCACCTAAATCATCTCTCATACATACCACATAACATCACTCATCATCAATCACATCATCATTACCACACATTCCTCCAAAGAATATAATACTACCAGCATTCCTCCCGATACGACACCTGAAAAACTTTATCAATCCCTCGAAACCTTAAAACCTTAATCCTGCAGCAATCGTACTCCGGGAACCAACAGAAGGCGATATTCGTTTGGTTGTTTATCCACTCGCTACACCTTGGGTACTATGGTACCCAAGCCGTTTTGACCGTCGGTACACCGTGGGTACTATAGTGACCAAAAATACCCAGGCGACAAAAAGGGCTTTTCCCTGCTCGCTCGTGTAGAATTGAAGTGTAAGGCGTGTTTCTATCCCTTTTTGATTTAATGACTATGAAGTTGCTCATAGATCGCAAGGTGATTTGACCTATAGGTTGTGGAGAATTTCAATTTGAAGTTGGCGATGATAGTTCTGCCCGTCGAGTAAAGTAAGGGCAAGTTTTCTGTTTATTTTTGCGGTAATGAGACCACCTATCTTCAGTAAAAAAATATTTTACATTAAATAAACTTATGTAGATTGCTTGGAAATAGTTCTTTAGTGGCCAAGTAGGTCATTTACATTAAAATTATTCAAAACAAAATTGGTCGCCGAAGTGCACTTAACAAGTGCGCTAATATTTATTTGTTTTTTTGTAGAAAATATGAAGTTTCCGCCTGAAATATTTGCATATTTCCGCATTGCATAAATTAATTGTTAAATCATTAATCAGATTTATTTGCTTTTATATCATTCTCCTTCTCATTTAACACCGGATTACTAATTTTAAAACTGCAATGAGGGATATGGGCACGTAGGTACCCAAGTTCTATTCTGTGCCCAAGGTGATTTCAACAAAAATCTGTTCAGTCTGGTACACACGGGTGGATTTCTTTTCAAGCTTTTATTTAGTTTCACCAGTCCTAGTGTCTGTAATCAAATATTAGGTACAAGTTAAATTTTCCCCGTAGGTGCCGGCCGACAGGTACAATGAGGGGTATGCAAGAGATGTATTTTATGAAGTATATGAATTATGAAATGTTTGAGACATAATGTATGAGATGTATGAGATGTACGAAGTATATGAGATGTATGAATTTTATGTTAGGTATAAAGTGTATGAGATGCATGAGGTGTATGAGTTGTAATGTGTGAGGTATATGTAGTGTATTGGATGTAATGTATGAGATGTAGGTATTAATAATAAATAATTAGGGATAAAAAAGATAAAATAAAAGATATATTACGTAAAATCTAAATGTGCGGAATGACATTCCGCGTGCGACCGCTGCAACAATGTACTTATATTTTTGTGAATGGATGTATGTTTTCTTCTATAAATAAATGAATAAGTATTGTCGATATAGGTAGCACAATTTTTTCTAAAATTTTCTATGGTAATTCTATATATCTCATCACAAAATTATTTATCTCAATATTTTTAAAGAATTATAATCAGAAATAAATATTTTTTTTATATTTATTCATCACATTACTTATCTAATCTCACACTGACCACCTAACCTACCTACTTCCGTCGAACTACTTCTACAAATAAATGAAAATAAATCCACCCGTGTGCCCAGTGCTAAAATTTAAATTCACTTTGGGTACCAAGGTGCCCAATGTTTTCGCAATCAAAACTAAATCTATTTCCTACGGGACTAGGTTTATTATCATTTAATTGTAAAGATGACTTATTTATTACCCTTCACATTGGTACCAAACACTTAACTAAACACGAATGAAGTTAGCTATAAATCGTTTACAAAATTGTTAGTCTATTTGGTCGGCTCTTGGTGACACCATGGCTAGCTTTGAACGCGTATAATTCGTTTCGTTGAATATTTGCTTCAGTGCCGTTTTTTCGTATCAATAGTGTTCTTCAGGATGTCTAATTATGCGGTTAGCCTATATTTCCAGTGGCGGAAACAAAGGTGTGATAGAAAAAGTATTTTTGTTTTGACCTGACGACCTGAGCTCGCTATGGCAGTCAGCTAAAAATTTTGTGTTTAGAAAAGTGTAAAATTTAAATAAATGTGCAAAACTGTGTTCATTTTGATTATGCAATTAATAAATATGTATCTTTAGGAATGCTTTCATATAAAAAAAGCGAGGATATATCATTTGCGGTAAGTTCTAAGCTCTAAAACGAACTCGGCCGAAAAATTCAAGTGTCGTCAGTTTAGATGCTTGTATAAACTAAAGGACATCGTAAAGTTTTACAATCTATTTATTATTAGAAAGCCTGTTTCATAATTAACCTAAAAATATAACTTCCATTGTCATAATCTAGTATTTATTTGTAAAAACCACAAAACATTCGACAGTCGCGCGAATTCATTTTGAATCAAAATCGCGCGGTGTATCAAGGGTTTGGGGTCTGCGCGGCCGGGTGAAGCGAGTGGTAATGTAATTTGTTAGCTCAGTGGTAAGCGTGTAGGGTTTGTATTTTGGGTGCGTGGGTTCGATAGCTCGAACCCCACAAAATTTTGTTTGTTTTTTTTTTGTTTTTTTTAATTAAGCAATGTTACGGTGTTTAAATTTTTTTAGGGTGTCTAGTTTTTTTTATAACAATCACTGTGGCATTATGGGTAATGAACGCACAGTGTCAAATATGACCATAAAATCGGACACGTCCTTTTTATTCCAGAAATTTATAGATTTAGTTATTTAAAATGCTAGAGTAAAACTCCCCCGCCTCTGCGACTTTTAGCTTAGGAGAAATACATTTTTGAAAATTACACTTTTTTAGTTTCGAAAAAACGAAAAATAATTCTACAATTAAAACTAAGCTACTTATTTAAATTTCACTCAGCCTTATCAAAGACCCTTTCAAATATCCACATTTGAAAAGTTATTCGAGGCTGTGAAAGTTTACAGAAATCGAATTATATATTTTTTTAATTTTTTTTATTTTATTTTTTTTCTCCTAGATCCCGTAGTAGTAGGCGGAGATATTTATACCGAAAATAGTTCACTATTTCCTCTGTCCGTTAAAAAAAAACCGACGCCTAATTCCATGGGTTTAAGAAGTTATGCTCATTTTAGTGCAATTATCAAGTTTCGGGCAATAGGGTTGGCACTTTACAAAATCTTTTATTTTTCCGCAAAATAATGATATGGTCCCAGCAGTGGATGTATATGGACTGGTCAGTTAGTCAGTCAGTGTGTATGTGTTCACTGCTGGACATACGCCTCCCCAATTTTAAACATAGTAGCCGACATGAAATGAAGGGAAACACTGACATGGCATGCATACCTAGTTCTCCCGGTGTTATGGGCTGACATCACGGATGCTGTAGTGTAGGTGATTTAGCGAGCCGTGTCAGTTTCCATAAAAAAAAACAAAAAAAAACAAAAACAAAAACCAAAACCAGCTAATTATTATTAAAAGAAATCACGAAACAATACAATAAAATTAATCAAATGTCAAAAATAAATAAATAAAAAATGGGAAAATTTTTATTCATTCTAGTAACAACCCTAGCCCATAGCTAATAACTCCTGTAACTTCTTAATCCCATGGAATTAGGCGTCGGTTTTTTTTTAACGGACAGAGCAAACAGTGAACTATTTTCGGTATAAATATCTCCGCCTACTACTATGGGATCTAGGAGAAAAAAAATAAAATAAAAAAAATAAAAAATAAATATAATTCGATTTCTGTAAACTTTCACAGCCTCGAATAACTTTTCAAATGTGGATATTCGAAAGGGTCTTTGATAAGGCTGAGTGAAATTTAAATAAGTAGCTTAGTTTTAATTGTAGAATTATTTTTCGTTTTTCCGAAACTAAAAAAGTGTAATTTTCAAAAAAATATTTCTCCTAAACTAAAAGTCGCAGAGGCGGGGGAGTTCTACTCTAGCATTTTAAATAACTAAATCTATTAATTTCTGGAATAAAAAGAACGTGTCCGATTTTAAGGTCATATTTGACACTGTGGAACGTGCTGACGAGTGTGCTAAAGATGCAGTGATCCATGGTGACCGATCAAACTTTAGAAACTATTGTCATGCATGACTTAATTTGTTTGCCTCAGGGTTATCAACAAAATCTTGGTCTAAGGCTTGGCATAGGACAAGTAAAAGCCAAGACATGGTTTTTCAAATTAAATGTGAATAAAACAGTTGCTTCAGTAATATGTAGGCTTAGAATTGGTCATGTTTGTTCTCCTTTTCACCTAGCTAAATTGCATTTAAGGACTCTTCGCTATGTGAGTGTGGTCTGGATTTGACCTTTTATCAGATGTCACGTGGTATCGAGATACGATTTTTTTGTTTATTTTTTAAAATTACTAAAATCCTAGCTTTAAACCCTTGTAACTTTTTTTTATGATTGTATCAGCACGAAATAAAATTTATTGAATTTTACGATGTATCTTTGTTCTAAGAAAAATATAATTTGATGAAGTTAATACCATGAAAACGTCTTATGACCTCCCAAAGTCCCGAGAATGAGTAAAAATATGACACAATCTTAATTTCTTAATTCATAAAAAAAACTGTTTAAAATAGTTCGCTGGTTTACGCCCTTTCCAACGGTATACCAAGGCTTCAAACTTCACGCCTTAAACCTAGAAATGCAGAATGATTGGCTAACAGTGGGTGACTTCTGCATCCCTCCTGCATTGAAGTGGAAATCCATAATATACAACTGGTCCCCTGAGCTGCTTAAGTTCTACTTAAATGCATTCCAGCTTACTCTCCCCGACCCGAGTAACCTAGTTAGATGGGGGAAATCTACAAATAGACTATGTCCGTCATGTAAGGAGTTCGTAGGCACGGCCAAACATTTGTTATGCGGATGCAAAATACTACTTGAGCGAGGCCAGTATTCCTACCGTCATGATAAAGTCCTCCAAATCATCAGAGAGGCCATCAACCTGTCAATTGCACGGACCAGGAAAGGGCAAACCAGTAGCGGCTTCCAGAAGGTCAACTTTGTGAAACCTGGAGCCAATAAGCTGCCCAAAGATAGGACTAAACCTTCTTCAATTTTGGGAGCAGCAAAGGATTGGGAATTGTTGATGGACACACATGAGAAGCATTACCAAATGCCTTCGGAAATCTGTACCACAGCATTAAGACCGGATATACTCATATTCTCAAAAGCGACAAAGCATGTAGTACTTGTTGAACTTACAGTTCCATGGGAAAGTAACATACCGAAGGACCACAACATCAAACTTAACAAGTACTGCAACTTAGTAGACCGGATTGTGAGAAACGGATTCAAGACTGATCTCTTCGCTGTGGAAGTCGGAGCAAGAGGACTACCAGCGAAGTCGCTCTACAGTCTCTTCAAGAATCTAGGGCTCCCAAGATCGACGCTAAGCTCATATATGGAGAGAGCTTCGAAAACGTCACTGGAAGCATCCTACAGAATATGGATAGGTAGAGAGAGGGAGGTCGAGAGCGGGACTGGTGTTTCCCCGCGTCCTAGTCAACGCAGACTAGCTGACGAGGGCTTGAAGCGAGCCGAAACGTGAAGCATGCGCGGGAAATTTAGAGTGGCCACTCGCTAGTCCCGACCTCGATTAATACCCTCCTCTACTGCCGATGGGCCCGGATGTTCGGTGAAGCCATCGTAAGCTTAGATCCACACCTTCACGCTGTTGTTGTGATATTACCGCGATATATCCAATAATCTATTGGATAATTGGAGTTGTATATAAGCATCAGGTGGGTAGTTACTAGGTACACTCCCTGTTTAGGGTTTCGTCTAGTCAGGTGGCAGGTAGCTACTAGCATGTAAAAATTCAAGTTACTTACCTATACCTACATACTCATTAGAATGTTTATAAACATCGGAACAAAGCTGTAACTTATGTAACTTATGTAATATACAGTTGGCAGTTATATGTAAACGAACGACCGGATGAGAGACCCTGTTTCCCATAGCTCAGGGAATCCTATTTTGGGAAACAGGGATCATGAAAGTATTCTAATATGTAAAAAACAATAAAAATTTTCTTTCTTTCTTTCTTTCCTTCCTGTCATACAAATAATTCACTATGTGGTCAAAATTAAGCTATCAATTACTGTCAGTTTTTTTTATATGAATTAAGAAATTAAGATTTTGTCATATTTTTACTCGTTCCCGGGACTTTGGGAGGTCATAAGACCTTTTCATGGTATTAACTTCATCAAATAATATGTTTTCTAGAACAAGGATACATCGTAAAATTCAATAAATTTTATTTCGTGCTGATACAATCATAAACAAAAAAGTTATAAGGGTTGAAAGCTGAGTTTTGGTAATTTTTAAAATTATAGAAAAAAAATCGTATCTCGATACCACGTGACATCTGACAAAAGGTATAATAGATCAAAACGTTGCAAATGGCCCCACTTACCTACAAAAAATTTTGTCGGTCGATGTGCCGAACATCCTGTATTACCATTTAGTTTGATATAATTCCACCAAACGAATTTCGTTAATAAAAATACTAGAACAATGTATGAGAAGATCTTACCTGTGACATGGTTCCACCCTAATGTGATTTTGTCGATAATTGATTATAACAAGTGGGCCAAAAGTAATCACCTGATGTTCTTTAGCTGTAATTTTTTTTTGAAAAGAAAAACATTGGTTCTACTTATGGATTATGTTTATTTAATTAATTAGAATATTTTTCATTAAATCGAGAAAATAATATTGGTCAAGTGTCCGCCGTCAGAATTAATGACCATACGGGCTCGTTTTATGGCATTTTTCATCACTTGTGTCAGAACTTCCGGCGATAGGTTCTTTAAGTGCTTCAAGAGTCAGAGGATTGTTTACATAAACCCGGGACTTTAAGTAACCCCATAAAAAAAAAAAAAAAAAAAAAATAGTCTGGAGCGGTCAAATCGGGTGATCTGGCCGAAGTCGGAAATCCTCGACGAAATTCATGCTGCGTCAATACCACAGACGAATTATTGCGCAAAAAAATGGATTCAATTATTCCGCGTTCTTGAGGAGAATAGCGTTCCATGGCTTATTGACGTGTATTCTGCATCTGTTTACTTCACAAATGTCAAAACAGAATTTACATTTGCCGCCATTTTGAAAAGTTATAGCGTCGTCCAATAGGGTGATTTGATTACTTTTGGCCCACCTTGTACTTAACCTTTATACCTACCGTTTATTGTTTATTTAGCATCTATTGGCGGTACACTGCGCTCAGATTTGTCATATGTACATTGTAACATTCCACCAGTTCGATTATCTATCACAGCGAAGAAGAACTGTCAAGAAACAGACATTTATTAATAACATATTTCTTATCTGACTGTACTTGACCCGTCGAAAGCGTGCTGCCTGAAGTGACACTAAAAGCGGGGCAGTTTGCACTGCCTCAAGTGAGACTTCCCCATAAGCCACCGAATCAGAAATGTCACTATAACTGACAAATGTATGAAATGAAGGGAAGCACTGACATGGCACCTAGTTCACCCGGTGGTGTTATGGGCTGACATCACGGATGTTGTAGGTGATGTAGCCAAAGGTGTCAGTTTCCATAAAAAAATTGGTTGTCTGTAAAGTTTTACGTGATGACGTGGAATAATCGTAGTACATAGATCAAAGATCAGTAATTTCTATTTCCAGTAGAAAGATTAATCATCTTGTGACTGGCCATCAAAACTTCTGTTGTCTGATCTTGACAGTTTTACTTCTTAAGACGTTTCCATGGTAACTTTGAATATCAACGCTACACGATTTCGTGCGTGCAGCCGGTGCTCATCAATTTATAAGACGTGACGTCATCACGTCAAAAAAAACACTATAACTCACAAATGACTGTTGGACTTAACTGGAGGTAGTGAAAACGGGGGTTATTTAGTTATACCTATTGCAGGAAATATATTAAGCAGAGGGTTTTTTTATGGCTAGCACTAGACTAACGTAGAGGTGTAGTTCGACGGCGCCCACGGGCATTCGGATATTTACGGGACTTCCGAATACCATGTCGGCCGACTAGGTGTACCTTCTCTTCTTATGTTTGAAGAACCCCAGACTGTACATTGGGTGAAAGGATGCAGGTGGGAGTGCATTCCACATGTTGACAACCCTGTAAATAAAGGATTTACAGGATTGATTTGTCTTAAGTGAGGGGATATCGACAGTGTGTGGATGCATTCCCAACATGTTGCGTGTGGAACGATGGTAGAATGATAGTGGAGGTATCGCGTCGTGCAGCTCCTTGGAACACTCTCCGAGGAGTTGGTGAAAACGATATATTTACAACTGTAGGAATAACCTGAGGGCTGCCTCATATCACATTTAATTGCTGAAAAATCCTACTTTATTTGCTGAACAAGGGTTTACGCCCAGTTAGGTATTTTTAAATTTTAGAGATAACTAAATCGTAATATTATGCTACCCGCTTAAATGATAGCTGTTGATCACTTTGAAAGTGTGGTACCTCACTCTAGCCCCGACCCTTGTTGGCGACATGCCAATTTTTTTTTATGGAAACTGACACGGTTGGCTACATCACCTACAACATCCGTGATGTCAGCCCATAACACCGGGTGCCACGTCAGTGCTTCCCTTCGGTCGTGCCGGCTACACTGAACTGGACGGAAAACACAAACTATTTACATAGCCGTTTGTACCGGCCTTTCATTCAGTGCGGTGGTACCAACACGGGCGGGTTATACCCTACCACCTAGTAATTAAGAAGGGGGTCATATCCCTTAGTCGCCTTTTACGACATACACGGGGAGAGATGCAGTGGGCTATTCTTTAAAAGTACCGGCCCCAAACGGTACAAATAATAATAACTAAATAAATAAGAATTGGGGAAATATTCAATAATTGCACAAAAAATTTTTACATACACTCTAAGTTTATTTATATAAATAATATAATAATTTCACATGCCACTTTGGATATCATACCTTCATGAGAATTCATGAAATATATATACAAGTTCAACATCACTCAAACGTACTGGCCAAGTATTTGTGCCTGAGCAGAAACAGGAAAACAAATTTGACCGGCGACCACACTGAAGGTTGTGTTAATGTGGACCCTCTACGTGCTACAGGCTAGTCGTTCATACGATCCTCCACAGAGTGCAACAGCCGTCTCTGTTCCATGACTTCTGCATTCCCAAAGTCTCCAATAGTTTGCAAGTGCATAGTAACCGTCTACACAATAAGTATATTGACTATGTCATATCATTACACTTCAACTGTTGACTCCCGTTGAATACGAAATTATAATAATGTTGACCTCCGCAGGCTCCCAGGTCATGTCGCCATGTCAAATTTCATTCGCACGTAAATATTTCGTAAATGAAGCTAGATCAATAAACTATTTTGCCACGTAAAACTAATATAATTACCCGCCAAAACTGTTCAAAACAAGAGGGGATTTACTTATTTAGAAGCAGCACAAACGGATTTTTTGAACTCCAGGAAAGCAAAAGCGGCGGGTGGCCGAGTGGTTTAGGCATCGGCTTCTCATGCGGGAGTTCCGAGGTTCGAATCCGGTCGGCGTGTACCAATGAGTTTTTTCTGACGAAAAAATTTACCTGCATACCTACACCCACTGCTTCACCGTTCGGAACCGGTGTAAAACTGTAGGTCCCTTCCCTTGCCCCTTACTAGGTGGTAGGCTCAAATTGTAGCCGACTGGGTTGGTACCACTGTACTGGATGTAAGATGGCCGCAAGCAACCTTGGTTGTGTTCTCCTCTAGTCCAGTATAGCCAGCAATCCAGGGAAGTCTCCGGTATGGCACCTACCTTCTCGAAGGTGATATTGGCTGGTTAGAGCATGTGCTTTGGCCCCTCCGATTCAGCCACCCATACCGGATTACATAAAAAAAAAAAACACCCGAACATTTTTTCAAACCTAAAATTTACATTTCGAATACCTACCACAAATTATTTATCATTGTGTAGGAGAACGCTGCCACTAAGATACCAAAAACATTAAAAAAAATTGGGAATTGAATCTAATTCACAAGGTGTTCACAAATAAATAAAGAAAAGTAACCTTCAGTCAAAAATGACAAGACGTCAGAATATATATTTTTCTGTTTGAGTGTTGAATTCTTTGCAGGTGTGTTTCATATCAATGGAAAGGTTTTTTAATCATATATCTTAAGTGCTCTCTCGTTTTAATAGTAAACATTCACTGAAATAGCTCTAGAGGAAAATTTGTTAATATAATGCCTGCTCCACGCAGAGCAGAGCAGTTGGGTGCCGGCGGATGTAAGAGTAGGTGCTCCGCGCGGAGAAGATGGGAGCCAGCAGGTTAAAGTCATATCATAACACTGAGAGGCAGTAACGTAAGTATGGAAGGTTTGATAACTAATCGATGATGTCGAGCAAATGGTTAATTCTAATATAAAAATAAATTACTTTCAGCTGATTCTTTAGCTGGTTTAACTAGGACACTAAAATAAAAAAATATTTCATATTATTAATTTTAACTAAGTTTGCTATTGCAACGAGGTTGTTCTATATTGTATCTTTGTTTGGGTTTAAGAGAGTAAATATAATTGGAACAACAGTAGAAGATGTAGTTGATCATGCGCCTCGAAGCGCTGAACGACGCGACAGGTAGTCGGTGGGATGTTATGTTAGTTGGTGATAGGTATAGTTCTATTGACGAATGCCTTCATGTCTTTGAGCTCGTCGTCAGAGGAGCTGTGCATGAGGCCGCGGTAGGTGCTAAACTCCACATTCTTCATGAACGTCTTGAGGAAGGAGGCCGTCATCTGCCCCCACTTGTACGGCACCACCGGGTCGCAATCCCCATGAGCTTGGAACACCTGCACAAACCACCCTATTCAAATTCCCATCAAACTAAAATAAAATGTCACATTTACTTTTTCACAATTTTACACAAGATATAAAGTAGGGGGAGAGGGGGCAGTTTTGAACATTGAATTTTAAATCACTCAGTGAAACTATTTTAGCGAAAAAATTATTTTCAAAATGGCAACACTAGCATAACAGACTAGTTTCTGAAGACAAGATTACAATTAATTACTTACTAAACGAACAAAAATACTATAAAAGCCTGTACAAATATATAATAAATACAGTAGAAAATATATAAAGAAAAGAGAAAAATTTCAAGAAATGGCTGAAGGAACTGGCATCCAAGCCAAAAATTAATAAAAAAAAAAGACTAGTTAACCGTCTTCATACAAGCGCGCCGATTTCGCACTCACACAAGAGCGCACCAGCGCACGCTGTCCGTACACAACCACTACTTACATTCTCACTTCCCTCGCTTGTAGTCAGTGATGGCCGCCCCGCACTCGATATTTTTGTTTTTTTTTCATGGAAACTGATACGACTGACTACTTCTCTCGCTCTCTCTCTCTCTTTTTCTCTCTCTCTCTCATTCTCTCTTTCTATCTCTCTCTCTCTCTCTGAAATTGCATTTCCACCATAATGGGCTGTCAATTGTGTTAGTGTTGTGAGTTGCGACAGCCCTGGTGGCTCGGCGCTGCGTAGGTAGTTATCATTGATTTTATAGGGGGAGTCAGATGTACCGTCAGCGATGTTTTAAAGGTAACATGAAATTAGTCTTCAATTATGTCCTAAGATGGCGCCAGGAGTATCGAATTTGAATTAAATTATTTATTATATTTTTAAATCTGCTAATTATAGAACGATGCTAAGTGGGAACAGCATAGTTAAATTTAAAGATTATTTTATATTAAGTAAAAATTTCAAAATAGTGTATTTTAAGGTTTTCATAATTTTTCCAATAAATATTTTCATGTTTTGTCAGTCCGTGAGCTTGGCGGATAAAATGTATAATTTCGCCGCTTCTGCATCATAGATGTCAGACCAAAGTTAGGTTGTCCTATTTGTCTATAGATGGCATGCCTATTTCTTATTATATTTTTAGTTGCCAAATACCCACCAACCAAACCTGCGTGCAATTCAAATACGCGCGTGCGGTTAGGATAAAGTGGAGATACCTTCTTTAAAATTATATTTTTTTACCTCACCACCTTTGAAAACGGAAACAAACACGATGGATTAAATATAATAATAATAATAAAAATCGTTAGCCATTTATAAGAAAATCGACCTCATCGAAATAATTTGTATGACAGCTACCCTTATTTTTTTAAATAAAAAAAAACTAAAAAAGGTACCCCTAGATAATCGTTTCAAACTACTAAATATGAATTTTCAACGAAATCGGTTGAGCGGTTGAGGCGCAACGTCGCTGGACACATTGCCATAGACAAATTTGTATGACGGCTACCCTTATTTTTTCGAATTTTGAAAAAGTAAAAAAATTTACCCCTAGATTATCATTTCAAACTACTAAATACGAATTTTGAACGAAATCGGTTGAGCAGTTTAGGCACAAGGTCGCTGGACACACACACACACACACACACACACACACACATACACACACACACATACACACACACACATACATGTTTCTCAAAACCACTTTTTTGGGATCGTTGACAGATATATAGCCCAAATCTGTACTGTGTGGGGCCGGTACTTTAAAAGAATGGCCCCACTGAATCTCTCCCCGTGTATGTCGTAAAAGGCGACTAAGGGATATGACCCCCTTCTTATATTACTAGGTGGTAGGGTTTAACCCGCCCGGGTTGGTACCACCGCACTGAATGAAAGGTCGGTCCAAACGGCTATGTAAATAGTTCGTGTTTTCCGTCCAGTTCAGTGTAGCCGGCACGACCGAAGGGAAGCACTGACGTGGCACCAAGTTCGCCCGGTGTTATGGGCATCACGGATGTTGTAGGTGATGTAGCCAACCGTGCCAGTTTCAATAAAAAAAAAAAAAAATCAGTCGCATTCTCAACTTCGACATTTTGGAGGATCACAATACTTCCTTTCTCCTTACAGTCGCTCGAAAGTAAAAAGCCACCTCCATAGTTTTTAGCCGTTGCGGCAATTTATCGATCGACGCGCGACGTTCGCTTGTTTTGGAACACGCAAATGTTTGCGTGGAGCGTGCAGGCAAGCGATACGGGTTACTTCGCGTGGAAAAAGGATGACACAATATCGATGCGATCTCTTGAGACGGTCGGTTCTATATTCACGCGATACGCACACTACCATAATCGCGGTGTCTCGTTTTAGTAATAGTTGAAGTATGAACAAAATGTCTTTGAGTATGAAGTACGGAGTCCAGGCACCGAATTAAAAAAAGTTGAGTCCAGGTTGAGTCCAGGGCTATTTTTTCCATCTACGATGCTGCTGGTGGTGTTATACCAAAGAGATTAAAAGAGGGTGTCTCGTTTTAGTAATAGTTGAAGTATGAACAAAATGTCTTTGAGTATGAAGTACGGAGTCCAGGCACCGAATTAAAAAAAGTTGAGTCCAGGTTGAGTCCAGGGCTATTTTTTCCATCTACGATGCTGCTGGTGGTGTTATATCAAAGAGATTAAAAGAGGGTGGGTTTAAAGTATTTGTGATAAACTTTACAGAATATATAAGTCAATGATATTTTATCAATAAAATTGTAGATTTTACCGACGACGACACGACGACGAATAAAATAAAAAAATAGTAAATCTGATTTAAATGCAAAATTGATAATAAACCATCGCTTCTCTTATATTCTCTATCTTTTTCGGGAGGAAGGAAGGGATTCCTTCCTCGCCCATCTCTCACTCACCTCTCTCCCTGTCTTCTCTCCTCGATCCCGCCTTCCTCCCCTCCTTTCCCTCACCCTTCACGGACCCCCTCTTTGCCACCTTCCCTTTCGCCCATTCCCTCCCTCTCTCCCTACTTCCCTTCCTCCCCTCATGCCGCCCCTCCTTTCCATCACCCTCGCATTCCATTCCTCCCCTACTACCCCTCATCCTGTCCGCAACCCCCTCTTACCCCGCCCCTTCCCCCTTCCAACCTCTCACTCCCTCGATATCCATTCCTCCTCGTTCCCTCTACTACCTCCCTCCCCCACACCTACCCTCATTCACTAACCCTTCCTCCCTCCATACCTCTCCTCCTCTTCTTCTTTTTTTTATGGAAACTGACATGGTTGGATACATCACCTACAACATCCGTGATGTCGGACATGTCGTGCCGGCTATAAAAAAATTACTATTTAGATCAAATCTCTTTGATTTACATAGCCGTTTCGACATACGTTTTATTCAGTGCGGTGGTACCAACCCTAGTAAGGTAAGAAGGGAAGGGTGCTACAGTTTTACGTGGAATCCGAACCACGGTCAGCCTCCAATGGTCGAGCGGTCACCCATCCAAGTGTTGACCGCGCCCAGGGTTGCCTGCACCACTGAGCTACCGAGGCTGACAAACGTACCTCCCACCCACTCCCCCTTCTTTTCTCTCCCCCTTCCTCTTCCTGACCATTATTCATGATTTCTTACCAAAAGCAGTAACTATTGAGTAATCTGTGCCAAAAGCCTAGATAATAAATTTTCATATCCTTACCTAGAGAAATCATGGATTCCCCATACAAAAACTTTCACCCCTATTTCACCCCTTATTTTTAGGTTTCCGTATCCCTGTACGGAAGCCTATTACTAAGCCTCCGCAGTCTGTCTGTCCGTCCGTCCGTTTGTCTATCCGAGGGCTGTATCTCTTGAACCGTAATAGGAAGCCCGTTGAAATTTTCACAGAATATGTGTTACTATAGCGGATATAACAACAAATAAGCGGAGCTAGGTACAACCAAAGAGTTTGTAAACTCTTTGGACCGGAGTAAAACCGCAAACAGGAAATTACAATCTTACACGTTCAACCCCACATGAAAAATCCAGTATTTCCGTTTGGGCCACGGGGCTCACCGCTCACCGGTGAGCCTTTCCTTCCTGAACTATTCAGGTCATGGGGGTCACCGGTGAGCCGCGTGAGAGGTCCTACGTAAACGCTTCCTACAAGCCACAGAGCGCAGCTACAAAGCCAATATGGAAGTGAGCCGCATGGCCTTGTAGTCGAAGCGGACGGCGTGGTTTTCAAATCCAATAGAAACTTGTAGTTTTTTATTAAGTTAATTTTAACGATGCTAGGGCTGCTCTTAACGATAAGGTAGAAAATAATATTTTTATTAATAGAATTAATAAAACCAGAAAATAATAAGAAAATATTCGTCAAAATAAAAATGAACATAATATTTTCTTCATTACCAAATAAGAAGACATTATTTATTACGAAAATAATTTATGAAATTGAACAAAAGAAAATATTTATGAAATTGAACAATCACAACATTATGACACTTCAGTATTTAAAATAATCAATCATCTTAACCCTTTGGCTCTTAACCATAAACAATAAAGAATTATCCGTGAGTCTTGTTAAAACAAGGCAAACAAAGGAATGGTTTAGTTGGGCTGCTTTGGCAATAAGTGGATACTTTTTTCGACTTGGTTTTAGCCTGTTTGCTACCCATTATTGGTACGTTCTTTGCATAACATTGGTGACATGTACTTCTCACTTTTCTGGCCAATCCCTCTTTCCTTTCCAGAGTGTGTTTAATTCTCTTCCGTCTTTCTATACGCATTTCATCGTCGCTATCCTCACTCTCCGACAAAAGAATTCGAAAGCATCTTCTTTTCGTTGGTTGAACTACGTCTTCATAGAATCTATTCCGAAACTACGGTTCAGAAGATCTATCTCGATGTTTTCTAACTGCGTTAGCGCTTCTTGTGTTAACTCGAAATCTTCAAAATAATCCATTTTTGGCGAGAAAAGCGTAAAACATCCTCAATTGTCGACGCAGCCGGACCGGGATTGATCGCTGCGTCCGCGGCGCGCGCGCAACGGGTGGGCCGCGGCGTGACCCCGCGGCCCCAGCCAACAGAAAAATACAAATCCTTCATAGGAGGCCACACGATCCACCCATGAGCCTTTTGCTATATCTCGAAAATTAGACGGTAAAAGTCGCAAATTTTTATTTTCCTTACAAATTACCGCATTTTATAAACTTTGTGATGAAAATCTCAAGTTGATGAAAATTACGGATATAATGAGTTTGGCTTGGCCCGAACGGAAAAGTACGCTAGGCCCACCGGTGGGTCGTATGGCGTTCAACGTGTTAATTGTGGGCTGATTTTGAAAATTCTTTTTTTGTTTGGTAGGTATACTTCAGAGGTGCTCCCATTGAAATTTTATTGAAATTGATTGAGCGGTTTATGAAAAAGCAACAAAATACTGTTGGTGTGTGGTTACCTTCAGCAAAACTTTTGTGATGTGGACTTTTTCAGCAATTTGCAGTTTGACACATGGCGAATAATTCTGTACCACTTCAACCGATTTCGATTATTCGATTTCGATTATTGTTTTTTATGTAATATTGTTTTAAAAATATAAAACCGACTTAAAAAAAAATTAACTAGAACTAAAAAGTATTAAATAGGTACCTAATATTTTGAAATTTTCTCTGTCATTGTATTGAAATACATGAATCGATATTGTCATTCATATTCGGACCCTTGTTTCATGAATATTCTAAATTTGAAATCTTTTCCGACCGGCCAGATGCGCTTAATATATTATAATACGAGTACGAGTACCATCGAGCTGGTCTGATGACGGAGACGGAAGGTGGCCATAGGAACTCCTAAACTACACATGATAAACCCATCGTGTTTGGGCTCGTTGAATTTGTCTTCACGAGCAATTTACTTTAGACCTAGGAGATTCTCAATTCGACAGTATGTTTTCTTTTTTTGGATGTTTGTTACGCGATTACTCCGTCAATTATTGTGGGCCAAAGACATTAAACCCACCCTTTGTGGGCCGATTTTGAAAATTCTTTTTTTTTTTTTGAAAGGGGTAACCATGAGGTGGTTCCATTTTAATTTGGTCGAGATCAGATTGGAAAGCGAGGCGGAATCGCGAGGCCGAAGGTCGAGCGATTCCGCCGAGTACATTAATAGCAAAAAATTTCAAAAAAAAAACTGTGAAATAAAAAACTATTTAAAAAAATATATAAAAACCGCCTTCAAAAATGTATGAAATAAAAAAAATCGAACCCTAGAGTTGAAGGCGGTGCTAAAGCAAGCAAAAATGATACATGAAAGAAAACATGCGCGGATGATATCCTTTGTGATTTGTGTTTTGTGTAGCCTTCTTTAGCACCGCCTTCAACTCTAGGGTTCGATTTTTTTAATTTCATAAATTTTTTAAGGCAGTTTTCATATTTTTTTTTTACATACAATGCTGACATTATTAGAATGAAGAGTGACGAGTATTTGTTTAACTGTTCAACTAAATAAATACGTTCTATCCACAGAGCACGGAATACCGCGCGCGCGCGCGCGGGGGTATTCCGTGCTCTGTGGATCTATCTATTAAAAGCGCACAAACAGGAAATTACAATCATAATAATATTTTGTTCCGTATACCAAATTATTTTCAAAACATTATTTTATTTTATTTAATTTGATAAGAAGTGTTAGTTTAATTGTAAATTGTCATAATTTTATTATTCAAATATAATTAAAAATTTTGGAATTTACATAAATAATGTTCTTTATAAATATAAATGAAAGCGCCATCTTTTGTCTAGTAGCAGTAATTCTACAGCCTAGTGGCAATTAAAGGTACCTAGATACTGTTGTATTTCAACTAGATAGCGCCCTTAGTATAGAAGTATTAACAAACATTAACGCCACCTGTTTGTTTTACGACAACATCAAGAAAAATTATTAACGCCCTCTGTTGGTTTTACGATTTACAACGTTACCAAATTTTTTATATGGAGTGGTCTATCTGTCCCGACAGGGTTATAAAATCAATGGTAGTTATTTAAAAAATGGGTACCAGTTACCCTACCTACTCGTCTCCTTTTACTATGACACTAGGCACTAACTAAGTCTGTGCTTAAAGCCGGTTTGGAATGAAAAAATATCAGTTTTCTTCCTGTTTCCAAGTGTACGACAAAGATCTGTTGAATAATGTTTTCGTCATTTGCTGCAATATTATGTTCACTTTCATTAAAAATATATGAAACACTTCTATTTTGTGGTTTGTGCGAATCAGGGGAATTTTATTATTTCAAGTGTGCTTGTCCCAAGCCTTGGGATAATTTTTTGAACATTGTTGTTGGGGCAGGTTTAATCATGTTCAACGCTCACTAGATCTAGGTATAGACCACTGTCTCACAGACGATTCGGATAGTGAATGTGATTATGATACCTTGTTCAATGTAATTAATTTTATTTCGAAATTTTATTCGTTATTCTTTATTAATCATTCGTATGGTATCACACTATGCTAGTACACGGTGTATAGACCGCTTAGTAAGCGGCGCTTACAGTGTTAAGATACAGTTTGAGAGCTAGAATAACTATAAATTAAGCTTGATAATTCTAACCACATAAAATTAAAAGTAAAAGTATAAATAAAGTCAGGTGTATGGAGCCTTTGTCAGAAATTGTTGATACATATCGTATCAAGTCATTTCAATTAGAAATATTCATACCACATTGTAGTAGTTACAATGTAAAAATAATAAAAATAAATCAATACATTTGATAGGTACTTAATGTATCAATTAGTCAAATTATTATTTAGCATGCGTCAGCCAACAAGGTATTATGCTTGACTAGAGCTCTTACTCGGGCAACGGGCATTGCTCCGCCGAGTTGAGACACAATTTACGAATTGGGGCGCATCGAAACTAGTCGATCACGAGCGGCCAAACTCGTCGCACGCGCCACCGCCTGCGCGCATCGCGCATGCCCGGTTGTATTTCAATGCACATGTTGTGACATGTTGGTTTGGCCTTCACTGGCCGCTAGCCCTTCTCCCGCTCGCTTCCCGCCCCACGCGAGCCCCTCTCACCGCCCACTAGCCCCACTCCCCGTCGCTTCCCGAACCGCGCGAGCTCCCCTCTACCGCTCGGCTCTGCGCTCCGCCTCCCCGCTACCTTACCTCATACCTCAGCTGATGGGTCGTCGTTTCTCTGTATCTTTCTTAGTAGCGATAGCTCTAGTAAAACATAATACCTCGTTGGCGTCAGGACTATAAATTAAGGTACAGGTTGTACTATGTCAAAAATCAATATTCGTTGTGTAGTCAGAATCTATAGCAATATATAGAATTTGTAGCATTTTAAGTTTATACCAGTGATAATACGAGGTAGTACAAATCTCAAAGACGAAAAAGTAATATAAGTAATGAAAAATATTAATCTGTCACAAATGTAACAGATCATGACAGATATCATAGTTCCTTTTAAAAATATACCTACGCCTAACATATAAAATATACCATAACTTTGAACTGAACATTAAGAAACCGTCGATATTTTATCAAAAGGCGAGAATAGCCAAACGATGTATACTCAAAGACTCCAGTGATAGCGCTATTCAAGCCTTACCCAACACATCGCTATCAGATGAACTGGAATCGAGACTCGACGTCTACGAATCATTCCAAGTTGGTACACGCACCAACAGATCTGGACTGGGCATAGAAACAGCAAAGTCTGATAAAGAAATACTGAAAGGTTTTGCTCAGGAGGACATGGAACAAGGTTTCAAACTTCACGCCTTAAACCTAGAAATGCAGAATGATTGGCTAACAGTGGGCGACTTTTGCATCCCTCCTGCATTGAAGTGGAAAACCATAATATACAACTGGTCCCCTGAGCTGCTTAAGTTCTACCTAAATGCATTCCAGCTTACTCTCCCTGACCCGAGTAACCTAGTTAGATGGGGGAAATCTACAAATAGACTATGCCCATCATGTAAGCCTACGGACTGTAGGCACGGCCAAAGATTTGTTATGTATTCCAACCGTCATGATAAAGTCCTCCAAATCATCAGAGAGGCCATCAACCTGTCAATTGCACGGACCAGGAAAGGGCAAACCAGTAGCGGCTTCCAGAAGGTCACTTTGTGAAACCTGGAGCCAAAAAGCTGCACAAAGATAGGACTAAACCCTCTTCAATTTTGGGAGCAGCAAAGGATTGGGAATTGTTGATGGACACACATGAGAAGCATTACCTTCGGAAATCTGTACCACAGCATTAAGACCGGATATACTCATATTCTCAAAAGCGACAAAGCATGTATTACTTGTTGAACTTACAGTTCCATGGGAAAGTAACTTACCTAAGGACCACAACATCAACCTTAACAAGTACTGCAACTTAGTAGACCGGATGTGAGAAACATATTCAAGACTGACCTCTTCGCTGTGGAAGTCGGAGCAAGAGGACTACCAGCGAAGTCGCTCTACAGTCTCTTCAAGAATCTAGGGCTGCCAAGATCGACGCTAATCTCATATATGGAGAGAGCTTCGAAAACGTCACTGGAAGCATCCTACAGAATATGGATAGGTAGAGAGAGGGAGGTCGAGAGCGGGACTGGTGGTTCCCCGCGTCCTAGTCAACGCAGACTAGCTTACGAGGGCTTGATGCGAGCCGAAACGTGAAGTATGCGCAGGAAATTTACAGTGGCCACTCCCTAGTCCCGACCTCGATTAACACCCTCCTCTACTGCCGATGGGCCCGGATATGTTCGGTGAAGCCATCGCAAGCTTAGTTCCACACCTTCTTACCAATTGGATCAGGCCAGTCTCCACAAACACCACCCGTTCACGAGCATCACGCCAGGGCCAGCCATCGCCTCCCTCAACCATATTTTAGGAAGAGAGGCGACCCGGACCAATCGTCACCGTAAGCAAAGACCTTAAAGCGATGCATTACTCCAGTGGCAACATGAAACTTCTACGATAGATATGTTTGCATTTCGTTTTACATAATACGTGGGGCACACTAAAAGTTTCCGGAATTAATAAGAATAAAATACTATTAAAGGTCAAAAACGAATTTATTGTTTCTCAAAATATTCTCCCTTTGCGTAAATGCACTTTTTCATACGATTAAACCAATTTTGAAAACTTTTGTGCCACTCCTCCGTGGTGACCTCAGAAACGTGTTTTTCATATTCTTCGACAGCCTCTTCTGGTGATGAAAATCGTTGACCGCGTAATTGGTTCTTAATTTTTGGGAACAGAAAAAAGTCACAAGATGCCGTCACCTGTTACTATGTCCCACACTAAATTTGAAGCGCCTTTGTTGAATCTGGTAAGCATGGCATTGCACCAAGTGACGCGGTGCGTTTTTTGAGCCTCGGTCAAATTGTGTGGGATCCACCGCGAGCACAGCTTTCTCACACCCAAATGTTTGAGTAGGATTGATTGTATTTGACTCATGCCTATGTCTAAGGATGCCCGAATCTCATGGTAGGTCACATGCCTGTCTGTTTCGAGCATACGGCGCACAGCATCGATGTTTTTGTTGTTCACAGCGGTGAACGGGCGACCATCGCGAGATTCGTCACTGAGATTGACACGACCGCGCTTGAATTCTGCAAACCAGCAATAAATAGTCGTCTTGCATGGTGCTTCATCGCCAAAAGCAGATTGAAGCCGAGCGAGGCTCTGATGAGCTGTCAAATTACACTTAAAATCGTAGAAATCATACTACGAAAATTTTCCCGGGGTAAATTTATGTTAATGTAGACACGCAATTTTTAAAATGGCGCCACAATGGAAAAACAATTGACAGTCAGATGAAACAAACTGCATTCTACAGCCAAAGAGTTCCATTTTCAAATGTTGTAATTACTTTTTAAATATTGTTTATGTAAGTGGCCAATTCCGGAAACTTTTAGTGTGCCCTATGTACCACTGCTTCTGTCACAAACTGCTACAGTGCCCTGATCACAAAGCAATATAAAGTTCTATAAACCTGTATACACATAAAATATACAGATGCTGTTTATCCTGTTATTAGATACTTATACCACATAACATTTTCTATTTCTAATGGTATTTATTATAAAATCGAATGCTATTATAAACAAAACTCTTGGAGAATTTACACAACCTCTGTTTCACAATTTGTATATCATTTTTAGATTTCCGTATCCCGTACGGAAGCCTATTACTAAGCCTACGCCGTCTGTCTATCCGTCCGTCTGTCCGAGGGCTGTATCTCTTGCACCGTAACCCGTTGAAATTTTCACAGAATATGTCTTATTATGGCGGATGTAACAAACAATAATAAAAAATAAAAAAAGTAAAAAATTAAGGGTGGTTCCTAAACATGTTTTTTTTTTCAATGTTTTTTTTGTGGTGCGGAAACCTCGGTGCGCGAGTCCGACTCGCACGGTTTTTTTGTCTAGTTTCATGGTGATGTCATATCAGACTGTAGAGTACCTGAGTATGATTTCATTTGATTTAAAAATGTGTTTTGTTTAGTTTGTGCTACTCAATGATATTATATGTTAAAAAGGAGGTAGATAGATTCTACGAGCTCCCAAAGCGGCAAATTAATACCAAGACAATTGTGCAAGAAGTCAGTCTCGCACCAACGACGTGTTCGGACCGGTAACACATCGATGTCTGTTGCGCCCCAAAATCATCAAAAATGCCGTCGTGTGTTATGATGAGATTCTGCACAAATTACTCAAGAAATACTACCAAAAGTCAAGGAATCACATATCATTTGTATTACTATTTCCATCATATATTTATTATTTTTCACAAATTCACGTCTTTTTATATAAGGTCTTTCATTAGTAGGTAACAGTACGCTAAGGGGAGGATGTGTATCAGATACTGATCATCACGTTCCCCATACCTATTATTTTTTTTCCTATTATTTTATTTATTTTTTTACCCATCCTACTAAAATAATAGTTCATTGAACAATTATTTCATAGCATGGGTAGATATTTGATATCTCAAAAAAAAAAATTTGATATGGGGAACATGATCAATATCTTATACACATACTTCCCTTAGCGGACTTACCTACTAATGAAAGACCTTATATATCTTGTCTGATTTAATTATTCTTTGTTTTTCCAACCGCCACATAACTTCTCCCTTTCTCTCCCGCGCTGCGCCCGCATGCGCGATCTCATTCCCACTACGCGGACTATGCTATGTGGGCCGACGCCGTAGAGAAAAAAATAATATACGGGGGGATAATATTAGGTCCTTACCTATGAAATTGGCGTTTCTACAAACTGACCACTTTGAACGTGACTAACTTTTGTTTGCGTACGAATTCCAAATTCAAATATTTTTTGTTATAAAGGCAAATTATTCTTTTTTCAAAATCAGTTGTTCGTTTGTTTTCCCGCCGTTCGGTTTTTTTTTATATCGCTGGTTCTGTGACCATGGAAAAATCGAAATTGCGCGTTATTTTCGAATATGAATTCCGTCGCGGCACCAACGCAGCACAGACGGCACGCACTATCATCGACGTGTATGGATCAGGTACCGCAAGTGAACGCACTGTGCGTTTTTGGTTTGGTCGCTTCCGTTCTGGAAATTTTCATCTCAATGATGAGCCCCGTGGCCGACCGGAGACGAAAGTCGATAACGGTGAATTGTAAGCCATAGTTGAAGCAGATTCATCACAAACCACGTCGGAATTAGCAGCAGGCTTCAATGTAAGTGATAAAACGATACTGATTCATTTACGTCAAATTGGAAAGATAAAAAAGCTCGGAAAGTGGGTACCGTATGAACTCACTGAACAACAACAACAAAATCGCGTCGAAGCTTGTCTTAACTTGTTGAATGGGCACAGAAATGAGGGGATTCTGAATCGGATTGTCACTTGTGATGAAAAGTGGATCCTGTAAGACAAGCGAAAGGGTCCGTCGCACTGGTTGGACACAGGGGAGGCAGCCAAACAATGTCCCAAACGCAAATTTAGTCAAAAGAAGTTGCTTGTCAGTGTATGGTGTACGTGTGCCGGCATTATTCATTACAGCTTCTTGATACCTGGCGCAATAATTACTGCAGATGTGTACTGTGAAGAATTGAAAATAATTATGGATAAGCTCGATGTCAAACAACCGAGACTTGCCAATTGCTCTAGTCCACTCCTTCTTCACGACAAAGCTCGCCCACACACCGCACAATGGACCTTCTCAAAACTACGGGAGTTACGACTGCAAACTCTCCGTCACCCACCATATTCACCAGACCTTGCTCCAACTGGTTTCCATTTTTTTCGAAATTTGGATAACTTTTTACCGGGGAAAAATTTTAAATCCCATGAGGCAGTGAAAAACGCCTTTAAAGAGTTTATCGATTCCCATCCCCAGGATTTCTATAGCAGAGGGATCAATGAACTTTCAGTAAAATTGCAAAAGTGCATTGATAATAATGGCCAATACTTCGATTAAAAAAAAAAATTTTTTTCATAAAAAATTTTTTTTTTATTTTTTCCATATAAAACGCCAATTTCATAGGTAAGGACCTAATAATATACGCTCAAAAGTTCGAAAATCCTGTCGACGTTCAACGTGTTAAGTGAATATATGGGCGACGCAGAGCAACATATACTTGTCTCTTTTTTTCTCTCAACCTGAGACATGCCGCCCGTCTTCCTCTCGCAATATTGTGACGTTAAAATGTGGCTTTGTAATTATTATATAATAATACTACTACAGCACTAATAAATATAATAATAATTATTATATTTATTAGTGCTGCGGTAATTAATTTCAACCGTAGAAATTAAATTGCAACTGTAGAAGTTCATACAGTTAATTCGTCCGGCGGCAGTCGGACAATGATGAATGTCACTCCGGCTAAATAATTTACGAACGCAAAGGCTGAAAAACAATTGAATAAATCGGAATCGCCGCGACGTTTCAAGGTCTTGCCGTGTGTGAGCACCGAATGTCGTATAGACAACGTATCTATCTTAAAATATCATTGGTGCTACTTGTTAGCTTGATAATTTGTAATAATTTTTTTTTTGGTCACTGAATTTAAAATGAATCATTGTTCCTTTGTCTCGCTAAAACTCGAGAATGGCCCAACCGATTTGAATAATTCTTCTTTTGGTTTGTTCAGGGAAGGTTTAAAAGGTTAAAAAAAGGAAAACTTAAGAGGAACAACTGAAAAATTGGCACATCTGTCGCAGACCCGACAACCGATGGGGTAGACGAGTGCTCGAATGGAGGCCACGTACAAGCAAACGTAGCGTGGGACGCCCCCCGGCAACGTGGACAGATGACCTAAAAAAGGTAGCCGGGAGTGGATGGATGAGAAGAGAGGAAGACCGCGTGTGGTGGCGTGCCTTGGGAGAGGCCTATGTCCAGCAGTGGACCGATACAGGCTGATGATGATGAATTTTTGTATGAGAATCTTAGTTAGACCAATGCAGACCGTCGTTCGTAGCTGTCAACAACCATCGCAGTCGAACTAGTGCAGTGCAGAAAAAAAAATTAGTGCAGGGCTGACCATGCGATTCCTCATGCATGTGGGACAAATGGTTTTACATTGATAGGGTGACCATACGATTACTTACCTAATGTGGGACAAAAAAATTAGTAGAGGAGTGACCATGCGATTCCCAAATAGTTTTATTTTAAATCTAAATTATGAGTTTGTGGCACAGTGGCTGTGGAAACCCTTGGTCCCCTGTGCGAGGAGGCAAAGGGGTTTCTCAAAGAAATAGGGCGCCGTCGGCGCGGAGACTTCGGGGGATACCCGTGCTGGATACTTCCTGATGCAGCGCATCAGCATGGCTGTACAGAAAGGCAATGCCGCGAGCGTTATGGGCACTTTCCCGTCATCGGGTCATTTAGGTGAAAGTTTTACGGGGAATTTTTTTTTTATGGAAACTGACACGGTTGGCTACATCACCTACAACGTCCGTGATGTCAGCCCATAACACCGGGTGAACTAGGTGCCATGTCAGTGCTTCCCCCTTTGATCGTGCCGGCTACACTGAACTGGTCGGAAAACACAAACTATTTACATAGCCGTTTGGACCGACGTTTCATTCACTGCGGTGGTACCAACCCGGGCGGGTTAAACCCTACCACCTACTAATATAAGAAGGGAGTCATATCCCTTAGTCGCCTTTTACGACATACACGGGGAGAAATGCAGTGGGGCTATTCTTTTAAAGTAACGGCCCCACACGCTACGTGTTTTTTATGTTACGGAATGCGTGATTTTTATGTTAATTATTTTAAGATATTATGTTATGTTATGTTATATTGTCTTATCAACATATTGTCTTAAAACAATTAAGTAGGTATGCTTATATTGTAATTAATTAGTTATGTCACAGAGCAAATGTATTTCCATTATTATTTGTTTTTTAATAGGCTGACCATACGATTCCTTACCTCATGTAGGACCAAAAAAAATTATTAGAGGGGTGACCATGCGATTCCTGATGTGGGACAAATGGTTTTATTTTAATAGGGTGACCATACGATTCCTTACCCCATGAAGGACAAAAAAAAATATTAGAGGGGTGACCATGTGATTCGAGATGTGGAACAAATGGTTTTATTTTAATAGGGTGACCATAAGATTCCTTACCTAATGTGGGGGAAAAAATCAAGTTAGTAGAGAGGTGACCATGTGATTCCCAAATGGTTCTATTTGAATAGAGTGACCATACGATTCCTTACCTAATGTGGGACAAATAGTTTTATTTTAATAAGATGACCATACGAATTCTTACCTCATGTGGGACAGATGATTATTTTAATATAAAAATCAAATCAAATCAAAAAAAGTTTACTGCACATAAAATCGTACAGAAGGTAGCACTTAATGCCTATGGCATTTTCCGCCAGCCTACCCTTTTTTATTACATATAAAAACCAGGGTAGGTGCAACAAAACATAATAATAGCGGGAGAGAAAAGGAGGAGGTGAGAGGGGCGACGGAGAGGCGATGGGAGAGAGGGAGGGGATAGAGTGAGGGAAGAGAGAGCGAGAGAGATAGAGATACCTGTGTTTACCTGAACGCAGCTCACAATTCGGAATCGCTTTAAGTGACTTACTTCTTCGATACATTTCATACATTTGGCAAAACTTTTATTTGTAAAATGTATGTAATAATCGGAATAAGGTTATAGTGTAATAAAGGCGGAACGAAGTCCGCAGGGTCAGCTAGAAATCGAATATCAAAAACTGTTCGTTAAAAAAATTTGACCTATTTTACAATAAAAAAATACAGTGCTGAATGTTTTCAACTTTTCACCAGATATGGCTTTGATTTATTATAACTTTTAACATTTCTTTTTGACTTCAAATTTAAACTATAAATCGGCTATTCCTAGTCGCGTTGCTAACAAACGGACTGTTCTTTTGCTGGTCTAATGTAGGTACTAGGTAGGTATAGGAAAGTAATGAAACAAATTTCCACCCAACGCAGGCTGCAAGTTAATGTCCGGCGGACCGCATGGGCCGCTAGTTGGCCTGATGATGAATGACTTAGATGATAATCTGTAATAATCTGTAATATGTACAGCCTACTTTTTTATGAATAAATATCTTGTATCTTGTTCAAAATCAAGCTAAAGAAAACTATCCAATATAACAGAGCAGAAGCAGTACTTACCTAAAGCGGTAAATATAGGAATGACATGTACCTTTATTAAACTTATTACAAGCTATTCCTATTACTATTACCGTTAGTAAAGTAATTATACGTTCAATCAACTTGCACGAAAGTTAGCAAGTTGACCTGATGACGTTTTAAATTATTCAATGCGGAATAAGGATTAAAATAGATATGCATTGCCCCTTATTTGCAAATAAAGGAAACACAAGAATGACTTCATTTCCGTTAAATACATTTATTCCGTCGATTCCGTTTATGATTAATTCTGGCCCTCCTGTGAAAAATGGCTTAATTTGAAAATCATAACTCAGGAGAGCCAACAAAAGTCTCCGGTTTTTATTTTAAATGTTCTTGTGCGTACTATATAATATTAAATTAATTAAATTATTGCACTCGAAGATTTTCTTCTTTTCCACTATAAAATAGCATAAATGTTGTGTTTGTGTGATAAGCAGAGATAGGATAATCGGATACATATTTACCTAAACTTGAGAGGTTGGATAAGTATGGAAAGACATTTTTTTATTTTATCCTGGGATTGACGCATTTTAACTGTAACCGTATATTTTTGTGTTAAGTAACTTTTTAACATTATTATTATATTATTTATTATTTTCTTACATAGTATTTGATTCACGTATACATAAACAAATTATGTTGATGCTTTACTAAAACTGATATACATGATAATAAAAACTGCTAATTATGTATAGGTTCCTGGTAAAAGGTGGGCCAAAATGATTCTTGGAATTTCAATCCCAAAAAGTAACTACACAGATACAGATACAGATATTTATTTCGCCACAAAGAACACACAACAATAACAATATTACATTGAGACATATACTTAGTGACACAGTCGCATAAATATTCTCGCGAACGAAGTCGGCGGTGAACGCTAGTATGATAAAAGCGTATTAAGAACATTTATTTTGAATAGATCTACTAAGTATAGTAACGTTCCCGTGAATCCCGAGAATTATTTAATTAAATTAATCTTTCAAAGAAGCCACTTCCATATTTTTGAGCTTTAGACAAATATGTATCCGATTATCCTATCTCTAGTGATAAGCAGTTTTGTGGTGAAATACTTTCTGAAAGGTTGGCTCATGTATACAAAATTAAAAAGAAATAAAAACGAGCAAAGAAACCTGCAATGAGTGTTTTTTTTGTAATTATTACAAATAATTTAAAGTATCTCTTTGACATGTAAAATGTTTTGTGAGAAAACAAAAAATTTAAATTGAGTCCCTTTTCAAAACACATTATTGTTTCAAACACTAATAGTCCAGTCAAGATGTACACTCGTGCTTACAAAAGGTCGTGTCGTTCTGAATTTTTTATATGTTGTTAGGACAATCAATATTAAAAAACCCAAAAAACCATGAAATTTTCGGACTTTTTTCAGTTTTTGCTCAATTCTCAGTGAAGGAAGGGTCTGTCCGGTATAGTCACTATGCATACTTTTAAAGTAGACTAAATTTTCTACAATTTGAGACCAAGGCGAGCTCTATATAGCCATTGGTTCCCAAGATACCGTTCTTCGAAAATAGACAATTTTTTTTCAAAAAGTGTTTTTTTTTCGAAATGGTCACTTTTGTGTGAAATATTTTCTAAAATATGTCTACCACGTCAAATTTTATGTAATTGAAGTTGTAGTAAATTTAATTAGCTTTCATTTGAAACTAAATTCGTACCTGTCGGCCCGGCGGTTCTCTCAAAAAAGGCAAATAACCAAAAACAGTCATAAGTGGGTTTTGGGGGTAAATGCAAATGAACTGTTCTCACTTCTTTTTATGGTTTTATTTATCAAACAGTTACAATAATTTTATATGTTTTTTGTTACAGAAACAATTTGGAACAGTTGCAGACAAATGAAGGACCCCGTGGCAATAACATTCTTTTTGGATCGTGAAGATCTGCTAATCTTGCAAGGAAGGCAATTTTAGGACGCCCGGCCCTTCCAGGGCAGCTCTCAATGTGTTGCGAAATGTCTATCAATCCGGGCTTGTGTTTCGTGTGTCGTGAGAACCTCGACACAGGTTCTGTTGTGGTCACCAATAACATATATTCAGAACGACACGACCTTTTGCAAGCACGACCCCATTTTCATGTTTAAATTGACTGGACTATAATGCTTTATGTGCAGTGGCAGCTGGTGACTTCAGTGACCGGTAGTGCGCTAAGTACCTACCTACTTTAAATACCAAATTTCCCAACATAATCCCAATGTTATTTTAAGATCGCGACTTCCGCATTTTTTAATGTCTGCTTTTTATTATGTACTTGCCTAGTAGTATGAATATTCTCAAGACAATCAATGAGTTGCAAAGAAAAAGAAAAAAATCTAAACAAGTTTTTTAACTCATTTTTAGTACATTTATGAACACACCCATAGACCACAACGCTACTGCAGCTTTCAAAAGAAAACAGTAGTAATGTCCCAAAAAATACTTAAAAAAATATATAAAAATAAAAGCATTTGAAAAGTAGGAATTGAACCCGGGATCACCTGATTGTAAAGCCTTAACTTTAACCAACCCTTAGGCAAATATCGGCACCACTTAATTCACAGTAGCACGTGACAGAAAGCACAAAACCTAAGCATATCCCATTTTAAATATTCGCGCGCTAACGGATCAAACACCAGCGCCTGTGCCAGCGCGCTGGCTGCCATGTGACATCACATGACAGCGCGCTGACTCTAGGTAGAGGGACTCGTGCAAAATGAATCGCTCGCGACGTGTCGCACGCGTGGCTATTCACGATATAGAGTCCTTATTTGGTGCTCGTGCGCCGCACGCAGAACGCCATTTCGGCCCATACTGTTTCTATGAAGTATCTTTTATCTCACGCGCCAGCCGTGTTTTGCCGATCCCCATACATTCAGTATGGGAGACCCGCGTGCGTTTTCGATTCCGCACGGGCGCGCTAGCGATGGCACAGGTTTACTCGCAATAACGTACCTTGTGATCTATAAAATAAGGTCGAATTCACATTTGTATTTATTTGGAGTACGATCTTTATGGTTTTAACGTAGGTATGTTGTAAGGTAAGATAATATTAGTTATTTTGAGTGAAGGGAAGACTTCTTGTATCCTTGCATTCAATTTAACATATGCCAAAAAAACATTTCATTTGGTAAAAAATTAATAATTTTCAACAACCAAGAACTGAAACAGGCATTATATGTAAGTAGAGGAAAATGACTCACCGGTAGATCTAACGGTGCTTTGACATCGTCTGGGAAGTGGCTATGACGTGGCAACCAACAGGATAGGGACATGACGCCCGCCAGAGGCTCGGGGTACGTGAGCGCGCAGTGCAGAGCGAGAGCGCCCCCCTGAGAGAACCCGCCCACTAGTATGCGCTTCGCTGGAATACCCGACTGAAACAAACACATCTTTTTTTTTTATGGGAACTGACACGGCTGGCTACATCACCTACAACATCCGTGATGTCAGCCGATAACACCGGGTGAACTAGGTACCATATGAGTGCTTCCTTTAATTTCATGTCAGCTACACTGAACTGGACGGAAAAGACGGACTATTTACAAAGCCGTTTCGACCGACGTTTCATTCAGTGCGGTGTTACAAACCCGGGCGGGATGAACCTAGGTTGCCATCTCCATGTTGGTAAAACTAGGCACGTAGATTTTTAACTGCAACATGGTTCTACACGCACAGCTATTTCAAGATGGGTCAACGAGACAACTAATTTTCGACCTTATGCCTAGCTCATTAGAGATGAAGACGTGAAGAAGACCACATCCACATTCATACCCTTAATTTACATGCTCCGACAGAGAAAGATAGAGCATTCAATCCAGTGGCGGCTTTGACCAATAAAATATCTTAGTGCGGCAACTAAAAATCCACTTACATAATATTTCTTGCTATTACTTTATGAATGTTGTATTTAAGTTTTTATTCAGATTTTTTTCCGATATTAACATTTATTTCAACTTCAAAAAATAAAGTTTTCGTGTGGTTTATAAAAAAGACCTAAACCTATTTTTTTTGGCCCTAACAATACCAAAAAAAAAGTACTATCGAAAATCAAGTTTTTATGTGGCTATAAAAAGAACCCAAACATATTTTTAATATGTTAATAATGCATAATAGGTAATAAAACACAAAAGAAAAAGAATTCGCGAAAGTGAGATTCGAACCACGTCACTGGATTGAAAAGCAAAGCATATACCATTGAGCCATGAAACTTTACATTTGGTAATGTGAATTTCGCCATCAGTTTAATCACAACCAATAAGACGGCACAGTATGCCGCCGCCGTTCGCCAATGAAATCAAAGCGAGTAAGCGCGCGAAATGTTCCTATACTTTCCGTTACGAGTCCGTTAACGAGTGTTGCCTACGCTAACCGAGCGAGACCTCACTGATGAAATGAATTCAAATAAATAACGTTAGTCTCTACTAGAAAATACTTCTAGTCCAGTCAGTCACACAATTAGTAGGGGTTTTCGATAAAGAACTAGTACTAGTACTTCTATTCAATAGAACAATTTTCCTCTACAGTATTTGGTCACACTTTATGTGTTCTATTTAAATTCAATCAGTGGTCTATCTATTCCTACCATTGGTAATGACTATTTCCGTATTTATTTTTGTTTTATATTACCCTTACTAATATAAATATTACTTTTACTAGTAAGTTTCGGGCATAATTTTGTCACCTTGCGGCCTTGTGTGTTCTAACAAAACGAATAAGTACGTACTTATTTAAAATACATAATATCTAGACCAAATATCCCGCGCCTGACCAAGAAAATTCACTATCATTAATGTTAAGAAAAACATCCCAACTCCGAAGGTAAAACAACCCGGTTTAGAAAACGTGAATCGCCTCATCTCGCTCTGCATTCTTGTGGTTGGATATAGGTTGTCTCGTTCGGCGGGATTTATCAGTGCCTCAGTTGCTCCCTACATTCAAAGACTTCAAGGTCAAACTGTTGTCTTTACACGGGGTGAAGCGATATCAACCGAAGTGGTCCGGCGCCGGAGGTGAGTCACCATATGCCATGCCGTACGTCTCGTCTGTGTGCGTGTGCGTGCTGTGTTGGTGATGTCGGCATTTGCGCCAACACACGCACGTGGACAAGTCATGTGTATTGTATGCACTAACACATCTTTGGCACAGAGCCGAAGTATTTCGTCGCGCGCGTCGCCTCTAAAGACCCCCCTCGCACCACCTCCGCGCGCCGAACCGCCGCCTCGCCTCCGCTCCGCCGCGCTAATGTTCTGATCAGCTCGGATCGGATATAGACTTCTTTAAAGTTTCATGATATTTTGAAATGTTTTTTTTTCTTTACCTTCAAGATAATTAAGTGAGGCGGTGCTTCACTTGCTTCACCTGGGGTAACCGCCACTGATTAAATAAGATTCAACATAAAGAATGAGCAATACTTTTCAGAGAAATAAGGTAGGGACAGTTCGCCTATTATTCTAAAAGAAATATGATGGTGCGTTATTATTAACATGCAATTTGTCACGTCGTCGTGTCGGTGAAAGATCAGTTGAATTGAGGCGTGTTTATTCAACATGCGTATGATTATTACGCAGGAACAACTGACCGGAAGAAAGAGTGTAAGAGTAAGTATACTATGCTAAACAGCGGACACGATGTGTGAACAAGTACACTCTCTTCAATGAGCGGACGGTGTGTGAAAGAAATACAATTTATTGTAATGGACGGGCCGCCCGCTGATTCTCTGAGGTCCACATTTTTGTAATGTTTTTGTAATTAACATATCTCTGTCTCATGACAGTGTATTGATATTTCGTATAGACTGACGAGTGTAAAAAAGATAGCTTACAAATTCTATATAGTTACCACTCGTCTCACACTATGGGAAAGCCACATCCGCACAATCAGTAAATTTGTACAGGTCCGCACTATCGGTATGGCGTAAACAAGGGTGCGTGCGTGTGTGTGTAAAGCTAAAAACACATGCGCACATACCTTAATCTCACTGTCAATGAGTTTGTGTACGAAGGAGGTGGCCCGCACGATGCCATCCTCGTCCTCGGGCGCGGTGGCGTCCAGCGTGCGCAGGTCAAACCATGACGGCATGCGGAAGCCGGCGTTGAGCGTGACCGGCATCGTGCTGGCCGTGGGGCAGATGACCTTCACGTGGGGCCCACGCAGTGCAGCGATTGTGCCCGCCCATCCGTGCCTACACTTTCAGATATAAGTGTTTAAAGAATGGATCTTATCTCAATATCTTAGTCTGTGAAATTTTATCTATGCCTGTAAATTATGTTTTTTTTTTTGTAAATTAATTAAATCTGCTGATGAAGCTCAAATGTCATACTTAAATCATTTGTTCCCAAATAGTGGTACGCATAACCCCAGGGTTGCAGCAGACGAATGCAAGCAGACAAACTGGCAAGGAGAGGGGCAGGTTGGGTGGTCGAAGGGTCAGAACCAATAGCACCTCTCCCTTTCAACCAACTAAGGTCATGGATCAGAACACAAGTAAAAGACCAGCTTCAGCAACAATGGTCACCAACAAAAGACTGTAGACAAGCCAGGGCGGCGGTGCCAGTCATCAACAGCAAGCTCAGTAAGGGTATAATACAACTGAACAAAGGTAAAATCAGATTGGTGGTGGGAACTTTAACTGGACACTACCCACTAAATAAGCACTTATTCATTATAGGTAAAACAGACAGCCCCCTGTGCAGGGGTGCATGGGGGCTGAAGAAACGCCATCGCACGTGCTGCTACAGTGCGAGGGGGTGGCAAATGAGTGGGCAAACATCCTCAAAAACCCGAGGACACTCCAAGAGGCCTGCAAGGACGTCGGCAGCCTGCAGGACTTCTGGAAGGAGCTGGGCTGGATGGAGTAGCAGCCGGGGTGATACGCACAACGGGTCCAAGAAGAGCGACCTACATGCGGAAAATGCCCACCAAGAAGAAGAAGAAGAAGAAGAAGAACCCCAGGGTTACGCAGGCACCAGAGAACGGGCACATGTGGGCGCACTTAAAGGCTATGTTTACTTCTAAAACAAGAGAAAGCAAATCTAAAGCAAAGAGAAAGGGGCACTCCGAAACTACGCATTTCCGGCAAACAATTCTTTCACTATATTCATCTTTTATCTAGGCCTACACAATAAGCATACCAGCAATATTCGATCTAACCCCCGCTAATCTAATACTCACCCTATAAAACCATGAGGGGGCGAGGGAAGTAACCATTCTGTCATTTTAAAAAAAATCTCGGAAAGTACGCGTCTCCGGCAAGAACTGCTTTCAGTAATATTCTTCTAATATCCTAAACTACAGGACAGTACCTACTAACAGCAATATTCGATCCAGGGCGAAAGCTAATAAGGCACACCCCGTCGTTGATCTTAGTAAGTTGACGAGAACTAACAATGATGATGGCCTGAGACTTAGCGGATTGCCTGCTGCAATCGTTCTTTGTCACAGCTACAGCCCTAAAAAATAACTTACAGACAGGGAAAATAAGGAATGAATTCATAAACTCGGTTATGTGCCCTTCATGTAACATAACAGCATCACGACAAGACAATAATTTACCCTCCTAATTTCTTTTTATTATTTCACTTCACTCACCCAGTATCGCCGAGTCCATGAAGGAAAATCAACTGAAACCAACCAATGAGTTAATTCAGCGAATTGTGTAATTTACGGCTAACCATCGCCTTTCTAGATTAGAAATACATACTGTGGCGGTTTGTTTGGCTGTGGCCGCTATGATCACCGGGTTAAGCTCCATTGCGTAGCCCGTGAGCGCTAATTGAGTAAATGTCAAATAAATCGATAAACACGAAAAATCTATCCAAAAGCACACAGCCTCTACCCTGCCTAGCCTACAGACGAGCCACAGACTCAAAGAATTACTCATGTGTCCGCTACAGCGAAACGTAGCTGAAAACCGTTGCCACGCCTCTAACGTATCGCATCGGTGTTGTCATAGCAAACATCGGCTATCGGCTACCAACCAACCAACCAACCAAAGTATAGGTAGGTAGCGAGCGAGCGAACGAACAGCGTATGCCAGGCAGGCTGACAGACAACTGATATCCAACAACTATTATGCCTTCCCTCTCTCTTTAAGTAAGTCCCCAAATGCAAGAAAGAGCACGTGCGATTCCTTTTAGTTTCACCAAATAAATCTTTTCATGGAAAAATTACCTTTACAGTAGAACCAATAAGGTCGTATTTGGGTTGGAAATCTACGAAGATCTTAGATATTTACGAAATATCTAACGGCGCGGGTGACAACTGACAACTAGAACAGTTGTCAGTTATTTAGATATCAGAACAACCAGTTGTGCCAATCCAGTCAGTTTCAGTTAGTTTTAGTGCCGGCCGATCGAGCCAGTAGCCACTAGCCAGCCACCACAGATTACCGATACACTCGGTGCGGTACGGACGGTGACGGACGGTGCGTGCGGTGCGTTACGGTTTCGGTGGCGGCCGGTGCGGCGCGCGGCGCCGCTGCCCGAGCGGTGCCGCTGCGCGGAGAGATATCCATAGTATCGGTGCGTACGTGCTGCGCTGTGATGTGACTGTGATTTGTGAATAGTGATGTATGCCACACGGTGCGTTCCGGCGTCGCGCCGCGCAGGCACGCCGGACACGCAGAACGTTGAGTTGAGTTACGTAGTTCAGGACAGAAACTTTGTTTATACTTTACTGTGTATTTAAGTGTGTATGTACAACTCTTCTTTCTTAGTGTGTAGGTTTTTCGTTAATAAACAATGACATAGTGCGTGAACATAGTGTTTAAAAAAAATTGATTAGTGTTAAAATAAATTATGTAAAGACAGAACTTTACTTTTAAAATGTTAAAAAGAAAGGCATCATAATGGCCAACAAAAATGTAATGCTATGTAATGTAATGTAAGCTATGTAAATAGTTCGTGTTTTCCGTCCAGTTTAGTGTAGCCGACATGAAATGAAGGGAAGCACTGACATGGCACCTAGTTCACCCTGTGTTATGGGCTGACATCACGGATGTTGTAGGTGATGTAGCCAACCGTGTCAGGTTCCATAAAAAAAAAGCAACTTTTTTTTTTTTTTTTTTTTTTTAACTAGGAATCAGAGTTTTTGATACCGATATTTGGCAACGGATATCAATATCGGTATTGAAGACAGATATCGGTTAGATCACGGTTGCCAAAAATTGTTGATAACCCACATGACTACAAAGAATATAATACTATAATGCGCGGGACGGATCTCGGCGTGTCGTCACTCGTCCGCAGCGGGCGGGTCGCCCGCTGCGGACGGGTGTATAGTGTATGCCACGCGAATACACTATACAAGTACGGTGCGTGTGCGAGGGAGAAAACCGACGAACCGCTGCGGCGGCGACACGCCGAGATCCGCCCCGCGCATTATACCACAGACTAGACGAGCCGAGCCAGCCCACAGATAACCATAATAACAGCTACTTTATGTACCGGCTGGATGGAGGGTCTGGCACAGGAGAGAACAAAGGAACGATGGCGCTGTAGATCAGCAGTGATTTTTTGGAAAAAAATAACCAGGGTTAATATAAAAAGCGACGCAACTTCTCTAAATTAACCCTAACCTAATGTTGAGGCGGTGCATGTCGTTTTTGTTACGTTTCGTTTCTGCCACTTCGCGTTAATCAGCTGATCTACAGCGCAATAGTACGGTCGCCCGTAGAACATTCATATTACCAAAAAGGTTACCGCTTGGCTTAGTGAAATTGTTATAAATTACGGCATTTTAAACACAAAAACCCAAGTCTTAAAGATCGCGAATGGGCGCGACCGTATTCGGTGACAAGTCGAAAATCGCCAAAAATGTCGGTAAATTACTTTTTGAGGTTACCGATTCTTTTCACTTTAGTTATGTTCTCCAGCTTATTTCAATTACCACACGTCATCGTAAGACCATGGCAAGTGGGCATACACTGGTTTAAGACCACATGAAGTCAGCCGATTTTGACGTTAAATTACTTTTTAAGGTTACCGCTTCAAATTTATACAGCAGCTAATAGACCCTCTGTACAAACCACATACCCATTTTAAGACCCTTTCTGTGGGCGCTTTAGATTTTAAGACCCATTTTGTCGGCGAAGAAAAATTTCAAAAAATTGTATTAAAGTACGTAAATACATACATAATGTACATACCACACGCTGTATTCCGACAATCAGGGTAAGCAGAGTAATCGGCGTTGTGCTGCAAGTACACCTATAAGTCCTGTCGCCCGTAGAAAATTCATATTACCAAAAGGTTACCGCTTGGCTATGTGAAATTGTTATAAATTACGCCATTTTAAACACAAAAGCCCAAATCTGAAAGATCGAAAATGGGCGCAACCATATTCGGTGACAAGTCGAAAATTTCCAAAAATTTCAGTAATTTACTTTTCGAGGTTACCGCTTCTTTTCACTGTAGTTATGTTCTCCAGCTTATTTCAATTACCACACGTCATCGTAAGACCATGGCAAGTGGGCATACACTGATTTAAGACCACATGAAGTCAGCCGATTTTGACGATAATTTACTTTTGAGGTTACGGCTTCAAATTTATACAGCAGCTAATAGACCCTCTGTACAAACCACATACCCATTTTAAGATCCTTTCTGTGGGCGCTTTAGATTTTAAGTCCCATTTTGTCGGCGAAGAAAAATTTCAAAAAATTGTATTAAAGTACGTAAATACATACATAATGTACATACCACACGCTGCATTCCGACAATCAGGGTAAGCAGAGTAATCGGCGTTGTGCTGCAAGTACACCTAGTCCTGTCGCCCGTAGAACATTCATATTACCAAAAAGGTTACCGCTTGGCTATGTGAAATTGTTATAAATTACGCCATTTTAAATACTAAAACCCAAATCTGAAAGATCGCAAATGGGCGCAACCATATTCGGTGACAAGTCAAAAATCTCCAAAAATGTCAGTAATTTACTTTTCGAGGTTACCGCTTCTTCTCACTGTAGTTATGTTCTCCAGCTTATTTCAATTACCACACGTCATCGTAAGACCATGGCAACTGGGCATACACTGATTTAAGACCACATGAAGTCACCCGATTTTTAAGATAATTTACTTTTTGAGGTTACCGCTTCAAATTTATACAGCAGCTAATAGACCCTCTGTACAAAACACATACCCATTTTAAGACCCTTTCTGTGGGCGCTTTAGATTTTAAGACCCATTTTGTCGGCGAAGAATAATTTAAAAAAATGGTATTAAAGTACGTAAATACATACATAATGTACGTACCACACGCTGCATTCCGACAATCGGGGTGAGCAGAGTAATCGGCGTTGTGCTGCAAGTACATCTAGTCCTCTCGCCCGTAGAACATTCATATTACCAAAAGGTTACCACTTGGCTATGTGAAATTGTTATAAATTACGCCATTTTAAACACAAAAACCCAAGTCTGAAAGAGCGCAAATGGGGGCAACCATATTCGGTGACAAGTCAAAAATCTCCAAAAATGTCAGTAATTTACTTTTCGAGGTTACCGCTTCTTTTCACTATAGTTATAATCTGCAGCTTATTTCAATTACCACACGTCATCGTAAGACCATGGCAAGTGGGCATACACTGATTTAAGACCAGATGAAGTCAGACGATTTTGACGATAATTTACTTTTTGAGGTTACCGCTTCAAATTTATATAGCAGTTAATAGACCCTCTGTCCAAACCACATACCTATTTTCAGACTCTTTCTGTGGGCGCTTTAGATTTTAAGACCTATTTTGTCGGCAAAGAAAACTTTCAAAAAATGGTATTAAAATACGTACATACATAAATATGTACTGTCATTCAGTTGATTGTGTTGCACAACGGTACCACCGATTAATGTACATAATATTCAACAATTTTAAGTTTATTATATACATATATATGCTTATTAAAATATTTATGTAGTATTCCTATGTAGTGTATCATACATATTTCTTTACAGTCTAACACATTGCCACTAACTATTCTTGTTCGCCTGCATGTACTTCTCCCACATCCCAAAGGTTTGTTAGAATAGAATGTCTCGCGGCATTAAGCTCGCCTGTTGTATCTAATTTTTATAAATTGGTGTTCAATAAAGAATATATACATATACATGTACATACCACACGCTGTATTCCGACAATCCGGGTAAGAAGAGTAATGGGCGTTGTGCTGCAAGAACACTGATAAATTATAGCTCAACACCGAAAGTTTAGCAAAGTAATCGAACAAGATAACGATCGAGCAGTAAGTAAGCACAAAAACCCACCTGCTGCATGATGGAAGGACCGTGCCAGGGTGAGAGGTGCCTACCCTGTCGCCCTTGAGCACGGCATCTTGCCCTTATCCCTTTTACGACATGCACGGGGAGAGATGCAGTGGAGCTGGTAAACGTTCTGTTATAAACCTTGTATTGATACTATATTGTATTACCATGCAATAGAATATAGGAGCACTACAACGTTCGTCATTCATCTCGCCACCCGCGCTCATGTCGAAATTACTGCAATGCAACGTCGCATTATCGCACTTTACCTAAAACTACGTCGTAGATTTTTGCGATGCGACGTCGCACCGTCAGTCGCACCGCGCACCGCACGCGTACTCCGCCCGCAGTGATGTAAATTTAGTGAAACTAGATGCCGCCGACCTTTGTAAGTTTTACCTACGGTTAAATAATGTGTAATTTTTTCTAACAATGAGTGGAAAGACATGTCGGTGCAGGTGCGCAAGCTGGAACTATTATAAATTTTACAGAAAAATCCATTAATAAGTGTAAAAAGTGTTTGTCCAACCAAATATAGAAGAATTCGTTTGCCAGACGATGTGTCGTCAGAAATTGGTTAGCTTATTCGTATAAGTTCATATTTTACAAAGAAACTAAGTTTACTCGTATTTATACAAATATGTAAAACTCAAATTTTAGGAATTTCGAACGAGCTCTCCTAACTAACGGACCGCGGCGGGGGCGGCGGCGCGGCGAGTCACGACGCTTCCTAACAAAACAAAAACTAAGCTCTAATCTAAAATGTTCTACGGGCGACAGGACTAGGTGTACTTGCAGCACAACGCCGATTACTCTGCTTACCCTGATTGTCGGAATGCAGCGTGTGGTATGTACATTATGTATGTATTTACGTACTTTAATACAATTTTTTTTTATTTTTCTTCGCCGACAAAATGGGTCTTAAAATCTAAAGCGCCCACCGAAAGGGTCTTAAAATGGGTATGTGGTTTGTACAAAGGGTCTATTAGCTGCTGTATAAATTTAAAGCGGTAACCTCAAAAAGTAAATTATCTTAAAAATCGGCTGACTTCATGTGGTCTTAAATCAGTGTATGCCCACTTGCCATGGTCTTACGATGACGTGTGGTAATTGAAATAAGCTGGAGAACATAACTACAGTGAGAAGAAGCGGTAACCTCGAAAAGTAAATTACTGACATTTTTGGAGATTTTTGACTTGTCACCGAATATGGTTGCGCCTATTTGAGATCTTTCAGATTTGGGTTTTAGTATTTAAAATGGCGTAATTTATAACAATTTCACATAGCCAAGCGGTAACCTTTTTGGTAATATGAATGTTCTACGGGCGACAGGACTTATAGGTGTACTTGCAGCACAACGCCGATTACTCTGCTTACCCTGATTGTCGGAATGCAGCGTGTGGTATGTACATTATGTATGTATTTACGTACTTTAATACCATTTTTTTTTATTTTTCTTCGCCGACAAAATGGGTCTTAAAATCTAAAGCGCCCACAGAAAGGGTCTTTAAATGGGTATGTGGTTTGTACAGAGAGTCTATTAGCTGCTGTATAAATTTGAAGCGGTAACCTCAAAAGTAAATTATCGTCAAAATCGGCTGACTTCATGTGGTCTTAAATCAGTGTATGCCCACTTGCCATGGTCTTACGATGACGTGTGGTAATTGAAATAAGCTGGAGAACATAACTACAGTGAAAAGAAGCGGTAACCTCGAAAAGTAAATTACTGAATTTTTTGGAAATTTTCGACTTGTCACCGAATATGGTTGCGCCCATTTTCGATCTTTCAGATTTGGGCTTTTGTGTTTAAAATGGCGTAATTTATAACAATTTCACATAGCCAAGCGGTAACCTTTTGGTAATATGAATTTTCTACGGGCGACAGGACTTATAGGTGTACTTGCAGCACAACGCCGATTACTCTGCTTACCCTGATTGTCGGAATACAGCGTGTGGTATGTACATTATGTATGTATTTACGTACTTTAATACAATTTTTTGAAATTTTTCTTCGCCGACAAAATGGGACTTAAAATCTAAAGCGCCCACAGAAAGGGTCTTAAAATGGGTATGTGGTTTGTACAGAGGGTCTATTAGCTGCTGTATAAATTTGAAGCGGTAACCTCAAAAAGTAATTTAACGTCAAAATCGGCTGACTTCATGTGATCTTAAACCAGTGTATGCCCACTTGCCATGGTCTTACGATGACGTGTGGTAATTGAAATAAGCTGGAGAATATAACTATAGTGAAAAGAATCGGTAACCTCAAAAAGTAATTTACCGACATTTTTGGCGATTTTCGACTTGTCACCGAATACGGTTGCGCCCATTCGCGATTTTTAAGACTTGGGTTTTTGTGTTTAAAATGCCGTAATTTATAACAATTTCACTAAGCCAAGCGGTAACCTTTTTGGTAATATGAATGTTCTACGGGCGACCGGACTACAAGCGTTCCTTTGTTCAATCATGTGCCGCTTGCCTGGATGGACGAGTGTCTCGCTCACAGAGCATGAAATGCGCGCGCCCGCGCGGGCGGTAGGTATTTGATGCTCTGTGGTCTCGCTCGACGAGTGGATCGGGAACAATTCTGATTACTCTCACTGACAGTTGTCCTCGTAAGAAATTTTTATTTTCGGAAATATTCGGAAATATCGGAAAGCCTGACCAGGAATATATGAGGGGCCGCATTTATTGCGGAATTTCGTTGGAACTAATTTCTTACACTACTGGCCACAATTATGTTTTATGCTTGATAATCTGTTGTCAATGTAAAAAAAGATGGAACACAATTGACGAGTCGGCGAACAAAAAGATCTAATCGATTTTGGACACAAAAATGTGTTTTTTTTAAATCGGTGTGCCTTTGACCGTTCTATCGATTGGCAAAACTATTTGCTACCAAAATGATCTAGAAACCTTAGAAAAATTTGGCTAAAATCACCAATTTCGTTCAAAACGATCTATCGCTAGTAGAAAATCATTGATTATTTGAAATGAAAATTAATTTCTTTCAAAATTATCTAAATGTCATATTAATCATAGCCCGTAAAAATGTTTTCTTTCAAAACGGTCTAAATAAAATTTTTTTGGCGCCGTTTCTAATTTTTGGTTCTGGTATCCGTAATTTACATATGGTAACATTCACATTTGAGCATATCTTCGGTAAAATGAGTTACTCTGCAAATGGGTTTTATTTATTTTTTATTTTATTTTATTTTAGTTACAATATTAATACATAGAAAATTAACTCTAGTCTAACACCTAAACCAGTAAAGTTTCTACTAATTTAAGTAATAATTAATTAATCTTTTTAATTTAATTTTAATTCTACGATTAATAATATCAACAAAACTTATAGATAAACATGAAATGTATACAAAAGAAAGGAAAAAATATTTATTGAATTGTTATAAACGAAACAAAATATTAAAATAATTATTAATTATTATTTTTTGGTTTGGTGTAAATGGTAGGAAAAAAATTCTTTGGGTACGGTTGCGGCTCTGAACGCCGCCGGTTCCAAGAAAACGGTGAATCAAGGAAGAAATAATTTTTACATATTAATTAATTAAGGATTAACTATGTAGAAATATACGGATTCAAAAATAATTGCTTAAAAGTTTTTATTTTTTATTTCCTGTTTTATAACACCAGTAGCAATCAAAACGGTATAATCTATTAATACAGTTGCGATCAAAACGATCTAAATATTCCGGTTTCAATCAGAACGATCTAAACGGAAATTTGTTTTTTTAATTATGTCCCATTCACGCAATAAAAAGTTACTTGCGAATGCTAGATCTTATAAAAATCAGCCAAGTTATCGACTAAAAAAACAAAATATATAAATAAACAAATGGAAGTACGTTATTTAGTTTTTTGCCTCTACTGTAAAATTGAGTTCAGCGCTTTTAGACGTTTTGTTCCCCGACTCCTCAATTATTATTGTAATAAGTAATTAGTTATGTTTTAATCACATTAATTAATCTTCTCTAATACAGAACTATATAACGAACTGGTCATTTTTGTATTGTGTCAACCACAGCTCTGCGGTCACAGTGCGGACCTGCGGTCACGTGCGGTTCTCTACCCGCGCCGCACACGTGTGACCGCAAAATTTTTCCGGGTACGTATGCCCGCGTGACCGGCGCGGGCCAAGTCCGCGGCCCGCGCGACAGCTCTGAAGCGAACCAACTGAATCCGATATTCGTTTGGTCGTTTATGTAATTTGGTGGCTCAGTGGTATAAGAGTGTTGGATTTTATCCTAAAATGGGAAACAGGGGACTAGAAACTACGTAGGTACTTATAAGCAATATAAGCTGCTTAAGTTCTACCTAAATGCATTCCAGCTTACTCTCCCGACCCGAGTAACCTATTTAGATGGGGGAAATCTACAAATAGACTATGCCCGTCAAGTAGGAGTCCGTAGGCACGGCCAAACATTTCTTATGCGGATGCAAAATACTACTTGAGCGAGGCCAGTATTTCTACCGTTATGCATGATAAAGTCCTCCAAATCACCAGAGAGGCCATCAACCTGTCAATTGCACGGACCAGGAAAGGGCAAACCAGTAGCGGCTTCCAGAAAGTCCATTTTGTGAAACCTGGAGCCAAAAAGCTGCCCAAAGATAGGACTAAACCTTCTTCAATTTTGGGAGCAGCAAAGGATGTGGAATTGTTGATGGACACACATGAGAAGCATTACCAAATGCCTTCGGAAATCTGTACCACAGCATTAAGACCGGATATACTCATATTCTCAAAAGCGACAAAGCATGTAGTAGGTATCTGCTTGTTGAACTTACTGTTCCATGGGAAACTAACATACCGAAGGACCACAACATCAAACTTAACAAGTACCTACTGCAACTTAGTAGACCGGATTGTGAGAAACGGATTCAAGACTGATCTCTTCGCTGTGGAAGTCGGAGCAGCGAAGTCGCTCTACAGTCTCTTTAAGAATCTAGGGCTGCCAAGATCGACACTAAGCTCATATATGGAGAGAGCTTCGAAAACGTCACTGGAAGCATCCTACAGAATATGGATAGGTAGAGAGAGGGAGGTCGAGAGTGGCCACTCGCTAGTCCCGACCTCTATTAACACCCTCCTCTACTGCCGATGGGCCCGATATGTTCGGTGAAGCCATCGCAAGCTTAGTTCCACACCTTCCTACCTAACATCGTAGATGTACCTACTATCCTATGTATTGTATGTAAAAAAAACTCCTTATTTATACAATAAACGATTTCCTTCTATTTCAGTAAGTATTTCTTTTATCTTCCGCACTGCGAAACTCTGGAATGTACGACTTAGGATCTTTCAAGAGAAGCGTAAAAAGGCATCTGTCACACCGCACGGCATTCGCAGCCCCCGTTCTAATCCGAATGCTTTTGGGCGTCGTCGGCTCAACAATCCACGCTGACGGCGGCGCCAAGTGTATCGCATATCCATAATTTTTTTTTCTTTATTTCGTTGTATTTTTTATATTTTATTTTGCACACTAGAATCATCTATTTAGTAAAATCTGAATAGAAACAGAAACTGAAGGCTGGTTAATGCCAGTGGACAACAGATAGCGCTTATAATGTCTGGTTTTTTTTATCTTTAGGACATGGGTGGGCAACCTTCAGCCCGCAAGCCGCTTGCGACCCGCCGGCCGTCGACCTTGTAGCGTCAGGATTTATAATTTTTTCATTATACATGATACACTAAAACAACAATCCATCATTCCTCGTTCCTGTCATATCCCATTGCTGTGGAAGTACATACAGTTTAGTTAACTGTAAGACATACCCGTTAGAATTGCTTTTGTGTTAAGTACTGTAAGAAACAGTTTGCAATGTTCGATTTAAAAAACGCGCCATACAGTGAAATCAGAAATATCACTGAAATTATTTGTAACTAGGTACTAATAAGATGAGTACCTATTTAGGATGATTATGCTTGTTGGTTGAGGGTTGAGGTGCATCTCAGACTAATTAATAGTTTTTATATTTTTTGCGAGCGCCAGGAGCCATATTACAAGCCAAATTATGTTTGTTGGTTGAGGTGCATGCATTTCAAACTATAATTATTTCAATGCTTGCCACCAGCTTCTGCAGCTGCAGGTTGCTCCACGCCTTCAGGTTCTCCACACCTTCAGAGGTCTCAAACTCGGTATAACAAAAATGTAAAGAAATCATCTTTGAAATAATAATAAAAACAAGAAAATTAAGACCACAACACGAAAAGTAGCTCGGTTTAATAACCTATTAATTAATAAATTGGATCCATCCAAACTTTCTACTTCTTGACCTGAATCAATGCGATACCATTTCCAGTCTTAGTTCCGCCAAATATAACAACAAACAATGCCATCTGGCTTAAACTTGTCAAAATATCTTGAATCCACTGATCAACTTGCTGCAGCTGGGAGTGTCCGCTTTCAAAATGTATATCCAATTTGAGGTGAGCCATTGTTAAATTATGCTCTTTACTCATACTGCATACAGAGTCTATCACTTCTATGTGTTGATCTACAGTATTTAGTCTAACTTTTTTAGGCTTACCCTTTTTAGATAATAGAAGTGAACTAGAGCACTCGTTGGCTCTAGTTAAATATTCGTGATAGTCTCCAGTTATATCTTCGCAACCTATGATTATGGATGTCTTTTTCTCTTGAATCATGTGGTTGAAAATGGTCGAAGCGTACTGAGTCTCGTTAGACGATGTGTTTTTTATTATTTTCTCCTCTTGCAGCTTTCTACCGGCCAATACGGCATCACCGTACTCCATACTTTTACTAAGTTTCAGCTGGACTAGCTTCAAGGAAGCCAGCGAGTCCTCGACAGAACAATGCCCCGTTTTGGCTACTTGGATCTTTTCTTGCAAGAATTCTTGTGCTAAAGTTTTTAATTTTGATTTACGTATTCTCACTCCGGTGATGTTGAATATGACACTAGTGTCGATGATGTAAGGATGCATCATCTTGAGGGCGTGCAGATCGGAATTCAACGACTGGCCCACCAGGATGGCGTCGGGTGGCAGTAGCTCCTTCAAGTCCTTCTGCACATCCTCCAGCCTCTTCGTGACACCTTCCAGCATAGACTTAGTGATCCCCGAGAATGTGGTCACATAGTTAACTATCTTGTTATAGGGCTTTACAAACGTCTCGTAAATAGTTTGGTGCTTCTCGTCGACCAGTGACACCCGAGTCAACTCGGAACCGGCACTAGTCATGCACATTTCACAGTCCAGACCGAACATGGGGGATGAGGCAGTGACGGGGCGGTACATGTCCTTCGTCATTACGTACTCTGCATACGTATTTTTCAGCTTTCCTTTCAGTGGGAGCGGATAATTTTCTTCAACGAGTTGCCAGGCCGAAAGAACCAGTTGAGTTCGTGGAAACGTGTCTTGAATTTTATCTTCGACACTCCCCATTTCTGCTACGGTGTTTTCTATTACAGGGAAAACTGCTTTTATCATGATCATTAGATCTTTCCTGGACTCCATGGCAAGGTCCATGCTGCCGTACTTTTTTACGAGGCACTCCTTGTCGGCGTCGCTGAGGGGCACCAGGGCCAGCTCCTCAACGAGAGAGCCGTCGTACAGGGAGGGAGTGATCACCTCCAGCTTGGTGTCGAATGCGCCGTCCGTGAAGGAGAACAGGGAGCGGTAGTGTAGCCAGTGCTGGAGGGAGATGCCCTCTATGATGAGGCAGGTGGTGTGGCTGATGCGGCCGGCCTTCTCCAGCTGGTACCAGCGCGGGGGGCGGTAGGGACTGCGTTCGCCCAGCAGCGCGTGTAGCAGCAAGTGCTGCACGTCCGTCAGCAGCAACGGCACTCTCTCCTCCGCGTCCACGCTCAGCTGAGCGCTCTCGCCGCTCCCTTTCAGCCGCAACTTTGGAAACATTTTTCGTCTGCTCTTCAAGTATTCTTTATCACTCACTTCCTGCGTTACATCTCCATGTCCAGGTGCTCCAGGTTGTGTAGGTGTATCATCTGAAACTAACATTTATGGTTTTATCTATATTTTTGCTGCGTAATTTTTCTAATGAAAATTAAAATATTGTCTTGTAATGTTGTTATTTAAAATTAAAACTGTTTTGGTAGGTGCAGCGAGATAATTGGAGAGTTGGAGAGATGTATGGAGCAAAGCGTCGGTGTTCTGTTACAATGGTGATGGTCTTTTATATCCGCTCAAGTGTCGCTATCCACAGTGTGGATCAACATCCGCAAGGTACCGAAACGACGTGGTACACAGGGTGGACCAGTGGCCGTCTTTTGGCATTAAAGTACACACCTTTGAATATGGGGATAAAGCTCATTACACTTCTAAATAAAGGTGAAGATATGCCCAACTCGATCTGATTCACTTAGTCGCCAGGCTAGAGCAAAAAAGTAATTCACTTTTCAGTTGATTTCGAGGCTTGGTGTTGCATATAATATGTTTGCACGCCGCAAATTAACATTATTTTTGGTGTCATCCTTCGAAGTCATACGTTTGGTGTGTTTGTGTATAAATTGGAAAGAACACAACATTACTGAAGAGATTTTTTTTATATTGCTTCCGAACTGGGTGGCTGTGCCCGAGCTCGAGGTCTCAGGCACAGTCAATTTCACCCTCGAAGAAGTGGACGACTGAGAGGCAAAGGTGGGCACCGTTAATTAGAAATTTTACTTCGTTAATCCTACTTCCGTTACTAATAATAATAGAATAGGTTATGTTGTGTTAGTGATGTGATGTTATGTACAAACAAGTGGAATAATTTGATGATTCGAGTTTAAGATTTGAAAATTTTCTCCACTGAAGTTATATGTAGTAAGTAGTAAGTAAGAAGTAACTCTGCGGGAGTCGAGTGGGAGTGGCGTCCAGTGTTGCCAACATTGTTTGAGTGAGGCGAGGAACGAACATGTACGGACACGATCAGAGTTGGAATTTTGTACGATAATTATCGTACGTAGAGATAGATACAAGATAGAATTAACGGATAACGGACTTAAAGTTAACGAAATAAAAACTATTAACGGAACTTAAGTCCGTTAATAGTTTTGTACATTAACGCTATCGTTAAAAAGTTAGGCACATTGTTAACTTCGTTAATAACGGATTAACGATAACGGCCCAGCTATGCTGAGAGGATATTCATCACACCACGGATTTCATCTAAAAGGGTGAATATAATATAATGGCCATTTGACAAAACACACTTGGGTTACTATAATATTTACACTGAAAAAATTTATACCAGTCTCTGCACAAGGTGTGTCACGGTGGCTGCTCCTCCGGCTCTTCTTGCGTGTCGGGCCGGTCGCAGTCTCACCGCCCCCACCACCACCGCCACCAGCTTCCATAGCAACAGCTTGCTTTGATCTCTCTTTATCATTCAGCTTAGTTATTGCAAGCAATGCAGCCAACTTTTCTTTTTTCTTTTCTTGTCGCGCTAGTTTTTTCGATGTCTGCGTTTTCATTTTACCTTCAAATTGAATCTTATATCTGTAAAAAAGTATAAGATTTTGAATTGGATATATAAGCAAGATTATATACACAAGGATATTTATTGTATCCTATTACTTCAAGTGAGCTAAACTTGTATATATATACCTATATATATAATTGGTTTCTCGTAAACGGCTATAACGATTTGGATGAAATTTTGTATTTAGATAATGTTATTTTTTTTCAAGTTTATCTAGATAGGTGTAGACGCCGAGCGAAGCTCGGTCGCCCAGGTACTGTTCTTAACACATCGACTTGCAACCTTTGTCTACAGTTCAGTTTTTTCTCAGATGACGGATGCCTGCATGCATTTTGACAGAGAAGGATCTCGTTTGTCCACTACGTCCGATTCTGGACGAATCAATACTCAAGCGCGCTCTCAATGATTCAGCGCACCGGACGTCGTGGACAAGTCTGCATTTTGTGTTGCGGACGCTGCGGACGGAGTTTTTGATGGATCGATGTAGCGGTTTTTAAAGTGTAATTATTTCTATGAATATCTTTTATATCTACACTAATATTATAAAGAGGTAAAGTTTGTAAGTTTGGATGTACGAGGTTATTTTCGGAAATACTCATCGAATTTCAAAAATTCTTTGACCAATATTTAGAATGGACCTTCAGGATGGACATAGGCTATGCGAGCGAAGCCGCGGGCAAAAGCTAGTAGGCATTTTGATATAGAGTCTATGGTTCACCTCAAGTTATATAGGTACCTAATGAAAAGTGTTTAGTTATAGTGTGAAACGTTGTACTGTGTGGGGTCGGTACTTAATAAGAATAGTCCCACTGCATCTCTCCCCGTGCATGTCGTAAAAGGCGACTAAGGGATAAGCGGCCTGCAGACACCCCGGTCGACTTGTGGCTTCCATGGAAGACATAGGCTGGCTGGGGTAGCTGGAGACTGCGGGGTTTTGCACGAAGGTCCCCAACCAAGCGGGATTAGTTTGCAGGCCTAGAGCCAACCCCAAACCAAAATAACAACAACAACAAGTGTGAAACGTTTTTAAAAGTAATTGAATGAAATATTGCAAACTAAGGACAGACAACCCTTCATACTGTCCACTGATTTTAAATAGGTATGTCCAAATCAAAAATACAATTCTTGCCCCAACGGCGACGCCTCAGGTGTGATGGCGAGCGGGCGGCGCGACGCACAGGTGGGGAACCCCTTAATGAATGAGGATGAGAAAAAACTTTCATGGCAGTATCCGACAAAAATTCAGGCATGCTATGCTATTGATAACATAATAAAAATACAGATTTATGTGGTTTATGTATGAGAGAGTTATCATTGACAGTACCATATCATTCAACCAGACCTCGAGAGAGGAAGGCAAAGAAGCAACTCACTGGTACTTTATGCAACTCAGGAATTTAAACGTGCCAAAAAATTTATGCGGTAAATTTAGAGAAAATAATTTCAACAATACGAATCATACAAAAATGCACATGGTTCGGGTCGGTTTTCTAACTTTTGTTTGTGTGAAGTTAACACTTGACAGAACGAACTGACAACTCAACTGACGTACAGTCCCAAAGAGCAAGAACACCAAGGAGAGAGAGATCACGATTCACTCACGAATGCACGATGCAAGCAAAGTGAATTAGCCCTTGTGCGAAAGAGACAAGTTTACTAGTTCAGTCATTCATAAACTGGGTAGGTAGTTGCTATAAACGAGTGTCTCTTTGTAGTAACGTTAACTTTTTTTTCTACGGAATGGCAAAGATAGTGTGACCGTGTAGTCACAACAACCACAAAACACTGCTATTAGAAATGACTTAGCCTGCGGACATCAAAACTGGGGCCAAAAATAAAACTTCACGAAAATAATTTATTTTCAATAACGACTTAAGATTGCCTCTTCTCCGACGCTGCGGGAAGTGCAGCCCCGCCGTCCTTGCGTAACACAGCGCAGGCACCCGAGCGGCTGAGGCTGGTCGCCGCAGGCGACCAAAAAGCCGAAACTGCGGAGGCTGCACTCCCTACGCGCCTCCGGCTTATAAAAACACTCTAGGGAATAGCCACACTAATAGGTTATGTCGGGGCGGTGGATTTAGTTTACCTCCATTGTCCTTTCAAATGTTGTCAACACACATTTTATCCATACAACATTCTGTACGCGAACTTGCTTCGCCGTTATAAGCGTTGTGCGTGGCAAGGCAAGCGCGTGCGTAGTATGGTAATTTTTGTTCCAGCCGAGGGGTCGTTCACTGAGAATCGATTCTATGTGAGCATAAATTATTTCGTCGATTTTCTCATGATTCTTGTGATTCTACACTTGAAAGCATGATTCGGTTTGATTCCGACGGTAAGGAAACAATAAATAAAATTCTAACTCAAAAGAACGCACGGGGAACGTTCCTGGCTGTTGCGCGCACTGAGCTGCACGAGTACAAGCTGATTCTGTTGTTTCCGCCTGTTCCCGTCTGTTCCCCGCTGTTTCATCGTTGTTCCGGATCGATTGTAGTGAATCCCGCGGCGGCCGCGCCGCCGCGCCGCGGCGCGTGCACGGAGCGCGGTGTAACATTCGCGCCAGTGTCGCAAATATTATAGTGCTAACCTATTCTATTCCATGTAATAGAATACAGAAGAACACAACATTCGCGACACTGACGCGAATGTATGAATGTGCCTCTCTGTTATACACAGCTAAGACTAAGCAGGTGCGAAAGAGACAAATAGCTGTTCCTTACGTTTCACTTGCTCCCTGAGGCCAGCTATCGAGTATATAGTTCACTACAAATCCTAAGAACCTAATTTTGTTTATTTTAAAATTCACGCTAATTATTTTCTAAATAAAATGAAACATTCTATAAAATTTACTAAGTTACAGTCAAATTACGTTCTGATAATATCTAGCACACATTAAAACGTTTTCATAATTTTGTGTCCCTAGAACTCACTGAAAATACAATAAATAATACCTTTTTAAATTTAAGTAGTCATAATTAAATTACTTTCTAATAATACCTACATACATTACAAAAAACAATTAAATTGTATTAATTAATGATATCGGCTTACCGGTGCGATTATGGCGAGCGATGCGCTCGCCATAATCGCACCGGTAAGCCGATATCATTAATTAATATGAGTGACGGTGCGGGACTAAAAACTAATTTAATTAAATTGTATGCCTCTTATCAACAGTGTTGGGTATTATGATTTCAATCAAACTATGCGTGTTTTTGACCAGTGAGCCACGCGAGAGCGAGAGTGACGTAAATAGAAAAATCACGTATGCTAGAAAAGGCTCGCGCTTGCTGTTCGGTGTTCGTCTCACGGAAAAATTGCACGATAGCCATAGTCGTGTACATAGGATAATAGCTCTTCTTCTTAGTACGGTTGGGGCAATTTTTGCGTTTGCCTGTTTACGAGACTGCGTATTCATTCATTCAAGTTTTAACGTGTTGATCCCAAGCTGTTTCCGACTGTTTCCTGCTGATCCCGACTGATTCGCTCGAGCGCACACCGAAACATTAGTGTTTCACAGAGTTTCTAACTATTTCCAATTGTTTCTTCTGATTCTTACTGACTAACGCGGTTTTTGAAATTTCTGAATCGATATCTAAGATTTCTCCCTGATTTCAAGATTTCAAGCTGATTCCCAAAATGATGTTAAAAAAAATCTTTCACTAACTTATTGATTCTGAATCGATTCAAAGTGTGGAAAATCATGATTCCAGCAGTGAACGGCCCCTCGGTTCCAGCAGCGTCAGCCAAAGAATATAATACTAGCTGTCAGGCAGGTTTGCTCAAACAAATTAATAATCTGTGTAAAAAAAAGTTAACTGTTACTACAAAGAGACACTCGTAGTGTTAGAACTAGACAAGACTAGATAGACTAGACTTCAGTCATTTATAGATTTTAGTGACATTTCTTCCGCAGACACAATTTTCTTTTTTTATATAAGGTCTTTCAAAATTAGTTCAGAGTACGCTAAGGGGGGGTTCTGTATCAGAAATAGATCACTTTTGAAGAACAAAGATTTTTTTTTTTACAAAAAAAATTTTTTAAAATCTAAAATGTAAAAAAAAAAATTTGTAATCGTTTCAGTTTCATGCCAGGAACAAAAAAGTCTTCCAACAAATAGATCTCTTTCTTTCAGAAATTGTGAAAAACCACAATTTTAGTTTTACTATTGTGGAATAGAAAGAATTTGATTTTTTTCACCAACTTACACGTGTTACATCATAATGGTAAGGAAGACTTTTTTGTTACTGTTATGAAACTTAATCGATTAGGCTATAAAAATTAACCACCTATTTTTTTATTTAAATACACAAAAAAATATTTTACATAAAAAAAAGCCCAAGGTCAAAACAAATTTATATAGGTTTTACTCCCTATATGATACAGATGCACGTACGAAAGCGTGTCACGTTGATATTCAAAGTTACCATGGAAACGTCAAACGTGGAAGTAAAACTGTCAAGATCAGACAACAGAAGTTTTGATGGCCAGTCACAAGATGATTAATCTTTCTACTGGAAATAGAAATTACTGATCTTTGATCTATGTACTACGATTATTCCACGTCGTCACGTAAAACTATCGTCCGTAAACCGACTTTACAGACAAGCAATTTTTTTTGTAGGTAAGTGGGGTCATTTGCAACGTTTTGTTTGACCGTGTTTTGTTTGACCCATGAATGATGCCTTTTGTCAGATGTCACGTGGTATCGAGATACGATTTTTTTTTCTTTATTTTTGAAAATTACCAAAATCCCATCTTTAAACCCTTGTAACTTTTTTGTTTATGATTTTATTAGCACGAAATAAAATTTATTGAATTTTACGATGTATCCTTGTTCTAGAAAAGAATACCACGAAAAGGGCTTATTTATGACCTCCCAAAGTCCCGAGAACGAGTAAAAAATATGACAGAATCTTAATTTCTTATTTCATTAAAAAAAAACTGACGAAACGAGACTAACCCGCTATGGGTTAGTCTCGTTTCGCCATCGGCCAATTTTGTATGAAGAATTCATTTTCATACAACGTTTGTAGCGTTTGGTCACCGCAATATTATTGTATCAAATTATTATAGCGTTTCGCCACCCGAGTTCGGCCAGGTTTTTATTTTATGTAAACCAGCATTGGTGGCTGTGCCGAGAGACCAAAATGGTGCAGTCGACTGAGCCAAAAACACCTGTCCTCGCGAAACCACGCTCAGTTAGGTGCCATGCCTGCCTCGCCGAAAGACAGTTCCACACTCTGGCGATGCGACAAAGAAACGATTTAGAGAACAGATGGGTTCTCAAAAGCCCAATGTCAACAACAAAAGGGTGCTGAGTCTCTCTGCGACGAGTCATGCCGAGATAGGACGGGTGGCAGGGAATAAGGGATGCTAGTTCCACAGAGCAGCGTCCGTGATAGTATCTGTAAAACAGACTAAGCGAACCCACAAATCGCCTGTGACTCAGAGACTCCAGACGATCTGTTAGTTTCGGGTCACCAACAAGACGAATGGCTCGGCGCTGTATCGAGACCAAGGACGCAAGCAGATAATGGGGACTACCCTCCCAGATGTGACTGCAGTACTCCGTCACCGGCCTAATCTGTGTTTTGTACAACAGGAGTGCCGCCGCCGCCCGCCGCCGCCGGTGAGAAGAACCGCCGATGGCGGAAAAGTATTCCCAATTTTCTGGATGCAGTTTTCGCCTTAGACTCCATTGGTTGCCGGAAACCCACGTCTTTGGATATACTTAGTGGTGCCCAGGAGGTCCAGGTGCTCCGAGACAGGTACGACGTTACCTTGGAAAGGAAAGGGATCGACCTTAGCAGATAATGCGCAGCACTGAGTCTTGCTAACGTTGAAGGCGACAAGGTTCTCCTAGCCCCATGTAGCTACTTTTCCGAGAACGTTATCGACCTTATCAACAACTGAACGTTAAGTCTCCCTGTGCGTTTTTCAGCTAAGTAGGATTAAACATGACAAAATAAGTAACGTGTGAAAGCCTTACTTTTCAGGAATATTTGACTAAAACTAAATTTAAGAAAATCTTGCATTTGTACTTGTGGTATTTAAAAAAATGAGCTGAGGGAGAAAATTTAGGATTTTTACAAAAATGACAATATCTCAAAAACTAAGCGATTTTTTCTAAACCTAAAATTAGTTATTCTGAGATGTAATTAGCAGCCCTATCAGCTGTCAAAGGATTATCCTCGGTTTTTGGGACACCCTGTATAAAAACAGAGTACATGCTATGCGTAAGTACTAACATATAAAAATATAAGAGTATTACCATCGGGGTAAGCAGAGTAGTCGGTGTTGTGCTGCAAGTACTCTTGTAAATTACAGCACAACACCGACCACCACATTTAGCAAAGTTTTAGAACAAGATAGGTAACTATTAAGCAGCAGTAAGGCACGAAGACTCACCCGCTCCATAACTCGGTGGAAGCACCGTGCCAAGGTGAGAGGTCGCTAGCCTGTCGTCCTTATGCACGGCATCTTGTCCTTATCCCTTAGTCGCCTTTTGCGACATGCACGGGGAAAGATGCAGTGGGGATATTTTTAGGGATACGTGAAGGATAAATAAACCTTTGTGTCATAATGAGCTTGCTTCTCTGTCAAATGTTCTATCATCATAATTCATAACTTCATAAGTACTACGCCATGTCACAGAATACTTAATAATGTACTATTGTACTGTACCTATGTATTCCTGGCCATGTATTCAATCTTATATTTCCTAAGCAGCTGCTCTGCTGGGGCGGGCGGAGGCGCGGCGGCACCGCGGTGGGCGCGGGGGCGGCGGCGGCACGGGGCGGGTCGGGGGCGCCGCGATGTGTAGACATTGCTGTTGGCTGTTGCGTGAAGCAAGGTCGGAGGAAATAATTGGTGGGTTAATAGGCGGGTGCCTCTGAGGGGTGGTGGCGTAAAGGAATGAGAATATAGGGGAGCGCTACTGCCGCCTTAGGTCGTTTCCACAGATCAGAGAGGTATTGTCGTTTCCGAGGTCGTTTTACATCCGTTCACGTACGTTCGTAGGTCAACATTTTGGCCAACATCGAAACGCAGAAAGATTATTTTTGCTTATGAAACTGGAACCTGACACGGATATATTCAGGACCTAGTAAATCCACGATACCAGCCCATAACACCTTGGTGAACTAGGCGCCACGCCGCGCCGGCCACGTCAGTTTTGTTGACACACGAACTATGTACATAATCTCCTATTCGTTTGGTTGCCACTATTTAAAAAAAGAAGAAGAAGAACTATGTACATATCCGGTTCGGCCGACGACCTTTCATTCAGTGCGGTATCAATCCAGACGTGTTAAACCGTATCACTGGATAAGAAGGTAAGGGTAGGGAGCTACAGTTTTACGTAGATTCCGAACCACGGCCAGCCTCAACGGCCGTCGGTGACCCATCCAAGATCTGAACTCGCGGGGTGTCCTTGTACGCGTTTGTGGCCCAAATTAGCATTTTTTTGTTTTCTAAATTGTTTTATTTTTCTGAATTCTACATTATTCGACGAATTTAAATGCACGTATATTTTTAATGTACAATTTATTTACGAAAACCTTTTTATAGAAAAAATCAAAACGTTTGTTTCTGGGCCGCAAATACGTTTGACAAAGTCAATGTAAATGCCCTCCTGTAAAAAATGCCCTGGTAGTCGTGGGACTACCGGTAGTCAGTCATAGACTTGGCATCATGGGCAGACATATAATAATCGCGCAAGTAGGTACATAGAGTGCAAATGGTCTGACGTGGCGCTGACGGGATTTCGTCAATATTCAAATGGTTGCGATTTTCTAAGTTCTCGGTTCTCGGCCGATTTCTTTTAGGTCGAGGCATTTAAATTTTTTCAAATGTTAAATGTTTTCTCTTTCGGTGTTTCTGGTACTCAAACTGGTGTTATTGGAGAGATTTAACCAATAATTACTGTTCTGAGATTTCTGAGAATTACAACGCACTTTGTATCTTGTCGATCGGACTTGTAATTCCCGATATTTAAGTTTTAGTGGAGCAACTTAGAAATAAAAAAATTTTAACAATAAAACAAAATAACTAAAAAAAATTAAAATTATTATGCAAAAAAAAACAAAAATAAAAAAAACAAAAAGAAATAAAAAAACTAAAAAAATTCAAATAAAAAAAACTAACTACTTATAAAAAAAATTAAAAATTAACCTCCGAATGATGCGTGCAGTGTCGAGCAGGGCTGCCCCTTGACCCAACCACTCAGCGAGAGGCTCTTCGCTATCAGCCCATGCGCTGATAATGGGCACAACGATGGACCACATTTTGGTAACCTCGTGCGTGCTGCAGATCCAGATACTTCAACATGTTAAAAAAAAAAAATTAAAAAAAAATCTGGGATCAGTATAGTTTCAGTGATATGATGCCATCTCAAAAAAAAAATTCTCGTCGAGACCTATCATTTCCTCCAGCGGATGAGTAGTCTGGGATCAGTAGTTTCAGAGATATATGCCCTAAAAAAAGTCGAGAAAGTATTTTTTCTATTTTAAACGGTTGAACCGATTTAAAAAAATAACATTACTTCAGAAAGATATTTTTTTTACGAAAAGAAACAAATTTCAAATGGTTCCGACCAGTAGTTTTGGAGTTATAGGCATTTATTTATTTTCGAAGCCTTTTTTTGTAAAGGCTATGACTTCATCAATTGTTCATATTATTCATTGACGTTGCCATATTATGTGGAAGGGGGCCGAGTGACTATCACCTGACACCTGGTTTGCTGGGATTGTTTGAGCGGTTCGTGATATAGTAGTATGCCGAAAGTACATAAAAAAAATGACGGTCGATTTTTGCAAATGGCACGGGTAAGACATTACATAATTATGGATACCATGTCAAAAGTTAGGATACCGCTACTGGCCTAGTTTATATTAAAATAACTATCTAGTTTTGAACCAATATTCACGGCGAATCCAACAATTAAATAAATCTTCATTGCAAGCTTTCGACTTAGCATAGGTAAGGTGATCAGATGGGGCTCGGGCGTCCGGTTAGTAAGCACTCCATTCTCGGTGTGGTAGGGCGACGGGTGCGGGCGGCAAAGCGGTGGCTGGTGGGCTGGTGGGTGTGCCGCCGGCGCGGGCGGCCGAGTGATGACTGGTGGTAGTGGTAGTGGATCGCGGAGCGGCGGGCGAGCCGCGCGGCTCCCAGGCCCCGGCATCTCCTCCGGCTCCTGTGATGCTTCACCCCCCAGTCCGCGCGCACACGAGAGAACCATGGGCTGCACCGGCAGCGTTCCCTCTACTCTCGAACACAGCTCTAATAGTGCTACAGGTAATGTAATGCTGTTCAACTGTTCACTACCTACCACCACAGTTACCGCCACACCTGTTGATTGTGCTCATTTCGTTAACTGTACATGACAATAATTTACACCAAGCCATACTAATCGTTATCACAACACGCGGGCCGGCCGAAGGACGACGCACCCGCCACGAAACTATACTTGGATTCCGGCCCTCGAGTTGAAACGACGTCTTCTATAACAAGATTATAATTTTCTCGATCGTTATGAAAGTTATGAAATAGAAAGGAAAAGGTCGGTTGAAACCGCTATGCAAATAGTTCGTGTTTTCGGCACAGTTCAGTGTAGCCGGCACGACCAAAGGGAGGCACTGACATGGCACCTAGTTCACCCGGTGTTATGGGATGACAACACGGATGTAGTAGGTGATGTAGCCAGCCGTGTCACTTTCTATCAAAAATGTGTTTGAATATAATTAGGTACTACCTATAATATGTGTTTACTTTTTTTATAAAAACCAGTAGGTACGTATTGATGAACCAACTGTGATCGAAGCCAACCACCCGGCTCAGCACCCAGCAGCACCAACAATCTGTAGAACTAGCATACCTTATTCCCTGCCACCCGTCCTATCTCCGCATGACTCGTCGCAGAGAGACTCAGCACCCTTTTGTTGTTGACATTGGGCTTTTGAGAACCCATCGGTTCTCTAAATCGTTTCTTTGTCGCACCGCTAGGGTGTGGAACTGTCTTCCGGCGAGTGTGTTTCAAACGTCGTATTAACAGGCTAAACAGCCTAGCAACAGTCCGAAAATCTGCTGGTATGGCACCTAACTGAGCGTGGTTTAGCGAGGAGAGGTGTTTTTGGCTCTGTCGAATGCACCATTGGTCTCTCGGCACAGCCACCCATGTTGGTTTACATTAATAAAAAATGGGTTTCTCCCGATTGATGTTCTCGTAAACCACTGTAAGTTTTGTGTTAGAAAAAATACATATTATATGGCTTTCTACAAAACTTGCTGCTTCCCAAAAAGGAGCCTAAAACTCAATTAATTGGATATATTTGACTCGATAGAAAACAATTGCAAAAAATGATCTCGAAAGTTCAGAAAACCGTGGTTCAGAAAACAGTTTCCGTGGCGTTCGTCATGATATAGTTAAGTATGTTTCCGTGGCGTTCGTCATGATATAGTTCTGTTTCCGTGGCGTTCGTCATGATATAGTTCTGTTTCCGTGGTGTTCGTCATGTTATATAGTCATGTTTCCGTGGCGTTCGTAATGTTATAGTCATGTTTCCGTGGCGTTCGTCATATTATAGTCATGTTTCCGTGGCGTTCGTCATGTTATAGTCATGTTTCCGTGGCGTTCGTCATGTTATAGTCATGTTTCCGTGGCGTTCGTCATGTTATAGTCATGTTTCCGTGGCGCTCGTCATGTTATAGTCATGTTTCCGTAGCGTTCGTCATGCTATAGTCTTCTGTTTCCGTAGCGTTCGTCATGTTATAGTCTTGTGTTTCCGTGGCGTTCGTCATGTTATAGTCTCGTGTTTCCGTGGCGTTCGTCATGTTATAGTCATGTTTCCGTGGCGTTCGTCAGGTTATATTCATGTTTCCGTGGCGTTCGTCATGTTATAGTCATGTTTCCGTGGCGTTCGTCATGTTATAGTCATGTTTCCGTGGCGTTCGTCATGGTATAGTCATGTTTCCGTGGCGTTCGTCATGTTATAGTCATGTTTCCGTGGCGTTCGTCATGTTATAGTCATGTTTCCGTGGCGTTCCTCATGTTATAGTATGTTTCCGTGGCGTTCGTCATGTTATAGTCATGTTTCCGGGGCGTTCCTCATGTTATAGTCATGTTTCCGTGGCGTTGGTCATGAAATTTTTCATAATAGTAAAAAAATAAAATTCTTCATCTCGTCAAGGAGAGTATTATTTCTTTGAGTAAATATTACGCCTACAATTAAATATTTGTTGATTTAGCACTATCACTCTGTGCTTCCTCCAAACTTAGTGGTTTACGAGAAACATCAATCGGGAGGAACCAATGTTTGGTACGAAATTGTTTTGCCTTTCCGAAACCCATAAATTCCAAGTTTCAAGAAGATCACTCAAACGGGTGCTGTGCGTGAGAGCAATGAGGGACAGATGACTCATACACCCAAGTCCCAACCGATTTTATAAGGGTTTGTGCCAGTGTGTCCTAAAAAACATACCAGTAGTTTTCAAACAAACTTCTCCTCATTTACGGCTTTGCATTTATCTAATGAAGAAACTAGTATACACGGTGTTGCAACCCCAACCGTAAAACCCGAAAGGGGGTGATTCTGTACGTGAAATAGAACAACTTTTGGTCTACGACTGTTTAATTTGAAGAAAAAAAATTTTTTTTTTCTCCATACATTTTGAGAATATGTATTTAAAATTTGTATGGAAAAAATAATTCTTTCTGTTTAATAAAAAAAAAATTCGCTACAGGAGTTGTTTAGTTTCACATATAGAATAACCCCCTTATGTCAGTTAAATATAATATATATTACGGGGGCAACTGCAACACCGTGTATAATTATTATTATACAGGGTGCTCGGCACATCGACCGACAAATTTTTTTTTTGTAGGTAAGTGGGGTCATTTGCAACGTGTTGACCCATGATACCTTTTGTCAGATGTCACGTGGTATAAAGATACGATTTTTTTTCTTTATTTTTGAAAATTACCAAAATCCCAGCTTTAATCCCTTGCAACTTTTTTGTTTATGACAGTATCAGCATCAAATAAACTTTATTGAATTTTACGATGTATCCTTCTTCTAGAAAATATATATGTAATTTGATGAAGTTAATACCATTAAAAGGTTTTATGACCTCTCAAAGTCCCGAGAACGAGTAAAAATGTGACAGAATCTTAATTTCTTAATTCATTAAAAAAAAAAACGACCGCAATTGAGCGCTTTATTTTCTTTTAAAAAGTTCGCAAGTTTACGCCCTTTCCAACGGTATACCACATGTCATATAAATAATTTACTATGTGGTCAAAATTAGGCACAGGGACAGAACAGAACAACAAAATTATGGATAATTTCCAAGAGTGCCCGCGCGACCGGTACATATTCTAAATTTGAAAATGCTCCCGAAAAAGCTCTCAATACGGGAAATAGAGCAGGCTCCAATGAGATGTTCGTTTGCAAAAATAGCGGACCGCGAAATGTTTTGTGATTCGTCTACCTGATACCCTCGACATTATAAAAAGCCATGTTGCCGCGCGCGCTCACGGTTCTTTGTCATTTGTCAATTACATACAGCTAGTGAAATTTCTATGCAAGCATGCCTCGACTTATACAAAAGTCAATGAAAAAAGCGATCTATCTTTCAAAATAAGTTAATAGTACGCTAAGGGGGGGTTCTGTATCATATAGGGAGTAAAACCTATACAAATTTTTTTGGAACTTGGGCTTTTTTTATGTAAAATATTTTTTTTATGTATTTAAATAAAAAAATAGGTGGTTGACTTTTATAGCCTAACTGATTCAGTTTCATAACAGTAACAAAAAATACTTCATTACCATTATGATGTAACACGTGTAAGTTGGTAAATAAAATCAAATTCATATTCAACAAATTCAACATCATTTCATGCTGATAAAATCATAAACAAAAAAGTTACAAGGGATTAAAGCTGGGATTTTGGTAATTTTCAAAAATAAAGAAAACAAATCGTATCTCGATACCACGTGACATCTGACAAAAGGTAACATGGGTCAAAATCTTGCAAATGACCCCACTTACTTACAAAAAAAATTTTCGCTCGATGTGCCGAACACCTTGTATACATAATTATTTTGACGAATAATATTTAGGCAGTTAAATCATGTATCGAAAATCTAGTACCTACCTAGATAAAAAAAAACGGTGGCGAAATTTGAAAATAAAATACGAGTTCTTCATAATTTTCGTAAATACCCAATATCAAAACATAAGTATGAACAACACAATTTTGCCACCGTTCTCTTTTGGAATCTAGGTAGATCCGTGATGTCAGCCCATATCACCTTGGTGAACTAGGTGCCATGTCTGTGTTTGCCCTTCGATCGTGCCGGCTACACTGAACTGGATGGAAAACACGAACTTTCTACATAGTCGTTTCAACGGACCTTTCATTCAGAGCGGTGGTATCAACCCGGGCGGGTTGAACCCTACCGCGTAGTCCGCCTAGTAAGGTAAGAAGGTAATGTATATCGTCTTCAACTATAATTAATTTAATAGATACTTTTTTAATAGATTTTTCTAACAGGTCGAGTTGATTATTTAGAGGGTGTTCGGCACATCGACTTACAAAATTTTTTTGTAAAAAGAAAGAAAAAAAATCGTATCTCGATTTCGATACCACGACGTGATGGATCAAAACGTTGCCAATGACCCCACTTACCTACAAAAAAAGTAGGTATAGTTGAAAAGGTCTTATATACCCATAAGTGTTTATACATTGTTTGTACAACACTACTAGTTTTTGCCCGCGGCTTCGCTCGCGATAGAATCGATTTAACAGCCAATCCGACTTAAACGCAAATATTATAATAACGACTGTTTCTTATTATTCTCTCTCTCTCTCTCACACACACAAACTTGACCACTTTTCTTGTAATTATGTTTTTATGTTATTTCACTACCACTGTGGTAAGTGGTACTAAGTTTCGTCAAAATCCGTTCAGGCGTGAAAGAGGAACAAACAAAAAAATATACTTTCGATTTTATGATATTACTTTTAAAATATCATTAATTCAGTGCTTACGGTGGTGATGCACAAGTAGAAAGTGGCTACGGAACCCTCTCTGTGTGAAACGTTCCAACTTCAGGCTTTTTTATTTCTGTATTTGAGCTTTTATGGCAACTGCGCTCTTCAGCACGCGCCATGAGAGTTCCACCCTCCACGCTGCGTAGCTATATACGATACGGCTGAGCTATCCACAGCAATCTTATCGCCACATCGCCCCAAGCGGGAGGAAACAGGGGCAGTTCAGGGGCAGTTATGTTTTATTGCCTGTGAAACCCTTTTGCTAGCGACGTGACAACGTTTGGCCCAGAAACAACAAACGCCTAAATTGTTAATTAGCCCCATTTGCGTGGACGCATTTACCCCCTACGAAGCAATTTTGACCCGAACACGCCACCTATTCGCGTGAGAGCTCGATCAACCGCCCGCGTCACCCCTACTTGCCACGCTGCCGCCGCCCCCGCCGCCACCGTTGCCGCGCCGCCCCGCCGCCTCTGCTGCCGCGCCGCGCCTCCCCGTCCCGGCCACCGCCGCCCGCCTTCGCCTCCGGCGCCGGCGCGGCGGCGGCGCGTCGTCGTCTCCGCGGCGGCGCGGCGGCGGCGGGCGCCGCCCCCGCCCCGACCCCAACCGTCCCGGGACAAAGTACTGTCCGAAACAAACACTTTTTACTCATTTTCTATGAAAAAATTGAGTAAGTACCTGGCAAAGTTTAAAATTGTTGATATTTATTTTCTGTTACGCGCGTCACACACAATAATGCCAAAATTATACTAACTTTGCTTTATCTAAATTCTCAAAAAAATTAAATTTCTCAATCATATAGTCGTAAACAACAGCTCGGTATGGTCAATTAATCGTCATCTTTCTCTAACTAGGTAGGTATTATGAATTAAATAAATGAAATAACAATTCATCGAGTGCTTGTGGAACTTGTTATGTAATACGTTGAATTCTAAATCATTTTTACGTTTTTTATTAGGTATTTATAGGTACATTTTCATTGTGTTTGAGAATGATGAAACTTAGGTACCTACTTGTCGAAATTGTGAAACTGAATGGGTAGCCCCGCCGACAGAAGCGGTATAGTGCGATGTCATTTGCTAAGTGTCGGTAAAATGTGCGTGCCTTCACATGCAATATTGTGATCGACCACGAATGCATTACTAAATTCTATGAGTGCGATAACGCTCCTCAATCGAGTATTTTAGGTATACAACGTGTCCCAAAACTCAACGTCAAGCGGGAACTAGGGAATAGGCCAGTTTATGACTACCCAAGGAAAAATAAGAAAAAAAATCGGAGTTATTTGTTTTTTATGAAATGAGCATTTTTTGAAAATTTCTCGTACAACATTTTTAGGTACTACGACAACAAATTTGCAAATATAATTGTTAAATGTTTTTTATTGGTAGCCTAAATAACTCTGCTATTAATCAGTATCCCAAATAAAACCAGAATGCCTGTAGTTTTACCAAAAAATATTCATTTAAATTTTTTCTAAAAAAATCAATGACTCCGATTTTTTTTTCTTATTTTTCCCTGGCTTGTCATAAACTGGCCTACTCCCTGGTTCCCGCTTGACGTTGAGTTTTGGGACACCCTGTATAGGTGAGTTACACACCCGCACGCACGCACGCCCGCACGCACGCACGCACACACACACACAAGCACACAGTTTACACCATACCAACCGCACTCGGGGCGCGACATCGGTCGGGGCGGTCGACATTATTCGGCTGAACACGCGACCAGATGCGAAATAAGCAACACCGTTTGTCACTCAAACAAACTCTTACACAAAAAATACAACTTAATTCTGTCTCGTTCGCTCTCCACACTAATTTAGTATTACAAATAGACGCGTGCGCTCAAGTGCTCAACACGTTTGTGAAACGCATTGTGAAGTTGCTGTCTTGTGAAAGGATCTTATAAAATCCTTTGGTCGATAACATACTTTTTCGGGAATGATGTATGGGAAAGGCCTATCTAATGTCGATGGGTAGTCCTGTAAGTATACGTGTAGCATGTACTTAAGCCACGAAAGAAATATTTCATAGAAAGCGATGTGTTTATAATGAAGGGAAGGTTTATAATGAAGGGATGTGTGTCTATAATGAAGGGAAGCACTGACGTGGCACCTAGTTCACCCGGTGTTATGGGGCTGACATCACGGATGTTGTAGGTGATGTAGCCAACCATGTCAGTTTCCATAAAAAAAAAACTTTAATAAGGAACCTACACAGGTGAAGGTATATTAATTAGTTGCAGACACGCCTAAAGTCAGCGGGCCTTAATCCAATTAAATGCTTCCACGAAGCGGTACAACATTAAAAAAATATCTCTGCTGTCGGTGCGGTGCCGCGCATGCCTTCAGACTACACACCTAGTACTGCCTAGCCTAGCTAGCCTTGGCATTTATTTATACATTCGCCTCTGAAACGAGATCTTTCAGATAAACGCGCTTTTGGTGTAAACGAGCTTTCCTTTTTTACTTTATATTTTTCCATTGCATAAATTGACTTTGGCCGCGAAGAGAACAAAGGAAATTGCAACGGAGTTATTTTTACTCGACTTAAGAAGGTGTGGGTGGGTGGGCACTGTACTGGAATTACTTAGTGTAGTGGGTGGGTGGATGTAAAAATAAACGGCCAAAGGACTTGCGTGCAGGCTATATAGGAGTCGGTAGTAAGCTTCAGAAACGCCTTTAGAAGCTTGCCACATCACCGCCCCCGCCGCCGCACCGGCCACCGCGCCTGCTCCTCAGAACCATTGCGAGTCAATCGATTGTGCATTTGAATTATTGTCAAGGTTCCAAAAGTGTATCTACACCTTGTGATCTACATTTTATAAAGGAAAATCCGACTTACGTGTATAAACCGCTTCCATTATATATATATTATATAATATAAACAAACTGTACAATCCTACGTATGTCTTTATTCCGCGCACAAATTGAAAGCTCGCCGGTGGTGGTGACCTTCTCGACAGCCGAAGCCGACCGCGTGAGTCTGTCGAACGGACGGGGGCGGCGGGGGCGGGTGCGAAGGCTTATCGCGGTCGTCGCGCGCCGCAGCCTATACGATCTACTAACGATGACTGGAATATTATGAATGCACTCAAGTGATATTGAGCTGAAATTCGAGCCATCGTAGCTACAATGTATTCATACGACACAACTAAGCATTTTCTGAAATCATAATATGCCGAAGTCCATAAAACAGCTTGTATTTAGTGAGACTTTTCCCACTGAATTAAGGAAAATGTAACTTGAAATGGGATCTCAACTCGGTAGGTAGACAGAGTACTGCCGCATGCAGAGGGGACCTCATCGAAAGATTCAAAATGTTCAGTGGTCATTAAACGAGAGACCCCGTGGATATTCTTTAAAATTAAACTGAAACACTTCCAACTCCAACCCAAGGAAGTACTTTCTAACTGACCGAGTAGTGAACTCTTGGAACAAGCTACCACAAGAAGTGATAAGTGCTATCTCAGTGAATGGTTTTAAAAATCTACTTGACAAACATTTTTTAAATATAAACAAAAAATAAAAACAAACACTAATAAAAAAAAAGTAAGTAAACAAAATAAATAAGATCTATCATAAAACAGTGCACTCAACATGCGAAGTACTGACACGCATCAGCTGCAAGCTGCTAGTGCATTATGTTATCGGAAATGTATGAAATCTAGGAATTTTGCCGAGCCAATTTAGGAAATGTGTAAAATAATTTTTCAAAGGTTCTTTAATACACACATTTCCAAGGAAATGTATATATTTCCTAGGTATTATATGCAATTCCTAAAAAGTACCAGGAAATGTATGAAAATTAACATTATACTATAAAATTTGTTAATGAATGAATGAAAAAAATACAATTTAGCGACTTAGGATTGCCTCTTCTCCGGCTTATAAAACACTCTAGGTAATAGCCACACTAACTAACTAACTAAAATTAACACATTTGCGATTCCTGTTTAGGAAATGTATGAAATTCCTAGGAAATGTGTTTAATAATATTTATTTCACATATTTCCTGTCGATTTTAGGAATTGTATATAATTCCGGATTACATACATTTCCGGTAACATATTATATAAATAAATAATAATAATAATGCAACTGAATGAAATGTTTAGGTGCCTTTTTTTACTGTTTGCCTAATGCCTATACCAACCACCACGTAAGCCAGCTCATTAATATATTCATTTTATTTTCTAGAATACGCTGATATAGAAAGCACTCAAGAGAACGATCGCTCTTTTTAACCCCCCGACGCAAAGGGTTGTTATAAGTTGGACACCTCCGTCTGTCCGTGTGTCTGTCTGTGGCATCGTAGCTCCCAAACCGATGTGCCGATTTGGATGCCATTTCTTTTATTAGAAAGCTTATTAGCCGGGATGATGGTTCATAAAGATCAGGTCAGCCGATTCGAAGATCATCGACACTTTTCCTAATTGGTAATTCTCTGCTGCAAAATGGTTTGTTACACTTTCATTCGTCGCCTAAACAACGGAAATTGAACATTTCAGACGGAAAACTCGACACGAACTGTATCGATGAAGAGATCGAGAACGAGATAGCAGAGATGAAGAACGCAGAGAGAACAGAACGAGTGCTTCCAGCGAGTGATATAGTAGATACAAATGTAGATAGCTCTAACGAATCCTCCGCCCCCTCCGCCGCCGCCGCCTCCGCCCCGCACGCTGACATACACATCGTTGACATGGGTAAGCTATATTTTTTAAATTGACCTACAGCATCCGTGATGTCAGCCCATAACACCTTGGTGAACTGGGTGCCATGGCGGTGCTTCTCTTCGGTCGTGCCGGCTACACTGAACTGGGACGAAAAACACGAACAATTTACATAGCCGTTACAACGGACCTTTCATTCCGTACGGTGATACCAAACCAGGCTTATTAAACCCTACCACCTAGTAAGGAAGAAGGGAAGGGACCTACAGTTTTACGTGGAGCCACGCACGGTCAGCCTCCAAAGGTTTTTTTTTATGTTCGAGCGGTCACCCATCCATCCACTGACCGCGCCCAGGTGTGCTTATGATCCGACCGACAATCAAACGACCGCGCCACTGAGCTACCGAGGCTGACGATACCTATGTGATAAGAGTTATTCACGGTTGTATATTACTTACTTACCTGTAATTTGTAGAGTTGGAACCGTCGCCAGTCGAAAATATACTTCTAAAACGAAGTCGACTCGGCGACAACCTGACTATTCGAAATGGCGGGTCTGAGGCAATGAGCAAGTGCCCTCCAGCGGCGACGGCGCAGGTGGACGCGGAGGCGGAGGCGGCGCTGGACCACGCGTCCGAGACGATAGTGGAAGACCTAGAGAGAGAGAACACGCAGACACCAGAGGAACTGGTGCTGGACACCGGTCAGGAGCAGGAAGACGACGAGAGTGCAGTCATCGTGGACAATCATCTGTGAGTTTTCCGTGAATCATCTGTGAGTCATCCGGCGGCCGGAATCCGGCCGCCGGATGACCGAATAATGCCGTGTAAGGTGAAGACGAAGATGAGACGTAGGTCTAGGTATGCAGGTACCCACCTGGTGTAATGCCTGGTGTTCTGTTTAATGTGCTGTTATCTCATCGAATATACCTTCAGGTTAAAATCGGTGTTGAAATAATAATTTGTGACAGACAAGACTTGATTTTTTCCAAATGTTTATAGGTACAACAATAAAAAAAACAATGAAACAATGAAATGTTACCTATTACCAAGGTAATATTTCAAAAACGTCTCCATATTATACTTTCAGAACAGTGAGGGTTCCGTAGCTATTTCCTTCTTAGTTCTTGCACGAATAGCGACTGTGCGCTGCGATCAGGCGGTCGCCCCGGTCGGACCATATTTCTCCATAACCGTATAAAATATATTATACAGGGTGTTTCAGGATAGGCTTGAGAAACTTCAGGAATAGAAAGTGTTCATTATTAGAAGAAAAAAATCCTTGTCACTCAATTCGAAATTCCGTAATTATTTTTCGGCGGCGACGCGGCCGTCGATGTCACTCGCCATTCACTCGCACTCGCACGGAGACCGGAGAGAGGAATATTGCACGTCGAGCTCAATTTGCCTCGGTAGCTCGGCGCCCGCGCGCCTCGATGCTATGCATCGGCGTCCGATGTCGATGTTAAGCCACATAGGACGCGTTCAGACTTTGAATAGGTGTCCGCCGACCGTTGAAGCCGGCCGTGGTTCGGAACACACGTAAAATCTACCTACCTACTTGCCTTACTAGCTCGCTTTCGAATAGATCACAGACTAGGGAAAAATAAGCTTATTTTTCCCTAGTCTGTGGGATAGATGATACTACCACCGCCCTGAAGGACGGTCGAAACGGCTTATGAAAAAACTGTTTTAAAAAACAATTTCACCGACTTCAAAAAACAACTAGAACTGAAAAGTGTTAAATAATATTTTGATTCATATTCGGACCCTTGAGTTGAAGGCGGTACAAAAGCACACCTGAAAATAATTAACTTTTGTGCTTTTGTACCGCCTTCAACACGAAGTAACTAATTTGTAAATGTTTATGTGGACAGACGGCCGACCCGATGGGAAGCGCTAGCGGACGTGGCAGCCGAGCTGCCTCCCAAGCTCACTATCGACCCGCTCACCGGACAGATATACACCCTCTCCAGGAAGGATTGAGCTGCTGGTTACACCATCTCTGCTCTCGTGTGCTTCACGCGCGACTGCATCCAACACTTCCAACTCAACCTGCTCGCTGCGATGCGCCGCGACATGGCCGCGACGAAGCCGCCGCATGCACCACGCAGAGCTTTCAGTCAAAGGCCTCAATCATTTTTTGTTTAGTTTCCGGCGGCGGGTTGGCATCAGGTGACTCAAGCTCTACGACACTACCTATTCCTACTGCCTTCTATCTACCTAATTACTACGCAATTGTTCAGTCGGTGTTTCGCGCCTCAAAATGACCTCAAAAAGATACATGACTTTGTTGATGGCGTATTCGCTCGCATATGAGTAAGAAACATGAGGACCGACCGACCGACTCTGGGAAGACGGCGTCTCGATCGCTGTTCTGTGCGTATTCGTAATAGATTTAAGGTATGTACATAGCTAGGTGGGTCTGGGTAGGTAGCCGGTAGGCATCGAGTCTCGATATCTACCTACAAGGAGTAGGTTTGTGGTAAGAGCTATTTCCTCGGCTATTCCATCAAATTAACTTCTTCGGTTAGTACCTATCTACATTGTGCGTTCTGAAACAGATCCTACCTATCTATTCGTACCTACTAAATAGCACCTGTGCCTATACCACGGAATAAAGTGAGTAGATAAATCAAATGCGTGATTGCGTGATTCGATGTTATGTGTTCAATACTTTCTTGATGTTAATAAATAAAGTGTAATTAATCTGATGATGTTGGATTTTTATAAGTTTAGTTGAACTAGGAATTGAAGCCGGAAGGGAAGGTTATTAAGTAAGTAAAAAGCGAGGGAGCCACGTGCACGAATAATAATATAATAATATAATGTATATTTTTATACGTTCAAAAGTTGCAAGACTCCTTGTTGTGTGCGTAGGTTCGTAGTCAACTTTAAGTTTTTTTATTATCTGAATAATAAAATAACTTAAAGTGAGTAAGTCTTAAGATGAAATATGTCTCTGGATAATGTCTCTGGAGACATTGAGGCTAGCACTGCGTTTCATCGACCACTTTGCCCGTCTTGCGAAGGTAGGCAATGTTGAAGACCTCGCTGTCCATAAATACACGAAAAACAAGAGTGTTAAACACTCTCCGAGCGCTGCTGTGGTGTTGCGGAATGGGCCCTTTCCCCGCGGCCGTCTCGACCCCGCCGACTGACTCCCGCCGAGTCACCATGCGGTCCTTTCAAATTTGGCCCAATTTACTTTGGGGACTCTTCACCGCGAAGTACAACTCGACGCGAGGACATCTTGAAGCAAGTCAACTGGACCCCAGTACTACTGACCGCGACACCCCCTGGGGTGCGAGCTGTATGCAGCGAGTCGCACGCACAACAGGGGCTTTATTTTTTGCATGAGCCCAAGTTAAATTTATGAGGTTCGGGTTGCTTATTAACCGGAAGGTCGCGCGTTCAGTGCCCATTGGCGTGAACCACTTTATTTTCTTTCCGAGTTTGATAAGTGAATTTCTTGAACATGAGTTGCTCCATGGTTCGCATTCCATGTAAATTTATAGTAGGTATCTTAATATTTTATATATTTTTTTTATTTTTTTTTATTATACTACGAGTACATTGTATTATGTTTAATGTACGAACATATTAAGTTGATACAAATTACGTAGGTATTAAAGTTTGAAAAAGGCTCTTTACACACACTTACTCGTATATAATAAGTATAAGTCTTTGTAGTCACTAAAATACTTGTATCAATATGTAACTAAGCTGTATAATCTATATAATTTTTTTTCAAAAATGTAACGATATTTCGTTGCATAATGCACCTATCAATGAATTTAGTTCGATAACGATACCTAAACAGGGGGTTTCAACTGGTGTACTGGTGCCGCGGCATACTGGTGTGCCGCGAGTGACATCCAGGTGTGCCGCGAATTCTAAGTAACTCATTCAAACTGTATATGAAAACCGCGGAAGAAAAGAGCAAGCATAATTTTTCGTCTATCTATTATAGATAGATTATCCACAATGACATTTTCTGACCGATTTGTTTGAACACCTCAAGAAATTAAATGAGAGTTCGCAGGGAAGGGAGTTCGAAGGGCATTTTGACATCCTCAGTTAAAATGAGAGTTTTCACTGATAAATACTTTTAATACGTAAGTAAGTACGCTACATTACGTAAGTACAAAGTCGCCAATTTCTTTGTCTTTAGTTTCTAAATTTTATATACTTTCTTTATGAATATAAATGTGGTGTGCCGTGAAATTTTCGTAAATGAAAAAGTGTGCCAGTTAATAAAAAAGTGCGAGTTGGACTCGAGCACCGAGGGTTCCGTACCATCACACAATATATTTGTATTATGTATGTATACAAAAATTATTGTGTTTTGGAAAATCACGAAACGACTTTCTAAATAAAAACTACATATATACAGCAAAGGTTTGACTGTTAGACACTCTTGTAGTTGAAATATACAAAAAAAATTGTTTTTATATGACATAACTCCAAATTTACTATTTTAGGATTTATCCTTTACTTGTGCTGTGAGAACTTGCTTTTTGCCAAATTTCATTATGCTAGCTAGCTTAGTCAACGGGAAGTACTCTATATGTTTTGATTTGATTTGCCAGTAGCAAAATATGGTGACTTCAATGGCCGTATCTGGGGATTGCGTTGACTAAACTAGCTTAAATTTTTTACACCTCCGAGGAAACGTAGACCTTAGTATTTGATGTTATTTTCACCTTCATACCTCTCTACCCGTTCCTGAGAAAAAAGGTCTTGACAGACAGACAGGCAGACGGACGGAAGTGATCATATAAGGGTTCCGTTTTTTTCCTCGTTTGAGGTACGGAACCCTAAAAATGAGAAAATTGGTCAGGTATCTGTCTGTCCGACCGTTCGTCCATGTTTCAGCCAATAATGATACCTATATGATGTGATTGGGGTTACTTTCTTTGAGAGAGTAGGTATACATATTTCATTTACGTGAACTCAGCTCGTCCTTCCACCTTGCTCTTCATGACTACATATTTGTGCTTCAATCAGATTTACTATTAAACCAATTTCACGCGAGCGGAGCCGCGTGCACAGCTAGTAATAAAATAAAACGCTACGTGTCGTCTGTGTGTATGTTGACAGGAAGAAATATCCGTAAGGGATAAGTCTAAATTTTTTTTATGCATACTGACACGGTTGGCTACATCACCTACAACATCCGTGACGTCAGCCCATAACACCGGGTGAACTTGATGCCACGTCAGTGCTTCCCTTCGGTCGTGACGGCTACACTGAACTGGACGAAAAACACAAACTATATTTACGCCACATATAAATTATACAATACGAGTATGGTGCTTGTTTGTTTCTGTAAAATGTTTTTTGGAGCAATAGAGTATTTCTAACTATCTATCTAACTCGAGAACAACTGAACGGATTTAGATTGGTTATTTCATATGTACATTCAACTTGGTAATTCCTAACTGATAAAGGTTATTTCTTATAGTGCTAAATGAATTTCACAATAATGTAAGAAAAGTTTCCCAAAAGTCTGCCGTGATCTGCCTGCACCGGTTCAATTCGCCCGGCATAAAGTGTCAGCACATAAATGATTACATACGTATACATAACCTACATATGTATACAGAACAAAACAGAACAGAACAAATTAAAATGTTTTTATGGAATCTAACAAGGTTGGCTACATTACATCACCTACTACACTCTTGATGTAGTAGCCCATAGTACCTTCGTGAACTAGGTGTCATGTCAGTGCTTCCCTTTGGTTATGAAATATTTAATAAAATATATACAAAATACGAAATATTTTCATAGCCGCTTCGCAATCGACGTAGCGGTGCTACCAATTACCAACCCTACCACCTACTAAGATAAGGTAAGCGACAGTTTTCCACTCCACTTAATAAACCGTCTAAGTTACAACCGCGCCCGGGTGTGCTTCACTTTCCGAATGGACGTCTATCCGTAGCACCACCAATTATTGAGTGTAGCCACAGGTCAGATGTATTATGGTCCAACTAAAAAAAAATTTATATCTACTACTTCCAGTCACTATGAAAATGCACCTACGTATATAAACACAAACAGATAATATGTGAATAGAAATACCATATTGCTTCAAAAACATTTCAGAATCGACCACGATTTACTAATTTAGACTTATAATATAATAATTTTTTTAAAAGAAAATATCGAGGAAAATATGCATATTTACATGAGAGGTCACTTTCACATTATATAAAAAATATTCAGGGGGCACATTTTAGCCACATAGCAAGAAACCGTGTCACCCGGTCTAGGGGTGACGCGGGCTACCGGCTGAGGGATGACGGTCGACGATCGCTGTTCTGTGATGTTAGCTTAATTGTTTTGCTATAAATTGACTCCTAAACTATGTATAAAGCGGTAGCTGGTCGGCGCGGTTTCGCAAGTCCCAATACGGCCGACGTGCATAAATGAGTTTTTAATGAAAACTTTACCTAACCTACACCTGCTGCCACCATACGTAAATCGGACCGAATTGTTAGAATGAAGTTTTTGAAATAAAGAAATAACGAGTAAAAAAAGTATTTTTGGATAGGGGCTAGGGGTTGACGCTTTTGAGCAATGGTTGCATTGTACGTTCTAAAAACAATACCGGCCCATCTGGACTGGACCCGGCCTTAACATGTGTGGCTGTGCTGTTCGACTATACCACGGAAAAAAATAGTAGAGGAGTTAGTCTAAGTAGACAGGGTACGTGTTTTTCACTAACTGGGTGATTTCACCATCGTACCGTGTGGGGCCGGTACTTTAAAAGAATAGCCCCACTGCATCTCTCCCCGTGCATGTCGTAAAAGGCGACTAAGGGATAAGGACAAGATGCCGTGCTAAAGCGCGACAGGCTTGCCACCTCTCACCTTGGCACGGTACTTCCACCGAGTCATGCAGCAGGTGGGTCTTCGTGCCTTACTTGCTGCTTGATCGATTGAATCTTGTTCGAACATTTTGCGAAACGTGGTGGTCGGTGTTGTGCTGTAATTAACCAGAGTTCTTGCAGCACAACACCGATTACTCTGCTTACCCCGATTGTCGGGATTCAGCGTGTGTGATATGTATGTATGTACGTTTTAAAGTTTACATTGGACGCAGTAGATATTACAAAAGACCATATATTTTTATAGCATCACACTAAACGTGCTCTCTAGAGAACCAGATAGTTTTGGTGTGATTAGTGGAGAAAAGTTGTGCCTCCCGCTACTCCCCGCACTGACTGTTTTACTAGAAATTAGATGGGATGCTGCAACTTCTCTCTACTAACTTCCTCCGTTAGCCTACTACGAATGTTGAAGTCGACGTCGCCGTCGTCATCGGCGCCGCCGCTCCGCCACCGCGCCGCCGCCGCGCCGCCGCCCGCCGTCGTCGTAGCGAATTACTTTTTTGCGATGCGAATTGTTTAACAACAATTTAGAGAAAATAAATTGTTATTGAACTGATATCTTATCAAAATTAAAGATTTCACTATTAAACCAGATGCAGATAATTTAAATAGGCAGAGCGGTAAGTATTCATGTTTATGCTGTAAATAATGATTCTCTTGTGAGCGGTAGTATGGGTAATTTTATTTGTAAGTTACAATAATTTCCAGTGAAAAAAAATTCCAGTGAAGTTTCTTGTCAGTTCTTCTTCGCTGTGATAATCGAATTGGCGGAATGTTACAATGTACATTATGTATGACACATCTGAGCGCAGCGTACGTAATCAAGAGATGGTAAATAAACAATAAATAATAACACTTATATAAGGTACTAATAAAACATTGTGACTTGCGATGTTGGTTTGAACGGAGAAGTTGACAGGACACACGACTTTGCTACCACATTTTAAGAGCAGTCAATTCTATAAAATAATTCTTTGAATAGTACATACACAAAATGTTGGATTTGCTAACTAAAAAAATATGTTGACTATAAATATCTAAGTATTAAACCAAAGCTCTCCATACTACTAATAGATACTAAAAATACTAAAGATACAAAAGCCTAAGCGCGCCGCGAGTGTAGGACTACAATAAATCGTCGTGTCGCTAATACCAATAAAATAATACAATAATCGAATACTCGTAAAAACTTCACCAGTTACTTAATATTAAATAAATTTGTTTCAAAATTCTACCACTTTATTCACGGTACTTTTCCTATGTGGCTCGATGTTTCAGGCCAAACGGATGGTCCTTTCTCACGAGAATATACTTAAAACCCATACCAAATTAATATTTTAGTACCTATCTAAGTACTAAGTACTTGGAAATGTAGTCAATCCCTGTGATCATATTATTATCTCCCAAGAAGAACCATATTGTTAATAACCATATCATACCTACCTACTAGAATCTACAATGACAACAAATGACGCGTACTTAGACCATAAATATATATTTACAGGTATAATATTATAATGTTCTAACACAAAACTGCGGTGAACATTGCATCCTCCCTCGCATCCTCAAGTAACTCGTAAGACGAATATCAACAGCAAACGTTATCTAAATGTGTACATCACATAATAGGGTACATCCGAATTTTTTTCTAAAACCCTCACACACAATCCAGGTACCTACTTCGGCCCTTCTCCGAGAAATAACCAACAATTTACACAATTGTTTGATTTATGAACTTTTCGCGTCGAGTTGGCTCGCTTCGGGTCGGCGGCGGTGGCGGCTTGGACCCTGCGACAAATAGTACCCGGGGTCGAATATGTTCGAAGTGAATCGTCAAGGCGGGGATCTGGCTCCGCGGTGACTCGCCGAAGGCGGCTTGTCTGGCGACGTATCGGCGGTGCGGAATAGTCCTAGACCGGTGGTGTTGTGTTCATTGTTGTATGACGAGGTCCCCGCTGAGCGCGATCGCCTCTATTTCGACTGCGGCGCCCAGGGGCAGCTTGCCCACTTGGTAGGTGGCGCGTGCGGGGTAGTCACGAGGGAAAACTGTAACACAATATTTTATATTATGTTTGTGGAAACAATAACAAGGCGCAGATTAACAAAAAATGTAATTCTACGAGTATGTTAGTTCTATCCGCGGCTAGTCCAGAGTGAAGGGATGCAATCCCTGCCCGGTGCTCGTGGTGGCTGGTGCGGAGGTGGAAAGGGGACGGTGGGATCGCGTTAAACAGCTCTTCCGAGCACTCTCCATAGAATAAGCGATATAACACACTTAGGAAGCGACATCCCTGCGGAGTTGCAGTGGTCTAGATCGCGGGACACTTCGGGGCCCACACTAAGTAGTCGCACGCTCGACGCTGGGTCGAGTCCAGTCCAGAGGCTGAGCCATCCCATAGGTGCGAGCAGTACCTACTCCAACCAGAAGCTGATCTGCGATTTATACAAAAGCAGCTTTTGGCCCGGCGTGAAGTACCGTATCGAGTAAATAGCAAATTTGAACTTGGTACGATCAACCGTTTAGAAGCCTGACAGACAACGGACGGACACGAGTCCCACCCCGCCATTAGGTTCGGTGTTCACCTCTTTGAGCTACGGAACGTAAAACGGTTAATATTTTTGACTTTTTAAGGGTCGGGGTTTTTAAAATTTGTAAAGGTTCGCATTAATGCGAACCCGACCCTTAAAAAGTCAAAAATAATTTCCGTTTACTTACTTAAGTCTGAAGACCGCTGGCGCTAAGTAAATACCCGCCCCGCGCAACTCTGACTTTTTACCCGACTGCGCGACGCAAAGGAGGGTAATGTGTTTATCAGCCTATGTATGTATGTATGTATGTATGTATGTTTGTTCCTTTGTGGCACGCTAGAGACCAAACGCGTGGGCCGATTTTGATGATTCTTACGTCAATCGATTTGTCTTAATCTTGCGAGTGTCACTAAAGACATGACAGTAATGAAAATTCAATATGGCGACAACTAGGTGCCATATTGTGAAAAAGAAAAAAATTAAAGTTGACTAACTATGTTAAGTGGGGTATCGTTGAATAGGTATTTGAAAATGATCTTTAGGTTTCTCTTATCATTTTTCATTTCGAATGACCATTTAGGATCTATAACGATTTAAAGTTGGTTAGCAACCATTCTCACTTAACTTTTAGTAGAGCTGTGATAAAGTTCTTATTATTATATAGGGTGTTCGGAACATCGACCGACAAAATTTTTTTGTAGGTAAGTGGGGTCATGTGCAATGTTTTGACACATCATACCTTTTGTCAGGTATCACGTGGTATCAAGATACGATTTTTTTTCTTTATTTTTGAAAATTACAAAAATCCCAGTTTTAAACCCTTGTTTATGATTGTATCAGCACGAAATAAAATTTATCGGATTTACAATGTATCCTTCTTCTAGAAAAAAATATCATTTACATACATAGCGTCACGCCTGTTTCCCGGTGGGGTAGACAGAGACAACGGATCTCCACGTGCCAGGATCCTGACACACCTCGGCCGCCTCTTCCGCTCCCATAATGTTCTTTATGCATGCTCGTCGGTTACGGGTACTACGCACTTGACCCTTTTTGAGCACATACCCGATCTGGTCCAGGTACGTGCGTCTAGGGCGACCCTTCCCGACTCTTCCACTCACATTTGCTTCATAAATGTCTTTCGTTAGTTTCCTATCATCCATTCTTCCAACATGACCGAACCACCGAAGCATCCCTTTCTCAATCCTTTCATCTCTCATTTTTTGTAGGTAAGTGGGGTCATTTGTAACGTTTTGACCCAACATACCTTTTGTCAGGTGTCACGTGGTATCGAGATACGATTTTTTTTTCTATATTTTTGAAAATTACCAAAATCCCAGCTTTAAACCCTTGTAACTTTATGTTCATGTTTGTATCAGCACGAAATAAAATTTATTGAATTTTACGATGAATCCTTGTTTTAGAAAAAAAAAATTGGTTGTCTGTAAACTCGGTTTACGGACGACAGTTTTACGTGATAACGTTATAAAGTGGTAAGATTACTTTAAATTTCTGCTGCCCTGGTACTTTAGACATGAATATTCTAAATTTGAAATATTTTCCGACCGGCCAAATGCGCTTAATATATTATGGTACGAGTAACCTCCTTTTAATTTCGGCTGCCCTGGTACTTTAGAACCAGAGAGATAAATGTGTACAAGCCGACGCTTGGGCCGATTGTGCCTCTATATCGCTTGTTACGCGCTCTCGCTTGCACACACAGGCTCAGATGGAACGTGACACTTTTTCGTGCGTGCAGCCGGTGTTCATCAATTTATAAGACGTGACGTTATCACGTCAAAAGTTTGTTAGTTTACGCCCTTTCCAAAGGTATACCACATTTTATACAAATCATTCACTATGTGATCAAAATTAGAGATAATTTGCAAGAGTCTAAACATTAATATTGGAGAATTGAACAAAGTGCCCGCGCGACCGGTACATGTTCTAAATTTGAAAATGCTCGGGAAAACGCTCTCAGTACGGGAAGCGACCACCGATAAGTAAGTGGCCCTGTTACAAAGTGCCAGTGTTGTCGTTCTATTCTGGTCTATGTCCCTAATTTTGACCACATAGTGAATTATTTGTATGACATTTGGTATACCGTTGGAAAGGGCGTAAATTAGCGAACTTTTTATAAGAAAATGAAGCTCTCAATTGCTGTCAGTCTTTTTTTAAATGAATTAAGAAATTAAGATTCTGTCATATTTTTACTCGTTCTCGGGACTTTCGAAGGTCATAAGTCCTATTCATTGCATTAACTTCATCATCATCATCATCATTAACTTGTACCGTGTGGGGCCGGTACTTTGAAAGAATAGCCCCACTGCATCTCTCCCCGTGCATGTCGTAAAAGGCGACTAAGGGATATGACTCCCTTCTTATATTACTAGGTGGTAGGGTTTACCCGCCCGGGTTGGTACCACCGCACTGATGAAAGGTCGGTCGAAACGGCTATGTAAATAGTTTGTGTTTTCCGTCCAGTTCAGTGTAGCCGGCACGACCGAAGGGAAGCACTGACGTGGCACCAAGTACACCCGGTGTTATGAGCTGACATCACGGATGTTGTAGGTGATGTAGCTAACCGTGTCAGTTTCAATAGAAAAAAAAAAATATCAAATGATATTTTTTTCTAGAAGAAGGATAAATTGTAAAATCCAATAAATTTTATTTCGTGCTGATACAATCATAAACGAAAAACTTACAAACTAAAAAGTGTAAAATAAAAAAAGTTTATTTAAAAATAAAAAAACCCGACTGCGTAAAAAAATAACTTTAAATAAAAACTGAAAAGAAAAAAACAAGTCCAGTAGTCTAGAACTCTGTTAAGTAATATTGACTAACTACACCATTGAAAAATAGTTTCATGATCTATACACACATATAATAAAACAAATAATAAACTCTAATGCGGAACATAGCGACTTTAACAGTCGGGACCCATTATTGGGAAAATTTCAATGGGTCCCGACTGTTAAAGTCGCTATGTTCCGCATTAGAGTTTATTATTTGTTTATTATATGTGTGTATAGATCATGAAACTATTTTTCAATGGTGTAGTTAGTCAATATTACTTAACAGAGTTCTAGACTACTGGACTTGTTTTTTTCTTTTCAGTTTTTATTTAAAGTTATTTTTTTTTATATTTTATTTACTTAGTGGTCCCCCGACTCCTTTAAGTAAGTAAACGGAAATTATTTCTGAGTTTTTAAAGGGTGGTGTTATTATTTTGTAATTTAACTTTTATTTCAAGATTTAAAAAAATACCGCATGCAAATAGTTTTTAAGAAAATTAATTTTATGATTATTACTTATTACTTTAATTACAAACATAGCCACAGAATACTTAATACATAGCTAAGAACTATCCCAACCAGCCTTCTAATAAAAAACCCCATCCAAATCGGTCCATCCGTTTGGGAGCTACGATGCCACAGGCAGACACACCCATACACACATACACACGCACGTTAAACTTATAACACCCCTCTTTTGCGTCGGGGGTTAAAAACACCATATGTGACAGGTTCTTTGAGCCAGGTTTAAAAAACCTTTATGAGAAAGGCTCTGCGAACCACCGGTAAAAACAAAGGTTTTCTCCGGACCGGTACTATCCGGTTAATAGTGGTTACGGTAGGAGTTTTTTTGAACAGGTACGAACTCATACCGATTCTCTCTGTAAAATATTCCTCAAACCGGTTCATAACCTTAACCCATATTCGGGCCCGTCAGTGAAAAATGTCAAGCGAGATACCTTCACCAACCTATCATATTTTAATTACGCAGGCCAAAATATAGCAGTGTCATTTTGATAATGAATGAATCATGCTAGGCTAGATAGGGATTTAATTGTTTCATTGTTTGGTTGGATAGACTGTGAATTTGTGAACAATATGTGAGAAAGTACCTTGACTAATTTGTCACAATTTTTTTTTTTTTTTTTTTTTTTTTTTTATGGAACCTGACACGGTTGGCTACATCACCTACAACATCCGTGATGTCAGCCCATAACACAGGGTGAACTAGGTGCCATGTTTGTTCGAATCGCTTAGCTTAGTGTAGCAAACAAGATTATATCGCATATATTTAATATTATAAAAAATTATATAATGTAAATAATATAGATAGTAATAGATAATAATAATAACTTTACAGCTCCAAGTAGGAAAATTTGGGTGATAGTGAAAGAGGAGGTCATTGGTGCTTAACTTATTTAACCATAGCTTTTCCAGCGGGTGTGATTCGTGGTAAAATATCCTAAAACCATCAGCAATAAAATGTCAGTGAAAACCCCAAGTGAATGTATTGAGTAGTGTTACGGACGACGACAAGCCGGTCTAGCTAGAGTAGCATGTAGCTATAGCTAGGAAGCGGCCGGCGTGTAGCATAGTTCCATTTTTAGAGTAGGTGTAAATATATATGTTTTATAAGTTTAGATATAGGCTAATTATAAGATAAATATAAGAAATAAACATATTTAAAAACCGTAGGCTAAGTTAGTGCGTAAATTAGCTACTAGGTTAGGAAATAGATAGATAGGCGTAGCGATAGATTATAGTAAATAAGATAGATAAAATATGGAATAGGTTAGACATAAGTTATTTTAATAAATAATATTATTGGACGGCCTTTTACTGGAGTAACTCAAGGCGAGAGCGACAGATATGAGTCACAGCCAAGCCGAGCGCAATAGTACGACGGTCCGCCGCCCCGCCGCCGCGGTGCACCATTCTGTTGCCCGGCGCGTGGGTGCAACATTCTGTTGCTCGCGGCGTCCCCAGGCAGGTTATAAAAGGGGGCCGTTAAGCCGCCGCCCGCGAATACCGCCCGAGTCCGCATCGACTGGAAAGGCTATACAAACAACTGAGCGACACCACCATCATCAGACCGATTTGCACGGCCGAGGAGGTGGAAGAGTCAGCGAAGTCACTACGCCAAACCATCAAGGAGGCCCTAGAGGCGAACTCGACCCCGGTTCGCCCGCAGGTGAGACGCTATGGTCTCCCTCAGCGAATCAGGAACGATCTCAAAGATAAAAGGGAACTTCGAAAGCTGTGGCAGACCACTAGATGCCGCCATACCAAGTCGCTGCTGAACGCGCTGTCCGCCAAGGTGTCCGCAGATATCAAGGCATACAACGGAGAGGCTTGGGAGCGCCATATCGACTCGATCAGAGAAGACCGACCAGGCGTAGCGAGACTTCTTCGTAGCCTAACTTCCACTCCCGCCCCCATCCGACCTCTACTGGCACCGGACGGAAGCCCTCGCTACCTGGCCCAGGACAGGGCAGAACTGCTAGCGGACCACCTGACCGAGCAGTTCAAGCCGAACCCACCGAGCCGAGCAGCCCACGTCGCTCGTGTCGAGCAGCACGTGAGGGACTACCTCACTGAGCCTCCACCTGCAGACGAGGAACCCATCTTCTTTACACCAAAGGAGATTCAGAAGAGGATCATCCGACTCAACCAGAAGAAGGCGCCTGGTGAGGACGCAATCTCAAATGCCGCCCTGGTGAACATGCCGCGACGGACCCTCGTGGCTATCACCAGGCTATTCAACGGCATCGTCCGCACCGGGCTCTTCCCGAGTACGTGGAAGATCGGGCGCATTATAACGCTACCGAAACCAGGTAAGAATACCAGTTTACCTGCGAGCTATCGCCCCATCACCCTGCTGCCGACCCTCTCGAAATTATTCGAGAAGATGCTCCTCGATCGTCTGCTTCCTCACCTCCACCCAAGAGATGAACAGTTCGGCTTTCGGTCCGAACACTCCACGACGCTCCAGCTGACAAGAATGTTGCACGGGATGGCGGAGACCGCCAATCGGAAGCAACACTCCGTCGCGGTCTTCCTGGACATGGAGAAGGCGTTCGACCGTGTCTGGCACGACGGCTTGCTATACAAGCTGTCGCAAACTACAACCCCCAAAGCAGTCGTCCGAGTCGTCTCTTCCTTTCTACATGAGCGACGGTTCCGGGTCGCGGTAGAGGATGCGACGTCGGCGGAACGCCCAATTGCTGCCGGAGTACCACAAGGGAGCTGCCTCTCCCCGTGCCTATACTCCCTCTACACCGACGATATCCCGAAGGCCGAAGATGTCGACCTATACCTCTTCGCAGATGACGCGGCCTATGTCGCCAAGTCGATGAACCGGAATCACGCGGCGCGCAAGATTCAACGTCAACTGGACTTGCTGCCCAACTGGCTCCAAGACTGGCGGCTCTCTGCGAACGTAGCCAAGACCCAAGGAATGGCGACGGGGTGGGGCGTCCCACCGCCCCCACTAAAACTACACGGACAGGACATCGAATGGCAGACGAGGGTTAAATACCTGGGCGTCACCATAGATCGCACCCTGTCCCTTGCCCCACAAGCAGAGGCCGCGGTGACCTCTGCTCGAACCGCGCGTATGCAACTATACCCAATTCTTGCCTCCACGCTTCCCATTCGAGCGAAGCTTGCGATCTACAAGACGTACATACGCTCGCGCCTCACGTACGCGACACCGGCGTGGTACCACCTCCTCTCAGCTTCGAAGAAGCTGAGACTCCAAAGACAGGAGAACATCTGCCTGCGTATCATTGTCGGTGCACCCCGCTACGTGAGGAACGACACAATCGCAAGGGACCTCGAATGGAAGCCACTCTCTAAATTCATCGGTGGACTGGCGAAAGCGATGTTCACGAGGGCCGACAAGTCGGACCTCACCTACATCAGGAACGTCGCACCACTGCACAGCAGACCGCCAGATGGCCGCTATGAATACCCACGCAGCTTAATACCCATCATCCAGCCCTCCGAAAGGACAACACATGCTGAAACCACGACCATAGAAGAGGAAGACTGACCTGCCCTCAGTAGAGGGCAGCGACCTACTGCCACGGTAGGGAGGCACAGCCTCGAAACCGTATCCCCACTCCCCCCGCAGGGGGGGTGTGAGAAGACTTCTTGATGATGATGCCGCCCGCGCCAGTACACTACAAGCAGCGGGAGAGAGCGGACCTCAAGCAACAAGCGCAGCGAGCACCAGAGCTTTCCCGCCGAAGCGGTTGACATCAAGAGCGAGCTCGACTGCGCTACCGCCGTCCCTCCCTCTCCGCGTCGCGTTGTGCTCACTGAGCCCCCTGTCGTTCAAGTCCGAGTTGCCCCGGTGGCGGGCCGTCCCGTTATAGTTGATAGAGCACGAGTGTTTTATTTCGCGTCGTTATTCCCTCTCCGCGAGTCGCTGACCGAGTGACTTGGGTGTCTTCGCCGATCCAGAAGAAGAGAAACACTACAGTCCACCGCTCCCTGAGCGTCGATCTCGAACATTGGTCCTGTCGACGCCGGATCAGAAGATGCCCATTACTCGGTCTACGAACGCGAGGCTGCGGAGAGGAGAGTCGTCGCGTGACGCGCCGCGTGTGCCACCGACAGACGGAACGACGCCCGCGTAATCGGACACCGAGCCACGGACGACGAACACAGAAGACGAGCTAGCTACGACGGAGCGCAAGTGCGAGCACACCGTACAGTGCCGCCTACCGCGCTGGCCGAAGTCATGCGTCGTGACGACATCGGAGCGCAAGTGCGAGTGCAAAGTGCAGTGCCGCCTACCGCGCTGGCCGACGTCATGCGTCGTGACGACATCGGAGCGCAAGTGCGAGCACACCGTACAGTGCCGCCTACCGCGCTGGCCGACGTCATGCGTCGTGACGACATCGGAGCGCAAGTGCGAGTGCAAAGTGCAGTGCCGCCTACCGCGCTGGCCGACGTCATGCGTCGTGACGACATCGGAGCGCAAGTGCGAGTGCAAAGTGTAGTGCCGCGTACCGCGATTGTCAACGTCACGCGCCGTGATAGCGTCGGTGTGTCAGTGCTCGCGTCCGGCATCGCGCCGAAGGCTGACGTCACGCAAGACGTCGGCGCGCCCGCCGCGACGGTGCAAGTTCCGCGTACCGCGACCGCCAACGTCACGAGCCGTGATGGCGTCGCTGTTTCAGTGCTCGCGTCCGGCACCGTGTCGCCAGCCGATGTCACGCGCTGCGAAGCCGTCGCCGCGCCCGCGCAAACAGTGAAAGCGAAACGTGCCGCGCCCGCCGCCGCCCCGCGTGGCGATGACGTCAGCGCTCGAGGCGTACGTACCGCGCTGTGCGCTGACTCGGTCGCCACGTCGCGCTCTCGTGCTTCCACCGGACGTCGAGCAGGATCCGCCCGGTCGGCAAAATCAAAGTGCACGTTAGCGAAGCTCGCGCTTCAAGAAGAGCTCGCACAAGTGGAACTAGAGGAGGCGAGAGCGCGCACAAGGTCAGTGAAGGCGAAGCTCGAGCGCCTGCAGGCCGAACAGCTCGAGCGCATAGAGTCGGAGCGATCGGCAAGTGACGAGGAAGGCGACGAAGAGCTGCAGAGGGGCCGACTGGAGAGCTGGATTCGGAATCAAGACGAACCGCACGACCCTACCGCCGCTCCGCCGCACGCTTCCGCCTCCGCGCCGCTGCAACCTGCCGGCGCGGCGGGGCCGCACTACTCCGCCTCCGCGCCGCTGCAACCTGCCGGCGCGGCGGGGCCGCACTACTCCGCCTCCGCGCCGCTGCAACCTGCCGGCGCGGCTGGGCCGCACGCTTCCGCCACCGCGCCGCTGCAACCTGCCGGCGCGGCGGGGCCGCACTACTCCGCCTCCGCGCCGCTGCAACCTGCCGGCGCGGCTGGGCCGCACGCTTCCGCCACCGCGCCGCTGCAACCTGCCGGCGCGGCTGGGCCGCACGCTTCCGCCTCCGCGCCGCTGCAACCTGCCGGCGCGGCTGGGCCGCACGCTTCCGCCTCCGCGCCGCTGCAACCTGCCGGCGCGGCGTGGCCGCAAGACTCCACCTCCGCGCCGCTGCAACCTGCCGGCGCGGCGGGGCCGCACTACTCCGCCTCCGCGCCGCTGCAACCTGCCGGCGCGGCGGGGCCGCACTACTCCGCCTCCGCGCCGCTGCAACCTGCCGGCGCGGCGGGGCCGCACTACTCCGCCTCCGCGCCGCTGCAACCTGCCGGCGCGGCTGGGCCGCACGCTTCCGCCACCGCGCCGCTGCAACCTGCCGGCGCGGCGTGGCCGCACGACTCCACCTCCGCGCCGCTGCAACCTGCCGGCGCGGCGGGGCCGCACGCATCCACCACCGTGCCGCTGCAACCTGCCGGCGCGGCGTGGCCGCACGCCGCCGTCTCCGCGCCGCTGCAACCTGCCGGCGCGGCGTGGCCGCACGACTCCGCCTCCGCACCGCTGCAATCCGCCGGTGCGGCAGGACCGCACGCCTCCACCTCCGCGCCGCTGCAACCTGCCGGCGCGGCGTGGCCGCACGCCTCCACCTCCGCGCCGCTGCAACTTGCCGGCGCGGCGTGGTCGCACGCCTCCACCTCCGCGCCGCTGCAACCTGCCGGCGCGGTGTGGCCGCACAACTCCGCCTCCGCGCCGCTGCAATCCGCCGGCGCGGCGGGGCCGCACGCCTCTACCTCCGCGCCGCTGCAACCTGCCGGCGCGGCGGGGCCGCACGCCACCTCCCCCGCGCCGCTGCAACTCGCCGGCGCGGCGTGGCCGCCGCCCGCCGTCGCTGCGTGGCCGTGCTCCGCGCCACAGGCTGCCGTCGCCGCCGATACAGCGGGGCCGCCGCACGCCGCGCCGCCGCCCGCCGCCGCTGCGTGGCAGTACACAGCGCCACAGGCTGCGGCCGCCGCTGATATGGCGCGGCCGCACGCCGCGCCACCCTCACCGCCGCTGAGTGGCAGTACACCGCGCCACAGTCTGCGGCCTCCGCCGATACTGCGGGGCCGCACGCCGCGCTACCGCCCGCCATCGCTGCGTGGCCGTCCGCGCCACAGGCTGCTGCCGCCGCCGATACCGCGGGGCCACATGCCGTGCTACCGCCCGCCGCCGCTGCGTGGGCGTCCGCGCCACAGGCTGCTGCCGCCGCCGCTACCGCGGGGCCGCACGCCGCGCCATCCGCCGCCGCGGACACGAACGCCGTGCTGCCCGCCCGCCGCTATCGCGTGGCCGCCCGCACGCCGCACCACTACGAGTCGAAGTCGACGAACGGCACCGGCGGGAGCTATCGCTACAACCCACTCAGCCGACCGAGCGCGAACGCGCTGTCGATGTAGCGCCGCCGTACACCGCCGCCACCGCTGCCTGGCCGTACGACGCTGCCGCCGCTGCATAGCAGTATGCCGCCGCCGCCGCGTCGCAGCACGCCGCCGCCGCCGCGTTGCAGCACGCCGCCGCCGCCGCGTCGCAGCACGCCGCCGCCGCCGCGTCGCAGCACGCCGCCTCCTCCGCCGGGCAGACAGACCGTACCTGCCCTGGCTACAGCACCGGCGGGAGCCGCGAAGGCGCGGCAGACCCCGGAGGGCGGCGGAGGGACTGCGTCACCACTACGGGCAACTTCCCTCGCAACACCTGGCCGCGAGGACGAGTGGCAGCCGTGCACCCTGGACCGGACGGAGTGACGCGCTTCGTCGACGTGCTGACTGCGGGGCGCCTCTTCAGGAGGCCCGTGAAGAAGATCGTCGTCCTTCCCACCGAAGCGGATCGAGCAGAGCTGCGACGGCGGGAGAATGTTACGGACGACGACAAGCCCTGCAGTCCTGTCCGGTCTAGCTAGAGTAGCATGTAGCTAGGAAGCGGCCGGCGTGTAGCATAGTTCCATTTTTAGAGTAGGTGTAAATATATATGTTTTATAAGTTTAGATATAGGCTAATTATAAGATAAATATAAGAAATAAACATATTTAAAAACCGTAGGCTAAGTTAGTGCGTAAATTAGCTACTAGGTTAGGAAATAGATAGATAGGCGTAGCGATAGATTATAGTAAATAAGATAGATAAAATATGGAATAGGTTAGACATAAGTTATTTTAATAAATAATATTATTGGACGGCCTTTTACTGGAGTAACTCAAGGCGAGAGCGACAGATATGAGTCACAGCCAAGCCGAGCGCAATAGTACGACGGTCCGCCGCCCCGCCGCCGCGGTGCACCATTCTGTTGCCCGGCGCGTGGGTGCAACATTCTGTTGCTCGCGGCGTCCCCAGGCAGGTTATAAAAGGGGGCCGTTAAGCCGCCGCCCGCGCCAGTACACTACAAGCAGCGGGAGAGAGCGGACCTCAAGCAACAAGCGCAGCGAGCACCAGAGCTTTCCCGCCGAAGCGGTTGACATCAAGAGCGAGCTCGACTGCGCTACCGCCGTCCCTCCCTCTCCGCGTCGCGTTGTGCTCACTGAGCCCCCTGTCGTTCAAGTCCGAGTTGCCCCGGTGGCGGGCCGTCCCGTTATAGTTGATAGAGCACGAGTGTTTTATTTCACGTCATTATTTCCTCTCCGCGAGTCGCTGACCGAGTAACTTGGGTGTCTTCGCCGATCCAGAAGAAGAGAAACACTACAGTCCACCGCTCCCTGAGCGTCGATCTTGAACAAGTAGATCTCTACTTGTTGTAAGCGAACACAGCATCGACGACCGACGACGACCGGCGCGGCGCGTAGGTCGGTCTTTACAGATTTTGCGCTTTACTCTCGGCTTTACTAGTAGGAGGATAATCCGTATCAAATGTCACGGTTTTTAGATATTGTGTCAGTGTGTGAGTGCGTGTGTGCGTGTTTGTGTGCGCGTTTGTGTGCGCGTTTGTGTGTGTAAGTGATAAGAAATAATTCAGCTAAAGTTCCGAAATGGGGCAAAGTCAAAATAAATGTTTTCAGGTGAGATAAAGATTTAGAGTAGGTAGGTATAGAAGAGCACAAAAGACATGAAATGGCACATAAATTACGGTGATTTATCCTTTTATCCCTTGGTTTTATCCTAATAAATAAAGCGAAGTTTCTACGGGCGACCGCCGGCAGCGCTGCGACCGGCGCGGCGGCCGTGTAATGTACTCGAGAACCACTTTATCGATTTACATACGCTTTTCACTATTAGGATATACATTCTGCCACTTCTCAAGATGGTTTAAATCATGAGTCATACATGACGCTACATCATCGGCTGCCTGAACTACGAGCAAAAAGCCACGCGATGCGAAGACACGGGCAAAAGCTAATGATAAAATAAAAATGTCTCTAGGGACGCCACCATTGGCACTCACACTCTGCGTAAACTTCGTTGACCTCCTTGAAGTCGTCGATGTTGTCGAGCAAGATAGTTGTCTTTACGACGGACGGGAGCGAGGCCCCGCCGGCGACCAGCACCTGCTGAAGGTTCTCCAGCGCCTGGCGCGCCTGCGCACCCGCTCCGCCAGCCGCCAGCTTCGCAGTGCGGTCCATACCCAGCACACCCGACACGTACAGCGTGTTGCCTGCTAACACTGCCTGACTGAAATACAAACACTATTTTGTATTAACATAAAACCCAATGGGTGTGTTTGCACCACGTTCTGCACATACACAGAATGATAAGTAGGTATTTGTTCTTGTTGATTGTGCCTGGATCGAGCTCATGTCCAAGAGATAAATGTAGTCTGTTAGGAGAGGATAAGGTACAACTAATTGTTGATCCACGGTTTGTGTTCCAAGGAAAACCGTTAGGTCCGTCTGTCCCCTAGTGTACGAGGAAGGTACCTAGAAGTTGGTACCTGAAGTATCCTCGTTGCCTAGAAGGGCGTATTTCGCCAGAATTTGCCTAGGAAAACACCAGTATTACTTAGTTTCGTCTAGAAAATGATGCAATCGGCTGACATGATGAAAAAACCGACTATTTAATTCAGATGTAACTTTTTTCCTCCCTTGCCACCCCTAATATTTTTTTTTTCATTTTACCACACCATTACATTGTATACATAGAGGTTCATAGAACACACCTTCCTTCCAAATTTCATCTAGGCATATAGTCTCCGAGTAAAATGGCTGTGACATGCGGACGGACAAACAGACAGGGCGAAATTATAAGGGTTCCGTTTTTGCCATTTGGCTACGGAATCCTAAAAATTAAACGGCGAGAAAGTGAGAAGCCTTGGAGCGTGCAGCATGTAGGTAACTCGCCGCTTCAGTCATGGCCATGCTCGCTGTAGACGATTAGGTATTTTTATATAAAGGTAGATTTCTTTTTATAGTTAGTTAATTTAGGTGTTTTTATTATTTTTAAGTATTTTATTGCAAATAAAGTATTATGTAAGTAACTTATGCAATTAATTACCTACTGCAGATAATAACACTATTTGAATGTAGGTTAAGCCGCATCTACTGCGACTATATTTTCAAAACATTACACAGAAACATCGAAACATTGGGGCGTGGCCATACACATTTGTGTATGCATGAGGAACATAAGAGATGCGCTAAAATCTATCTTGTCTTGTCCCTTTCTAATAGGGTGACCATAATGTACACCTTATACTATGGTATATAATAATTCCATGGACGGTCAAACGGAATTAACTACATTGTTTGCGTATTCAAGTCTCTACATAGCTTGTAGGTACCGTAGGCTCTGGGATCTTGTGAACGGACGGACGGACAGACACTAGAATGAGGCCTTTTTACCCGACTGCGCGACGCAAAGGAGGATAATGCGTTTTTATTTAAATTTTGGTACGGAACACTAAAGATAACTGTTAAGCTTACAGGTGTTCACTTACTTGTACGGTCCCACAGGTCTGTATATATTGGCAGAATTTATGAGCTTCTTCACCACTTTCGACATGTTGAAGATAGGTACAATTTCTTTTGAAGACGAGACACGACTGACTATAACTTGGCGTTATTGAAACTGATACACTTGAACTTAGTCTAAAAGGTCATCAGCGTTTGTTTGTACGTACGATAGCTAGCAGTGAACCAAATGTAGGTACCTAACTAACTAACCTATCGTATTGTTGATAAGCAGGTTGGTTAATGACTAATGTAATGACCGTCCAAATATTTTGTTGAGAAACTGAGGAGAACTAATTAAGTTGATAAGATACAGTAAGCTCTACGAGTGAATAAAAGCATGATGTAGAAATAACCTTTCCGTACCGTACGTTCCGTACGTACCGTTCCGTTCCGTACGTCACACACGTTAGACCAGACATTTCGACCTACCAAGGATGCGCACCAACCGGTTCTGTAGGTATTTTATTCACAGAACCAGGAGAATGTGGAACGCACTCCCTGCTCATCTATTTCTTCCAAGTACAGCCTGGGGGTTCTCAAAAGGGGCATGAAAAGGCTCCTGTGAGACCGGCATGGCCGCAATCCCCATACATCACCGAATGCCCATGGGCATCGTTACACTGTTGCGCTTTATTGAGCTTTACGTTCTAAAGTAGGTAATCAAATCAATCACTTCGGACAGAGCGTATGACAGACAGACGGACGGACGGACGAACAGACACCTAACCTTTTTATTTAAAAGGGTTCCGCCAGCGTCGCGTCGTCGCTGGCTACGAAACCCTAAAAAATTTGTCAGCCTCGATAGCTCAGTGGTGCAGACAGTCGACTGTCGCGGCCGGTCAGTCTTTGGATGGGTGACCGCTCGACCGTTGGAGGCTGACCGTGGTTCGGATTCCACGTAAAACTGTAGGTCCCTTCCCTTCTTACTTTATTAAGTGGTAGGGTACAACCCGTCCGGGTTGGTACCACCGCACTGAATGAAACGTCGGTCGAAACGGCTATGTACCGTTAGCGCGCACGTTCGTGGCCTCTGCCGGCGTCCCTGTTTTGTCTTCGTACTTCAACCACGCAATAAACCCTTATTTATGTAGATAAATAATTTAATGCCATAAATAAAAAAGAGGTTTCGTAAATGTCGTTACTTTCAGAGATTGATTCACAACACTATACATTCCATCCTCGCTTTCCTGCCGGAGGCCACGAACGTACGCGCTGACTGTACCTACCAGTGTTAGGTTACCTACTTACAAAATTAAAATTAAAGCCAATCAATAAATCGAAGTATATTTATAGCACCTTTAAAATAGCATTTCCTGATTAAACAAATTAAACTAGTTTCTAAATTGTTGTCTGTCACCAATAAAAAAAATTAATCCTCTTACTTCTTATACTATCCATCTCTTCCTACATACCATACGCAAATAAATGGTATCTACCTTGTACCACAGATTACTGTTAAACAGGGTGTTGTAACGGCCAGTACATTAATTTCGCCAGCGCAATCCGCATCCGCAATCCAGTAAATAAAGTTTTTCTCTAAAGGGTCTAGTTTTCGAGATATTAATTTTTGAAATTTATATTTTCGTCAAGTGTAATTTGACGCGCGCAGGGGGAGGGTGCTGGCGCGGGAACGGTAGGGGTCGAAAACTCGGGTCAGTCTCACTAGTACACCCGATTAGTTTAACCGTTGAACTAGTGAGACCTTTTTGTCCCAGTAGTTCAACTACGTATAAATTCTTTTAGGAGTTGAACTACTGAGACTATATGGTTGAACTCATTACTTAGTTACGTTAATTAAGGTTTTTGTATGGATAAGTTAATCGCTATTATAATAATAATAGCGATTAACTTATAAGGAAGCCTATTCGAAAACGCGTATTCATGGTAGGTATTCAATAATGATTAGTTCCAATATGTTCAACTATTTGTTCAACCATAGGTGCCAGGATTCATTCATTCATCCAAGGCCAGGGAGAGAATCCTGGCCTCTCCCTGGCCTTGGATAATGAATAACTCCGGGCACCTATTATTGAATACCATGAATACGCGTTTTCGAATAGGTTTCCGTATAATTAATCGCTATTATTATTATAATAGTGTTAACTTATATAAATTTGTGGAAACCTTCTTTCAATTTCTGCTGCCCTGGTACTTTAGAACCGTTCCCAGTTAGTCTTAACAAGTATTCGATTCAGTTGGTTGGAGTACAATTTGTTTTATCCGTTTCGATTACACCCACAAAGAAGAACCGGCAAGAAACTCCGCAGGGTATTTTTTTTATATTACACATTACTACGTCGTAGGTGTCACGGGACTAATGGGATTATTTCGTCCCACTAGTCCCGTTGCATTCATCACGGGACAACTGGGAAAAAAAATCCCATTAGTCCCGCCACGGGACTACCAACGGGACAACTGGGATCAGAGGTTTGAAACGCCGTTCAGCAGACATTGAAAACAATGACTTCATTCAAAACATTCTACTACAATTGATAAACGGCGAATTAGCCGCTCCCGCCCCATGGCTCAACTAGATTGCTCAACTGAGTTGAGCAATTGAGCAGTGGGACATCAAGGGTATGCGAAAATTTTATTCTCCATAGCTCAACTACGGATAGTTCAACTTAGTTGAGCAGTCGGTCATCTTGTTGTATACCTGAACATTTTCCCTACTGCTCAACTGGTCTTCAGAAACTGGCCACTTACAATTGATAAGACCACTACCCTACTCACAAGCCCAGGCATGACTGGCAGATAATTCCTTTAGGCTTTAAGTCCGCCTTTTGTTATTTTTTGTGCAATAAAGTATAGAAATGGTCAGAATACAGTCACCGTAATTAAAGTGGAAACCCGAAAGACTACTTGGTAAGACTACTGGGAACGGTTCTAAAGTACCAGGGCAGCAGAAATTGTAAGGAGGTTTCCATAATATATACGTTATTAAGAAACATTTACAAAGATTAAGTCACCAATAAGATTTCGACAAGCGGTATTATTTAAAAGATTTAGTAAAATATTAATTTCAGATTATGTGTTTAATTGTACCAAATCTGACCATTTGAAATTCTAACGAATTGCAAACTTGACCATTTAAAACTCCATGGAAAAGCTCGGATGAATAAGATTTATTAGTATACCTATTTGAATTTAATTTTGCTGTATAATTAGTTTTATTTTATTTTCTATTAGAAAATTTTAAGTTGAAAACTTCTGCTACTAGAGGGATAGTACTCGTAGTTTGAAATACATCATATTCTCGATAACATGTTTTTCAATTTGTTATTACCTTAATTAACGTAACTAATGAGTTCAACCATTAGTCTCAGTAGTTCAACTCCTAAAAGAATTTATACGTAGTTGAACTACTGGGACAAAAAAGTCTCACTAGTTCAACGGTTGAACTAATCGGGTGTACTAGCAGTACTAGTGAGACTGACCCGAAAACTCACGTCGCGTCGCGCCGCCCCCGGCCCCGCCGCCGCCTCCGCCGCTCGCTCGCTCAATCACCGCGAGCCTTTTATTCCCACGTTCGTCCGGAACATTAGATCCTTTTTACACTAAATAAATCAATTAGTTTGTATGAAAACTGTAACTTTTTATTTAAATGGAATTAAGAAAAAATATATTTGACTTTTTTGTTACTATTATTGATCCCAATAATCGTTTCCTAAATTTAATGTACTGGCTGTTACAACATCTGCGTATTTATTTAGAAAAAAATTAGGAGCGGGGCGTGGCCGAGTGGTTTCGGTAAGTATCGGCTTCTCATGCGAGAGGTCCAAGGTTCGAATCCGGTCGGCGTGTACCAATGAGTTTTTTCTGACGAAAAAAATTACGTGCATACCTACACCTGCTGCTTCACCGTTCGGAACCGGTCTAAAACTGTAGGTCCCTTCCCTTGCCACTTACTAGTTGGTAGGCTCAAATTGTAGCCGACTGGGTTGGTACCACCGTACTGGATGTAAGATGACCGCATAGCAGCCTCGGTTGTGTTCTCCTCTAGTCCAGTATAGCCAGCAATCTAGGGAAGTATTCGGTATGGCAATACCTTCTCGCTCGGAGGGAACACTTCAGCCGCCGTAATGAATGATTATCTGTCGAAACAACTTCAACTATGGAAATAGTTCAGGTTTTCATCCAGTTCAGTGTAGCCGGGACGACATATATATTTAATCTGTGGCCGGGACCACCAAAGGGAATCACTGACATCAGACATCATCACATCATGCATGAGGCATGCATGACACATAGTTCACAGAGTTGCCAGATAGTCCAGATTAAAAAAGAGTATATTTTATTTTTCACCAAAGGGTCCTTTGATTTTTCGGGTAAAACTTTTACGAAAAATCTATCCCCCCTTTGTTTTGTCCGCGGAAGTCTAAAACTTTTCCGCGGACAAGACTTCAAAAAAGAGGACTGTCCGCGGTAAAAGCGGACACCTGGCAACCCTGATAGTTCACCGCAAGGTGTGATGCCTGGTGTTGTAGATGATGTAGCCAACCATGTAGGTAAAGTAGGTAGGTACCGTAACAAAAAAAAATCCACAATAGAATATCTTGTGGCATCGAACAATGACCAATGCCAATGACAATGTAGAAGAGCTTGCATATCTAAACCCCACTTCTAGTGTTGTAGATGATGTAGCCAACGATGTAGGTAAAGTAGGTACCGTAACAAAAAAAAATCCACCATAGAATATCTTGTGGCATCGAACAATGACCAATGAGAATGTAGAAGAGCTTGCCTAACTAAACCCCACTTCTAGTGTTGTAGATGATGTAGCCAACGATGTAGGTAAAGTAGGTACCGTAACAAAAAAAAATCCACCATAGAATATCTTGTGGCATCGAACAATGACCAATGCCAATGACAATGTAGAAGAGCTTGTATATCTAAACCCCACTTCTAGTGTTGTAGATGATGTAGCCAACGATGTAGGTAAAGTAGGTACCGTAACAAAAAAAAATCCACCATAGAATATCTTGTGGCATCGAACAATGACCAATGACAATGTAGAAGAGCTTGCCTAACTAAACCCCACTTCTAGTGTTGTAGATGATGTAGCCAACGATATAGGTAAAGTAGGTACCGTAACAAAAAAAAATCCACCATAGAATATCTTGTGGCATCGAACAATGACCAATGAGAATGTAGAAGAGCTTGCCTAACTAAACCCCACTTTCTTGACAAAATATTGTCGTCGACGTAAACTATGTATGTCAGCGACGCTACGGCTGCGCTGCGGCGGCGGCGGGGCGGGCGGCGCGCCGGCGTATGTCAGCGACGCTACGGCGCGGCGCGGCGCGGAGGCGGCGTATATGTCAGCGACGCGACGCGACGGCGCGGCGCGGCAGCGGCGGCGCGGAGAGCCGAGTTTTTGAAGTGAAAACTTCTTTAGCGGCACTTTTTGTATGGGGAAGAATGTATAACTCGCGACACCGTCGCGGTGTCGCGGCAGCGTCATTTTTAAAAATGGCTTACATTGCATTAAGGGTTAAGTTAGAGTGGCACGGGATCTGCCGGCATTCCCGGAGTGCAACTGTTAAGTAGGGTTCGGTAACACGTTTATGTCGGTCCATTCTACTAAGTTCTGCAAAATGAATGAAGGGTTCCGTGACAAATGCATGTCTGTCCGTTCTACTAAATTTTACAATTTTCAACCAAGGTCCTCCGACGGTTATTTTATAATAAAAGTAGGGTTCCGTTTCCGTAACACGTTTATGTCTGTCCATTCTACTAAGTTCTGCAAAATGAATGTAGGGTTCCGTAACAAATGCATGTCTGTCCGTTCTACTAAATTTAACATTAATTTTTTTATATATTTTTTTTTTATTTTCTTTTATATATTTTTTTTTAACAAATTTGTTTTTTTTTTCATTACCAAATTTTTTTTTTTCATATATATTTGTTTTTCATTATATTTTTTTTTTTAAACCTTTATAAATAAACTTAAAACTTAATTTTTTTTTTAAACAATGTTACGGTGTTGTTTTTTTTTTTATTGCTTCCGAACTGGGTGGCTCTGCCCGAGGTCGAAGCCTCAGGCGCAGCTAATTTCACCGCCGAGGAGGTGCCAGTCCGGCTTGGAGGTGGACTAATGTTGCTGGGGAAAGGCGATTTGTAGATCCGTGGATTGTAGGAGTGGGGAAAGATATTCCCTGGGAGCCCGTTCCACACCTTTGCAGTGCGGCACAAGAACGATTTAGAGAATCGTGCAGTTCGAAGAACTCTTCTGTCGACTACAAAGGGGTGTTCCGCGAGAGTATGTATGGCGGGTTTGGCGAAGGCGAACAGGAGGAGGAGGGATAAGGGAAGCAAGTTCGTCAGAGCGGCGGCCATAGTAGTACCGATAAAACAGGCTCAATGAACCAACGATACGTCTGTGCTTTAGAGGTTGAAGTTCCTTTGTGAGTACAGAGTCACCAATGAGGCGAATGGCTCGTCGCTGAATAGAATCCAAGGCTGAAAGGATGTACTCAGGGGAACCCTCCCAGACGCGTATTTTAAGTTTGCGAAAGTTCGTACGTGTGTATCACTAGCTTTAAACTTCCTAAATAAATAAGTTCATACCAGCTTTAATCGATCCAATAGAACATTGTCACAATAAACTAACTTCCCTTGTGATTCTTTTTTTTATACTAACTGACAAGCTTGGCTACACTACACCTACAACTTCCGTGATGTCAGCCCATAACACCGGGTGAACTAGGTGCCATGTCAGTGCTTCCCTTCATTTCACGTCGGCTACACAACCGTTTACTTTGAAGTTATGACCCTGTGACAACAAACGGGCGGATGTATGAGTCATGTTCCGTTTTCACCTCTTTCGAGGTACGTAACTGAGAATATGATACATTCATCTATTCCACAGTAAAGTTAGGAAGAAAAAAATAATTTCCCTGTTTAAAACATATTTTAATTTTATATTTTATTATATTACTAAGGAGAAAAAATAAACACAGGCGGGGTCTCAAATTAAATAATACACAAATTCCGACACAACGAACTGTTACCAAGTCAAATAGATTAATAATTGGTATAGGGACCCCCCTTAATTTTTGTATATAACTCAGTGTATACTGTAGAACAATGTTGGTTTCCCAGTGTGCTTTGATATCCTACCTAACCCCGTCTCTCTCTTCCTATTCGATGCTTCCTATTAATTTTTTTTTCCTCAATGTCATAACTATCATTAATTCATTATTAATGTCATGCCCACCATACATTATAATGCTTTTATTTCATTCATTCTTGTTTACACAGATGTACATAACAAAATGTGTAGATATTTATTATGAGATGTGACCTTGTAGATAATAAAAATATACAATAATGGAATGACAACAGCAAACAATCAAGTAGAATTGAACACAAGAATTACAAGGAAATGGTGTTTTAAAACATTTATTAATTTTATAATACTCGCATAGATGTTTACACAGAAATTCTACATTGGAACAAAGAGAATTTCAATCAAATCATATGTCAAGATGTGCGCCCCCATCAGCCCGGACGCCCTCAGTGGAGCCCTTCCACGTGAAAAATAACCCATTGAATAAACCTATGAAAGCAATTAAGGCTAAATAACTTACGAACTAGGGATTTATCAAATTATACAATACAAATCAGCATTAGCTTTATACTTTTTTTGTCTAAGAATATTTATGTAGGTATCTCAATAGCCGTACACGTTCTCATCAGAGAAAGCGATGTAAAGAAAGAAGTCCTCGTCGTGGTGCTCCTGGTAGAGGGAGCCCATGGTGGCGGATGTGGGCGGGATGACGTTGTTGACAAAGAAGAACAGCGCGTCCTCGGGTCGCAGGTGGATGCGCTTGCGGATGAGGAAGTAGAACTGACCGACGGTGAGATCCGACGGCACCAGGTACTTCTTCTTGTCCAGGTCGCCCAGGCGAGCCTTGGGCGCTTTCTCCACGATGACGGGAACGCGATCCGGATATTTGCGTCGGATCTTTTCACCTTCAGTCTTGCGCTTCTCGAACGAGTGCTCCTCCTTGTATTGGAACTGCATCTTGATACTGGATTCCCGAAAACTGTTAGCACGAGCGCGATGAACAACTGCGACTTGTTTTTTTTTTTGTTTTTGCGTTACTACGTTTATTGTCTAGCTAAATGCAATGACGCAATCAGCTGATTCTAGATAGCTATGGAATGAGGTGGCCATTTTGTTTGTGTTTATGGTGACTCAAAGGGCAAGAACACTGTAGGATGAAACGGGAGTTTGCCGCTAGTGGGAAAGAGACAAAGCTAAAGTATACTTTTCATTCAAATGTAAATCGTTTTTGTTAGAACGAGATAAGGCTAACTAGACTTTTGTCATTGGTTCACAGTGCAAATATATCGCAGACACCAATTTGGTGTCAGGCGCCAGTGAAGAATTTTTCTTTCTGAATATTTTGTGACACAAACAAGAAAACGAAATTGTACTAACGTTCTCAACAATAAAAACATTTGGAATTTGGAACCTATTATCTATTATTTTTAAAATCTGAAATGAAAAAACAATGGTGATTCCTAGAGTAAGTAGTACCGTTTATTAATTTCTATTATTAACTATGTTTAATTTTTCTTTATTTCACATTTTTATGCAAATTCATATTAGTTTTATACATATTATACTATAAAAAGTAATAAAAATACACAAAATTAATATAAGCATGAAATAAAAACCGGCGGAGGCGGCGCGGCGCGGCGGCAGACAATCTTCCAAGCAAAGCACACCACCGCGGCGGGCGGCGCGGCGCGGAGCAAGATAGTCTTTGTGGCATTCTATTCGCTCAATAGGTATAAAATTCAAGTGAAGCGATCGAATTAGATTATTTATTTATAAACTCTCCGATAGCCATGTAACTCGAAACACACCCACTAAACAGATCGCGCGCGATTGAACGAACAAACCTATCAAAATCTTTCCTACCCTTAATATTAGCCCAAAACTTTTTCAAAGCGCCCGTTACGAAAGGACGAATGAAGTGGGGGGGGGGGGGGGGTCCCGGGCAATCGTTATGGTTCTGGTGCGTGGGGGGGGGGGGGGGGGGCGTTACGTAATTTATGGACTACCCCTAACCCTTCTCCCACACATGCGCGCAAACATTCGTAGTTTGTTCGAATGTTTGCACGCATGTGAGGGCCGTCAAAAAGTTCGCATACTCACTCACGAATACATTCGCGAATGTATTCGCGAATGCATTCGCGAGTGTACTCGCGAGTGCATTTGCAAACCCGTTTGCGCTTAACGAAATTCACAGTGTTGTAGATTTTGTCGACCAGAGGAGAGACGCTGCCATGGAAGATGAGTTTATTAACGCGGTTGGGCTGTTTTACCTGTGTTCATATAATTAACTCCAACACGTTGTTGCTACTCCAATCCATATTGTTGTTGTTTACTCCCAACTGCTGACACCGACACGTGCGCCACCTTCGCAGTCATGCGCGCAACTGACTGACGATGCACGAATGTGTGGGAGACTACGCGAATGTTCGAGGCTCGTTCTCTTTGATGCCGGCACACAGGTGATTTCTGGCAGACAGGTATTTGTTCAGAGCTAGTAGATTTTCTAATCACTCCCTCTTTCCGAAGCTTAACCTACTCGCAGAACACACTCTGAATGGGAGGTACTGGTTTAATAAACTGAAGCCCAGACTCATTCAGAGCGTCACTAGGTTTAGCAACCTTGAAGCCCCTACCTATCGCTCTCCGACATTGCCTTTACACGGATCGAAATATGAGGCCGTAATCTTAAAACCGAATGTAATTTTAGATTTTGGCCTTGAAAAGGACATGCCACGCGCTGAAGAATCGTTCAAGATTATTCTTGATAGAGATTGGCACGGGTGGGATGTAATTTTTACGGATGCCTCAAAATTAACACCAAAAGGTAACGTAGGAGTTGCCGTATATAAGCCCGGAAGCAACGACTACATGCGCACTCAGTGCCCACCCGAGTCCTCGGTCTATAAGGGCGAGTGTATGGCTCTACTGGAGGCTGTCAGATTTGTGTCCCTCTCCGACACACTGGAACGGACCATCATTTTCTCAGATTCCCGCAGTTCTCTTCAGGCATTGGCACAGAACTCATTCCATTGCCAAATTCATAATCCCATAGTTCTATGTATTAAAGATACATTACTCACCTTAGGTCAAAAACAACTTGTTTTTGCCTGGATACCTTCACATACCGGCATTCGAGGCAATGAACGTGTAGACGCTCTAGCCAAGGAGGCGTTGGTGTGTGGAGATAGGGCTCCGTTCATTAATTTTCCCCATGATTTGTTTGCACTCCCAAAAACATACCTTCATGATTCCTGGTCCGATGAATGGTCCGTGTCCAGTCGAGCGAGAGGGTCTTACTATGCCACCATTCAGCGGGTCATACCCGCAAAGCCTTGTTTTTTTTAAATTACGGCTAATAAAAAGGAAACCTCAGTTCTGTGCCGAATGAGAATTGGACACTGCTGCACTCCAGTGCATCTAGCCCGACTTCGTATACTTGACTCATCAATCTGCGAGTGCGGACTGGACGAAGGAACCCTGGACCATATCCTCTTTGGTTGTCCAATTACCCTCGCGGTTAATTCCCCTCCGTCAATGCCACTTTACATTTGTTTAAAGTCCCACTTCCTACTAACATACAAACGATACTGTATACTAACAATTCCCATGTTATAAAATATATATTAAAATTTATAAAATGTAATGACGTAACTCTGTAATTAATTATATATAAATATATGTATAATGTTTTAGTTATTTATTTTCATCTTCTTATTTACAACTAAGTATGTGTCTTCCAGAATTTGTGCATGCAAACTAGTAACTTCAAATGCTTCGTTCCTTTCAAAATTATTTTGATTTATTATATTATAAAAAGTAATTACAAATTTATACCTTGCAACTCCGTCACTGGATACTGGCAGTAATAAACGAATTTCCTATTCGTTTAGTTGCCACTATTTAAAAAAAGAAGAAGAAGTACTAGAGCTTGGTCTTGTCTTGGGCTGGTGCATACCATTGCGTATGCGTGATAGATAATTTATAATGATTTATTTGTAAGACATGCTCGTAGTTACACAGGAAAACAGACATTCTAGCGACCTAACTTTGAAGGACGATTGTCTTATGCCGGTCCTTCACATTGGCACGAATACGCGAGCCCGCGTGTAGGACGACACTCGCGAATGCACTCGCGAAGTTTTTACCACATTCGTGCCTTTCCGAACTGTGTCGGTTTTTTGACGCACATCATGCCGGCACTTCACTTGGCTTAGCGTATTCGTGTATTTGGCAAAAAATTCCGTTTCGTCTCCCTTTAATGGCTTGTTTAGAGCGAGATAAAACTAAAATGTTTGCAACAAACAGTCTTACGTCATTACATTTTATAAATTTTAATATATATTTTATAACATGGGAATTGTTAGTATACAGTATCGTTTGTATGTTAGTAGGAAGGAAGTGGGAATTTAAACAAATGTAAAGTGGCATATAACGGAGGGGAATTAACCGCGAGGGTAATTGGACAACCAAAGAGGATATGGTCCAGGGTTCCTTCGTCCAGTCCGCACTCGCAGATTGATGAGTCAAGTATACGAAGTCGGGCTAGATGCACTGGAGTGCAGCAGTGTCCAATTTTCATTCGGCACAGAACTGAGGTTTCCTTTTTATTAGCCGTAATTTTAAAAAACCAAGGCTTTGCGGGTAGACCCGCTGAATGGTGGCATAGTAAGACCCTCTCGCTCGACTGGACACGGACCATTCATCGGACCAGGAATCATGAAGGTATGTTTTTGGGAGTGCAAACAAATCATGGGGAAAATTAATGAACGGAGCCCTATCTCTACACACCAACGCCTCCTTGGCTAGAGCGTCTACACGTTCATTGCCTCGAATGCCGGTATGTGAAGGTATCCAGGCAAAAACAAGTTGTTTTTGACCTAAGGTGAGTAATGTATCTTTAATACATAGAACTATGGGATTATGAATTTGGCAATGGAATGGGTTCTGTGCCAATGCCTGAAGAGAACTGCGGGAATCTGAGAAAATGATGGTCCGTTCCAGTGTGTCGGAGAGGGACACAAATCTGACAGCCTCCAGTAGAGCCATACACTCGCCCGTATAAACCGAGGACTCGGGTGGGCACTGAGTGCGCATGTAGTCGTTGCTTCCGGGCTTATAATAATAATAATAAGAATAATAATAATAATAATAATAACATAAGAAGAAAAAGAGCTGTCAAACCGACATGTCGGAAAAATTTTCTCTTGAAAAAAAATTTTGAAAGTTTTTGCCTGGGACGAACCAGCCGAGCTACCGCCACGCGCGGACCCTTCTTCAGCGGCGCAGCGGCCCGCACGGTTGGAGGCACCGTGCCAGCATCACCACTGCCGCCGCTCGGCGTCCCCGGTATACTCCACCAACCCGACATGCCAGGCAACAGAAGCGGCTGCAGACCACCCGGGACGCGACGCGCGTGATGGAGAGCAGGCTCTGCAGCGACGGCCGGCCGCCGCCGCGCTCGACTTCGACGCCGCCGCCGCCGCCACCGCTCGCCCGCAGCAGCACTCTCCGCCCACCGCGTCGCCTTGCCTACCATCGCCCGGGTCGTCAGACACGAGAGCCGCCGTGCTTCTTCACATCCCACACGCACACCCCACCACCCAGCTCCACGCCGCGCCGCCGGTGCATTCTATCGACGACGAAGGTGGAGCGTTGACGTCGGCCGAGCCACAAGAACTACGGCGAGGACGGCGTCCACCATCGGTCAGCTTGGGGTCATCGGGACCTCGCGTCCTGTCTAGTGCCCCCGCTACCGGTGGTGCAGTGCACCGATGAGGCGACGCGCGCGCGAAGATGAAGACGTTTAAAAGAGCTGCGCGACGACGTCGCCGTGCAGTCCGGAGGATACGGAGCTCTCCGAGATGGGGGTGGTGGTGGCCTACGTGTCTAGTACCACCACCTATCGCTCGTAGCTTGCCTCGCGTCATCTCGGAGAGCTCCGTAGCCACGGCCTGCACCCGCCGGCGTGCTTGGAGGCTTGCCTCCCGCCGCCGGCGGTACTACCGTTTTTATTTGTTTGTATTAATTTTGTGCATTTTTATTACTTTTTATAGTTATAATGTATGTAAAATTAATATAAATGTATATTAAAATGTGAAATAAAGAATATAATAATAATAATAATAACAATACAGATACAGAAGGCAGCCCTGCTCGACACTGCACGCATCGTCCGGAGGTTCCTCTCTTTGGGACCCGACCATCGGTAGCTTGGGCTCGCCCCGCCGCCGGTGGTGGAAACTCCATTTGTTTTTGTATTAATTTTAGATTTTAAGTTTGTAAATATTATGTAAAATTAATATAAAAAAAATGTGTAAATAAATGGATGAAATAACAATAATAATAACGTTTATTTTCAGGTACAAGTCCCACACATTATATAAACAATAAGTACATCGTTATATTATAGTCAAATGATAAAACCTTAAAACTAGCATTAAAATGATACAAATCTATAATATAATATCTAGATAATAGATAAACATAATCTCGCAATAAAATATAAACAGACAAAAATCTGAAATGAACACGTTTAAAAACGAGAATGATAAAAAAGTTTTAAAAAACATAAAACCGACTTCCTAAAAAAAGTAAAACTAAAAAACTATTTAAAATAAAAATATAAAAACCGCCTTCAAAAATATATGAAATAAAAACCTAAAAAAAAAAAACCAACCCTAGAGTGGAAGGCGGTGCTAAAAAGGCTACACAAATCACAAAGGATATTATCATCCGCTCATGTTTTCTTTCATGCATCATTTTTGCTTGCTTTAGCACCGCCTTCAACTCTAGGGTTCGTTTTTTTTTTTTAGGTTTTTATTTCATATATTTTTGAAGGCGGTTTTTATATTTTTATTTTAAATAGTTTTTTAGTTTTACTTTTTTTAGGAAGTCGGTTTTATGTTTTTTAAAACTTTTTTTTTATTTCACAGTTTTTTTTAGTAATTTTTTGCTATTAATGTACTCGGCGGAATCGCTCGGCCTTCGGCCTCGCGATTCCGCCTCGCTTTCCAATCCGATCTTGACCCAATTAAAATAGGACCACGTCAGCTTCGATAGCTCAGTGGTGCAGACAGTCAACTGTCGCTATTGAATTTTAAGCAACGCTGGGTGCGGTCAGTACTTAGATGGGTGACCGCTGACCGTTGGAGGCTGACCAAGGTTCGGATTCCTCGTAAAACTGTAAGTCCCTTCCCTCGTAATCTTACTTGGTGGTAGGGTTTAACCTTCCCGGGTTGGTACCACCGCACTGAATTAAACGTCGGTCGAAACGGCTATGTAAATAGTTTGTGTTTTCCGACCAGTTCAGTGTAGTCAGCACGATCAAAGGGGGAAGCACTGACATGGCACTGGTGTTATGGGCTGACATCACGGACGTTGTAGGTGATGTTGCAGAACTTAGTAGAATGGACAGACATAAACGTGTTACGGAAGCCTACTTTTATTATAAAATAACCGTCGGAGGACCTTGGTTGAAAATTGTAAAATTTTGTAGAACGGATAGACATGCATATGTTACGGAACCCTACATTCATTTTGCAGAACTTAGTAGAATGGACAGACATAAACGTGTTACGGAACCCTACTTAACAGTTGCACTCCGGGAGTGCCGGCAGATCCCGTGCCACTCTAACTTAACCCTTAACGCAATGACTTAAGGTTTCATTTTAAAAATGACGCTGACGCGATGTCGCGAGTTATACATTTTTACCCACCTAAAAAAGTGCCAAGAGCCGCTAAAGAAGTTTTCACTTCAAAAACCTCAGGGTTATCCCCTTTCAAATAAAAAAAAAAAGAATTTTCAAAATCGGCCCACAATTGACGGAGTAATCGCGTAACAAACATCCAAAAAAAGAAAACATACCGTCGAATTGAGAATCTTTTAGGTCTAAAGTAAATTTCTCGTGAAGACAAATGCAACGAGCCCAAACACGATGGGTTTATCATGTGTAGTTTAGGAGTTCCTATGGCCACCTTCTGTCTCCATCATCAAACCAGCTCGATGGTACTCGGTACAGTAGGTACTGGCCAGGTACCATAATAAATTAAGCGCCGGTCGGAAAAGATAAAAAATTTCAAATTTAGAATATTCATGAAACAAGGGTCCGAATATGTATCACTAGTATATCGATTCATGTATTTCAACAGGACAGAGAAAATTTCAAAATATTAGGTATTTAATACTTTTTAGTTTTTTTTTTTTTGTTTTTTGGAAATCGGTTTAATATTTTTTAAAACAGTTTTTATTTCATTCTTTTTAGTAATATTACATAAAAAAGAATAATCGAAATCGAATAATCGAAATCGATTGAAGTGGTACAGAATTATTCGCCATATGTGTCAGACTGCAAATTGCTGAATAAGTCCACATCACAAATGTTTTGCTGAAGGTAACCACACACCATACTAATTTATCAAACTGAAAATTGCCGAAAACGACCACATCACAAGTTTTGCTGAAGGTAACCACACACCATAGTATTATGCTGATTTTTCGAAAACCACTGAACCAATTTCGATAAAATTGAAATGGGACCACCTCGGAAGTATGACCTAACTAACAAAAAAAGAATTTTCTAAATCGGCCCTCAATTGACGGAGAAATCGTGTTACAATCATACAAAAAAATAAAAAAAAAAATTAAAAAAAAAAAAAAAAAAACCATACAGACGAATTGAGAACCTCCTCCTTTTTTGGAAGTCGGTTAAAAACATTATAAAATAGGTGCAATTCCAACTATAAAAAAAAAATAACAAAATAAAAATAAAATAAAATACAAGTCATATAAAACTTGCCGTCAATAAATTACTTCGATCCGATTACATATACGATCCGATAATATTTCGATCCGTATATACGGCAACTCCTACGTTACCTTTTGGTGTTAATTTTGAGGCATCCGTAAAAATTACATCCCACCCGTGCCAATCTCTATCAAGAATAATCTTGAACGATTCTTCAGCGCGTGGCATGTCCTTTTCAAGGCCAAAATCTAAAATTACATTCGGTTTTAAGATTACGGCCTCATATTTCGATCCGTGTAAAGGCAATGTCGGAGAGCGATAGGTAGGGGCTTCAAGGTTGCTAAACCTAGTGACGCTCTGAATGAGTCTGGGCTTCAGTTTATTAAACCAGTACCTCCCATTCAGAGTGTGTTCTGCGAGTAGGTTTAGCTTCGGAAAGAGGGAGTGAATTAGAAAATCTACTAGCTCTGAACAAATACCTGTCTGCCAGAAAATGCCGGCGTAGATGGAGGGGTGGATCTACACATTCCACCTGAAGAGCATTGACTGGGCTAGACTTCATTGCGCCTGTAATTATGCGGAGGGACTTTGACTGTACGAGGTCAAGCATTCTCAATGCAGATTTGTTGCAGGGCTCTAAAGGGAAAATGCCGTAGTCCAAGTGACTACGAATCACGGCGTTGTACACGAGTTTTAAGGAGAAGGGGTGGGCTCGCCACCATACTCCCGCCAGGCAGCAGAGTATATTGATGTTGCGCTCACATTTCTTTACAACATAGTTAATATGAGGGGCTCCAGACATTTTGGAGTCCAGTATGACACCCAGGATTTTAACCTGGTTCTGAACGGGAATGCGGGAAGAGTGGCACACTATATCAATACGGGGTCTGAGCCGCTTTCTTGAAAACACCACTATATTGCTCTTAGCTGCGGATAGGTCCAAGCCATGAGCAGTTAGCCACGAGGTCAAAGATCGAATGGAATAGCCAACGGACCCAGAGGCCCTCACGATTTATTTGTGGGAAGAATAAATAAGCAGATCATCCGCATATTGTAGTATACGGGAGTGAGAGATGATGGACTGTTCCAGGTCATGGGTATAAATGTTGTACAGGAGGGGACTAAGGACGGAACCTTGGGGAAGGCTTTTCCAGATGACTCTGGGGTCAGTGGCTTTCCCGTCGGTACGGAGAAAGATCGTGCGTTGAGTGAGGAGATTGCAGATGAATTGTATCATATTCTGTGGCAACCTCAGGATGCCTTTCCTTTTGCATCTTATGCCTGAGGACCGGAAGAGATACGTTGTCGTAGGCTGCCGACACATCCAAGAATGCAGCTACAACTGATTCGTCTCGACTGAAGGCCAAACGAATATCCGTAGTAAATATACTGAGGCTGTCCATCGTACTCTTACCCTTCCTAAACCCGAATTGGCTTTCCGCCAACAGGCCTCTATTTTCCACAAGCCATTCCAACCTATTTTTGACCAGGTGTTCGGTAATTTTCAAGAGGGTAGGCGAAAGAGCAATAGGGCGGTAGGATGATCCATCATTTGGGTCTTTGTTAGGTTTAAGAATAGGGATAATGAGTTGTGTTTTCCAGGACTCAGGAATAAGCCCAGTATCAATAATCAAGTTTATCATGTCCAGATAATATTTTCGAGTTTCTGTGCTGGACGTTACGAGAAAAGAGTATGGAATTCCATCAATACCAGGGGCTGAATCCTTGACGTGTTGAAGAACGATTTGAAGTTCACGAAGAGTATATGGGGAGTCCATAGGGTCGAGCGATTGACAGGAGTATGATGAGGCGAGTTCCTCAATTTGAGGAACGGATGGGGGAGCTAGTTTATCCAGAAATGCGTCTTTCCATGCGGGAGACGATGCTCTAGAGCTACCATCATCCACCCACGAAGCCCTATACCTCCTAATATTGGTCCAGACAACTGATAAGGGGGTTGACCGGTGAAATGGAGCTGCAAAACCTTCGCCACCCCAAACGCATCTTCTCAAGAAGAAGGCGCCTGGTTTTTGCCTCAGTCTTTCGCAGCTCCAGATAATTTGAGGTAGACATGTCGACCTCGTACAGTCTCTCTGCTTCAGCCCGTGAGCGAACAGACGCGGTGCAGTCCCGATCCCACCAAGGAGGCGACGATCGTCTGTCCGTAGACGTGTTTTTGAGTGGGATGGATTCATCAGCTGCAGCAACCAACGCGTCACTAAATTTAGTGTAGCAGGTTAAAAGGGAGTCTTGTGTGACATCTGGGAGTTCCGAAACACTCCTATCTACGGCTGCTTCGAAGTCCTCCCAGTTGGCACCATCCAAACGATATTTTAATAAGGGGTTTTTTTGAGTTGAATATTATTGTGATGGGAGGGTTATAATAATAGGGAAATGATCACTGCCGTGGGAACTCCTCAGAGTTTTCCACAACAAAACTGGAGCAAGATCAGGGGTGCTCAGAGATAGGTCCACTACACTTTTATTTTGCAATGGTGCAGAGCGACGGGTGGGAGACCCGTTATTGATTACACATATGTTGAGCTCGTCCAACAGTTCGAGCAATCTGTTGCCAGATGCGTCACTGGTGTACGAGCCCCACACCGTGCTATGACTGTTAAAGTCACCCAAGATTAAATAAGGTTTCGGCATCTGTTCGATCAGCAATTTCAAATCAAGAAAGGTGGGAGGGATGGGTGGGAAATATATATGGAAAGAAAGGTGACACCCTTCACCGTCGCGGCCACGGTACTAAAGCCATCACCACGAGGAGGTAGGGAGACAATGGAATAGGGGTAATTTTTGTCAATGAATAGGGCAGATCCGCCATACCCGTCGCATCTGTCGTCCCGAAGCCCGATGTAGCCAGGAACTCGAAAACGAGAATCCGGCTTGAGCCAGGTCTCCGAGGCGGCAAATACGATAGGCTTATATTTATTAACGAGATACAATACTTCAGATTTATTTCGGGACACACTTCTACAATTCCACTGTAGAACGGTCTCGTTCCGGTTGAATGTTCACGATGGGCAATGGAGTGGGCATGTTAATGGCAGCGTTGGACGGTAAAAAAATTTGGGAGGACATAAATTTAATGAACGCCGTGAACAGCGTTTGCAGGTAGGTACTGGCATAGAGATTGCTTCGGCTGGATAAGCACAGCCATTTTGAGATGGGGGTGGAGCCATATCACTCAGGAGGGCCTGATGGGCTTTCCTGTCGCAGCCAGCGGCGAGCAGAGCACGAGAGCGTGGCTGAGAAAAGGTAGTTTTTTTGGAAGATGTCGTAGGCTTAAAACTGGAAGACTGGCTACGAAGGGGGTTTGGCTTGAAGGAGTGAGTGCTAACTGAGGTCGCTGTTACCTCTGCGAAGGAGCGTTTCACTGCAGGAAACTTTGAAGAAGCCTCCACATATGAAATGCATTCCTCTGCCATGGTCGCTTTGATGTTTTTCTGTCTATTCTGCTCGGGACATCCCTTATACGTAGAAAAGTGATTTCCCTTGCATTTCATACAGGAGACTTCTGCCTCCGAGAGACTACACTCGTCACCTGAATGCTCCTGTCCGCACCGATAGCAACGAGGCTTCGACCGACAGGCGTTCTTAGTGTGTCCGAAACGACAACACTTGTAGCACTGTATTGTTGGGAACTTGTACAGCTCCACAGGGAGGGAGTTGTACATCAGAGTTACTCTATTCGGCAGCTTTTGACCGTCAAATGTGAGAACCACAGTTTGACTCGGCTTCAAGATGGCTTCGCCGGAAATGTTTTGCTTGTAGTTAAGCCTACGGGCTTTGATAACCTTACCAAAGCCTTCTGGTACCACAATGTCATCCAGAAGTTGTTCAGGGGTCCACTCTATTGGGACATCCTTAACCAAACCCAGACGTGTAACATTGTATGTAGGGATAAAAGCCTTATAGTTGGCTCGAGGGACGTTCTCATGTTCGATAAAAGAGTTTGCAAAACCTGCCGATTTAAAATGGACTGCAACTCTGTTCCGTCCTGCACTCTTCACACCATCGTGAACAATTCCGTCGAACGAATTCCGCATTAGAAATTTCCCGAAATGAATCGGGTGCAGTGTCTCTCCTGATGTAGGCGTTATTTCCACAAGTTGTACGTGCACCACGAAAGGAGCCCTATCGTGGTTCCTATACAGTGGGGTAGAGGGAGTAGACTGAGATTCAGACTGGTTGTGGGTTTGAGGCTGGGTGGTATCGGTCATGGTGGGTTTGGGTGGGGAGGCATCGCTCTCCAATCCTGAGTGCCAGTTGAGTCCGAGCTACGCGACCGATCGCGTTTGGTAAGTTTATTTTAATTTTTTTTGCCAAATTATTTTTACTTTTTCTTTCAGTAGAATTTTTTTTAACAATTGCGTAGACATGGCCGTTTCATTTACGTCCATATATGCAGCTTCTTCCATCATCGGGGCGTTAAGCGTGAGCTCCACATCCTGCGAGCGCCGGCTGGACGATGTTCCATCGGGCGGGTCGGGTGGTTGAGGCGGTGGGCGATTATCCATTGCAATCACAACACCACATCGACGCGTCCTCAGATTAACTACAAGTGGACTTACCAAATTCGTAGGGTTAGTGGGACCAAGAAACAGATAATGACTAAATACAGACTATGTCGGCAAACTTTAGAATAAAATGAGGAGCAAGGCGCGAACACGTGCAAACACCTTCAACCTTCAACCGGCCTTCTCCAGTAAATTATTTTCCAGTGAGTTGGCTTGGTTGGTTCCTTTCTTTCTTCAATTTTCTTTTCGAATCTCGCACTCGCAGCTTGTAGCAGGAAGGTAGCGCAATTAAAGAAGTTGATAGTAGAAATCGAAAGACGAGATGTGGAAGTGGTTCTTCAGCAGTTATAATATAATATTTTCAACAATTTAGTGAAAAAAATTTCAACGGAGCAAACGGAGCTACATTTTTCACATCCGATGACAACCAATGTCAGTTCCAAGCTCTAGTATTCTGTGGCTCTAAGCTCTTGACGATCTCGAAAAATTCTTGCTGTCAGTGTGACAGACTAGGACAGACGTGGTGGCATATAATTTGGGATCGCGTACTTTAGGTCCGATAATTTGGTACATGAAAATGTACCAAAATCCGGCGCGAGACCGTATTTTAGGTATCAATACTTTGGGTCTGATAATTTGGTCCATTGATTCTAGTACATAAAATTTGTACCAAATTATCGGACCTAAAATACGATGTACTAGAATACGGCGTCGCGCCGTACTTTGGGTATCCGTAATTTGGGTCGATAATTTGGTGCATCGTATTTTAGGCCGTCTACACAGCTCCATCTATGAGTGACTGGCTATACTATTACGAAACGTTGCTATTCAAACGTTCTGTTACTCGAGAAGGTTCAATTATTATTCCGCTACTTGTTGATAGATGGCGATAGCTGGATATTTACAATTATACATTTTGCTGTGATGATTTTCTTGGTATCTGTATTACTTTAAAACATCATTGGATATACTACCGGTGTAAAACTGTAGGTCCCTTCCCTTGCCCCTTACTAGGTGGTAGGCTCAAATTGTGGCCGACTGGGGTGACCGACCACCGTACTGGATGTAAGATCGACTCGGCTGTGTTCTCCTCTAGTCCAAGTAGTATAGCAAGCAATCTAAAAGAGAAGTCTCTGGTATGGCACCTACCTACTAGGAGGTGAAATTGGCTGGTCGGAGCATGTGCTCTGGCCCCTCAGACTCAGTCATCCATATCGGATTATATAAAAAAAAAACTATGGTCCTACAACAGGATAAAGTGAATGACCCATCACTACTTGTCTCCGTCACTCGCACGCAAGTAAATAGTGCGAGTGCCGTCGCGCTCGCACAACGCGTCTGTGCGGCGAGCGACGGCAATATTCTCGTATTTCTATGAATAAAAAACGAGAACATAGAAGTAGGATATATGATAGTGGAATGGCGAGGCGGCCTTAGGTACAATAAGTAGGTACCTACCTACCTACGCAGTTATATATAAACAGCTGTGCCCGCGGCTCCGCCCGCTCTCATATTTCACTTCACTGCTAACCTCATAAACCATTTAGCGTGATAGTAAGTAGCCTATAGTTGATGGGGAAAATCAAGCTATCCGTAGATTTTTTTTTAATTAAAATCGGTTCAGTGGTTCTCGAGTTATAAGCGGACAGACAGACATACATATACACTCAGACAGAAAGCAGACGTTGGCTTTTATTATAGGTAAGGATTTCGAATGTCAACGTTGCCAATTCGTGCAGCGCAGCACACTTTGGTGTGGTGTGTGTGTGTCACAGCAACAAACAGCTGATGAGTGATGACAGCAGCGCCGCGGCGGCCGCCGCGCCGCATAGACTGAACTAAATGCGGAAGCGGCATAGCGGGATGAAACTAAACTTGTCAACATAAATACATACTTCCAATCAAACGATATCGCATTACAAGCCATCAGATGCTGTGCCTGTGTGTGAATGAATATACACGGTGTTGCAAATTGTCCTCGCAGTATTTTTAAATGACATCAGGGGGTTATTCTATATGTGAAACTAAATAACATCTGCGGCGAAAAAAAAAAAATTTTTTCCATAAAAATTTTTAAACCTATTCTCAAAATGTATGGGAAAATGAATGAAAGAAAGACTCGTTGGTAGACGCCGCGCCGCCGCGCCGCCGCCCGCCGCCGCGCCGCCGCCCGCCGCCGCGCCGCTCCGTCACACGAGTAAAGAAGGGACTCTCGCTTCTCTATTCATGTGGCGCCGCGCCGTCACCGCGCGGCAGCGCGGCGGAGGCGCCGCGCGCCGCCGCCGGCGCGGCGGTGTCGTCAGATAGATAACCGTTCTTTAGTTAGATAATACGCAGTACAAGTACAAAACTATACACGGTGTTGCACCCCCAACCACTAAACCCGAAAGGGGGTGATTCTGTACATGAAACCGAACAACTTTTGTTCTACGACTTTTTAATTTGAAGAAAAAAAAAATTATCTTCCCCATACATTTTGAGAATAGGTATTAAAATTTTGTATGGAAAAAAAATATTTTACTTTTGTTGTTTTTTTTTTATGGAACCTGGCACGATTGGCTACATCACCTACAACGTCCGTGATGTCAGCCCATAACACTGGGTGAACTAGGTGCCATGTCAGTGCTTCCCCCTTTGATCGTGCCGGCTACACTGAACTGGTCGGAAAACACAAACTATTTACATCCGTTTCGACCGACGTTTCATTCAGTGCGGTAGTACCGACCCGGGCGGGTTAAACCCTACCACCAAGTAAGATTAGGAGGGAAGGGACCTACAGTTTTACGAGGAATCCGAACCTCGGTCCGCCTCCAACGGTCAGCGGTCACCCATCCAATTACTGACCGCACCCAGCGTTGAGTAAGATTAGGAGGGAAGGGACCTACAGTTTTACGAGGAATCCGAACCTCGGTCCGCCTCCAACGGTCAGCGGTCACCCATCCAATTACTGACCGCACCCAGCGTTGCTTAACATTCAATAGCGACAGTTGACTGTCTGCACCACTGAGCTATCGAGGCTGACTGTAATGATGAATGATCCAAAACTCAATCTCAGTGTTTATAAATACTTTGTCAAAATAGTTAATAAATTAGAAGTGTGGGATAAATAAACACGCGCAAGTCGTAGGTCGTAGGACGCCGCGCCCGCCTGCGGCAACGTACAAAGGCAAAGAAAGAAGGATTGTATTCCGTAAGAACAATAGTCGCCGAGGACCGGATGAGTATGCTTACTTATACTATACTACTTGCTCGAACTATTTTGACTATTATTATTACCATGATTATGGAATGGATTACCGATGTTACGGGATACCCACGATAGATAGATATTTCGATAAGTCGTCGAACGAAACATATTAAAATTATGTATAAAATTATTTATTACATCTTCTATGATGGGGTGCTATATACTGCATTAATGTATAAATGCTTTACGCGTATCATAAAAGGACTCACACAAAGGAATAATATTAACAAACTGCTGCAAATACGCAGTGAATTAGTTGGATTTTGTGCACCCAAGCAATAACATAGGTTATAAAAAATTATAACCTATGTTATTGGTGCAAATAATAGGTAAATGTATATTTGCAATGCATGGGATTTTCTTCTGAATTTTTGGAAAAGTTTTTGATAGAAAAATACGGGTCACAAAATTAGCAATTTTTTTAATAAAAAAAAAATCAAGCAAACATGAAACAGAACAACTTTTGTTCTTCTACGCAGAAGTTATTTAGTTTCACATATAGAATAGCCCCCTGATGCCAGTAAAAAAATTGCGGAGGGCAATTGCAACACCATGTATATATATATGTTTATGTACCTTCTAGTGCAGAGGCTCAGTTATTAAAATTTGTGTATGTCATTTTGAAATTAATAAATTTGATTTGATTTGAAATTGAATAAATTTGATTTGAACTTGCCGGAAAGAAAATTGTGTAACTTATGTGGGTCGTACTTAGGTAGGTATGTACTTAAAAATGGAACCTGATTGTCTTAATTGTGGTTTTTTTTTCAGAAAATGCAATGCCTCGCTCCATACAAAGAAGATTCCATTTGGGCTTTTTATTAAGGGAACTAGGTATTATTTTAGAAGACGCTGCACTAGGCTGGCGGCTGGTCAGCAGGTTGATTGAGCACTTTACGTGCTCTTGTCCAGGATGTCCAGCGAAGTTCACCAACCACCCAACTCGTGGACAACAGACAAGGAATGTGCACATCCACGATGACCAACAATACTGGATACCTGATAGGTTTAACCCACCTTTATACCTGATAGGTTTAAGTTGTTGACTTTATTATGTTCTTTACTTCTTGTGTGTGACCGTGAATTTCGTTCCTTTTAGCAACTTCAAAAAACATCTTTCTCGACATACATACATATCGTCACGCCTGTTTCCCAGTGGGGTAGGCAGAGACAACGGATCTCCACGTGCCACGATCTTGACACACCTCTGCCGCCTCTTTCACTATTCTCTATTCGGCTGTTTGCATGGAGTTGGGGAAGATATGTATGTACGTACCTACCTATCCTTTAATTCTTTCATGTTCTGGAACTTTCACTAAAATATTCCTTCCTCCTAATTAGTTTATCCCTTGGAAGGAATTTCCAGCATAAGTTATACTGTATAATATATAGTATTAAGGAAAACGATGGAAATAAGAAGGAAAGTTGACCAAAGTATGTTACCTATCAGGAAATTTTACTAATATTTTTGACGTGATGACGTCACGTCTTATAAATTGATGAACACCGGCTGCACGCACGTAGGAGTGTCACGTTCCATCTGAGCCTGTGTGTGCAGGCGAGAGCGCGTAACAAGCGATAGAGAGGCACAATCGGTATAGTCAAAGTTACCATGGAAACGTCTTAAGAAGTAAAACTGTCAAGATCAGACAACAGAAGTTTATTGATGGCCAGTCACAAGATGATTCATCTTTCTACTGGAAATGTAAGACATAGAATTACTGATATAGTTATGCTCTATGTACTACGATTATTCCACGTCATCACGTAAAACTATCGTCCGTAAACCGACTTTACAGACAACCAATTTTTTTTTACTAATTTCTTTTATCCTTTTATATCAATTGATTGACAAGTTCATATTGAATTTTATTTTTATCGTGTTTTTATCATTTTACTAGCTGTTGCCCGCGGCTTCGCTCGCGTGAAATTCGTATTCCAAAGAAGAATGTAAGTAACTAAGGGCGAGGCCGAAGACCGAGCTGCGTTCAGGTAATCGATAAACCTTCTCAAAGAAAGTAACTAACTAAGGGCGAGGCCGAAGGCCGAGCTGCTTTCAGGTAAACGATAAACCTTTCTCAAATAAAGGAAGTAAGTAAGGGCGAGGCCGAAGGCCGAGCTGCGTTCAGGAAGACGATAACCCTTCTGGAAGAAAGGAAGGAACTAAGTGCAAGGCCGAAGACCGAGGTTTTTTTTTTTTTTATTGATGCTGACACGGTTGGCTTCATCACCTACAACATCCGTGATGTCAGCCCATAACACCGGATGAACTTGGTGCCACGTCAGTGATTCCCTTCGGTCGTGCCGGCTACACTGAACTGGACGGAAAACACAAACTATTTACATAGCCGTTTCGACCGACCTTTCATTCAGTGCGGTGGTACCAACCCGGGCGGGTTGAACCCTACCACCTAGTAATATAAGAAGGGAGTCATATCCCTTAGTCGCCTTTTACGACATACACGGGGAGAGATGCAGTGGGGCCATTCTTTTAAAGTACCGGCCCCACACGGTACAATGAGCTGCGTTTAGGTAAACCAAAAACCCTCTTCCGCCTTCGGGCCTTGCCCTTAAAGACTTCCTTTCTTCCATAGAATATAATATCGTTTACTCAATCGATTTATTTCATAAAAATAAAAAAGTAATATTAATAACTAAAGAATTAAAACCTACCTAACTAACATTAAAATAACTATCAAAACTGGCATTTTCAAATGTTCTTAGAGCATTTGCGGCATTACCCCGCTGGATGGCAAGGCCTGCCCTTTGAATGAAGTACATAAAGCTCTTGATGGCGGGACACCAGTTGCGTCAAGCAGCAGAGGCCCAAGCCTCTTTTGGCTTCACTGCTCCACGGACCGAGGGTTTCAACCGCAATACGCAACAAATTCGAAATCTTGAATTATATTTCTATATTGGTTGCGTTTGAGGCTCTCCGCCCCAGCCTCGGCCGCGCCAGCCGCTCTTGAAGATGTCCTAACGTGACTTGGAGCCAATGTGAGAACACAAGTGGCGTCGAACAAGACCGAACGAAAAAAAAAATATTAAAAAAAAAATTAATGAAAAAAAAACAAAAAAAAATAAAAAAAAATATATAAAAAAAAAATAATGAAAAAAAAATTTTAAAAATTAATGTTAAATTTAGTATAGTAGAACGGACAGACATGCATTTGTTACGGAACCCTACATTAATTTTGAAATAAATGTTAAATTTAGTAGAACGGACAGACATACATTTGTTACGGAACCCTACAATTCATTTTGCAGAACTAAGTAGAATGGACAGACATAAACGTTTTACGAAACCCTACTTAACAGTTGCAATCCGGGAGTGCCGGCAAATCCCGTGCCAATCGTAACTTAACCACTTAACCCTAACTAACGTGTGGATGCTGCTTAAAGCAGCATCCACACGTTGGCCAAGTAAGGCAAACGTATTAGCTCTAGCTCATTCTAACTAAGCAATTAAAGAGAGATGAAACTAAAACGTTTGCCTTGCTTAGCCAACGTGTGGATCCGGCTTTAATGCAATGACTTTATAAATAATAATGTCGCTGTCGCGGTGTTACGAACAGAATTGATCCCGTGCCACTATAACTTAACCCTTAATGCAATGACTTAAGGTTACATTTCGCTTTTCGATACTGACGAAGACGCGATGACGCGAGAATAATTTTTTTTACCCAAACTCCGCTAAAGACATTTTCACTTCAAAATCTATTCTGGTACATCCGAGGGTACACCGGTACATTTTTTTTACCTACATTGTCGCGCTGAGTCTTACGTGCGCGTAATCCGTATTTCCGTCTCTTCTTTGGCGCGTAGTAACGAACGTCACACCACACACATGTAGATTTTTGAAGAAGTAGCCTGTGCCCCCCTTATTTGTTCTATTTTTCTTATTCTTATTATGTGTTGGTATATCCGCCGAGCTGACGGACGGACGGCCCGGACGGACGGACGGACAGACGGACAGACAGGCGGACGCCCGCCGCCGCCGTAGGCTTCGGTAGTAATAACTCGGTCGACTTAACTCGGCACCTGGCTCGATCGGCTTGCACACAGGATTGCTAGATGCCTTGCTGGTCAAGTAGCCACTTCGCGGTAAAAAGATAGCTCAAGTCGCCCAATTTACACAAAGAAAAAAGTGTTACCACAATAATTAAATGAGAATCATACATAACATAACCTATCATAAGAAATAAAAAATAATTAAATAATAAAATTTGGCTTTAATTAATTTTTAAAAATAATTAAAATCTGTATAAAAAATCGGACATTTACGGTGGTGGTACTGAACCCTCGGTGCGCGAAAAAGATTAGGTCCGGTCGGCGAACCGCCGCACTCTTGTTCGAAAGTACAATAAAGCGGACTTTTATTTTTTTTTCCGAATGTTAATGTTTTTTCGATGGAATCATATTTGTAGGCGAAATATAAGACACTTTTATTCTTACACGTTTTTCACTAAAGTTGATAGTTCCGGAGAAAAAAAAATATATTATATTATTTTTTTGTATGCGACACAATATGTTTTCGTTAAATTCTCAAAACAATAGCACTTGATAGAACTTCGGCATATAGATCCTTAAACTATGAGAGAATCTGAACGAGATTGTGATAAGATCCTGTCCGAACTCGTCCCCCTTTGCCTAAAAACAAAAGTTGCGCGAGAGTGTCAAAAGTTGCTAAAAATGTAAGAAATTGTAACCATCTGGCACCACATGACGAAATGTCATCCGAGCCAGGTGTCTAGTTAAGTCGACCGAGTTATAGTTCCTAACTGACGGTTAACTATTTATCTATTTTTGCTCTATTATCTATAGGCTCGGTTCCGTACCCGTACGGGACCTAACCTAACCTAACCTAACCTAAAAAAAATCAGGGCGAGGTTTGCGGAGTGGCATCGTGTACGGCCAAGTGCGCGAACCATTCTCGGAGCTGTGCAGTGGGAACATACCTAGACCCCCACACCAACCCCCCAAAGGTTCACGGTGATCGGTCCAGCAGTTTCGGAGTCTATCGGGCTCCAACAAACAGATCAACAGACAGATACCAACATCCATTTATTTTTTTTATATGTACATTTACATATCTCGAGAGATATTCATACCATACTCCTATAGACCAAAGATTAATTATTTATCTTAGCTATAAACTTTTACATTCGTATTTAGCGATACACCGGAAATAGAGAAAGAAGTTCGATCTATTTTCGTCTGTGTAAAAAAGAGATATGAATTTCATCTCTTTCAAGTATTTTGTTAAAAAAGTGAATGCTGTACCTACAGAATTAAAATGCCTAACAATTATATACATTAATTACTTACTGGATAATGTATGCATACCATTCATTTTTATAATTCCAAAACCAATTATGCATACACAATCTAAAAAAAAAATATTGTCGTCTCTAGCTAGACAGGGTGTCCCGGCTGCATATTTTCAAAGTCTATAGGGTGAGTTCCTCTGATTGGTCGATGCCAGTTTGGCGGGAAATTTAAATTTCGGAAGTATTTGAACTGCACTATGCGAGTTTTCTCCGTTTTGGTGGTTTAAAAAAAATAACCAGGGTTAAATTTAGAAGATGCGTCGCGTAACCTAATGTTGAGGCGGCGGCGCGGCGCATGTCGTTTTTGCAAGTAGAAACCAAACTTAAATGCGGCTGTGAGATGCGCCCGTGTGTCTGCGCAAAAGACGATTAATAGGGCAGAGGGGGGAGAACGGGAGGTGTGCAAAGGGGGTATCGGCGCACCCTACCGCGCTCCCCCGCGTTGCTAGGATACGACCTCGCGCCGTCGCCGCCCGCGTCCTGTCGCCCGCGCACGCCCCCCTCTCATCGTGCGTGCGCCATTGTACAGTCACTCACTATTTATTTGTTTCTTCCGTAGTGTCGCGGTAGATTTTATACTAATGGTGGTTTCACACATGTTTATTCGTATTCGTGATTGTAGCAAACATGTTAGTTTTATCTCACTCTAACCAAGCCATTAGAAGGAGGCGAAACGGAAATGTTTACCAAATATTTGTGTACATACAGCTATGTGTGGCTAGCATGATAAATGTTTATTGGCGAAGTGCGTTTACCGGGGTCGCCCAAACAACATCAACACGTCGTAATTTCAAACCGGTTTTAACCATGATCGATACATCGGTGTGCACAAACATAATATAATACAATAATATATCAAAATAATATAAAGCAAGACTCTCTTTTTTTATCTGTAAATGATAATGTAATAATTTTATAAATTTTCTGGCAAAATATTCGATTGAATATTTTATTTGACTATACATGCGCAGTCAAGCGGCCGAACTTCAGGCCAATACGTATTTAAGCTTGGTTTGTTTTTCCGAAAATAAAGCTTTTATGTGGTTATAAAAAAAATTTAACACCCTAAAAAAATTTAAACACCCTAACATTGCTTAAAAAAGAAAAGAAAACAAAAAAAAACCAGAAAGATTTTGTGGGATTCGAACCCATGGTCAAAAAATACAAACTCTACACCGTACCAATGCGCTACGAAATCACTTAGACGAGTTAACGAATTTCGGGTTCAGTAGGTTCGCTAGGAGTGCCGGAGGCGGAGCCGGACGAAATTTAATTTCCCGCCAAACTGGCATCGACCAATCAGCATAACTCACCTATAGATAGATTATGGATATATGCGTCCCGGCTTGCGTAAGAAATATTCAAATCAGGTCGTAGCGTAGGTACTCCTTATATGGCGTTGAATACGAATATGAAAGAATTTTTCAGTGTAGTTTAGAATTTTTTTGATTGTCTATGTATATAAATAAACTTTCAATATTTACTTCGGCCAGAATATATCTATGGGGACAGTAAAAAAAATCTTAACCAAACTGAAAAATTATTTCATATTCGTGTTTTACACCATGGAGTAGTAAATATTGAATATTAAAATCAAATATCTACACCAGATTTTAATGTTCCCTACGCAAACTGGGATACCTGTATATGCACTGATATAAGATATAGGGGTCTTTTCATAACGTTTTTTTATATTTTGTCACTCTACACCCTAGGGTTGAGACTTGGGACAGACGGCCATGGCCATGGAGTCCATGCACGTTCAGTAAAAAGCAGCATAGAAGGACGCCACCTGTGGACGCCACCCAACTCCCAAGAGCCAAGGGTGCAACTTCCAATACATCATAAGTACCTATACATTTTATTCTTAATATTAGTATTTTTTGAAGTAAATTTACGTGCATACCTTAACCCACTGCCCCATTTCGGATTCCATGTAAAACTGGAGGTCCAGCTGGTTGACTGGAGGAGATTGCCTAAGGCAATAAGTGCGCCCTTGCCACTAGTTGCGACACATTAAGTGGCATAAAGTGTACCTAATTATTATATGCATTTATTCACACGTTTCTTTTTATATAAATTTTACATATTATTTACAAACAAAATCTAATAGGTACTTACAAGTATACAAATAAAACGGAGTTTCTACCACCGGCGGCGCGGCGGGACGGCGGCGCCGGCGGGGGTGGCGCGCCGGCGCGCGGGCGGCGGCGGTGATTTATTTCCAGCTTACTATAATTATTATTATGTTTCAGGTAAGAAAAAAAATGCTTAGGTAATTAAAAATTATTGACATGCTTAAATTACGTAAGTACCTATTTATTTTACGTCGTCAACTCTAAATAACTACCTAAAACAATGATTCGGTAAATCTGTAAATACTGCAGTAAATCGTTAATAAATTATATGGCAATACTAGATAGATACCTACCTTTTTTCCTAAACTAGTACCGTGAAATCTTTAATGTGGAAAAACTTCTTTTACATTTATTTTAATGTAGCTAGTGACATCTAACAGACAATACATGAATCAAACTAGCAGACTAATAAGTAAGCTTGAACATGCTGATAAGTTGAAGGGAGATTGCTACTTCCCGGTAGATGTCGTTAATTATTTATTCGACAATACCCAAAGTACGGCGCCTCGGCGTACTCTAGTCCATCGTATTTTAGGTCCGATAATTTGGGTCATGATGCCTAAATTATCGTGTACCAAATTATCGGACCTAGAGTACGCTGTACTAGAATACGGATGCCCAAAATAAGATACCTCGAATACGATGTACCAAAATACGATGAACTAAATTATCGGACCCAGAGTACGATGGACTCGAATACGATGTACTAGAATATGGTACACCACAGACGTCAGACAGCGAAATTAGCGCGAAAAACGTGTTTGATTTGAGTATACGAGACGTCTTCAATGGAATTTATTATACATAATAATATGTTTTAGTTCTATTTCACTTTCGTTTCCTCATCCAACGGCACCGGCATGAGACGAACGACTCTGCAAACCCATTTGTTGTCGCAGACCCCAACAGCGCAGCGCTCCATAACTCGAGTCATAGATTTGCTGGAAAGTGTAAAATGTGATGAACCGACCGCCCGCAACCACCAAGTTACTCTCCAGCATGAGGGTTTCTTCCCTGTTAAGAAATTACAAGCTCATAAAAGGCCCCCTGCGGAGGCACCAGTATTGGAGCGAGCGGGGCCGGCGGAGACAACCGCCGCTGTCGGCAACGACGTGCGCGTGTACAGCGTAGTGTGGGGAAAGAGCAATACACGAAAGCATAAAACATGGGAGGGTGATGGACGGTTGGAGGCGAGCGCTACGTGTTGGAGACTCATAAGCGAGACTGGAACGTCGTTGGGTTCCACACGGGCCGCCGCCGAGCTTCAGCTCGAACCTGGAGCCAGACTGCGGTGAGGACTTTCAAAACATTTCATGTGCCTTATACCTTCACGGTGTCTGAAAAAGGATTGTATGTTTTAAACTCTTAGGCTTCCAAAAAATCCCCAAAAGTTCCGTGGGGACTTTCGGAATGGCCGATCGGCCCCCGAAGGTTGGCTTCGAAAATATCGAATATCAATCTCATTCTCGGCTGCCTTTGGTTAGGCGGAAGTCTAAAGTTCCCGAAGTCTACGGGTTAAGCTGTCAAATATAAGTAGTAAGTACTTATAGTATTTCGAAGCACAAAAATCTAAGTAAAGCTAAGCGCAAACTGGCGCGGTGGCGGCCAAAGTAGCGGTGGCGGTGGCGTTCAAAAGTCGCGCAGATCAGAGCGTTCAGATTCGACGGCGGTGGTGCCGCGGTGTGTGCGTAATTTCGTAATTTTTTGTACTTTTAGCTACAAAAAGAAAGACATTTACTTTTGGCCGCTCTGTTATATTTAAGTTATGCTATATATATTATTTCTTCTAATATTGTTATTGTTATTCTATATATTCTGATATATAATAGGTATGTTATATTTATATTTCTGTTATGTTATATTTTGTTCTTCTTACGTATGTTTTCGAATTCCGCGTGAGTATTGTATAGAATTGAGTCATTGTAGACCTCGTTTATAATTATTTCCTCCATTCTTTCGTCAATTCCTATGATTATCACGCGATCAGATGCTGCAGGCGCGATCTGATCGCCACCGCCGCCACCGCCGCGATCGGACCGCGCACTGACCGCACGCGTGCAGCGATCGGCCGCGCCAGTGTGCACTTGCACACACAATTGCATATAACTTATCTGATCGCCACCACGATCGCCACCGCCGTGATCGCCCTGATCGCGTCAGTTTGCGCTTAGCTTAACGGAACACGAAGTGTGGGAAGACGGTCCGCTCACACTCCATCAGAACATGAAATTGGTTCTCCTCTTCTTGCAAACGCATTAAAAATGAATTTTTTGTTAAGTGGTGTGTGACCTGAACGAAGTCTCAGAACTGTAGCGCCGCTTCCTATTTTTTTTATTGCTTCCGAACTGGGTGGCTTTCCTCGTTGTCGAAGCCTCAGGCGCACCCAATTTCACCCCCGAGGAGGTGCCAGTCCGGCTTGGAGTAATGTCGCTGGGGAAAGGTTATTAACCCGCAATTTTTATTTTTTATTTTTGACAATGAAATTATACTACATTGTAGTTTAATATACTAACATAATTATGTTGATACAAATTACGTATCAAAGTTTGACAAAGGCTCTTTACACCTGATTCACTTAATTAATAAGTCTTTGTAGTCAGAACTCTCAGCAAAATTGTTAATCTTGCTCTCAAGCTGTGATTTAGATAGACTATGGGCGGTGTTATTATGTGACTAGTCACTAAATACTTGTAAAAATATGTTTAAAAAAATACCCTGCGAAGTTCCTTGTCGGTTCTTCTTCGTGGGTGTAATCGAACTGGATAGAACAAATTGTGACAAGTTCGAGCGCAGTCTAACTGCCATATGAATGATCAATAAACAATACAATACAATACAATTTGAAGATCCATGAATTGTAGGAGCGGGGAAACATTATTCCACACCTTTGCAGTGCAGCACAAGAACGATTTAGATAATCATGTAATTCGAGGAACTCTTCTATCGACTGCAAAGGGGTGTTCCGCGAGAGTATGGCGGGTTTGGCGAAGGCGAATACCGGCCATAGTAGTGCCGATAAAACAGGCTTCACCCAACGATACGTCTGTGCTTTAGAGGTTGAAAGTCCTTTGTGAGTGCAGAGTCACTAATGGCTCGTCGCTGAATAGAATCCAAGACTGAAAGAAGGTACTCAGGGAAACGATCCTAAAGATGACTGCTTTATTATTTATTGACATATGTAGGCCTGTAAACCAAGGCTGTTGACTTGGTTCACTTTGAAGGCTTTTATACCAGATACCCTTTCTTACTGAGACCCTATCAAAATGCTCTTTCCACTGATTGTAACATTATTTTCTTTATGTTTGGTAGATATCAGTAAAAAAGGGCTTACAGGTCCATACACGGTCGCAGCTAACAGCACGTTTAGCCAGTCTGTTGACCTGTTCATTTCCTGGTAAGGCAACGTTGCAGTGAAAAGTTACCTCTTTGCCTTGTTGGTGCAGTTCTATAAACAGTTTTATTATTTCAATTGCATTTGGTCTACTACATGATCCTCTCGTGCAAACAATCAATAATGAACTTTTTGAGGCTGTCAAAATCACATTTTTACGTATGTTTATACCTCAGCTGTACGAGAGCCTAGTTGGCCTAGTATATAGCATCATTTACACTTGTTAAACGTCTAGTTAGACACATACTTATTTATATTAGAAATATTTATTATAATATTGGCTTATTCTCTTTGCAGCATCGGCAACAAAGAATTAGAAATAGTGGAACAATTGACTAGCGAACCTCACACCACTAGCGCTGTGACCAGAGCTGAACCTCCTTTGAAGAAGCCAAAGCCCAATGAAAATGCTCCAAGATCGTTCAGTAAAGGCCTCGGTTGTAAACCGCTTATATTTCCACGACCAACAGATGAGCACCAGGTGACATACTCTCAATTAATATAAATTTTTGGCTCCTCATGTGGTTGGAATCATTGGAACACAGGGTATGAAATAAAGCATGGCTAAATAACAACGAGGTAGGTTTTATGTTTTGCTAGAGCTATCGCTACGAAGACAGGCACAGAGAAACGGCGTCCCATCAGCTGAGGTATGACGTAAGGTTGCGGGGAGGCGGAGCGCAGAGCCGAGCGGTAGAGGGGAGCTCACGCGGGGCGGGAAGTGACCGGGAGTGGGGCTAGCGGGTGGTGAGAGGGGCTCGCGCGGGGCGGGAAGCGAATGGGAGAGGGGATAGCGGCCGGTAAGCGATAACGCCAGCCAAGGCCAACCCAACATGTGCATTGAAATACAATCCCGCTCGCGATCGGCTAGTTTCGATGTGCCGCAATTCGTCAATTGTGCCTCAACTCGGCGGTGCAATGCCCGTTGCCCGAGTAAGATCTCTAGTAAAACATAATACCTCATTGTTAAATAGATTACGCTGACGGCCGCTAAGGCAGGGTGACATTTCCATTTGTTAGTGTTGGGTACAAGATTGGGTATATGATAATTTTCATTGCAAATGTGAGACTTTTTAAGAATAGTGACAATATGAAATTAATGTTTGGTAGAGGAATGCCAACGCACAGAAGTCAAGCGTGCGGGACGTAATGTTAGATTCACACCTGAGCCGCACTCTGCGGCCGCACCAGAGAGACGGAGTGCAGTTCCTCTACGAATGTGTGATGGGGTTCCGAAACCCTCCCTACTGCGGGGCCATCTTGGCAGATGAAATGGGTTTAGGCAAGACGCTGCAAAGTGTGGCACTTATTTGGTTGGTATATTGCTTTGGAAACTTTACAAAAATCTTTCTCTCAAACTGAAGTCTCAACTGAACACTCTTATCGCACCTTGGCTCCTATACTAGCGTAATCGAACAATTACGTCAAAACTGTTTGGAATACCTGAAAAATTAATTATACTTTGTAATTACTTTTCTACTCAAGATCCTGTGCTTCTGTGAGAATAATTTTTTTTTTCAAAATCAGGTTTCCTAAACAATTTTTGTGTTACTTAAATTTGAATTAAACTAAGATTCAATTTAATACATTTAAATAATATTTGACTTGGATATCACAATACTGGATGCATTTATTAACTCATGTGGCGTACCAGCCAGAATCATTGGTTTTATTGTGAAATATCATGGGGTAATATTTTTTCGACCTATCTTTCCTCCACCACAATAGTTGGAAGTGTGGTGGTCAGTATTCCTAGCTAGCAAGCTAACTTTTAATATTTTTCAGGACTGTCCTTAAACAAGGTCCGTACGGAAAGGTCATATGTAAGAAGGTGCTGGTGATCGCACCAAGCAGCCTGTGCGCCAACTGGAGCAAGGAGTTCAGCAAGTGGCTCGGGCGGGAGCGCATCCAGACCTACGTCGTGGACAAATCTCACAAGGCCTCCGACTTCCTCGACTGTCCTCTCATACCCGTGATGATCATCTCGTACGAACTGTTTGTGCGCAATTTCGAAAGCGTAGAGAAGTGTAATTTCGACTTGGTGGTGTGTGATGAGGGACACCGCCTCAAGAATTCATCAGTGCGCGCGACTCAGCTGGTGGGGCGACTGGCGTGCCGGCGCCGTGTGCTGCTCACCGGCACGCCCGTACAGAATCATCTGCAAGAGTACTTCACGCTCATCGACCTCGTGAACCCCGGTGTCCTCGACTCGGCCGCACACTTCCGCTCCCAATACGAGCTGCCTATCCTCGCTGCGCAGCAACCGCACTGCGACCTCGACACCAAGCGCCTTGCGCAAACCAAGTCCGAACTACTCAACAGAATCATTAGCAAGTTTATTCTGCGCCGCACTCTGGACGTCATGGAGAACTATCTCCCGTGCAAGGTGGAACTTATTGTCTGCTGCAGTTTGTCTCCAATGCAGAAAATAATATACAAGAACATCATCAGTGGGTGGTTCACTTCGGAGATTAAGAATCCGTTCGCAGCGATCGCCACTTTGAGAAAAATATGTAATCACCCAGACCTAGTGGAGCACCCCAGTGACGAGCGAGACATGCTCGTTCAGAGCTCTGGCAAGCTGACTGTTATAGATTCAATACTCCGTAATACAGTTCTTGAAAGGAATGAAAATATAGTTCTAGTTTCATACTCAACCAAATTCCTGGACATAATTCAAAAGTTGTGTCTGAAACGTCACTTGAATTACTTAAGGTAATTCTTCTCAATCCCTTTTACCTTATAGTTTCTGTTCACGGTTTCAGAAACAAAATATGTGTTTCTGAAACAAATTATTATATTTCTGAAACAGTTAACGCAGTTTCGGTAAACACGGTGTTTATTGTCATGTGCCAATAAACACCGCAGCATGGCATGGCATGGCCACCACCAGTGGGGAGCAACAATTTAGTTTCACAACAGATGTTTACGAGTGTGGACGCATGTTTCACTTGTTTATAAACATGGTGATAGTGTTTTTCTGGTATAATCCGACTGATTAGTTGCTTGGAAACTCTAAAAATATATAAGAGTGAAGGATTTAAGTCTCCAGTAGCGAAATATGTTAAAGTAATGGCTAGTCTAGTTTGAGGGGTATTATGATAATGATTTAAATTGTTAGATCCCTTAGTGTAGTTAATACCTCCTGTAATCACTTGTTAAAATGACATCTTCGAGTAACTTATTCAATGTCACTAGCATGTTCGTCTCGTTTCTGGCAGCGTGTTTATTTACGGTTCCACCCTTCAACCGCATTTTCATAAATACTGGTCTCGTCCAAAATTTTATAAAATAATTTTTTAACATCATGGGATTCTTATTTGGGATAGTGTCTTACCAGATACCTACTCAAAAATATGAAAGAGTGCAGCTAGTGGGAAATAAATAAATAGTCCGGAATTAGTAAGAAAAATAAAATTTGCGTTAGTTCCGTTCACAAAATCTACAGAACTAAGTACTGCTAATCAAAAATTCTCATTTGTTCCATCATGGAACCTCTGCAAAATATCCCAGATTAGGTCCTGCTTAGAGTACTGCTCGCACTTGTGGGATGGCTCAGCTAAATACCAGCTTACGCCTTTGGATTCGATCTAGCGTCGAGCCGTGCGACTAGTGGGTGACCCCGAAGTGTCCAGTGAAGTAGAACCATTGCAACTCCATAGGGATGTCTGCGCCCTAAGAGTGTTCTATCGCTTATTCCATGGAGAATGCTCAGAAGAGCTGTTTAACGCGATCCCGCCGTCGTCTTGCCACCTCCGCACAACGCGCACTGGGCAAGGATTGTATCCCTATACGCTGGACTTACCACGGATGCGTACCAATCGGTTCTGCAGATCTTTCCTCCACATAACTGGTAAACTCTGGAACACTCTCCCTGCCCACATATTTCCCCCCAAGTATAGTCTCGGATCCTTCAAGAGAGCCATGAATAGGCACCTGTCAGGCCGGCATGGCATTTGCAACCCCCGCGTACGACCGAATGTCCATTGGCGTCGTTAGACTCCTTATGGGGGACTGGGCGCCACATGTCGCGCTTTCTATAAAAATAAAATAATTAATTGGCATGCTAAGGACAGGCATTTGGATTATTCCATTCGGTTCTTCCAGATTGGATGGCTCTACGCCGGTGGCTCAACGGAAATCACTTGTCGACTCGTTCAATGCACATTCGGCCAAAATATTCCTAGTGAGCGCACGCGCGGGCGGCACAGGTCTAAACCTCACGGGTGCTTCGCGGCTCGTGCTCGCAGACGGAGACTGGAACCCAAGCAACGACCTGCAGGCGCTCGCCAGAATATGGAGAGACGGCCAGAAGAAAAATGTTACCATCTACAGGCTCATTTCCACAGGTATAGCCTATCCAACATTTACCCACATATTGTTGCAGTTCCCACACTTTGTCATAATTATTATTTTTTATCATGCTTTTAATGTCTTCTCAATCACAATTATTAAGTACATAAGGCTGATTTGGTTTCATAAGGGGCAATGACAGTACCAAAAATAGGTTTCTCCCGATTGATGTTTCTCGTAAATCACTGGAGTTTGATGTTTCATGTCATACTCATGTAATTTTACATAATAGATAAAAATACAATACTCCTTCCTGTCAAGGTGAGTATTATTTATTTTAGCAAATATTACGCCTACAATTAAATATTTATTGATTCTGCACTTACGTCCGCCACAATCACATTGTTCCTGAGAAACATCAATGGGGAGAAACTGATTTTTGGTACTGCTGAGTCTTACGAATACTAGCTACTGCCGCGGCTCCTACAGTGGCACCAAGAGTTAGCTACCTGCTACCTTGCTTCCTACTTACAAATTATAATATAATTACACTTTCCAATCTCACTAAACTAAATAATGATAATGCCATCAAAATTTATATATAAAATAGATTTTGCCCGCGGCTTCGCTTGCAGGAAATTCGTATTTAAAAAAAAGAAAATAAGTAAGCCCGCTACCGTACCTTTATTACGGCGCGCGGAACAATTTGGTTTGTATGAGAGCCACATCTTAGAGTAACCGGAACTGAATTTTATTTAGCCTATCCTGTGTCTCGTGTAGCTAAATGTGCGCTAATATAGTACGCTAAGGGGGGGTTCTGTATCGGAAATAAAGGTCTTTCAAAATTAGTTAATAGTACGCTAAGGGGGGGTTCTGTATCGGAAATAGATCACTTTTGAAGAACAAAAATTTTTTTAAAATGTAAAATGGTGTTGCAGTTGCCCTCGTAATATTTTTAACAGACATAAGGGGGTTATTCTATATGTGAAACTAAACAACTTCTGTGAAGAAAAAACATTTCTTGAAACAAAAAAAAAATTTTTTTTCCATACTTTTAAATACCTATTCTCAAAATGTACGGAGAAAAAAATTTTTTTTTCTTCAAATAAAAAAGTCGTAGAACAAAAGTTCTATTTCACGTACAGAATCACCCCCTTTCGGGTTTTACGGTTGGGGTTGCAACACCGTGTATATTAGTATTGATTATAAATTTTGTATTATTTATCCGTTACAGGTACCATTGAAGAGAAAATATTTCAAAGACAACTGTCTAAGCTGTCCCTCAGTGAGAGCGTGGATGACCCCGACAATGTGAAGTCCGCTCCCAAGTTCTCGGAGGAGGAACTCAAGGACTTGTTCACCCCCACCTGGGACACGGAGAGTAATACTCACGATCTCATGCAGTGTCCCTGCCAGGCCGATCTTGTAATTACTTTATTATAGTAGCCACTCGCTACACTTTGGGTACTATGGTACCCAAGCCGTTTTGACCGTCCGTACACCGTGGGTACTATAGTGACCAAAAGTACCCAGGCGACAAAAAGGGCTTCTCCCTGCTCGCGCGTGTAGAATTTAAGTGTAAGGCGTGTTTCTATCCCTTTTTGATTTAATGACTATGAAGTTGCTCATAGATCGCAAAGTGATTTGATCTATAGGTTGTGGAGAATTTCAAGTTGGCGATGATAGTTCTGCCCGTCGAGTAAAGTAAGGGCAAGTTTTCTGTTTATTTTTACGGTAATAATAATAAATACCTATCTTCAGTAAACAATTATTTTACATTAAATAAACTTATGTAGATTGCTTGGAAATAGTTCTTTAGTGGCCAAGTAGGTCATTTACATTAAAATTATTCAAAACAAAATTGGTCGCCGAAGTGCACTTAACAAGTGCGCTAATATTTATTTGTTTTTTGTAGAAAATATGAAGTTTCCGCCTGAAATATTGCATTGCATAAATTAATTGTTAAATCATTAATCAGATTTATTTGCTTTTATATCATTTTCCTTCTCATTTAACACCGGATTACTAATTTTAAAACTGCAATGAGGGATATGGGCACGTAGGTACCCAAGGTGATTTCAACAAAAATCTGTTCAGTCTGGTACACACGGGTGGATTTTTTTTCAAGCTTTTATTTAGTTTCACCCGTCCCAGTGTCTGTAATCAAATATTACAATACAAGTTAAATTTTACCCGTAGGTGCCGGCCGACAGGTGCAGTGAGGGGTATGCAAGAGATGTATTTTATGAAGTATATGAAGTGTTTGAGACATAATGTGTGAGATGTATAAGATGTACGAAGTATATGAGATGTATGAAATGTATAAGATAATATAATGTATGAGGTGTAGGCACCCATGACCCATGAGGTGTCCCATAGATGAGGGCATAGGTGAGATGGCCCATAGACATTCGGTCGTATGCGGGGGTTGCGAATGCCATGCCGGCCTGACAGGTGCCCATTATTCACGCCCCTCTTTTGTGAGGGGGGAAAAAGCGTGAAGGGTGGCCATGGTGATTCACGGGCAAAGCGTGGACCCTAGCTTCAACGCTTACTGTTCAGGTTGGTGGTGCGCCGACACGGGAGACGGAAGGCCCCCCGGTCCCCCCCCCCCCCCCCCCCCCCCAAGTGGCCGCCGGGACCCTTACACCGGTCACCATCCGGCACGACGGACCACTCCGGGATTATGCGCCGGTTGACCGGGGCAGCCTCTCGCGTTAGGGCCCCTGTAGTATGCGGCGCGATTGGGCCCCTGTAGTATCCGGCAGGCAGCCAGTGGAATAACCGTTTCACCGGGTCTCCCTGCCAACCATGTCGATGCAACACCACTGAACAGCGAATCCGCGTCGGGACCACTGACCTACTCCTCACCATAGCCAACCCCACCTGCTACTGGGTCCCCGGGAAGTACACCGGAACACAGCGAACTGTTATGGCGGTGTAATTGTTTCTCCCGGACTGTGGTGGCGAACCCAGCCGATTCGAAGATCTCCCACACGCTAGTTGCTGTTCATTTGGCACCACCGAGGAGGCACGTGTGACTTAAGGACCTTAAGGTGTCACGGACGCGAACAGCTCTACCCCCCGAAAAACTATTGTATGTAGTTTCTAGTGGAACCCTGTTTCCCATTTTAGGATTCCATGTGCTATGGGAAATAGGGTCTCTAGTTCAGTTCCGATTCCGAGTACAATTCAATTTTAGCTTAAAATAATTGGGAAAAAATATTTGTGTGTTTTGTTTTTCCTGGAATTTAAAACATTTGTCTGTGCTTCTAAATAAGTTAATCCTGTTTTTTTTTATAGACAACCGGCGCGGTGTCTGCCCAATACTTAAACGGAAGATCAGACACAGCCAATAACAACATTCCTCGCGAAACCACGCTCAGAGAGGCGCCATGCTGGCTACAATTTTTACCATTTTAAGGGGAACTGCATGGAAACCAAGGGGTTTAAGCAAATTAAATATTTGGGAAGCCAAGAGGTTAAATAATAAACTTGCAGGAAGGTGTGAGTGGTGACCCCGAGATGGAACTGCCGGATGGCGACGGTGCAGGAGACGGGATGGTCGGTGTGAGCCAGTTGAAGGAATGGAAACACTTCAGCAAACCGTTCACTTCTGAATTTCTTCAAGTATGTACATACATTTTTTTTCTTATATCTTGTCTACCATGCGATCAGCCTTTGCTTTAAGCAAGTGTTGTGTAAGTTAGGTGATGCATAGGTTCAGTCCTCCATCGAGCTCCTGCTCCTTCACTGTTGAGCCGCTCCCCAGCCTGTTGTCGAGCATCTGCCTAAATAAAATTATGAATGTACCGAAATAGTTCTCGTTTATTCTGTAGCACAATGTGCACAGCACCGGTGTCCTGTAGAGCCCACAACACTATATAACGATGCCTCGGTTAAAGATCGTCTGGGTAAGATTGTAGCAAAATATAATTGGCGTTGCTCCTAACATAATTTCTTCAGAGTATATTCTTAGTAAAACTAGTCTCATTGCTAATTCTTCTTCTTTCCAGGACATTGGTCTACAGGGCGACAACATGACCACCTTTATTTTTCGAAAAATAATAAACCAAAGCAACAGTGTTTAAAATTTTATTTAATTATTTGAACAATATTTATATAAAAACAATATAACAATAAATAAGTTGTCTGGGTTGCGGGACTCCAGGAGACAGTGCACCGTGTGCCATTAATACTGCTAGGATCTCAAACCTGTGAACATTCAGGTGTTGATACCTACTAAAGTTGTGTTATATCATATTTTATGTCTCATTTAAATATTTTAAAAGTGTTGGAACCAAACATCTTTCAAGTTAGAAAAAAAATATAGTCATATTCAATCTGCAATATTTGTGATGATCGAGTATTGTAAAATGTACTTCAATTGGCAAGTTGTATTACATCCTAAACAATGAATAAACAATACCTCTCGAATGTGGTGGCATTTCATTCTTATGTAGTCGCTTTGCATTTATATTATGGTTTGAAACTATTTGCACTTACTCAGTCGAAGAATTAAATGACTGCTTTATATAAATATATGTACATAAGTAATTAGCATAGTTTTGGACACAATAATATATAAATAATTCTGTGATGTTTACTTCTTATCAACTATTCTTAACTGAACATATTCGCTCTGCCAATACTATGGTTGTAAGACTTCACAAATTGTATATAATATTGTATTGTTACCACAGCAGAAATAGCATTAAAATCACCTTTTACAATACAAATGGTATTTTAAAAGATGTGAAGGTAAATTTATCTAGCAACATTGTCGTATTTAGATGAGCCGTATTCGAGAACTGAGCACACAAACGTGGCACCCATCAACTGGCCATGTTATGGGTTTCTTCCCTTTGGAATGCGACATCGGACCAATTAGCCCAGCAGTACCATATTTATCGTAGCAGCAACACACGCACATGTGTAGAACTTGCACTTCCATCCCACATACGCTCCTCACTCTTGCTCAGAACTCGGGCTTTGTGGATCGGTGTCGACTGCATCGCTCAAGCTGAGACCTCTAAAACAATTAGATTATGCATCAGAAAGTTAACTGCTGGTTAATTAATCTACTCGCGGTCAGAATCTAATTATAAGAGTCGACATAATGCTAGGTAACCTCCATCCCGTGTAGTAGAAATATTTTTTTACAGTTTGATCTCTCTCTCTCGTAGGGCGAAAGATTTTCTTCAAACTAATTCTGTATTCTTATAATTTTTCGAAATTCATAAAGCCTGCGATATGCAAAATTTTAGGAGAAAACGAGATTTTTGAAATTTTCAAAAATTTATTTCAGAGAAACCAGGCCACACAAAAAAAATATAAAAATTGATCACGAAAGCCAAGAATAAAGAGAACTTTATAAAAAAAATTGTACTCAAAATGTGGCTTATTTACTTAACAAACCCCCTTGAACCCCACCTTGTCGTAAGCAATTGGTAACTTGGTGTTTTTAGCAGCTTTTTCCAGGGTCAACCTATACAAAAACGAAAAAACAATTAGGATAAACCCTAGTTCTCATCTTTTTCTTGGGCTTCTCCAGAATATTTTCTGTATAGGTGTCTTGATTTTCTTAACAATTTCTTCTAAAAAAACGTAATTTATGGTCCTCTGTCGTGTTTTTTTTTGGCAAAAGTTACATGTTATAAGAAATAAATCACTAAGCATGTTATAATTCATATATTTTTATTGAAAAGAAAAAAAATCCGATTGAAAAATATGAGTATTTCGTTTCGAAAATTATTCTAACAAATGGCACATAATATAAGCCAAAACACTCATTGTTCGTTTTGCATCGGCGGAATAGGGCCTTAAAAAACAAAAGTAGCTATTCCATACATACATACCACACGCTGTATCCCGACAATCGGAGTAAGCAGAGTAATCGGTGTTGTGCTACAAGAACTCTGGTAAATTACAGCACTACACTGACCACTACGTTTCGCAAAGTATTAGACAAAATAAATATCTTGCTGCAAGTAAGGCACGAAGACCCACCTGCTGCATGCTGAGGTGGAAGGACCGTGCCAAAGTGAGAGGTGGTGAGAGGTGGCGAACATTTGGTGTGACCATTTCTGGTATCGCGGATACCAGGGAAGATGGGTGAGTAAGAGATATGGTATCCGCGCGGACACCAGGGAACTCTACAGGTTAAGCGAAGATATACCACGCTGTATCCCGCCAATCGAAGTAAGCACAGTAATCTGTGTTGTGCTGCAAGGACACTCAGGTGAATTACCTATTAATTAATTATATTACAACACCGACCACCATGTTATTCAACAATGTGCTGCAGCGCACAATTGATGCGCGTTACCTGAGAGACTGAACAATGTCGAACTGTGGCGGCGGCGGTATGATGGCGGTGTCCTGCTGCACGTCGGCGCCGGGAGTGAGCGGCGCCTCGTGGGACGTGGAGCCGCTCGCTTGCGCTGCGTCGCCCGGCTCAGGAGAGTCCACACTCTTGGCACGCTCCATGTCGCTGGAAGACATCATTTTGATTCCTGCTATCCCTGAAACAATGAAATAGTTGTTTTGTGAGGCGCTTGCACTACAAGCAGTTCTTTGAACATTTATTTATTATTTATTTATTTTAGACAGGCAGCCTAGGCTGATATGTCTAAATCCAGTTACAATTTGTTGTTTTTGTCATTATCTTGGATTTTTTTTATTATTTTTTTTTATTATCGTTCGTTCGTCAGTAGTGCCGGATCGCCGTATCGGCAGTAGTGCCGGATTATAGAGCGGGTCAGCTGAGGCTAAAAATGCTGGACTACTGGGCGTGCCCGACTGTCGAGCGCCGGATTATCGAGTGCCTACTGTATACAGGATGACTGGTAATTCGATCTATTCCTTGAAAGGGGTTATACTAGAGGTTATTTGGAACAACATTAACCCCCATCAACTGGTTTTTTTTTATCAAAAAAAAATTTTTTTTAATGCAAATTTACATAAAAATAAAAATTCATTTAAGACCTTTTATTTCTGATATTTTGAGAATATTGGGCCGATATTGTTTTTGAAATGATTGGTAGCTTACCAGCTTTCAGAAAAATATCAATGGAGTGCCCAAAAATAAGGATATATTTTTTAAAACTTTTTTTTCGATTATAAGTCATAAATAAAAAAAATCTTAAAACCCTTTTAAAAATCTTAAAATCTCGGAAACCGCTCATTTCCGACCCCCAGTTGATAGCACTTAATTTGTTCCAAATAACCTCTAGTATAACCCCTTTCAAGGAATAGATCGAATTACCAGTCATCCTGTATACATATAGTAGAGAGTCGTAGCAATCACTGATCCTTGGGGGACACCACTCCAGACTGGTCTAGGGTCAGATAGAGTTTCTCCTATTCGTACCTGCAGCTGTCTCTTATACAAGTAAGCTTCTATCCTCTTCAGGAGTTTACCTCGAATGCCAAAATGTTCCAATTTAGCAACAAGTCGCCGGAGCGGAACACAGTCAAAAGCTTTTTCGTACTCCATCGACCGGAGAGTGTTTGTCCAGTTCTATGGTCTACATATTAAGACATTCGAGTAGGTTTGTAACGGTGGAGCGTCTTGACATAAATCCATGTTGTTCGTTAACTATGACGTGGTTGCGCATTAGAAATTCTTTGATTCTGCAATTAATAATTTTCTCCATACATTAGGTGACGAGACAGGTGATACTATTTGGTCGGTAATTTATTGGTTCCAGTTTATTACCCTTCTTATAAATTGGTGTTACAACCGCACTCCTCCAGTCATCTGGTGACATGAACAATGTGCAATCATAACAATCAGAGTCGACAATAATCATCAGGTGCGTCAACCTCAATAGCTTGGTGGTGCGATTGATCGACTGCCATTGTGATCTTAAGGACACCTGAGAGTGAGCGTAGTCAGAGCTTTGATGGGTGACTATTGACCGTTGAGGCTTACCATGGTTCAGATTCCACGTAAAACTGTAGGTTCCTTCCCTTCTTACCTTACTAGGTGGTAGGGTTTAACCCACCCGGGTTGGTATCACTGCGCTGAATGAAAGGACGGTCGGAACAGCTATGGGAATGAGTATCACCACGTGATATGGTGCGTAACGAGGCAATCCGCCGACGCACCAAAGTAGTCGATATTGGACACCGGGTGGCTAAGCTCAAGTGGCAGTGGGCTAGGCACGTTAGCCGAAGAGACGATGACCGTTGGAGTAACCGTGTCCTACACTGGCGGCCGTGGACAGGAAAACGGAGTGTGGGAAGACCACCCGCCAGGTGGGACGACGACATCAAGTACGTCGGCGGAGCAGTGGTTCCGTATCGCTGAAGGCCGGGAGGACTGAAGGAAAATTGGAGAGGCGTATGTCCAGCAGTGGACGCTTACACGCTGACTGACCGACTGGATCTGGACATTGATCGGAAGGAGCAGCTGCACTTGAGGCTATATTTGGAAACATTCAAAGAGGCTATATTTGGAACCATTCAAAACCCACGCGATACATAAATCATGGTTCCACAGATGGAGCACGGAGAAAAAATAACCTTTAGCAGGTGCGGCGGGCAGGTCTCTCTTGACGCGGCGGCGGCGGGTGATGTCGTTGCGCCGGTACTGCAGCATGGTGCGGAAGTCCACGTGGTAGAGCGCACCGGCCAGCAGCAGCTGACACTCGCCCGCGCCGCCGCCGTGCGCCGCCTCCAGCTCGCTGTTGCTGCGCTCGTCGTACATCCACCACCCTTCACAACACAAACCACAACACAAACTTCTATTCTCTTGTATTTTGCTATTTTGCTATCGGAATGTGACCTTTAGGACATTTCTGAGAAGCTTATAGTGTAACAGTAACAACATACTTTTTTCGGCCACATAGTAATTGATTTGTCTAGAACAAGGATACATCGTAAAATACAATAAATTTTATTTCGTGTTGATACAATCATAAAAAAAAAGTTACAAGGGTTTAAAGCTGGGATTTTGGTAATTTTCAAAAATAAAGAAAAAAAATCGTATCTCGATACCACGTGCCACCTGACCAAAAGGGTCAAAACCTTGCAAATTACCCCACTTACCTACAAAAAACATTTCTCGGTCGATGTGCCGAACATGCTGTATAATTCATTATAGAAAGAACCAAATTAGCCTGATTATTCTATATTTATTTACATTCTATTTATAAATTTTCCCGGTTCTGAAATATCCTAGATTTGTGTATGTATTTGTTTTTTGTGTGTTGTCAAGACTCTTGTGTTCACTTTGAATTTTTTTCCCCATAATTGACCGTATATGACCATGTATCCTCACTTACATGACACTGACATAGATTCGCGGCATTTGAGGCTCAACATTCAGTGGTTGATAAGGTCGATAACATTCTCGGAAAAGTAGCTTTATGAGGCCAGGAGAACCTTGTCGCCTCCAACATTAGCAAGACTCAGTGCTGCGCATTATCTGCTAAGGTAGATTACTTTCCTTTCCAATCTAGTTTCCAATGCAGCGTCGTACCTTTCTCGGAGCACCTAGACCTTTTGGGCTATTTCCAAAGAGGTAGGTTTCCGGCAACTAATCGAGTCAAAGGCCAAAGCTGCATCCAGGAAATTGGGAATACTTTTTTACAGATACTATCACGGGCGCTGCTTTGTGGAACTGGCATCCCTTATTCCCTGCCAGCCGTCATATCTCCGCATGACTCGTCGCAGAGAGACTCAGCAACCTTTTGTTGTTGACATTGGGCTTTTGAGAACCCATCGGTTCTCTAAATCGTTTCTTTGTTGCACCGCTAGGCTAGGGTATGGAACTGTCTTTCGGCGAGTGTTTTTCCCGAATCCTTTAACCTGGGTGTCTTCAAACGTCGTATTAACAGGCTAGACAGCCTAGCAACAATCCGCAAATCTGCTGGCATGGCACCTAACTGAGCGTGGTTTCGCGAGGAGAGTTGTTTTGTCTCTGTCGACTGCACCATTGGTCTCTCGGCACAGTCACCCATGTTGGTTTGCATAAAAAAAACTGGCTAAAATATCTCAAAAAGATGATTGCCACAAAAAATAATAATTCTTAATTCTTTGTTCTCTGACGACGACTTATATCTAAGTCGAAATATAAGAAGAATATAAAATGTGTATATTTTAATTTATTGCGTATAAAATATTTAACGTTGTAACAGCCTCTACATTAAATTTAGGATATGATTATTGGGATCATATCAGATCAGTAACAAAAAAGTCAAAAAACTTTTTTCTGAATTCCCTTTAAATAAAAAGTTACATTTATTTAGTGTAAAAGGATCTAATGTTCCGCACGAACGTGGGAATGAAAGGCGCGCGGTGAGTAAGCGAACAGGAACAAGTACGCGGTGATAGGAGATGCGCGGCGGCGGCGCAGCGCGAGTTTTTCGACCCGGACCGTTCCCGCGCCAGCACACTCCCCCCGCGCGCGTCTAATTACACTAGACGAAAACATACATTTCAAAAATTTATATCTCCTAAACTAGACCCTTAGAGAAAAACTTTATTTACTTTTTTGTCTCGTAAAAACATGAGGATTGCGTTGGCGAAATTAATATACTTGCCGTTACAACACCCTTTATATATATTTTTTTATGGGGAGCACGACATATGGCGCGCGCCAAACTAACGCAGAGGTGTAGACTAACGCAGAGGTGTAGGTGTAGTCCGGTGTGGGCATTCGGATATTTACTGCGATTACTCACTTCGAAAACGTCACTGGAAGCATCCTACAGAATATGGATAGGTAGAGAGAGGGAGGTCGAGAGCGGGACTGGTGGTTATCCCGCGTCCTAGTCAACGCAGACTAGCTGACGAGGGCTTGATGCGAGCCGAAACGTGAAGCATGCGCGGGAAATTTAGAGTGGCCACTCGCTAGTCCCGACCTTGATTAATACCCTCCTCTACTGCCGAAGCCATCGCAAGCTTAGATCCACACCTTCCAATACCATGTCGGCCAGCTAGGTGCACCTTCACATTATATTTGAAGGACCCCAGACTGTACATTAGAGGAAAAGGTGCAGGTGGGAGTGCATTCCACATGTTGGCAAATCTGTAAATAAAGGATTTACTGGATCAATTTGTACTAAGTGGGGGGATTTCGCCAGTGTTTGGATGCATTTTGAACAAACAACAATCAACAACTAACCATTCCTACCCTCGTAGTACCACTGGAATGTGTCTGTGTCCGCGGCGGGAGTAGGATCGGTGACGGAGGCGGCCGCGTGCTGTGCGCCGGCAGCACCACCTTCCAGCAACACCGGGTGGTCGAGGTAGTCGGACGGGATGTCTTGCCGACACATTGCACAGCGCTTGTTCTGTATTGCTACTCCCTGAAATAATCGTTTGTTTAGCAGGTACCTTTACCTATAGTATGATTTCTTGATTAATTATTCAGAAAAATTGCAAAATATAGATAAAGGTTACCTTGGCACACAAAAAACAAAATATGTGTCCACAAGGAAGTTGTGTAGGGTGATTACAGCTCTGAAGACAAACGGCACACTCTGGAACTTCTGAAACATAATTGTTATGTATGACGTAAAGATAAGAGAGGTACCAATGATGTAAGTCGAGCAAAGTAGGCCAATTCAGAAAGCAGGCCGCCTTTATGGATCCTACAGCCTTTATGGATCCTACGGAAACTTGCAACAAATCAACGTGTAGTAGCCATTTCTTTGCCCCGAGAAAAATTGAAAAAAAATTCAGAGGGAGCAACTTTCTTTCAACTAACTGGTACGATAGGCGTGTAGTTTAGGTTTTTACCATTCGGGGGGTTTTTTTTTGCGGAAATTTGTATTACATGTGAGAATAATTTTTTAAATATTCATGGAGTATGTATATTTTTGTTAATTGCCACGCTGTGTGGCTTACCCGCGAGGTCATTGTTTCACACATACACCCTCATAGAAAATGCTAAAAGAATGCTACAATGTACCAATTCTACAGTCAATGTACGAAAGGAGCACTAAAGAATGTCTTCGCCGTTACTCATTAAAACTAAAATGGCCCACACATAGAAACAACCCCAGGGAGCATTTACTGACGCACCGGGTCGTAAGGGCCTGGAACAAAAATTATCTGAGGACACCGTCAGCGCCCCCTCGGTTAATTCTTTAAAAACAAATTAGACAAAAAAAAAAACAAAACAAAAATACTTTAAAAAACAGAATACACGCACCAGCTGTCAAATATGCCCCTGTGGAATATAAACGCGATATCTGCGCATGCGCTAGATTCACAGAAATTTGCAGGTTCGAAACTTTCTCCGCGCTCTCTCAATTGTAAAATCATAACTTTGAAATTTTGTTCGGGACCCATAGAAATTTGCACCTTATTGAAATCTAGTTAAATTATCTTTCATTTGATATAGGTTTCAACGAATTGGATTCCTATTATGTCTACAAAAATTTATCAAATTATTTATGACGGAAAGATTGAAGATACCTCAAAAAGTAATTTTTTTTTTATGGAAACTGACACGGTTGGCTACATCACCTACAACGTCCGTGATGTCAGCCCATAACACCGGGTGAACTAGGTGCCATGTCAGTGCTTCCCCCTTTGATCGCGCCGGCTACACTGAACTGGTCGGAAAACACAAACTATTTACATAGCCGTTTCGACCGACGTTTCATTCAGTGCGGTGGTACCAACCCGGGCGGGTTAAACCCTACCACCAAGTAAGATTAGGAGGGAAGGGACCTACAGTTTTACGAGGAATCCGAACTTAGGAAAGGTTTGTACTACAAGTATTTGATAATGTATGAAAACCTCTGAAAGCGAATGAATAAATGTAGAGAAATGTTTTTAAAGGTGTTATAATTAGGTACGGTCACTAATATAATATGCAAGATAAAAGAAAAATATTTTTACGAATAGTTTAAATTTATTATTTTGGGTAAATTTTGTATTTATAGCTGTCAACATTCACTCATTCGTGGTGGTCACACACTCTCATGTCGTTGCGTATTAGTTTGCGCGCGTGTGCAAAATACATACACCAGACAGACGGCGGCGAAGAGACGAGAGCCGCGTTTGTGTGCGTGTGCAAACTACAGACACACACACAGACGGCGACGATACGAGAGCCCACCGAGCATACCTACGGGAGTGGTAACCGTCGAGCGCTATTATATAGGAAAATTAGCCGCGTGTTAGAGCATTTGCACTAACATATAGCGCTGCTGCGGGATCGACCGTCAGTGCGCTCGCGACTTGGGAACGAAGAACACGTATATGTGCACTACGCAAAATGGCGATTTGTGCAGTTCGTACGTGTCGAAAGAGCTCAAGATCATCAGGAATGACAAAAGATGGCGTAACCTTTCATAATTAGGTCATTTTAATAATAATACAATGCTTAAAGCGTGTAAAATACAAAAATTCCGCGAGTTAGGAGCACGACTGCGCGCCATACCGGGCGCGTACACATGATAGGCAAATTTGACAGACTGGAAAGAAATTTTAAATCAATTATTGCATATGGGGTTGTTAGTTTTTTTTTATGGCAATGACATGGATAAATTCAATTTATAATATGTATTATTATTATCAGTGATAGGAATAGGTACGACTTATTTACCTAAACTTCGAGGAACAGAGTAAAAGATTGGAGACTTCCTTACGACAATATTTTTTTCCGGTTTAATAATATTCATGGTGTTTTAATTTCGCGATTTTAAAAAAGTGGCCGCCATTTTGAACTTTTCAGTAACTGGACCGATTGCTTTCAAAATCGATATCTGGGTGTACGTGTGGGCTCTGAATACGAATCTGTAGTAAAAATTTAAAAAAAGTGGCCGCCATTTTGAACTTTTTAGTTACTGGACCGATTGCTTTCAAAATCGATATCTGGGTGTCTGTGTGGGCTCTGAATACGAATCCGTTGTCAAAATTTAAAAAAAGTGGCCGCCATTTTGAACTTTTTAGTTACTGGGCCGATTGCTTTCAAAATCAATATCTGGGTGTCTGTGTGGGCTCTGAATACGAATCCGTTGTCAAAATTTAAAAAAAGTGGCCGCCATTTTGAACTTTTTAGTTACTGGACCGATTGCCTTCAAAATCGATATCTGGGTGTATGTGTGTATTAAAACACCATGAATATTATTAAACCGGAAAAAATATTGTCTTAAGGAAGTCTCCAATCTTTTACTCTGTTCCTCGAAGTTTAGGTAAATAAGCCCTACTTATTCTTATCACTGATTATTAGTACAACTTTTCAAAAATATTAAAACAACAGTCTGGTTTAATTTTTCAATATTTTTTTTGGATTCAAACAATAATATTCGTTCAGTAAAAACTATTTGAAATAATATTACAAATAACAATTTCAAAATTCACAAATATACCGCACCAACATCGTCCGTCAGACTGGCATTCGTAGTGATCCCGTCAAGTTGCCGTCAAGCACGGCTTCCGATTGGTCGGACGGTCGGCTCTTACTACCAGATACCCGAGCCAAGCCAGCGATAACAAACCTGTCGCTCGCCTTGCTCGCTCTGTCTCTCTCCATATCGCGGGGCGCGATATGGGTAACGGAGATAGACAAGTCACGTCATAAAAGATTAAATTGCGATTTCGATTTTCGTAGTAGTAGGGATTTTTGGCTAGCCGTGCTCCGATACAAACGCAGTAGCGTTGCGTCTCCCGTTGTATCCTCCTTGCGAGAGCCGCTCTCGCTGACTAGGCGTTAGGTTTCAGAATAAGGCCCCTGCATGGAAACAGTAGCGCGTGGTCATAGTTACGAATCTTTACAAAATTATTTTGAAGCCATTTGAAGGGCTAGAGAAAAAATAAAAATGCCATATTTTAAGTTGAAGCTTGTTTATTTAATAAAAAAATAATATAAATACCGTTCTCAGGCTCATTAGCGTTATAAGGCTCAATCAGCCGACTCTGCCTCAAACTGCAAACAGCACACCCTCATACACATAAACCAAACACCCTCGCACACATAAATAAGGCTCCCTCGCACACATAAACAGGACAACGTCGCATACATAAACAGGACACCTTCGCTCACATAAACAGGAAACCCTCGCACACATAAAGAGGACATTCTCGCACACATAAACAGGACATTCTCGCACACATAAACAAGACACCTCGCACACATAAACAAGACACCCCCGCACAAATAAACAAGACACCCTCGCACACATAAACAAGACACCCTCGCACACATAAACAAGACACCTTCGCACACATAAACAAGACACCCTCGCACACATAAACGAGACATCCTCGCACACATAAACGAGACACCCTCGCACACATAACCAAGATATTTCGCACACATAAACAAGACACTCTCGCACACATAAACGAGACATCCTCGCACACATAAACAAGACACTCTCGCACACATAAACGAGACATCCTCGCACACATAAATAAGACTCCCTCGCACACATACAGGACACCCTCGCACACATAAACAGCACATCCTCGTACATATAACCAAGATATTTTAGCACACATAAACAAGACACCTCGCAAACATAAACAAGACACCCTCGCACACATAAACAAGACACCCTCGCACACATAAACAAGACATCCTCGCACACATAAACAAGACACCCTCGCACACATAAACAGCACATACTCGCACACAACGTAGATATTTTCGCACACATAAACAAGACACCCTAACACACATAAACAAGACAGCCTCGCACACATAAATAAGACTCCCTCGCACACAAACAAGACACCCTCGCACACATAAATAAGACTCCCTCGCACACATAACCAAGACACCTCGCACACATAAACAAGACACCCTCACACACATAAACAAGACACCCTCGCACACATAAAAAAGTCACCCTCGCACACAAACAAGACACCCTCGCACACATAAATTAGACTCCCTCGCACACATACAGGACACCCTCGCACACATAAGCAGGATATCTTTGCACACATAAACAAGCTACCCTTACACACATAAACAAGACATTTTAGCACATAAACAAGACACCCTCGCAAACATAAACACACATAAATAAGACATCCTCGCACACATAAATAAGACACCCTCGCACACATTAAAAAAACCACCTCGCACACATAAACAAGACACCCTCGCACACATAAATAAGACACCCTCGCACACATCAAAAATACAACCTCGCACACATAAACAAGACACCCTCGCACACATAAACAAGACACCCTCGCACACATAAATAAGACACCCTCGCACACATCAAAAATACATCCTCGCACACATAATCAAGACACCCTCGCACACAAAAACAAGACACCTCGCACACATAAACAAGACACCCTCGCACACAAAAAAGACAGCCTCGCACACATAAATAAGACACCCTCGCACACATCAAAATACACCCTCGCACACATAAACAAGACACCTCGCACACATAAACAAGACACCCTCACACACATAAATAAGACACCCTCACACACATAAACAAAACACGTTGCACTCATAAACAAGACACCCTCGCACACATAAACAAGACACTCTCGCACACATAAACAAGACATCCTCGCACACATAAACAAGATTACCTCGCACACATACAGGACACCCTCGCACACATAAACAGGACATCCTCGCACACACAACCAAGATATTTCGCACACATAAACAAGACACCCTCACACACATAATCAAGACATCCTCGCACGCATAAATACGACTCTCTCGCACACATACAGGACACCCTCGCACACATAAACAGGACATTTTAGCACATAAACAAGACGCCCTCACACAAATAAACAAGACATCTTCGCACACACAAATAAGACTCCCTCGCACACATACAGAACACCCTCGCACACATAAACAGGCCATCCTCGCACACATAACCAAGATATTTTCGCACACATAAACAAGCCACCCTCACACACATAAATAAGACACCCTCGCACACATAAAAAAAGATACCCTCGCACACATAAAAAAGACACCCTCGCACACATAAATAAGACAATTTAGCACACAACCAAGATATTTTCGCACACATAAACAAGACACCTCGCACACATAAACAAGACACCTCGCACACATAAACAAGACACCCTCGCACACATAAACAAGACACCCTCGCACACATAAACAAGACACCCTCACACACAAAAATAAGACACCCTCACACACATAAACAAAACACCTCGCACACATAAACAAGACAACTCGCACAAATAAACAAGACACCCTCGCACACATAAAAAAGACACCCTCGCACACATAAACAAGACACCCTCAAACACATAAATAAAATACCCACGCACACAAAAACGACACTCTCGCACACATAAATAAGACCCCCTCGCTCACATCAAAAAGACACCCTCTCACACATAAACAAGACACCTCGCACACATAAATAAGATACCCACGCACACAAAAAATACACCCTCGCACACATAAATAAGACACCCTCGCGCACATCAAAAAGACACCCTCGCACACATAAACAAGACACCTCGCACACATAAACAAGACACCCTCACACACATCACATCCTCGCACACACAAATGAGACTCCCTCGCACACATACAGGACACCCTCGCACACATAACCAAGACATTTTAGCACATAACTAAGATATTTTCGCACACATAAACAAGACGCCCTCGCACACATAAATAGGACATCCTCGCACACATAACCAAGATATTTTCGCACACATATCCAAGACACCCTCACACACATAAATAAGACACCCTCGCACACATAAAAAAGACACCCTCGCACACATAAACAAGACACCCTCGCACACATAAACAAGACATCTCGCACATATAAACAAGACATCCTCGCACACACAAATAAGACTCCCTCGCACACATAAATAGGACATCCTCGCACACATAACCAAGATATTTTCTCACACATAAATAAGACATCCTCGCACACATAAACAAGACACCCTCGCACACATAAATAAGACTCCATCGCACACATAAACAGGACATCCTCGCACACATAACCAAGACATTTTAGCACATAAACAAAGACACCCTCACACACATAAACAAGACATCCTCGCACACACAAATAAGACTCCCTCGCACACATACAGGACACCCTCACACACATAAATAAGATACCCACGCACACATAAAAGACACCCTTGCACACATAAATAAGACACCCTCGCACACATCAAAAAGACACCCGCACACATAAACAAGACACCTCGCACACATAAAAAAGACACCCTTGCACACATAAATAAGACACCCTCGCACACATCAAAAAGACACGCTCGCACACATACAGGACACCCTCGCACACGTATGTGTGCGACAAGACATCCTCGCACACACAAATAAGACTCCCTCGCGCACATAAACAGGACATCCTCGCACACATAACCAAGATATTTTCTCACACATAAACAAGACATCATCACACACATAAATAAAATACCCACGCACACATAAAAAAGACGTATGTGTGCGGCAAGACATCCTCGCACACACAAAGAAGACCCCCTCGCACACATAAACAGGATATCCTCGCACACATAACCAAGATATTTTCTCACACATAAACAAGACACCCTCACACACATAAATAAGATACCCACGCACACATAAAAAAGACACCCTTGCACACATAAATAAGACACCCTCGCACACATCAAAAAGACACCCTCGCACACATAAACAAGACACCTCGCACACATAAACAAGACACCCTCACACACATATAAATAAGACACCCTCACACACATAAACAAGACATCCTCGCACACACAAATAAGACTCCCTCGCACACATACAGGACACCCTCTCACACATACAGGACACCCTCGCACACATACAGGACATCTTCGCACACATAAACAAGATATTCTCGCACACATAAACAAGACACCTCGCACATATGAACAATACATCCTCGCACACATAAATAAGACCCCCTCGCACACATACAGGACACTCTCGCACACATAAACAGGACATCCTCGCACACATAAACAAGATATTTTCGCACACATAAACAAGACGCCCGCACACACATAAATAAGACACCCTGGCACACATAAAAAATACACCCTCGCACACATAAATAAGACAATTTAGCACACAACCAAGATATTTTCGCACACATAAACAAGACCCCTCGCACACATAAACAAGACACCTCGCACACATAAACAAGGCAACCTCGCACACATAAAAAAGACACCCTCGCGCACATCAATAATACACCCTCGCACACATAAACAAGACACCTCGCACACATAAACAAGACACCTCGCACACATAAACAAGACACCATCACACACATAAATAAGACACCCTCACACACATAAACATAACACCTTGCACACATAAACAAGACACCCTCGCACACATAAACAAGACACCCTCGCACACATAAACAAGACACTTTTGCACACATAAACAAGACACCTCCCACAAATAGACAAGACATCCTCGCACACATAAAAGACACCCTCGCACACATAAATAAGACACTCGCACACATGAAAATACACCCTCGCACACATAAACAAGACATACTCGCACACATAAACAAGACACCTGCACAAATAAACAAGACATCCTCGCACACATAAAAAAGACACCCTCGCACACATAAATAAGACATCCTCGCACACATAAAAAAGACACCCTCGCACACATAAATAAGACACCCTCGCACACATCAAAAATACACCCTCGCACACATAAACATGACACCTCGCACACATAAACAAGACACCCTCACACACATAAATAAGACACCCTTACACACATAAACAAAACACCTTGCACACATAAACAAGACACCCTCGCACACATAAACAAGACATCCTCGCACGCATAAATAAGACTCCCTCGCACACATACAGGACACCCTCGCACACATAAACAGGACAATTTAGCACATACACAAGACACCCTCACACACATAAACAAGACATCCTCGCACACACAAATAAGACTCCCTCGCACACATACAGAACACCCTCGCACACATAAACAGGCCATCCTCGCACACATAACCGAGATATTTTCGCACACATAAACAAGACACCTCACACACATAAATAAGACACCCTCGCACACATAAAAAAATACACCCTCGCACACATAAATAAGACAATTTAGCACACAACCAAGATATTTTCGCACACATAAACAAGACACCTCGCACACATAAACAAGACACCTCGCACACATAAACAAGGCAACCTCGCACACATAAAAAAGACACCATCGCACACAAATAAGACACCCTCGCACACATAAACAAGACACCTCGCACACATAAACAAGACACCCTCACACACATAAACAAGACAACCCCGCACACATAAAAAAGACACCCTCGCACACATCAATAATACACCCTCGCACACATAAACAAGACACCTCGCACACATAAACAAGACACCTCGCACACATAAACAAGACACCTCGCACACATAAACAAGACACCATCACACACATAAACATAACACCTTGCACACATCACATAAACAAGACACCCTCGCACACATAAACAAGACACCCTCGCACACATAAACAAGACACTTTTGCACACATAAACAAGACACCTCCCACAAATAGACAAGACATCCTCGCACCCATAAATAAGACACTCGCACACATGAAAAATACACCCTCGCACACATAAACAAGACATCCTCGCACACATAAACAAGACACCTGCACAAATAAACAAGACACCCTCGCACACATAAATAAGACACCCTCGCACACATATATAAGACACCCTCGCACACATCAAAAATACACCCTCGCACACATAAACATGACACCTCGCACACATAAACAAGACACCCTCACACACATAAATAAGACGCCCTTACACACATAAACAAAACACCTTGCACACATAAACAAGACACCATCGCACACATAAACAAGACACCCTCGCACACATAAACAAGACATCCTCGCACGCATAAATAAGACTCCCTCGCACACATACAGGACATCCTCGCACACATAAACAGGACATTTTAGCACATACACAAGACACCCTCACACACATAAAAAAGACATTCTCGCACACACAAATAAGACTCCCTCGCACACATACAGAACACCCTCGCACACATAAACAGGCCATCCTCGCACACATAACCGAGATATGTTTGCACACATAAACAAGACACCACACACATAAATAAGACACCCTCGCACACATAAAAAAATACACCCTCGCACACATAAATAAGACAATTTAGCACACAACCAAGATATTTTCGCACACATAAACAAGACACCTCGCACACATAAACAAGACACCTCGCACACATAAACAAGGCAACCTCGCACACATAAAAAAGACACCATCGCACACAAATAAGACACCCTCGCACACATAAACAAGACACCTCGCACACATAAACAAGACACCCTCACACACATAAATAAGACACCCTTACACACATAAACAAAACACCTTGCACACATAAACAAGACACCCTCGCACACATAAACAAGACACCCTCGCACACATAAACAAGACATCCTCGCACGCATAAATAAGACTCCCTCGCACACATACAGGACACCCTCGCACACATAAACAGGACATTTTAGCACATACACAAGACACCCTCACACACATAAACAAGACATTTTCGCACACACAAATAAGACTCCCTCGCACACATACAGAAAACCCTCGCACACATAAACAGGCCATCCTCGCACACATAACCGAGATATTTTCGCACACATAAACAAGACACCTCACACACATAAATAAGACACCCTCGCACACATAAAAAAATACACCCTCGCACACATAATAAGACAATTTAGCACACAACCAAGATATTTTCGCACACATAAACAAGACACCTCGCACACATAAACAAGGCAACCTCGCACACATAAAAAAGACACCATCGCACACAAATAAGACACCCTCGCACACATAAACAAGACACCTCGCACACATAAACAAGACACCTCGCACACATAAACAAGACACCCTCGCACACATAAACAAGACACCTCGCACACATAAACAAGACACCTCGCACACATAAACAAGACACCTCGCACACATAAACAAGACACCCTCACACACATAAATAAGACACCCTCACACACATAAACAAAACACCTTGCACACATAAACAAGACATCCTCGCACAAATAAACAAGACATCCTCGCATACATAAAAAAGACACCCTCGCACACATAAATAAGACACCCTCGCATCACTGAGCTATCGAGGCTGACATCAAATCAATAACATAACTTTTTTTTATTTTTTAATAAAACTAAAACACATTTCTAATAAAACTGCATCAAACTTTATAAATCGGCGGTGGATACGGAGCTCTCCAAGATGGGGGTGGTGGTGGCCTACGTGTCTAGTACCACCACCCATCGCTCGAAGCTAGTCTCGCGTTGTCTCAGAGAGCTCCGTAGCAACGGCCTGCACCCGCCGGCGTGCTTGGAGGCTTGTCTCCCGCCGCCGGCGGTATTACCGTTTTTAATTTTTGTATTAATTTTGTGTATTTTTATTACGTTTTTGTATATGTAAAATTAATATAAAATTTAAAAGTGTGAAATAAAGGATATAAAATAACTAATAAGAAGAAGAAAGATGTCAGACTGACAGAGGGGAAAAAATTCTGTTAAAATGAAAATTTTATAAAACCGGTCAGCCGACAGCCTCGGCAGTGGACTACCGGTGATACCGCCTCAGCGCCTCACCAGCCCGCTGTGTCAGAGGAGAGACAAGTGAAATCGCGCGTCCCTGTCATCACCACCTCGCCCTCCTCGCGGTGTGGCCGGATTCAGTGATAACACCTGCCGCTTCTTTCGCAACCAATGCACCCAATCCACCACGGTTCACTGCTCCATCGCCCGCGTCTGCTGGTGAGGATGACGAACCAGGGACGCGCCCCACCACACCACCTACGACAGGACGAAGTCCTCCGCCCCCGGTTCGCTTGAGGCTATCGCGGCCCTGTGTCGCGCTTGCAGCCTCTGCTACCGGTGCAGCGCCGTGCGCAACAGCGACGCACGCAAGAGGCCTAACAAGGAGCTGCGTGACGTCGCCGTGCAGTCCGGCGGATACGTAGCTCTCCGAGATTTGGGGTGGTGGTGGCGGCCTACGTGTCTAGTACCATCACCCATCACTCGAAGCTAGTCTCGCGTCGTCTCTTCGCTCCGTAGCCACGGCCTGCACCTGCCGCGCGCTTGGAGGCCTTGCTCCCGCCGCCGACAGTATTACCGTTTTTTTTATTTGATTCTGATAATATTAATTTTGTATTATACATGACCCCCGCCACGCCCCTAGGGCAAAAGGTACTAATCCCCCCACCCCGCGAAATCTACTAATCCCCCTATTTTAGTAGTTAAAATGTTATACGTTTTTTTTTATTTAGATTCGTTGGTAGAAAGAGTATAAAGTCGTAGAGTCTATAACAAGGAAATACACCTTTAATTCGTTTTTCCAATTCCATCGTTCTTCCAAAACAGTATTTCACGATTCACTAAATCACCTCGTAGCCTCATAGGCACATTTCCAGAACCAGAATGCAGACGAACGAACGAACTCCCACCCAACCAAAACTTCACTTCGATCAACCAGGCACCAAGCTGGATAGATTCTCTTTGATTGAATCAACTTTATTTCTAATGTAATCTGTGCAAACTCCTCATAGAATCAGCAAAGAGAATTTATCCACCAGAATCAGATAACCCAAACAAAACCACAGATTACCAATATATATGTCTTTGTTTGTAGTAAGCGTCTCTTTGTAGTAAGAACCTGACAATTACTTTTTTTTTTTTTCTTACGGAAAGGCAAAGATAGTATGACCGTATAGCCATATGTCTTGTTTTTTCATTTTTCTTCTCATTTCCATTTGTTGCACCTGGTAAAAAAAAATACAGGTGCATAAAGGACCACAAAACACTGCTATTAGAAAAGACTGCCTGCGGAAATCAAAACTGGGGCCAAAAATAAAAAAAAATTAATTTCACGAAAAAAATTTCATACAAAATGGCGACTTCCGCGAATTTATTTTCAATAGCGACTTAGGTAGGATTGCCTCTTCGACGAGTCCTTATATTTTGAAGGGAATCATGCTCCCGATCTCCGTTCTCCGCTCCGACACCAAATATAAGCACGTGCACATCTATAATAATAATCTGCACCCGCCGCGCCGGGCGTGCTTGGAGGTTTGTCTCCCACCCCCGCGCCGGCGCCGGCGGTATTACCGTTTTTATTTGTTTGTATTAATTTTGTGTATTTTTATTACCTTTTATAGTTATAATATATGTAAAATTAAATAAATGTAATATAAAATGTGAAATAAAGAATATAATAATAATATAACTTGCCAACTCCGAGTATTTGCACAGGCACAACCTAGTAGCCAGGATCATCTATCAGCAACTTGCTTTGAAGTTCAACCTTGTCGGCTCGGAGGTGCCTTATTACAAGTATAACCCACAGCCAGTTCTCGAAAATGCTCACATCACGCTCTACTGGGACCGGTCGATTATCACTGATAGGACTATTATGGCTAATAGACCTGACATAGTGATAATCGACCGGGAGGCGCGGCGCGCAGCGCTCGTCGACATCACGGTGCCGCATGACGAGAACCTTGTGAAGGCAGAAAAAGACAAGATGTTAAAATACATCGATCTGTCTCACGAGGTTACCGACATGTGGCCCGTGGACTCGACGATCGTTGTGCCCATAGTCGTGTCTGCGCATGGGCTGATAGCGAAGAGCCTCGACCATCATCTCAAGAGGCTCTCGCTAGAGCCACTTGCTTGGATCAAGGGTCAGATGCAGAAGGCGGTCTTGCTCGACACCGCTCGAATTGTCCGGAGGTTTCTCTCTCTCGGGTCCGACCATCGGTAGCCTGGGTTCGCCCCGCCGCCGGTGGTGGAAATTCCATTTTGTTATTTTGTATTAATTTTAGATTTAGGTTTTATTTGTAAAATTAATATAAAAAAAGGAAAAATGTGTAAATAAACGAATAAAATAATATAACTTTATTTCAGAATATATTCCATAATGCAGTCAGTCAGTCCGTCAGTAATTAATTATATATATCCGTCAGTAATACACAATGAAAATCAAAATTATCAAAAATTTGACCACACCCTGCCTTACCTATACTCTATAGCTGGCAAATGGCAGGTGGAGTTGGGTCCAGAATTCAAAAATATGACCAGCGCCACCTTCCAGAGTGACCGACAGGGTATGGTTCTCAGTTAAATACACTTTCTTACGGAAGCCAGCCACTCGATTCCGAATTATACCAGCAAAACTGTCCACCCTATCATCTGCAAACATACCCGAGGCGCTACAAAATCTGGGCAGTCGAGGAGATAGCGAAAGGCATTGTTATACTGCACTCGAAGAGCGTTATACGCTCGTTTTGTGTAATTGACCCACAGGTGACACGTCTACAACGACTGACAGTACGTTTTAAACAACATGATCCTGAAATCTCGAGAGCAGCGAGCGAAGCGTCTCGCCAGCATATTACCCACGACAACTAGCGCACGCCGCTGACGCTCCATATCCAAGTCATCTTGCAACTTTTCAGTGACAATATGACCAAGGTACTTGAACTTATCAACGAAGCGCAGCGGATTGCCGTAGAGGTATACCGGCGGAACACTCTCTGGTCCTCTGCCATGGCGAAAAACAAGAACCTCCGTTTTACTAGTATTATACCTCAACCCATGCGCACTAGCATATCGTTCACGATGCCAATCAACGTTCTAAAACCGCTTATCGTAGGGCACAAGAGCACCATGTCATCCGCGTAACTTAGGTTATTCACACATTCACCGCCAATGTGACATCCAACTTGAGCGCTCTTGAGCTCGACGATATAAGGTCATTAATGTATACGTTAAAGAGATCAGGTGATGTAAGTCCCCCCTGCCTAACACCACAGCTCAGCTTAAAGGGTTCTGAGAGAGATGTGCCCCATCTCACAACATTGGTTTGGCCATCATACCAATGCCTGAACAGATTAGTTATGTCATTAGGTAGGTACATTCGATTTACGCAGCTTACTCCACATGATGTTATAGTTCACGGCGTCAAACGCTCTGCTCAAATCTAGGAAACACGCATATACCGAAGTGTCCCTGTATTTATAGCGATTGATAATTTGCTTCAGCGCCATTATTGCCATATCTGTTGAAGCATTGGCACGAAAGCCAAACTGCGAACTATCAATGTTGATGTGTGAGACCAAAATCGGGCGAAGCAACCTCTCAAGAAGTTTAGAAATAACCGTTGCCAGCGATATAGGCCTGTAGTTTTTTACATTTGAGAGATCTCCCGTCTTGTTTTTGACTACAGGCACGACTATTGTACGCGTCATGTCGCGAGGTAGATACGAGTGCTCTAAACAACGGTTGAACAGGCAAGTGAGCGCCGAATATAGACCGTAGCCCCCGAACTGCAAATGTTCTACACTAAGATTGTCATGACCTGGCGATTTCCCTTTTTTCATCCTCATAATTGCCTCACTTACTTCCTCAACTGTGAATCGAGTCAAAGCCGAAGTCGATACAGCATTGTCAGCATTCAGATGACCCACCATGCCATCCATCTGACACTCAGCGCTTTCTACATTAAAGTGACATCGGAATAAATTAGCAATGCGCATGGGTTGCTGCTCACCGCCCACACACGATGGTAGGTTATGTTTATATTCAAGGCAGTGAACGCCAATGATGCATTGCCCCGAGACGCTCGCCCGAGAGTCCCGAGACGGTGGTGCATGGAATGACAGCTATAAATGGTTGACGTTTTCTCCGCTAGATGCGCTGAGGTGTAGGAGCGGAGAGCGGAGATCGGGAGCATGATTCCCCTCAACATATAAGGACTCGTCTTCTCCGGCGCTACGGCACAGCATATATATGGCTAAAGCAGTATGGAAACTACGTACAAAACGATCCAAACGACGCACTCACACACACGCACGCCTCAACAAGGCCCCGAAGCGAATGTCGCAAACAATCAGTTGCGGGTGCCGCGTCCGAGTGGTCATGTTTGTTTTTGTTGCATGCGCCACGGACAGTCCGCGATCTTTTAGAATGCAAAAAAATGTTTACAAACGTTTTTCGACTGTTGTCACTTTATATTAACTTTTGACAAATGTTGACAACTTTTGTCAACTTTTCTCATCTTTTGCCAACTTCTGTCACATTTTGTCAACCTTTATCGACTGTTGTCAACTCTTGTCAACTTTTCTTATCTTTTGCCAACTTTTATCGACTGTTGTCAACCCTTGTCAAGTTTTGTAAACTTTTGAGAACTTTTGTCAACTCTCGGTAACTTATGTCAACTCTTGTCAACTTTTGTCAACTTTTCTCATCTTTTGCCAACTTCTGTCACCTTTTGTCAACTTTTATCGACTGTTGTCAACTTTTGTAAACTTTTGAGAACTTTTGCCAACTCTCGGTAACTTATGTCAACTCTTGTCAACTTTTGTCAACTTTTCTTATCTTTGCCCACTTCTGTCACCTTTTGTCAACTTTTATCGACTGTTGTCAACTCTTGTCAATGTTTGTCAACCTTGGTCAACTTTTGTCACCTTTCGTCAATATTTGTCAACTTTTGTCATCTTTTGTCAACTTTTATCGACTGTTGTCAACTCTTGTCAATGTTTGTCAACCTTGGTCAACTTTTGTCAACTTTCGTCAACATTTGTCAACTTTTGTCATATTTTGTCAACTTTTATCGACTGTTGTCAACTCTTGTCAAGTTTGTAAACTTTTGAGACCTTTTGCCAACTCTCGGTAACTGATGTCAACTCTTGTCAACTTTTGTCAACTTTTCTTATGTTTGCCCACTTCTGTCACCTTTTGTCAACTTTTATCGACTGTTGTCAACTCTTGTCAATGTTTGTCAACCTTGGTCAACTTTTGTCAACTTTCGTCAACATTTGTCAACTTTTGTCATCTTTTGTCAACTTTTATCGACTGTTCTCAACTCTTGTCAAGTTTGTAAACTTTTGAGACCTTTTGCCAACTCATGATAACTTATGTCAACTCTTGTCAACTTTTGTCAACTTTTCTTATCTTTGCCCACTTCTGTCACCTTTTGTCAACTTTTATCTACTGTTGTCAACTCTTGTCAATGTTTGTCAACCTTGGTCAACTTTTGTCAACTTTCGTCAACATTTGTCAACTTTTGTCATCTTTTGTCAACTTTTATCGACTGTTGTCAACTCTTGTCAATGTTTGTTAACCTTTGTCGGCTTTTGTCTACTTTTGTCATCTTTTGTCAACTTTTATCGACCTGTGTCAACTTTTATCGACTGTTGTCAAGTCGTGTCAATGTCAACCTAACCTTGGTCAACTTTTGTCAACTTTCGTCAATATTTGTCATCTTTGTCAACTTTTATCGACTGTTGTCAACTGTTCTGGTTGTTTGTCAACCTTAGTCAACTTTCGTCAACATTTTATCATCTTTTGTCGACGTTTGTCAACTTTTGTATACTTTTCTCGACTTTTGTGAACTTATAGCCACTTTCGTCATCTTTTGTCAACTTTTGCAAACTTCTCTCAGCTTTTGTCAGCTTTTATCATATTTTAACCACTGTTGTCAACTTTTGTCACTTTTATGAACTTTTGTCAGCTTTCGTTAACAAGGAGTTGACAAAAGTTGACAAGAGTTTACACAAGTTGACTAAAGTTGACAAGAGTTAACGAAAGTTGACAAACTCGACAAAAGATGGGAAAAGTTGACGAAAGTTGACAAACAGCTGACATAAGTTGACAAACGTTTACAAAATATGAAAAAAGTTGACAATACTTAGTTGACATTAATTAACAATAGTTGACGAAAGTTGACAAACGTTGACAAGAGTTGACAAAAGTTCACGAAAGCTGACAAAAGTTCATAAAAGTGACAGAACTTGGCAAAAGTTGACAATAGTGGTTAAAAGTTGACGGAAGCTGGCCTAAGTTCATAAAAGTGACAGAAGTTGGCAAAAGTTGACAAAAATTTCCGAAAGTTGACAACAGTCGTTAAAATTTTACAAAAGCTGATAGAAGTTGGCAAAAATTGACAAAAGATGACGAAAGTGGCTATAAGTTAACAAAAGTCGACAAAAGCCATAAAAGTAGACAAACGTTGACGAAAGTTGACAAAAGTTGACAAAAGTTGACCAAGGTTGACAAAGATTGACAACAGTCGATAAAAGTTGACAAAAGATGACAAAAGATGACAAATGTTGACAAAAGTTGACCAAGGTTGACAAACATTGACAAGAGTTGACAACAGTTGATGAAAGTTGACAAAAGATGACTGAAATTGGCAAAAGATGAGAAAAGTTGACAAAAATTTACAATGGTTGACAAGAGCTGACAAAAGTTGTAAACAATTTACAAAAGTTAATAAAAGTTGACAAAAGTCGAGAAAAGTTATATCAATTCATATTTATAGCAACCACGTTTTGAACTTATTATTGATGATTGATTATATTGATTATTTGATCATTACATTACAGAACCTAAATAAATGTTTTAATGAATAATAATTTTACAATTTTACAAAAAAATTTGATTGACATCCCTAACGCTCCATGGAGCGTAGGTACTTATTTTAACAAATAGGCCTAGTTTCCATACTGCTTTAGCCATATATATGCTGTGGCTACGGGAAGTGCAGTGCAAAAAATATAACTACCTATTCATTTTTGGCGGGAAATAAAAAAATGTGTACTTAGATCTAACTGAATCAACCCTTCACCATTGACTTATGTAACTACCCTTCAGTGATCAAACCTGCAGAGTAAATCAATGACGCTTACGTTCGAAGCATTCTTTAATATGCTAGGAATGTATGGTATGGGCGCCGCAATATAAGGTATAATAATAAGAAAAAAACTGATTAAAAAAGGTTTCATTGCCCCTCATGCAAATTACTTATCGTTTCTTACTGTAAAATGTTTTGGAGCAATAAAGTATTTATATCTATCTATCCATCTATTCATTGAACACGTTAATTACCGCGAGAGGCAATCGTTTCCATATCTTTAAATATTATAAATTATTACTCCTCGAAGACAGGTTTCTGTTGGGCATGTTGCTGCAGACTCTCCGGCGCCGATGGAGATGCAGGACATGCGCGTGTCCGGTCACACCGCTGCCTACCTATATACTTGTACACCTGCACCGCACCGCACTACCAACGCTCAGCAATCTGTCCTTACTGTTAGACGGCCTAAATTACTTGAAAATTAGGTAATACATTTTTACTTTTACTTTACGTGTGTGTAGCAAGAACCTATAGAGTTCAGCAACACTGATCCCTCTTTACACAAAAAATCTGCTTTTATAAAGCACATAATGCTAGGTTTGTATTTAAACTAGACGGATGACGAGACATCCTATCACTAATACTTACTTACATATATGTATACCCTCACACACACACACACACACACACACACAAGGTCCACTGAATACAGAAATTGTTTATATTTTTAATTTCCTTCTTTCTTGCATGTAGCCTGTAGTCTATATCTATTGTTTTGTTTTTTATTTTATTCAGAGGAATCTGTACTGTAACAATAATTGGCTTTGTCTTTTGTTTATATAAAGTTAGGCTATTAACCGCTCAGGCATCGGACGCCGCGCGAGTTCTGACTCAGTCAAACATCACGGACGCAATTTGTTAGGCAATGAAGAAAAACTAATTTTATGAAGAAAAAAAAATTATTAACACCTATAGTTAGCAAGTTTAGCATGGTTGTAATTGTTACAAAATTACGCATAAAAATTCATCTATACCTTACAGTGCTCTCATCTTTGTTTTGATTCCAAATTATGAGTTGAACCTTGCACAAACATTTCACTTCAACAAATATAGTGAGGTTACATTTCTTAGATTTCACACACTCGCTAATGGATAAAAACCTCCATCACATTCACTTCAGCAATATTAATTTTTTTGGAATTTTTACACAAACACAATAAACACATCTTCACCTTTATCATCATCAATCATCAATACTAATAATAAATCTGTACGGAATAGTCATGGAGTAAGTTACTTTGTTTTATGAGATACTGCGTTTGTAGACTTTATGTGCGATACTAAAACTAAATTGACGATATTTACAAATCTTTTCTGTATGTATGTATGTTCCTCCATAACTCTTAAACCGATCATCCAAAGTCGATAAAACTTAGTACAAGCACATTTTAATATACGGGAAACAGGATAGGCTAAATAAAATTCAGTTCCATTTACGATAAGATGTGGCTCTCATACAAACCGAATTGTTCCGCGCGCCGAAATAAAGGTACGGTAGTGGGCTTACTCACTTTCTTCTTTTCAAATACGAATTTCACGCGAGCGAAGCCGCGGGCAAAAGCTTAGAAATATGATGAGCCATATCCCAATATTCAAAGAGCGTGTAGCCGAAAGTCGATCATGTAATGATGCAGACTTCTTTAAATAATTAGGGCTTCTCTTCGCGAAAAATATCTTTTACATACCCATCGTTAGCTTTGCATGAAAACGGTAGTTGTCGAGTTATAAACAAATATAGAATCACGACGGCCCATACATGGCGAGGTGCATGCTAAGGTTGGTCGGTCCTTACAGATTTTCTGCTTATTTATTAGGGTAATATTAATAGGTAGGCACTTATACTCAGGTGACAAATTAATACGCAAACACCATACATATTTAAATCTTATAATTTATTGTATTATAGCAGACACATTTTTAAACAGACTACACATAACAATATTACGTATACATGCACCTAAAGAATGAAGGAGGATAATTAACTGTAATAAATAATCTCCCACTTCATTCAATATAATTCCGTTGTTTCGTTTTCTTTCAGAGCGTAGTTAAATTGAAAAGAGAATTGCCCCACACAGAGCAGAATAATTATGATACGTTATGAATGCACACTTATAAAATGCATTCCAGCTTACTCTCCCCGACCTGAGTAACCTAGTTAGATGGGGGAAATCTACAAATAGATTATGCCTTTCATGTAAGGAGTCCGTAGGCACGGCCAAACATTTGTTATGCGGATGCAAAATACTACTTGAGCGAGGCCAGTATTCCTACCGTCATGATAAAGTCCTCCAAATCATCAGAGGGGCCATCAACCTGTCAATTGCACGGACCAGGAAAGGGCAAACCAGTAGCGGCTTCCAGAAGGTCAACTTTGTGAAACCTGGAGACAAAAAGCTGCACAAAGATAGGACTGAACCTTCTTCAATTTTGGGAGCAGCAAAGGATTGGGAATTGTTGATGGACTGGACACACATGAGAAGCATTACCAAATGCCTTCGGAAATCTGTACCACAGCATTAAGACCGGATATACTCATATTCTCAAAAACGACAAAGGATGTTGTACTTATTGAACTTACAGTTCCATGGGAAAGTAACATTTTTTTTTATGTAAACCAGCATGGGTGGCTGTGCCGAGAGACCAATGGTACAGTCGACAGAGCCAAAATCACCTCTCCTCGCGAAACCACGCTCAGTTAGGTGCCATGCCAGCATATTTGCGGACTGTTGCTAGGCTGTCTAGCTCGTTAATACGACGCTTGAAGACACCCAGGTTAAAGGATTCAGGAAATACACTCGCCGGAAGACAATTCCACACTCTAGCGGTGAGACAAAGAAACGATTTAGAGAACCGATGGGTTCTCAAAAGCCCAATGTCAACAACAAAAGGGTGAAACATACCGAAGGACCACAACATCAAACTTAACAAGTACTGCAACTTAGTAGACCAGATTGTGAGAAACGGATTCAAGACTGACCTCTTCGCTGTGGAAGTCGGAGCAAGAGGACTACCAGCGAAGTCGCTCTACAATCTCTTCAAGAATCTATGGCTGCCAAGATCGACGCTAAGCTCATATATGGAGAGAGCTTCGAAAGCGTCACTGGAAGCATCCTACAGAATATGGATAGGTCGAGAGCGGGACTGGTGGTTCCCCGAGTCCTAGTCAACACAGACTAGCTGACGAGGGCTTGATGCGAGCCGAAATGTGAAGCATGCGCGGGAAATTCAGAGTGGCCACTCGCTAGTCCCGACCTCGATTAACACCCTCCTCTACTGCCGATGGGCCCGGATATGTTCTGTGAAGCCATCGCAAGCTTAGTTCAACACCTTCTACAAAGAAAATACTTAATGTAACTCCAAAGCACAAAAATTGCATTCTTAATATGTTTCTCTACTTCCCTGAAGAAATAATGCACATAGGTACATGCGTAATCGTAAACCTTCCAATGCTGTTTGCATTGGAAGGTTTTCAAATGTTTACTTGTAATCTGTTTTAATATTTTTACTCGTATTAACAATATAATATACCGTATATGCTGTGAGCCTACGCATCATCTAAATTAAATAGTAAAATCTAAATAGTCAATTCCGTGACAAATAAAAAATAGAGAAAATAATACACATGTTTAACAAAGTCTTTTAATACAGTAGTATAGTCAGTTTTTTTTTTTTTTTTTTGTTAAGATGGAGCAAAGTGACCTTTGGAGGGTTGCCTGTTTCCAACCAATTTTAAATAGTTGTGTAGTTGTTATCGATAATTTTATCAATTGATTAACTAATGAAATTCTATAAACCGAATTTCACCTAATTTTGGATTTGATTGACAAAACTTTCAGCTATATCTAGCTATAAAAAAGTTAAGTTGGCAGCACCACAGGTAGCGCATATGTGTAAGGGTGTGTGAGTGTATACACTAGTAATCTGTAGTGCGCCTAGTGATACCAGAAAGAAAATCATTTTAGTTTAACTTTAATGTCTGGAGTTTTAGTTTAGTTTATAATAATTATATCAATAAAGATGGTTCAATCGATAATAGTCGATAGCATTTTTATCAACTGCAATCAATAGTTGTGTGAAGCGTACAACCCTCGCCACTTTCCTCCATAAAAAAAAACAGATTATAGTAGGTATATTATCAAGTCAAGTTCCTAGAACTTAGCTATTTGTTGTAACTAATTTCTTTGGGACTGTACAAAGAAAGGCGTGGGTACTACACAAATGTTTTCACCTGTTATCTAAAGGGACATCCAGTGTTTAGCCAGCCCGCGACACACGCGTTCGTAAGAGTGATCGGTTACCAATACAGTGACATGTGCCACAGGTGGTGAAGCCTTAGCCAACTGGATGTCCGTAGTTAACCGATTGATCAATAGTTGAGTGGAAGTATGTATACATTGATTATGTACTCATTACAGATGGTATGTGAATCGAATACGAGAGGAATCAATAGGTATTTAAATAATGTTAGGTATTCTTCAAAATGTTATGTTAATAATAATTCTAATTGATATTAATAATCTTATCGCACGTCATATTGGTGGTGCACCTACAAACAATTCATATAATACGTGGTGTGTGCTAATTTGCAATAACATCTGAAAGGAAATAAAATTAAAAAAGGGAAGCCTCAAACAAAAAACAACTTGATTCTAGTTTTTTAATTCTAATAAAAAAATATCACCTCTCAAGTGTGTTTCGAAAATGACAGCAATTTGAAAATAAATCTGCATTCGTAGTAAACTGGTTAAGTTTCGGGTTCAGAACACGGCCAGCACTCTGATTTTACTTTAAATTAACGCACACCTCGCAGGAGCCGTAATGATTACTTATGCATAGATAGGAATGAGATGACTACAGCACTGTATCACGACCTAGTACCTAACGTAGGAGTTGTGGGAGCGTCGCGCGCCGCCGCGCCCGCGCGCGCCCCGCCCGCCCCGGCCCCCGCGCGTCTCCGCCTCTGCAAACACATACTATCTTATTATCAATATCAAGCATTTTTGTTGGGATTTCGTCACATATGATTGGAATATGACCTTTAAGTACATTTTATGAGAAGTTAGTAATTCCTTTCCTTAATCCACATCATCATCACTTTAACCTATTGCCTTTGTGGGTGTTGAAACTAGTAAAATGCAATATGAGCCGAGCTTCTGGAATCACTAAAAACTCTTGAGAGGTACGAAGGAGAGATTGTGGAATGGGTAGTGACCTGAGTGCCAGGAGCGGGGACTGGCGGCGGGCGGGGCGCGGTAGGGACGGCGCCGCGGGCCGCCGCGCGTCGGGCTCGCGCTCGCCTCCGCCTCGCGACCTTCCTCGGCCACCTGTCCCCCCAACATACCAAGCAAATACAAATCAAGCGTGATCGATCTCTCTCAACACTAATCGTAAAAATTAAACAGGAGCAGGGCAAGGGAAGCGAGAGCAGGTGGGGTGAATAGTAATGCGGACACATGTTCAAAACATTTTGCAAACTACATTACAAGGTTACCTCTTTGTTATCGGGTTTGATTCTTGCGATTAGTATAGTAGTAAGCTTGTCAATAATAGAGAATAGAGATCTATTATTGTATTTGTAGAGGGACTTGTGGACAAGCAAACAAAAAGTCAGCCAATGGTTCTGAACTTTTAGCTGAGCAGATAGTCTGCAGTGGGGCAGCTCTAGTTTATTATGTTTCACATAAGCAAGTAGGTATACAATGGAGCAAAATTATATGTTGCTTACCATTTGGAGCAGCCTTGTGGCCATAGATATCTAAATATTATGGCTAGACAGGTCATCAAATCTCTCTGTATAGGAACAAATCGGCAAAATTTGTATGCTATGCCATAACTGCATGCAAATTGGGAGTTTTACAGACAAAAATATCAGGCGGCAGACTATAGGCAGGCAGACAGACGCTGCACTTAATCCCACATTTAGCCGTATTAAATATCTATGGTCATGGCATTTTGAAAAAGTTAGAGTAGGTATGGAAGTAATGTTGTTTTAATCACAGAACATGTTATTCCCCTTAGAAACTTTGTGAGTTTTGTTAACTCCCAAGTTAGAATTATTGCCCAACTTTAGGTAAATTCTTTTTTTGTCAAACAATAAAGCAATGTATTGTTTTAGCTTGATAGTTTCAGTGACAGTAATGACAGGCGTGATCAACTTAGTTAAAGTGCGCGGAGCTACGCTTACTTGCGGTACGTACAACTTATCATCACACTACTTCCACTCGTTTTATTGTTCTGTGGTTGTATTTATTAGCGTTTTAGTAAAAATGGTTGAAGAGTAGTAAGAAAGTGTTGAGTGAGCACCTGGTGCGGCGAGGTGGGCCGGCTGCCCTGCGAGCTCACGGCGGGCGCCTCCTCGTCCGCGGCGCGCGCCTCCGCCCACCCTTCTGCCCCGCCGCCGCTCGTCGTCCCTGCCGTCCATACAAGCTCATGTACTCCGTCCAGTGAAGACTATCACACACAGCCACTATATCACTCTCAGCGTTGCACAAGTGCAGTGCCAGCTATGAAGCGGACAAAAAACCTAACTTTGAAGTATGCCCCTTGATTCTGCTATGAGATTATTGTGTGTGTTATGTTATGTTTGTGTTTCCAAACGGCACGTTTCGAAACACAAACATACTGTTCTATATTAGCTAAGTTAGAGTAAATGCACATGTTATATTTTGTTTTGTAAACGTTAACACGCCATCTGCTTCAAAGTAACAGATGCGTTTTGGTGAAAACATATAATTTATGAGTTTATTTCGAGCGTTTTGTTTTTGGAAGTTTAGATTGTTGGTTTTGAAAGTGTTGAAAAATGGCAGAACCTAGCAATGAGAATCTTTCAACGTTAGCGTCAGAGGAGAGACAGGGATCGCGAAGAGAAAACTGAGAGACGCGTCGTTAAACCCTCTCGACGTACTGATGAATTTGTTATTTATGATTCATTTATTTAATATTAATATTTTCCGTTTTGGCTTCTAAATAAATTATGTTGTTCGTACTATTCAGATTATTTCAGTGAAATTATGTAATATCACTTACTAATACCACTTATCACTTTATAAGATATAAAAACATACAGTACCGTGCAAATTAATTGGAACAAGCAACAAATTTTAACTTTTTTATTGTTTCTGGCAATTATCTGAGATTTTTTTATTCTAGCAATGGTTTTTAACCTGTCAGTCATTCGAGCTTATGTAAAGTGTCAAACAGACGTATTCTAGGTTATGTTGGTGTGGTTTCAGTTGGAAATTTATTGTTATTTCGTCAAGAGTGTTTTATTTTGTTTTGACTTCGTAATTTCGAAGATGTTTTGGGGTTGCTTCTCCTATCACGGCACTGGATCCCTCGTGCCAGTCACTGGAATGATGAAGTCGGACCAATATATTGATATTTTATCAAACCATATGATACCGGAGCTCAGCAAGGTCTATCCCTCCAACGAGGGCATTTTTCAACAGGATCTCGCCCCATGCCATTCTTCGAAAAAAGTGAAACAGTTCTTCACACAGAACCAAATTACTGTGCTAGAATGGCCCGGAAACTCCCCCGATCTCAACCCGATTGAAAACCTCTGGGCCATTTGCAAAAAACGGCTCTCCAAGATGGATTGTACAACGAAAATCAAGATGATAAGTGCAATAATTCATGTCTGGTTTCACGATGATGAACTGAAAGGAAGCTGTCAAAACCTGGTAAATTCTATGCCTACAAGAGTGAAAGGTGTATCAATGCAAAAGGAGGACACATACAATATTAAAACCAACAATTTATATTAGCAGTACTGTTTTTTGTATTTTTATGTCCAATAAATCACTTTTTTAAGATAAAAACTCTTTGTTTCAATTAATTTGCACGGTACTGTAATATGCATGTAGCACATTATGTTTTTATATCTTATATAGTTATATATAGATTATTGTAAAAGTTATTCTTTCTAATAGATAATCTCCAACTAAGAGGGATTAATACAATGGTATCACATAATATGAGAGTGTCGCCAAGCGACGAAAATCACTAAAAATTTGCATTCATTGACGAACAAAATAAAACTTGCCTATGAATGTGTGTTACAATAATAGTTCCTTGGATATTTTTATGCACTATTATATATAATTCATGATTTTTATTGGTAAGAATTTAAAAGAAAAATTTTTGTCAACATTTTTTTCAGAATTTTTCAATAATGTTACCATAGACCCTAACTAAACACATTTTTTATGGAGTAGAATAGCATTATTAGAAAATCACGTCCAAACTTACTCGTGTTATGTTTGACTCAAACATAACACACTATTTTCATGTCTCTTTTTTCCTGCCACTCCATAACCACTCTATAAATAATAAGGTGTACTGTAAGAGAACCCTATATTTAGAGCTAAGTATTTGCCTGTTGTACAATTTTTGAGTGCAATAAAGATATTTGATTTGATTTGAACACACGAAGTATGTTTGAAAATTGTGCAATTAACGAGAATGGTGCTTACTGTGCGAGGGGTGTAGCGGTGGCGGCGGGGGCGGCAGGGAGGCGGCGAGGTCGGCGTGCGTGTCGTGGTGCGAGGCGGCGCCCGCCTCGGCCGCCGCGAACGTGAAGCGCGCCGCGCTCGCCCCCACCGGCGACACCACCGCCTCGCCGAACCTGCTCCATTACAACACGCGTCATCTGTGCTGTGCTAACATTGCGCCGTCACCTCGTCTATACCACCGTCAGCTTCTCTATGTATTTTTACATTAGCTGATTTTTTGTGAAATGAATGTGGAAAATTGTAAATCCATATGGATAATCTAGTAAAATGTATACTTGGATTGTTATTGTACATTTTCCTAATAAAGCAAAATTAAAATTTACATTTCCTTTTTTTCGCTCTATTCTTAAGACACTGAAAGATCTCTTTCAGTCTACATTCTAACGACAGTAACCTGACTAGGGAGCATGCTATACGTTTCCGCTTTCCATACTAACCTAATCCAACAATCAATTCAAATCGTAGGGTAGCAATTTTTTACGACTTTTCTATTCAACATCTGTGTCTCTGTAGGAACAAATTAATACCTAAGTTAATTAAAAAAAATATTGTTTTAAGTAATCATATATTGATAAAAAGGTTCTTAGGGTGACCGATATTGCATAAAAAAGTGAATACAAAGTACTATTGTTACCCTGCGCCAAAGAGTTTTGAAGCAATCGTTCGCTTGCATTAGGTGCACAGCAAGCCCTTAACCGCTTACACGTCGCGCCCCGCACAACTTCCGACTCCGTAAAATGTCGGAGATATTCAAGAGCCTGATTCGTTATGGAAAAAATAAATTTGTTGCTGAAAAAAAACCTATGTACACCTATAGCACATTTGGCATGGTTGTAATTGTTACAAAATTTCCTACAGTCGTCTTACAGTTCACTAATCTTTGTTTTGTTTCCAAATTGTGAGTTGAACATTGCACGAACATTTCACTCACAAATATAGTGAGGTTAAATTTTTTTAAATTTTCGATTTCACACACTCGCAAATGGATAAAAACCTCCAATAATAACACATTCACTTAAGAACTAATTATATTTTTTCGAATTTATACACACATACAACAAAATACTGACTAAAAACACAAACAATAATTCTTATTTGTAGTGGAGGCGCGCCAAATTTGCGCGCGAACATGACCTGCGCCACCAAGTCTCGAAAACAACTGAAGAGTTCATAAATGTTTTGCTCCAGGCTGTCGCCAAAGTAAATCAGATCAAGCAGTGCATATCTTCACCTTTATTTAGAAGTATAATTAGTCTTATCCCAATATTCAAAGAGCGTGTATTTCAATGTGGAAAGTCGGCCGCCACACCATGCCAGCTTATGGCACGCGATTCTTCAGTCACTTTAAAATGTCATGCCATATGGTGGCACGCGACATACGAGCGATTAAGTGAAAAATCTCAACACTCAGGTGGGAACAGACATTCTGCGTTGAAACAAACACGATGCTACCTTGCTGATTATATTGAACAGAGATGGTGAATCGTTCAGCAGATACAGCATTCGGTCGATTGAATGGGAAGGCTGAGCACAGTAGGTGTAGTTGTGTGGTACTAACCCGTCGGTGCGGCGCGGCACGTAGAGGGTGGGAGTGGAGGGCACTATACTGTCGTCTCCCTCGTCAGCTCCGCCCAGGGACAATGCTCCACTCGCTACAGTATCACATTTTCTTCTTTATTACCATTTTCTTAGTTAGCTAACATTTTATTACAGTGCAGTTTTTCAACTTGAAGTGTCCAACAAATCAGTTTTTTTAAATGAAATGTGGTGACGTAAGAAGTATAATATTATACTTTATAGCAGCGGTTCTCAATCTATGGTACGCGTACCACCAGTGGTACGCAGACTGCTTCGTGGTGGTACGCGAAAAAATTTAACATTATGCTTTACAAATTTTATAAAGCGGCACTAAAATACTGCCATAATCCTAATTTAGAAAGTTTTGATGATGAACATAAACATAATTTGAATTCTGATGTTTTTAGCTATATGAGAACCCACTGTCAAATGCTCATAGAAAGTTCCGAAGAATATTTTAAACAAGATTTATTCAGAACCAAATTCAATAACAAATCAATTTTTAGATTAGATTCCGAAATCACTCACATTCGAGGAAAGAGAATCATTAATTAAACTTTGGTGTGATGCTAACATCCAAAGAGAATGAATGTAGATAAGTATAGAAAATAAGTATTAGCTTATTAGCTTTAGTATTATTATTAGCTTCTTTTAGGTAAAGGTGGTACGCAGCCAAACATATTGGTTTTAGTGGTACCTGAAAAAAAAAGTTTGAGAACCCCTGCTTTATAGCACTGTAACTGTAATGTGTGGCACGGACCATCAAAGCCTGCCGTGCATCAAGTGCCCCCAAATTATGTCCATTATTAAATAAAGCAATTTCTTCCATTGAAGCCGGTGGACCTACAGTTTAACATGGAATCCGATCCGCGTAGCAGCTGGTGAAGGTATTTGCATATTTTTTATTTTTCTAATAAAAAAACTTCTTGGTACACGCGAATCGGATTCGAACCTCGGACCTCTGGCGAGAGACGTCGCGGCGACGAAAGAAGTTTTGTATGTGGCTGACTGGTAACAGTTGGGTGTGTCAGAATTTGTCAATTATTTTATATGAGACAGCGTCTCTATATTTATTCTCACTAAGGCAAAATTAGCAGTCATATCTGTAGTTTTGCTACACTTGTCGTAACATCACATATTTTAGGCTCATAGAGGAACTACAATGTTAATACCAGGGTTCAGAGGCTAAAACTTCATTTTCTTTATACACGGTGTTGCAACCCCAACCGTAAAACGCGAAAGGGGGTGATTCTGTACGTGAAGTAGAACAACTTTTGTTCTACGACTTTTTAATTTGAAGAAAAAAAATATTTTTTTCTCCATACATTATGGAAAAAATAATTATTTTTTATTTCAAAAACATGTTTTTCGCTACAGAAGTTGTTTAGTTTCCTTATGTCAGTTAAATATATTACGGGGGCAACTGCAACACCGTGTATATTCCCTCTTCGATTTTACATGAGTGCCAAGTTTTAGACATGAACAAAGAAAACAAAATTGTGCCTTTGTAAATGACACACTGCACGTATTATTACAGTTCCTCAATGGATAGGCTATTGTCACATGTCATCCAAACACTCAACTCACACATCTGCAGATAATAACGATATCTTTAAATAATGCATAAATATTACAAGCAAGATAGCTTTTGTTACTTCCACCTAGTGTGTGGGGCAACGGGCTGAGCAGTAGAAGCGTTCCTACCTCTCTCCTCAAGTGGGTAGCTTGAGCTCCTCCACCCATCCTGCTCTTTCATTATTTGCTATTTCTTCCGTCCAACTTAATAGTATGATACTGTGAGTATTGTTTTTATTGGTGAGGTAGTTGACAAAAAAAATTTGAAATTATTTCATGAACTTTTCATTACAACTAATTTTCACTCGGTCAAGTGTGCGGTCTTTACTTTGCCGTGTGGGTTAGAAATTCAAAGCATAATACATAAATTACGAAAATAAAAATAGGTACTTACTAAAAATACTTTCTCCTAATGTTTGCCCTATGTTACTAAATGCTTAATCGAACTTTTATTTTACCCATGAGATATCCTATCAAAATAAACAAAAAATCAAAGATCCAATGAAATTGGACGAATGAACATTAGAATAGTGCGCGGTTCTGCGCCACCACTGCGCTCTTCCTCCTCTTAGTATGTCCTGACAGCAGTTGTCAGTTTAAATAATTGAAACAACAGTGCGTTAATTGTAATGTATTTTTATTTTATTACAAAATAATGTTGCGAGCGAACCAAAAGTGTTAACAGAACATACACAATGAAGTATAGAGCGTAGAGTAGAGAGGTGTGTATAGTTGTCTACGTACGCTCGGTGCCGCTGCTGATGGTCTCTATCTGCTGGTGAGGGGGTGCGGGGCCGGGCTCGCCCGCCCCCGCACCCTCCGCCCCGCCGCGCTCCTCCGCCTCGCCCGCCTCGCCAGCCTCCGACGACTGCGCCGGTGACTCCTGCCCATACAAGTATCACACTCGTTTTTGTTTTATAGAGAGCGCGTCATGTGGCCCAGAGCCACCCTTAAGGTGTCTAACGACGCCCATGGACATTTGGTGTTGGTGATTCATTTTGTATACTTTATGCAAAATTTTTAAATCACAAGTTTTTCTGTAATCTTCAAAACAATAATATGCATACAGTTGGTTTATTGTTTCGGAATTCTATACATTAAGTATAAAGACGTACGGTGAACTAGGGCATTCCCAGGTAATTTTTTTCAAACAAAAGTCCAAAACCTACAAAATTAGTAAATTTTAGTGTTTTTAACAATTATTTTTAAGGTTTACAAAATTTCAATGAAATATCTTCTCCAAAGAGGCTCGGAGCGTGCTGGTGAAAGATTGTCGACGATACGTCTTTGTACAAGCACAGAGCTTTCGGAAAGAGAATTTCATCCTGATACAACCAACCGTGCAGAAGTTATGACCCTTTGACAGACAGGCAGACAGACAGATGGGTGGCGGTCGGACGCCAGACTCACATTATAGGTTTCGTTTTCACCTCTTTGCGGTACGGAACCTAAAAATTCACACTAATACATTATATTATTTTATTTTCAATAAAATAATGCTTCCATTTTCAGTTCCAGCCAAAATAAAACCTTCATTTCTATTTCGTCCCAAACAAAAATATACAATTCCGGTCGGTCTCTTCATGGTCGGTTACGTGACCTACTACAAACGTGATGCCACCTGGTGAACTAGGTGCTTCCCGTGGGGGCTACACTGAATTGGACGGAAAACAAACTATTTTCAGCCATTTGGAGCAACGCTCACCCAGTGAGGTCGAGTTAAACTCTAGCACAAATCTACAGTTAGTAAGGAGAGGTACAGTCAGCGCGTACGTTCGTGGCCTCCGGCAGGAAAGCGAGAATGGAATATATAGTGTTGTGAATCAATTTCTGAAAGCATTTACGAAACTTCTTTTTTATTTATGGCATAAAATTATTTATCTAATAAGGTTTTATTGCGTGGTTGAAGTACGAAGACAAAACAGGGATAATCATTTAAAGATCTATCGGCCTCCGCCCGCAGAGGCCACGAACGTCTCACGATCAGTAGGTAAACTGATGTAATGGTAGTTACGTGTGGGGCCTGTGAGCTCTCGTCGTCAGGCGCGCCCTCCTCGTCGCCGCTCCCGTCCGCCTCCGCCTCCTCCTCGTCCTCCTCCTCCTCCTCCTCCTCCTCCTCCTCAGCGTAACTCTCACCCTCCTGTACCGCAAGCATCAGCACATTTATAAATGAGTTGCATTTCACGTTCTTACTCTTCCCCTCCAAAACCACAGAATGGATTCGAATGGGATTTTCATTTCTCATTCGTATTTGTATTTATTATTTATTGTAGGCCATTTTACTATGAAATAAGGTACAAAAGGTTGGCTTAATGCAGATCTGCATTATATTCAAGCAAACCTTTGGGATGTGGTAAAGGGTGTCTAAGTAGGCGCATGGATAATGTGAGAGAATAGTAACAAATTATAAATAGGCATGAATAGACATACATACATGATTATAATATACATTATTATAATATGTATGTATACATACATAGTACTTACGCTTTTATATATATATAAAATACTACTGAGGAGATCAAGTAATAATTGTAAATATTCTTTTTAAAAATTTTATAGGAGCAATTGGAATATGTAGAGGTAGCCGATTCCACAGCTTGGCTGCACGAACCGTGAGAGTCAGCGTAGATCGAACTAGAGTGAATGGGGGTTATATTTTTAACCCATGTCAAATACAGGCACTCAAACTCAACAATATAACTCGGTTCATAGCGAAATTCGGACTTAGGGGTGAGGTATAAACATTTGAGAGATCACATTAGATCTTCTTTGGTCACAGTGATAACAGTGCTCAGGGGCACTAACTCTCACACTTTAAATGATAAATCATGGGATTTTCACTGTTGTATATAGCTTGGTTCTTCAACAAGATATAGGCTGTTGTACACACAACACTAATCTTTATAAAAGAATCCCCCAATCCTACAATGAAAAACGAGTGAAAAGGATGGAAGATGATGGGGGATCAGTCGTTAGTGCCAACCTTGAGGGATCAGGTGATTTGTCGCCGCATTAGCCATGTCACGGGAATGGGTGTCACGCTTTGAGCTACTACTACACTACTCATGGGAACAACATCGAAAAAAGAATAATTGAAAATCAAAATAAACCCCATTAACATAATGAATGAGAGAAACTCGCTCGACCTGAGCGATATTGCTGACATTGGTTCCTCCTCGTAGATACATAAGATGCGCAGTGCCATTGGCCAAAACTCCAAGCAAGTGGGCAACTAAGCTTCCTTGACAGGCAATGTTATTGATCGAAAGAACTAGCAAATAAACATTTTTTCACCTGGCCTTAATCCAAAACCGACCAAGCTCTTCTACAGTTGGCTACAAGCGACGGGTGGCCGAGCGGTTTGGGCATCGGCTTCTCATGTGAGAGGTCCGAGGTTCGAATCCGGTCGGCGCGTAACAATGAGTTTTTTCTGACGAAAAAAATTACGTGCATACCTACACCTACTGCTTCACCATTCAGAACCGGTGTAAAACTGTAGGTCTCTTCCCTTGCCCCTTACTAGGTGGTAGGCTCTAATTGTAGCCGACTGGGTTGGTACAACCGTACTAGATGTAAGATGGCCGCATAGCAGCCTCGGTCGTGTTCTCCTCTAGTCCAGTATGGCCAACAATCCAGGGAAGTCTCCGGTATGGCACCTACCTTCTCGGAGGTGATATTGGCTGGTCGGAGCTTGTGCTTTGGCCCCTCCGACTCAGCCACTCATATTGGATTACATAAAAAAAATAAAAAATATATATTAACACGTCAGCAAAGTCCTAACTCTCGATACCCAAGTACCAAGAGACAAGGCGAACATACCACCAACCAGTCCTGATCCTATGCTGTGAAAAAAATATTTTAATGAATATAAGGACAGTAACCCTCCACAGATAAGTGAATCAATGAACACCCTGATATTGGCATAAGTAGCTTCGCAGTAGTTGAGTACTGGGTAAGGTTGCTGGTAGGGAGGAGCATGTGCAAGTCGCCACAATCTTAGAATACAATAATGGGTAACTTTTAAGAGATAAACTACTTTACTCACGGTTGTATTGTGAGCTATGTATGTGGTTCGTCATTCCGGGCCAAATGTAAGGCCCATCATCACGAGCAATTTGTCGGCGCGACGGCTAACAGAGAAATGTCACTTTGACCGCTGTCACGGATAACAAAATTTGTAGCGGTGATCAGTGCCAATAACCGTGAGTAAAACCATTTATCTCGTGTAACAATGTGGTTGTATTGGTGACCTGGTAGAGGTTGCCGGTGCAGCGGTCGTCGTCCTCTTCAGAGTCTACCACGATCACATTCTCGTCGTCCTGGTCGCAGCGCGACGACGTCGGCACCTGGTACTCTATGTCCACCGACCGCTCGAAGCCCTGCACACACACGCGTCCAAGTCACACACACACAGTCTCATTTCGCCAGAAAGAGTAGAATCACACATTCAAGGTACCACGTTCAAGTTTATGTCAAATGGCAATATTGCTAATGCTCTGTAACTTCCAACAAGTATGAAGAATCTCAAAAAAAAGTGGTCAAGTGCGAGTCGAGCTCGCGTGGGGAGGCTTCCGTACCAATCTGTTTTCCGTGAGAACTATAAGACTTAGGATTTTTGTTTAGGTTTCTCTGTGAACTAAAGAGAGGCCCGATATTCCCAATATATATATTTTTTTCAAAATTTTAGACTGCGTATTATATTATATCTTTATTCACACATGTCAGCCTTGATAGCTCAGTGGTGCAGACAGTCAACTGTCGCTATTGATTGTTAAGCAACGCTGGGCGCGGTCAGTACTTGGATGGGTGACCGCTCGACCGTTGGAGGCTGACCGTGGTTCGGATGTAAAACCGTAGGTCCCTTCCCTTCTTACCTTACTAGCAGTGCTCGAATTGAACCGGAACGCACCGGAACGCCGTTCCAGTTCGTGAAATCACCGTTCCGTTTCGTAAAAGTTTTCTCATGTCTTTCCGACTCGCAAAGATGATTTTTATAATTTACACTGCTTCCGCTTTTCATAACAAAAAAGCAATTCAATTTTGGGAGCAGCAAAGGATTGGGAATTGTTCATGGACACACATGAGAAACATTACCAAATGCCTTCGGAAATCTGTACCACAGCATTAAGACCGGATATACTCATATTCTCAAAAGCGACAAAGCATGTAGCACTTGTTGAACTTACAGTTCCATGGGAAAGTAACATACCGAAGGACCACAACATCAAACTTAATAATAATAACAAGTACTGTACAATCTCCGGTTGTTCGCAACTTGCCAACTCCGAGTATTTGCACAGGCACAACCTAGTAGCCAGGATCATCCATCAGCAACTTGCTTTGAAGTTCAACCTTGTCGGCTCGGAGGTGCCTTACTACAAGTATAACCCACAGCCAGTTCTCGAAAATGCTCACATCACGCTCTACTGGGACCGGTCGATTATCACTGATAGGACTATTATGGCTAATAGACCTGACATAGTGATAATCGACCGGGAGGCGCGGCGCGCAGCGCTCGTCGACATCACGGTGCCGCATGACGAGAACCTTGTGAAGGCAGAAAAAGACAAGCTGTTAAAATACATCGATCTGTCTCACGAGGTTACCGACATGTGGCCCGTGGACTCGACGATCGTTGTGCCCATAGTCGTGTCTGCGCATGGGCTGATAGCGAAGAGCCTCGACCATCATCTCAAGAGGCTCTCGCTAGAGCCACTTGCTTGGATCAAGGGTCAGATGCAGAAGGCGGTCTTGCTCGACACCGCTCGAATTGTCCGGAGGTTTCTCTCTCTCGGGTCCGACCATCGGTAGCCTGGGTTCGCCCCGCCGCCGGTGGTGGAAATTCCATTTTGTTATTTTGTATTAATTTTATATTTAGGTTTTATTTGTAAAATTAATATAAAAAAAGGAAAAATGTGTAAATAAACGAATAAAATAAATAACAAGTACTGCAACTTAGTAGACCGGATTGTGAGAAACGGATTCAAGACTGATCTCTTCTCTGTGGAAGTCGGAGCAAAAGGACTACCAGCGAAGTCGCTCTACAGTCTCTTCAAGAATCTAGGGCTGTCAAGATCGACGCTAAGCTCATATATGGGAAGAGCTTCGAAAACGTCACTGGAAGCATCCTACAGAATATGGATAGGTAGAGAGAGGGTGGTCGAAAGCGGGACTGGTGGTTACCCCGCGTCCTAGTCAACGCAGACTAGCTGACGAGGACTTGATGCGAGCCGAAACGTGAAGCATCCGCGGGAAATTTAGAGTGGCCACTCTCTAGTCCCGACCTTGATTAACACCCTCCTCTACTGCCGATGGGCCCGGATATGTTCTTTGAAGCCATCGCAAGCCTAGTTCCACATCTTCCTTCAATTTGACCAATCTCGGCGTCGCTCTTTGCGAATCGCTCGCGTCTGGTTGATCGGCCGGACCACGAAAGCGCGGCGGCGCGGTGTATGATAACATGCAATGCTTCACGGTAACCCCTCCCTTCGATCAGCCGCATCGTGCGGGGCATAATATAAAATATCGTAATACATAATTTAATATTTTTCGTCACTGCTCAGCTCTTTGATAATTGAGTGTGATGATATTTCGCAAGTGCACTTTCTAGAATTTTCCGAAAAGTTCATTATGACACGCGCTATTTTGTTATTAGTGGTGATGTGATTGATCCTATGTCAAAGCAAAGACCCTCATTCGGCTGACATCATTTGCTACAGGCCTCGCGCGGGCTTAATCTGGCACTACGATCAATTGAAGATTCTTTGCATTTATGTTGGTTGATGGGTTTCAAAAGAGTACATAAGATTATATTTAAATTTTATTGGGGGCTTTGTGGGGGGAAACGTGTTCCGGTTCGTGAATAAGTCCTATTCGACCACTGCTTACTAGGTGGTAGGGTTCAACCCGCCCGGGTTGGTACCGCCGCACTGAATGAAACATCGGTCGAAACGGCTATGTAAATAGTTTGTGTTTTCCGTCCAGTGCAGTGTAGCTCACCCGGTCTTATGGGCTGACATCACGGATGTTGTAGGTGATGTAGCCAGACTGTCAGTTTCCATAAAAAAAAAAATTTGTTAAAAGTCATTTTGTACATATTTAAATATCTAATATATACATTTACAAAACAGAATATACAAAATTAACGATAAAAAATGGAGTTTCCACGACCGATGGTCGGGTCCCAAACAGAGAAACCTCCGGACGATGCGTGCAGTGTAGAGCAGTATATTATTATTATTTTATATCTTTATTTACACGTTTTTCTTATATTAATAGGCTAACAGCTATTAGTTGATGCGCCTATATCACAATACTTATTTAGTTACTATTATTAAATTTTTTTTGTTTTTGTTTTTTTATTTATTTATAAAAAAAACATTTTATATGATTGTCCAGTAGTTTCGAAGATAATAGGGAATGCTCAATTTTCTTATATTTTCTCTAATATCTTATAAACTATGCTTAGGAAGAGCAAGGGGATCAAACCAAGGTCTCGGACGGTTGTTCTGTGCACTCTCTGTGCTGGATGCCGCACTCCACAGTGCAGGAGCATCTATGAATATCATTAGACTTGTGAGTAGGATTTCTTCCAGTCAATCTTCACTCAAAGTTACAACTGCCCACATATATTATGAGCAGACATAACAGATGCCACCCTGACTACTACACGAAACAACACTATGGGATGGTACCTGAACTCGCGAGCGTTTGGCAGAGGGGTGCGCAGGTCGAGAGGGCGGTCGGGGTCGCTTCATGGCACGCGCGTCGGCGGGAGCCGCGTGCGAAGTACTCACACCGCCTCCGCCATTGGATGACTGCGGTGTCGCACCCGTCTCAGCAGATGCACCTGTGCCCCGATAGTATTTTATGATTTTTTTTTAAATAAATCATTATTATTTATTCTGTTCTGCTATACTCGCAGCTTAAGCTCTTTTTTTTTCTCCATTATTTGAATAAAACTTTAGCTGCCTTGCGACTATGTCAGCCCCATCGTAGGTACCTATTGAAACATTCTACAAAACATCTCTAGAGATGCAATGATTATCCATGACATGCCTCGTGTGCATTTGAATCATGAATGGTCCTTCGAGCCAGACAGAATATATTATATTTAGAAGTCCGACCCTCCAATTTCATAAAGGCACATACAGAGCGGCCTTAGCTACCTGAGTGCCCGGTGGAGACAGCGGCTGCGACATTAGCGGACACGCCAGTGGCGGAGCTAGCTGACACGCTGCCCGCAGTGCTGCCAGACACGCTGCCCGCAGTGCTGCTGCCAGACACGCTGCCCGCAGTGCTGCCAGTCACGCTGCCCGCAGTGCTGCCGGACACGCTGCCCGCAGTGCTACCAGACACGCTGCCCGCAGTGCTACTGCCGGACACGCTGCCCGCAGTGCTGCCAGACACGCTGCCCGCAGTGCTGCCGGACACGCTTCCGGTGGTGGTGGCAGATATGTTGCCAGAGACGGCGCCAGCGGTGCTGACGGACATGCTGACCGCACCACTGCCGCTGGCGCTGGCGACGAGCGCGCCGGCCGACGCTCCGCCCGAAGACGCACCCGCCTGCTCGATGCGCGGCATCACAAGCGCCACTCCCTAGTATCATCCATCATCTGATTTCACTGATTTTTATTGTCAATCTATGTGTATGGTAGACACACATAGCTTGATAATATTGTTTCTTGCGTAAAAGATTGGGTTGGCATAGCCAAATATAGCCCATATTTGGCTATGTCAACCCAATCTTTTACGCAAGGGCCTGTTTCGAATTTACACATAGTGTGATGTCAGCCAGCTTCGAGACAAATATTTTAAGGTAATTGAAAAATACCATAAAATGTTTACGTTGGAGTTGGCTGTCACAGCAAAAAAGTTTTAAATTGTATGCACACCAAGGAAGTGACTGAAGAGTATGAAGGAACTTCGCGGAGGAGTGATGGTGCGTACCTGCTGGGGGGGCTGCGCGTGGGAGGGCTGTGCGGCGGTGTCTGAGGCCCCGGCGCCCGCGCTCACTGCGCCCGCCTCGCTCACATCCATGTCCTGCCATACACATTTATTTACTCTCATTCTTCCTTTTTTTCATGTAATAATATACAAAATCATTGTCAAAATCAAATTCATTGTCACAAATCGACCTGTCACGACCCGGTGCGAAATTGGTATCGCGTTGACAGGTCTCCTCAGAGGTGGTCGGAATGTATTTTTTGACATTGGAAATGTCTTTTCGTTCGCTCCAGTGTAGGCTCCGATTTCACGAAAAAGTGCAATCCCCTTATATCTCGGAGTTGTGAAGATATGATATTCAAAAAAAGGCTCAAAAGATGCGTATTCATGAGAGCTGTAAGGTGCTAAAAGAATTATTCGAGGAAGTCAAAAACGAAAAAAGTAATGGCCGAAATAGTGAAAAAAAAATTAAATTTTCCGAATTTTAGATTTTGGCGCTCGATATTTTGGAAACGAAGAATGATATCAAAAATTTGAGAAAAACTCCTCTGGACAATTTAGTCAGCTACAATTTGAGCATAAAACAAAGACGATCGGGTTAAGGGTTTGCCCTGTAGCTAACCTTTTTGAAAAAAGTCAGAACATTTTTTCGAATTCCTTAGATTCATTTCCAATGTGCTCGATAGTCGTGTGAGGCACGACATCTGTGAATTTTTTCTTTATTTTCTAATATCTATCTAATGAAGAGAAAGTAATATTATATCCAACAATTAATAAAAAACTGAGAGAAAACCACATAATGTATTGAAAATGTGTTCAAACAATTTACACTAATTGTTTATTGTTGAAATATATAAGTGAATATACAAATTCACAAATATTAGTGATTATATATATATATATATATAATCACAATATATCGCGGGAACAAGTCGGACTATTGGCACTAAGATGCCGGAAACTCCAAAAATTGGATGAAGAAAAGTTATATATAGTTTATTACAAAACAATGTAATATGTAAAATTTAATTTGATTAAACGTTAATTTGAATTTAATAACTAAAGAGGAAAATGTGTTGAGTCATCGGGCAATCGCTGGCACATAGGATGTTTAGTTAGCCGCGAAGTGAAGCAGTGGAAACAGCTAGTTTGCTCAATAAAGAAGCAGAAACTGAACAGAAACTGTGATACTTACATACACTTTGCCTTTGCCCCTCATGTCAATTACTTATCGTTTGTTACTGTAAAATGTTTTGGAGCAATAAAGTATTTCTACCTATCTATCTATCTACACTTTGACAATGTAAATGAATGTGAAGTCGATATCAGAATATGTTGCGAATAAGTGTATTAATCGCCTGACTCATAAAGGCTGCGTGAACAAAAAATAATTGGTCGAGTCGAAGGGATGGTAGAAAGAAGATAATAGCAGATTAAATGAATAGTTGTGGGTTGTAACCTGAGTGGACTCCGGCGGTGGTGGTAGCGGTGCGGAGGGGGCCGGGGAGGCGGAGACAGCAGCGCGCGGGAGCGGGCGCGACGACGACGCCGGCATGTACTCGGTAGAGTGGGCGTCGTGCGGCGCCGTCGGCCCCACCTGCGCCATCGGACGGATCGACGCCAGCGGAGTCTCGCCCCCGCGCCGGCTGCCGCTTACGCTCTGCTGTGCCACACCTGAACATCGTCCACTCTAATCAACCTCCATCAACACACCTGGATGGGTGCATTTTTTCTATCTTTCAAAAACAAACTGCATAATCACAAAAAAAAAATGCAAAAAAATATATATAATAGTAACTATATTATTATATATAAGTGATATAGATGCATCAGCTGTTAGCCTATTACAAATATTTATTTATTTGGGAATTGGATTCAAGTCCCAATTTTTTTATATGTTGGTGGCTCTTAGTGGCTGTGTTCTTCTACACTATGATGTATAATTTGTGTATTCCAATTATAAATTTTAGGTAAGAAAAAATTCGAAAACAATTTCAGGCGCATGTTTTGTTTTTCCTGTGTAGTTCAAAAAATCTGTCTGTGCTTCTAAATAAGTGAATGCTCACTTTTTTTTAGTTTCGTGAATTGCAATAATCAAACTGTTTATGCAACTGATTCAACAAGGCAAAGAGGTAACTATTTAGTGGGTTCTGTCCAATTGAAAAATGGACTACATAAATAGGTACCTAAAAATTTCAACTGTTATAAAAACAGTTCTCAAGAACGAATATTAAAAATAGATGTAAAAAAAAATCAAAATATTTTTACTGGATTGAGACATATCAGCTAAGGCTGCCTGTCATAAATAAATAAATAATTAATGAATGCGCTTATCCCGCAGCCGTTACTCATTCATTTCATGAGTAATAACCCTGGTAGAGCCTTTTTTTTTACATGGGAAGCATGACATGGCGCGCGCCAGACTAACGCAGAGGTGTAGTCCGAGCTTAGGTTAGCATAGCTGTTATTAAACCCTCAGCATTGCCGTTTCAAATCAATAATTTTGTATGAAATTGTCTCAATTTGCAATAACCCTTGCCGACGCCAGGGTTCTCATAATAAACCTAATATTGACCAGTAATATTTATTTTTAATTTTTTTTAACATTGACAATGACATTAATTTCCAATAATCTGTTTTTTTGATAGTCTAGAAATAGAAATCTAGGGTTATTTATTATAATAAATAGGATCTTACAATATCCCAGCGACATGTACAGTCAAAAGGTTGAAAGTTGCCCCGAGAACGATGGAGCGAGCCATGCTGGGAATATCGCTACGTAATATGGTGCGTAATGAATTGAGGCAATGCATCTCTCCCCGTGTATGTCGTAAAAGGCGACTAAGGGATATGACTCCCTTCTTATTATATTACTAGGTGGTAGGGTTTAACCCGCCCGGGTTGGTACCACCGCACTGAATGAAAGGTCGGTCGAAACGGCTATGTAAATAGTTTGTGTTTTCCGTCCAGTTCAGTGTAGCCGGCACGACCGAAGGGAAGCACTGACGTGGCACCAAGTTCACCCGGTGTTATGGGCTTACATCACGGATGTTGTAGGTGATGTAGCCAACCGTGTCAGTATCCATAAAAAAAAAATTAATAAATCCGCCGACGCACCAAAGTAGTCGATATTGGACAGTGGGTGGCTAAGCTAAAGCGGCAGTGGGCTGGGCACGTCAGCCGAAGAGACGACGACCGTTGGAGTAACCGTGTTCTACATTGGCGGCCGTGAACAGGAAAACAGAGTGTGGGAAGACCACCCGCTAGGTGGGACGACGACATCAAGTACATCGGTGGAAAGCAGTGGTTCCGTACCGCTGAAGGCCGGCAGGACTTATGTCGTAAAATCGGAGAGGCGTATGTTCAGGAGTGGACGCTTACACGCTGACTGACTGACATGTACAGTGTGGGCCAGTACTTAAAAAGAATATTCCACTTCATCTCTCCCTGAGCAATGTCGTAAAAGGCGACTAAAAGATAAGGATGGGATGCCGTGCAATAGGAGGACAGACTAGCCACCTCACTCACCTTGGCGCAGTCCTTCCACCGAGTCATGCAGCAGGTGGGTCTGCGTGCCTTACTTGCTGCTTGATGTTATCTTGTCCGAACTATTGAGAGATCACAATAGATCTATCTTGCCAGGTCGCAGTGATAATACGGCTCAGGGGCCCTAACTCTCAACTCCAAATCATAAATCATCCCTGTATATGTCATCCTTACCTATAATAAAATCCAACGTCTGCTTTCTGCCTGTCTGAGGGTCTGTCTGTCCGCTTATAACTCGAGAACCACTGAACCGATTTTAATAAAACAAAATTCTACGGATAGCTTGATTCTTCCCATCAACTATAGGCTACTTACTATCACGCTAAATAGCTTATGAGGTTAGCAGTGAAGTGAAATATGAGAGCGGGCGGAGCCGCGGGTACAGCTTGTACAACAATAAGATCTATTCACTTTTGAAAATGGTTCTTTTTTAATCAGCTACGGTAAAGCCCAAAGGAGTTGCTTTTAGCAACATTTTTTTTTTAAATGGAAACTGACATGATTGGCTACATCACCTACAACATCTGTGATGTCCGCCCATAACACCGGGTGAACTTGGTGCCACGTCAGTGCTTCCCTTCGGTCGTGCCGGCTACACTAAACTGGACGGAAAACACAAACTATTTACATAGCCGTTTCGACCAACCTTTCATTCAGTGCGGTGGTATCAACCCGGGCGGTTAAACCCTACCAACTAGTAATATGAAAAGGGAGTCATATCCCTTAGTCGCCTTTTACGACATACGGAGAGATGCAGTGGGGCTATTCTTTTAAAGTACCGGTACATACATTTGAGTGTACATATATATGAGTGTTTGTTTTCTATTCTGCAGAGTAATCAAACAGTAGTTTTATGATTTGACATATCTATACCCATACACATACAGGTGTTGTGAAGAGTGTAGTGTGTGAATATGATAGACCGGACTCTCAGTGAAGTTCCGTTTGCAAAAATTGCGGACCTCATTCTGACTTCTGATATATATTGTATAGATCCCAGACATACAATTAACAGATGCTGCCAACCAGTTTTGTGGTCCCCTCTCCCCCCCCTCCTCCCTCACAAATATTATTAGTAAATTACAAAGAGTTTTTGCAATTACAAAGAGAGTTTGGAATTTCATTAGAAAATTAGTACGTATGGGTGCTTATATGTGTCATAATTAAAATACTAGCCAGTACACCAATATAAAACTGTTTTTTTTATGAAATATTACGAAATTTACGAAAAAATTGCTTCAGAGATTTTTTACAAAAAAAAAATTTTTTAATGTAAAATGTAAAAAAAAAATTTTCTTAATCGTTTCAGTTTCATGCCAGAAACAAAAAAGTCTTCCAACACATAGATCTCTTTCTTTTAGAAATTGTGAAAAACCACACTTTTAGTTTTATTAGTATGGAATAGAAAGAATTTTTTTTTTTTTTACCAGCTTACAAGAGATAAATCATAATGGTAATGAATACTTTTTTGTTACTGTTATGAAACTGAATCGATTAGGCTATAAAAATCAACCACCTATTTTTTTTTTAAATACATAAAAAAATATTTTATATAAAAAAAAATCCCAAGGTCCAAAAATTTTATATAGGTTTTACTCCCTATATGATACAGAACCCCCCCTTGGCGCACTATTAACAAATTTTGAAAGACCTTATTATAGATCACTTTTTTCATTGACTTTTGTATAAGTCGAGGCATGCTTGCATAGAAATTTCACTAGCTGTAATTGACAAATGACAAAGAACCGTGAGCGCGCGCGGCAACATGGCTTTTTATAATGTCGAGGGTATCAGGTAGACGAATCACAAAACATTTTGCGGTCCGCTATTTTTGCAAACGAACATCTCATTGGAGCCTGCTCTATGAGGCTGGTGAGTGGGTAATGGGTAAGCTCACCGGCCATGGGCTTGATGTTGGCGGTGGGGGGCTCCGTGACGACCTTGTCTGCGGTGGGCTGCTGCTTGGCGGCGGAGGCCTGACTAGCGAGCTGGCGCTGCAGCAGGCTCACCTTCTGCGTGAGCGTCTCCACCTCACGCGTGCGCTCCGCCGCCGCCTCCGCCCGCTCCTTCTCCAGCCGCGACAGTCGCCCCTCGAACTGCGACTTGATGACGGCCAGCCTCACGTCCTGCTCGTCCCGGTTGCTCTGCTCCATGGCCTCCAGTTTGCCACGCGACTCGTTTAGATCGCGGCTCAGGTTGTTCTTGGCCTCTGTCAGCTGCACTATCTTGGTCTTGGCGTGCTTCAGCACCTGCTTTGCCTTTTCCTCTTTGTCATTGTTGGCTGCCTGCAGGGTCTCCAGGTCGGCCTTGAGCCGCAAGTTGTCACTGCGTTCGGTGGCGAGCAGTGCCTCCAGCTCGCCGAGGCGCTCTTCGGCGCGGCGCGCGGCCTCGCCTGCAGCCGCGTCGCTCGCCGCCGCCTCGCCCTCGCTCTTCTTCTTTTCCTCCTCCACGTTCTTGGCCAACTCCTCGTACTGAACCTTGTACTTTTTTGCAATTTTTCTAATCTGCAACTCCTTGTTTCTGATCTCAGCCAGCACAACATCCTTGGACAGCATTTCTTCGTTAATTTTGGTATTCGCCTCAGCGGAGTGGGCGAGCTCGACCCTGGTCCGGTTAAGGTCGTCGGTGATGCGCGCGACGTCGCTGCGGATGGTCTGCAGCTCCTCGCCCTGGCGTCGGTGTTCATCGACGAGGCCGCCGTGCTGCCGCGACAGGTTGGCCAGCTGCTCCTCCACTCGCGCCCGCTCTGCCTTTAGAGAGACATTTTCCTCGTTTAGTTTCTTTACCATTTCCTTTTCATTCGTGAGCATCTTTGCGAGAGTCTCTCTTTCGTTCTGGAGCCGCTTCCAATCTTCAGGGCTGGTCTTGTTGGCTCTCTCGACGAGATTGTTGACTCTACTTCGCCAACGAGAGATGTCCGCCTTTAGGGAATTGTTGTCCGTCTGAAGTACTTCATTCCTAGAAGTCAAGTCTGATATTTTCTCTTGCATAGGCACGAGCTGCTCCTCCAAGGATTTCGTTGTGGTTGTCAGATCGTCGATGCGTTGCAGCAAGCCATCGCGTTCTTCTCTCAATACACGGTTGCTATCGGTCAAAGCGTTTAGTGTTTCCACTTTTCTAAGAATATCAGATTGTCTTCGCACTGTAACTAAATTGACCTCAGACTTTTCACGCTCTTTTTCCAATGCAGATGTAGTTTCATCTAACTTATTCTGTGTTATCTCTAATTCCGATTTCACTCTCGAGGTTTCGGCATGTAATATATTAAATTTGGCCATGGCTATATCTTTTTCCTTTCGTAGAAGCTTAATTATCTGGAAGAGCTGTTCGGAGGAATGACTATCATCTTCCCCAATAGAAACATTAGCAGACCTGTTGGCAGCGGATTCATTGATACTGTCTGAAAGTGATTTGGATGCATCGGCCACGGAGAGTTGTGTTCCTAACGCTTGCAACTGGTCGTGCAACACTGAGTTTTGCTTGGTTAAGTTCTCCAAGCGGGTCTTGAACTCTTCTATTTCTCCAGTTAATATTTTCTCTCTCTCCAACCATGATGTCTTTTCAGATTCTAATTTTTCCAGAGTTTGGTCTTTAATAAGTTTAATTTCATTTAATTGTTGCTGCAAAAGCAACATTTCCTGCTTGACTTGTGTCAGTGTTTGGATGTCTGTTGAATGCAAGACCACTTCGTGAGAGTATTTCTCTTCAGCTCTCTGAACACTCTCAGATAGTCTGCGAATTTCAACCATAGCTAATTCGAGCTCCGCCGTACGAGAGTCCAAATTGGCCTGCACACCTTTCAATTCATCTTCTAATTTAGAAAGGTCTGATTTTAAAACTAAGGAAGTCGAAGACTGACCTTCATTCTGAATCGACAATTCCGCCTCCAATTCTGAGCATCTTTCTTGATAGTGCTGTAATTTAGTCTCATAGTCATGCAGCTTGCCCTGCGTTTCATCCTTGTATTTGAGATACTCCTCTCTTAAAGTTGCCAAATCCTTCTCTGCGCATTCAGATATGCCGCAGTACTGCTTGATGTGCTCCTCTGAAGTGGAGATTTGTTTCTGGAGGTATGCGATTTCTTGAATCTTATCTTGCAACTGGTTCTCCAAGTTCTTTACCTTCTTCATGGTGTCTAATGTGCCATCGGAGGACTCAGGAGTGAGGGCCATCTTCAGTTTTTTAGCGAGTTCCTCGTGGGATTTGCACTTCTCGGTGAAGTCCTGGCGTAGCTGGGCGAGGTCTGCGCGCAGGGAGTCGGCAATGTCCTTCTCTTCCTGCATGCGGGTTTTTGCGGTGTGCGTCTGACGTTCGAGGTGATCGGCAAGTTCGCGGAAGCGGTCCTGCTCCTCCTGCAGGCGCAGACGGAGCGCCGAGCACTCGCGCGTGGCCTCGTCCAGTCTACTCTCCAGACGCATGCGGCCCTCCGTCTCTGCGCGCTCCACGCTCGCTTTGATCATCTCCAGATTATTGAGCAGCAGTGCCTGGCCTTGTTGCTCGCGGCCCATGGCCTCGCGTTCCGCACGCAGCCGGGACTCTGCATCTTTCAGCAGCATTAGCTCCATCTTGAGGTTCTCGGCCGCCACCTCGGCTGAGGCAAGCTTGCTCTGCGCGTTGAGTGCCTCGTCGCGCAGCAGTTTGGCCGACACCTCATGCTTACCGATGGTGACGGTGAACATCTTGTTGCGCTCCTCGAGGCAGGATATCTGCTTCTTGTAAGTAGTGATATTGGCCTGCAAGATTTGAAGTCGCTCGCTGTTGTACTCGGAGGTCATGGCGCTCTTGCTGCTGGATGCGGTCAATTTGCCGATCTCCTTCCTCATGTTGTCGATCTGCTCAATCAGCATCCGCTCGTTGGTCATCTTCTCTTCCTTGTACGTTTTGTACTCCTCCTTTAGATGCTCGAGGTGTTTTTCCGCGTCCTTCAGCTTAGTCTCGAGGACATTGAGTTCCATGACTTCAGTTTTGGACTTGGATAGAGTTACATTAGCGGGCTGAGTTTCCATGGGAGTGCCGGCGTCTCCCTCGCTGTCGGGATTGTTCCCAACCGGCGATACTTCCATTCTCTTTCCATTCATAAGATCGTGGTATAATTTTTTGAACATATCGCGTTGCCGAATGAGGGCGTTGATCATTTTGGTCTGCCGGTCTTGTGCCTCAGTGAGGTCAGTGACTCGACTCTTCATGGAGTCTAACTTACTCTGCATCTCTCCGCTCTGGTGACGGTCGTATTCCTCCTGCTTGTCTGTCAGCTCACGGACCATACGTAGAAGTTTTTGGTTGTTTGTTTGCAACTCTTGTATGTTGCTAAACGTAACTAGAGCCTTAGAAACTAGATTAGTACTAATATCTGATAAATTAGTAGTGTTGGAGTGAGAAGTGTTGAGCGAGGGATCGTGATCACCATTAGCGAGAGTTCCGGTTCTGCTCTGCTCTACTTCCTTAAGAAGGAAACATACTTGTCTGCCGAGGTCGGCTAGTTCACCCTTTAAACGACCATTTTCTCTGTTGTAATGATTAGCAATTCTGGTGGCCTCGGCGCATTCATCTCGCAGTTGGTTGCACTCCATCACCACGGAGTCCAGCTGCTGGGTCATCGCCATGTTGCTCTCTAATGCTTCTTCATAAGCGGTGCGTTGCTTTTGCAGCATTGGAGCTTTCTCTTCCAGTTCCTGCAGTATTGTGGTAATGGTCAAGTTTAGTCGTCTATTTTCCTCCTTTTCGTGCGCCAAGTCATCGGTAAGCTTGACGAGCTGCGAATATATCTGTGTCAGCGACATGCCCGACTTCAGCAGTTTGCTGGCGGCGGACGCCGAAGGCGCCAACTCCCCAAGAGCTCTGTCCAGATTTTGAGCGTTTGCCGCTTTCACTAAATCATTAGCATTCTCTAACTCACTCTTGAGTGAACTTATGATTTCGTTTTTCTTTTCAATAAGTTCTTCATGATCCAGTTCCATTTGTTTGTTCTTAGTTTCGAGCTCGCCGTACTTTTCGGTCGCCTCGTTCAACAACTTCTGCAGTTCAACAATGCCCTCGGTGAGTTCGTTCGTTTTTTCTTCATCGTCGTCGTGCATAGACTTGAATAGATCGGCCAGCTTAGTCTTTGCCTCCAACTCCTTCCTGTAGTTCTCAGACATTTTAAACTCTATCTCCCTTTGTTCGAGCAGTCTCTGAGCAAGGTTCTCAGCCTTCGAGGTGAGAGTATGCTTCAGTTCGGTGAGGTGTACGATTGTGCTCTTAGCTGCATTCAGTTCTTCCGACTTCTCGGCCAGCTGGCTCTCCGCGTCCACTAGACGACTGGTGCTGTTAAGGCGAATAGTCTGCAGCTCCGATGTCAAGCGATTCACCTCTTCCGACAATCCAGCGATTTGAGAGTTTAGTAAAACCCTCTCCTGTTCCATTCGTTTTTCTCTGTACTCCAAGGACATCTCCTTACTCTGGACTTCATTACTTAGCGCGAGAGCTTCGCATTTGGCATCAATGGCGGAGCGTAGTTGAGCCAATAAGGACTCCTCGTTGGTGGTCAGTCTTTCTAGCTCAGTGTCTCGTCGCTGAACAATCCTGGTCAAATCATTACGCTCATCCACGGCCGCATCGCGAGAGCTCTTCATAGAAGTGAGTTCATTTTCCAATTGACTGATTTTATTACGAGCTTTTTCCAGAGCTGTGTTCAGGTTGTTGACTTGCTGTTCCAACGCCGAACTCGTCGTCTCGGCAGCGACGAGTCGCAATTTCCCATCTTCATACTTATATGTAATTTCCAAAACAGAATTTTCCAATTCTTTTATTTTATCACCTGGAATGAAAATGGATTTATTTATCTTTCATTCATTAAATTAAAAAGTTTTCAAGCAAGTTATTTGCTGTTCAAGTAACTTTCCATGAGCCACAACAATTTTACCAGGTTGTCGACTTATGGTCGACGATTGGTCATTTATGGTCAAAAATCGTTGCAATTTTCATCCAAACACACACTAGCAAACAACACTCCGCCATCAGATGGAAAAAATATATTTCAAAGTTTGTAATTTTTTACACTAGGTTATTTATTTTTTTTATTTATGGGGATTAAATTCACACATGTGGCCTTTTATAGAGCACATTCTTTTACCAACACATTCATTATATAATTGGGGGAATTGTCAATTTTAGGTTGGAAAAATCTGTAGAAATGTGTTTTGTTTTTCCTGGAGATAAAAAAAGTATGTGTTTCGAATTCTCACTTGTTTGAATCGTTTTGTGGGTAATTTCATTGGCCATAAGTGCCAATAGAGTTTATTGATGACTTCATATTTTACTAAATATTTGAATTTATGTGCGCGTGCCGCGCGGCGCCGAATCTCCGAACTCAAGGGGGGGTACCTAAGCATTATTATAACTGTGGAAGCCAGGAAACAGGTTCAACATCAATTCGTGTGACAAAAACAGATGGCCTGTCGGTTCAGAGCTCCAAAAAGTTCAGCTACATTTAGAATGAATAAATGGGCAGATGGTAACCTACTTACCCACAAATAGGCAACAAAAAAAAACTTACTAATGTCTGAGCGATTGCTCTCGTGCAGGGCACGCGACGTGATGTATTGTTCAAACTGTGTATCTATGTAGCGCTCGAGCTTCACGGCCACGACGGGAGGCACTAGTGCGCGCTCCTCCTCCGTCAACGCCGCTGCCAAGTGGGCAGCCGGCGTCGACATGCCGACAGCAACGGCGGCGACCGCCGTCGTCTCCACCTCAACTGACATTCTCTTTCACACGAGTCGGCATGAAGATTGTCCTGCAGGCAAGAACTAAAAACCCTGAATAAACAGTATTTTGAAAGATATACGTGAGAGTATTCGTTTTGAAAACAATAAACTTTGAGCCAAGCAAGCGGCGGCGCCCGACCCACAGCTCACAACGTTTCAATGCCAAAGAATATAAATATAATATCGCGATTAAAAAAAAAAACTTATACCTAATATACTCAAATAAACCACTGGAGAATATTTAATATTACCACTATAATATCTGTGTCTATGATCTGTGTCACCATAAAGCCGGGTCTCCTGCGAATGTTTTTTTCGAAACAATACACAAAAAACATGAAACAAAAACATTATTTATCTGTGGTTTTCATACAAATGTAGATGGCCACGCCCCAATCGCATTGCATTATTTATTTTAGTGTTTATTATTATCCTTACCTATAATAAAATCCAACGTCTGCTTTCTGTCTGTCTGAGTGTCTGAGTGTATGTCTGTCTGTCCGCTTATAACTCGAGAACCACTGAACCGATTTTAATAAAACAAAATTCTACGCATAGCTTGATTATTCCCATCAACTATAGGCTACTTACTATCACGCTAAATGGTTTATGCGGAGCCGCGGGCACAGCTTGTATATTATTATATATATTCACTATAACTATTTCACAGCTCACACTAACGTTTTATACACGCAATCGATAGATCTTGCTGAGAGCTAACGATTGAAACTCAAACGAAAGTCGTACCTTCTCCGAGTCAAAATGTATAACAAACGGAAATTATGTGACGCAGCCAAATGACCTCAAAAGGGGGGCGCTTCCCCCTCCCCCGCCCGCGATGCGTCACAGTCATGCATCACTCAATGTAACGAATTCTTTGATCCTTTAGCTATCGAGTGGTGTAATAAAATTGATGGAGATAATAGTTATGAAGCTGCAACACCAAACTGTATCCCCCGATTTTGTTGTCAGTTTTCTGGATTGGCTCCCACTATCGAAGCAAATTTAAAGACGTATTCACGTCAAAAACCGAACGTCTGCGCTAGGTTCAAGGAATTCCAAGTCTGTATTCCGTGTTCGGAAATCGAATTCGGAAACCGTACATGTAGGCATGTAGGTAGGTTTATAAAGAGCAATGTAGTCCAGCTAGCCTTAAATCCTTGCCAAGCATGGAGGAAGTTGCATAAATCCGAGAATTACTTACTTACATACAAATTTAGTTTTTTGTTCACTTTTATTATTAAATATGACACGGTTGGCCAATGATATTATAAGTTTTGGTTCGGTTTTGGTAACCATGGTTGATGATTGGCCACATCACCTACAACATCCGTAATATCAGCTCATACTTAACACTTTGATGAACTAGGTGCCATGTTAGTGCTCCCCTTCGGTTGTGCCGGCTACACTGAACTGGACGGACAACACGAACTATTTACATAGGTAGGTAGCCGTTTCGACCGACTTTTCATTCAGTGAAGTGATATCAATTCGGGCGGGTTAAACCCTACCACCTAGTAAGGTAACAAACAAGGGAAGGGAACTACAGTTTCACGTGGAATCCGAACCACGGTCAGCCTCCAACGGTCGAGCGGCCACCCATACAAGTACTGGCCGCGACCGGGTGCGCTTATTATCACGATCGACAATCGACCGACCGCACCACTGAGCTCCTTACGTAGTGAAGCACAACCTGTGAAGTGGATGTTCCGTCTTGGATCTTTTAATATTGGTCTTTCTTTACCTATGAAATTGGAGATTTGTATGAAAATTTTAAAATATAGAAATTTTGGTATTTTTTTTTTATTTTAGCTCATCAAAGTACTAGCCCAAATTATCAATACAATTTTGCCATTTTGATGGCAGATTGTTCATCCCTTTACTGTAGAAGTCTGCTATACGAGAGGCGATGCAGTCAGCGAAAGCGTTTTGTAGTGCCTCTCGGGTGTTGAACTTTTTCCCACTTAAAAAATTATCCAAATTTTGAAAAAAGTATAAATCTGTTGGGGGCAAGGTCCAGTGAGTACGGTGGGTGACGGAGAGCTTCCAGCTGTAACTCTTGTAGCTTTGCGATAGTCTGTCGTGAAGTGTGAGCTCGCGCGCTGTCTTGGAGAAGCAATGGGGAAAAGCGATTGACCAGTATTGGTTGTTGAATTGCGAGCTTCTCCATCATTGTTTGCAATTCTTGGCAATAGACATCTGCCGTCACTGTTGTGCCATTTGGTAAGACACAGCTTCTTAAGCAGTGATGTGCAAGTCCGGCACTGGTCCACCAGACAGTCACCATCATCTTCCTATGGGTAGACTTTTTTTTAGCGCACTGATTATGTGCTGTACCCGGGTCCACCCACTCCGACGAACGCTTACGGTTGTCGTATAGGATCCACTTTTCATCGCAGGTAAAAATTCTATTTAGAATTCCCTCATTTCTATGCCGATTCAGTAGTGCTATTCTAAGCATGCTTCGGCGCGTAAGTCTCGCTGATGGTCACTTAGTTAGTGTGGCACCCACTTATCTAGCTTTTTTATCTTACCGATTTGACGCATGTGCTTCAATGTGGTTTTGACAGTAACTACAAAGCCCGCAGCAAGCTCAGCCGTAGATTGAGTTGGATCCGCTTCCACTATCGCCTTCAATTCGTCGTCGGTGTGAATCTTGTTCGAATACTTTGCGAAACGTGGTGGTCGGTCGGTGTTGTGCTGTAATTTACCAGAGTTGTTGTAATGCAACAAATGTTTGGCCGTGCCTACGAACTCCGTCCTTACATGACGGGCATAGTCTATTTGTAGATTTCCCCCATCTAACTAGGTTACTCGGGTCGGGGAGAGTAAGCTGGAATGCATTTAAGTAGAACTTAAGCAGCTCAGGGGACCAGTTGTATATTATGGATTTCCACTTCAATGCAGGAGGGATACAGAAGTCGCCCACTGTTAGCCAATCATTCTGCATTTCTAGGTTTAAGGCGTGAAGTTTGAAACCTTGTTCCATGTCCTCCTGCGCAAAACCTTTCACCTTTCCTAAAAGAAGCGTATTTCCCGTAACCCCGTGCTTATGCGGTAGCAGTCGCGAACACAGTGACACTCACGGAATATGTGCCGTGTGAGTGGTTAAGTAATTAAACGGAAATTCTTTTTTAACTTTTTAAGGGTTTTGACGTCTCGGGGATAGTGTTGTAAAAGATACCGTATTGATTCAATGAGAACTGATATAAACACCAATGAATATCACAAAAAGCGGTGTTTTTTCGTACTCTTTCGTATTCTTTCGTACTAGGTATTTAGTTGATTCAGTAAGCTAGCGACCGAACGTTTCCTTATCGCACATTACACTCCAGCCAGACACTTGGCGAATGAGAGCTAAGCGAAAAAAGTGTAAGTCTTCGACCGACGCGACACTTTTTCTACAGTACCATGGAGAATAGAGACAACTGTGTATTGAAAAATGATTTTGACGATTGTTGACTTGGTTGAATTTTGTACATTTTTGTCCATTTTGTCAACTTTTGTCGGCTTTTGGTAAATTGTCAACTTTGACCAATTTTGTCAACTTTTGTACATTTTTTTTTATTTTAAAAAATTTATTTATTTCATTTTATTAAAAAAAAATTTGGACACTTATATAAGTAACAAAGTGGTTGAAATATTTGAGGACTTATTTTGGAAATAATTTTTTTTGCTTTCATTTGGAAACTTACGTGTGAAACAGTATTATTTTTGTTGAATGCATTTCCCAAATGAACACTTAAAAAAATACGAAGTCTCTACGTCATTCCTTAAGGTCGCAGTACACGTATGCAAACTTATCATTACCTTACCTACCTGGCAACTCTGATCCATAGAGTCACGATTATCCGTTCTTCTTTCGTTGCAACCAGCGCGCGCGGCGGGCGGCGTCCGTCCTTCATTTTGTAACTCATCGGCGTCGGTTTCTGGCGTGGTCTGCTAAGGAAGGGCAAAAAAGATATCAGTCTAGCTTAGTTTAAACCAGTGTAGCGAGCCAATTTAGCAGCGAACAAGATGCGTAAACGCAAGTCTGTAAAGAAGGGCGAGGAGTCTGAAGGATCGGATGCGGCTGATGAGCCGGAAGAATTCCAGGACTCCGGTGAAGATTGGACCCCTGACGCCGACCCGGTGAGTTTACGTGGCCTTACTTCTCCTGTTACCATTCCAACATTCGTGCGCTGCACTACAAAGTGTTTTCGGCTGCGAAGTCTAACGGATTTCTACTAACAGGATGAGCTGTATGATGGATGACGTGCAATTGGCACTTGCCGGCGGCGCGCCGGCGTTGGGAAAATTCGGTGGCGTCAGTTTGGTAGATAGTCGAAATACATCTGACGGATGCTCATTTACCTAGTACATGAGCTGATATGAAGCATTTGTATGTACCGTTACATCTGACGGATGCTCATTTACCTACATGAGCTGATGTGAAGCATTAGTATGTAGGTACCGTTTTGAATTAAAAAAATTAACAATGGCGAATGCCGCGCCCTGTAATTTTTGCAATGTTTTCAGTGTGCAGTTAAATTTCCGAAAATCCTATAGATTTATCATATTTGCAATATGTAGTAGCCTATTTGCGTAATTAAAATAATTATTGAAAGCAGGTAGTGGAAGCACCGGCACGCGGAGGCGGCCGCAAGCGTGCGTCGAAGGGCACTGCGAACAACGCTAAGAAGAAGCGCACCAAGTCGAGCTCGGAGGAGGAGGAGGCGGACGAGGAGGACGAGGAGGGCGAGGGGGAGGAGGGGGAGGAAGGCGAGGAGGACGAGGAGGATGAGGACGAGGAGAAGAACGGCTCCGACGGCAACAAGTCTGACTCCAGCCAGTCCAAGGACGTCCCCAAGCACTTCCATGTAAGCACTTACATTTTATGTTGATTGTATTTGAGATTGCTGAACCCTATCATTTGCAACACCAAATTTTCAGAATTAACTGACTTAAGTTTTGTTATAAGATTTTTGATAGAACAATGGAAAGGACCTCGAGTGAGAATTAGGCTTGGGCCACACTAACACGTAATGCCATGAATTAACGCGTTTATGGAAGTGTCATGCAATAGCTCGCTTCACTCATCCCTCCTCCAGTTTGCCTTTACCAAACCCACCATATTCTCGCTGAACACCCCAATGTAGTTGACAGTAGAGTTCTCCGAAATGCACGATTCTCTAAATAGTTCCTGTGTCGCACTGCAAAGGTGTGGAATGGTCTTCCGGGGAATATCTTTTCCTATTCCTACAATCTTTGGATAGTAACAGATCTTCAAATCGTAGGTTAACCCCTGATGCGTCTGAGTCCGCGCGACTTCCGACTCCGTGGAGCAATGGAGATATTCGCGGCCGCAATTAGTTACACAGAGATAATTATTATTTTTTTATTTGGACATGGTTTTAATAGTTTATACCTTACACTTTACTTGTTTTTGAGGCAACCCATACAACCCTGGGTTACAACAACGATGCAAAAGTTTATTATAGCATTATCCCAATATTCAATGAGTGTTTATTTCAATGCGGACCGCACCGCTGTTCCATATGGGTGGAACGCAACGCTCCGCAGTACTTAGCGTGCCGTTCAGATGCCGTTTGTGCCTCCGACGGCACGGAACAGCGACGCGTGAGTGGTTAATAGTCTTTCCCTAGTAACTTCAGGTCCGATTTCAAGTCCGTCTGGCACTTCCTTCGGGGGTGATATTGGCTTCACCTGAGACTCCGACCTGGAGCACAGCCAAGCGATTCGCAGAAATAAAAAGAAATTGCCATCTTCTGTGACCCAGCATAACAGAAAAGACAGGAAAGTATAACTGAGTAGAATATAATGTGTGTGTGGTGTTGCAGTCGGGTAACTTTGTGCTGCTGAAGTCGGACGTGAAGTGGGACGGGGACGCTGTGGTGTCCAAGCTGGACGAGCTCAACCTGTGGAAGATCGACGGCAAGGCGCTGCTACAGAAGTTCATACCGATGGAGTCCAGCGGCAAAACCTTACACAAGTGCACCTGCGTTGTAAGTACCGCACCCTCTATTCGTTTCCACTATCCAAATCAAGTTCTTGTTCTTTAGGGCTCGTTCTTTCGTCCCGATGAGTTAAGCAGTCCATTGTGCCTTCCAAAGCTGAGGTGAGCCAATGAAGGACAAGCCTGGCTAGCCTAGCTGGAGACCGAAGCTGAGGTTTGCAGCGCCCCGGCCGCCTAGTGGCCAATGAAGGACAAGCCTGGCTAGCATAATTAGAGAACAAAGCTGTGGTTTTCAGCGCCCCGGTCGCCTAGTGGCCAATGAAGGACAAGCCTGGCTAGCATAATTAGAGAACAAAGCTGAGGTTTTCAGCGCCCCGGTCACCTAGTGGCCAATGAAGGACAAGCCTGGCTAGCATAACTAGAGAACAAAGCTGAGGTTTGCAGCGCCCTGGCCGCCTAGTGGCCAATGAAAGACAAGCCAAGTTAATATTAAAATTTGATCCTACAGAGACACAGATCTTGAGTAGAAAATTCTATATAAAGTAAAATTTGTACCCGATGCAAATGGTTTTGAGGTGATTAATTATGTTATACGGGAAGCCGAGGTGTAGAGTATGCTCTTAAAGGAACTCCCGCATATAAGTTCACATTGCTACGCACGTATGTTAGAAACAGATGGGTGTATGACAGAAAAACTCGCATAAAATGTGTTATTAAATACATTTACCGGGAGTTAACGGGCAGCTGCCTATTAGCAGCAGCTGGTGAAGTCAGCCACTAGTGAGCCTTTAAATGTTCCAATATTTGTGGTGTGCGAACTCTTAGAAATGCTTCGACCTTGTACAACACAATGCAATAGTGTTGCTAGACCACAGTTTTCCTTACAAAACTTTCTTTGGAGTCACTGTTGCGTCAAATGTATGGTTGATGTGAGATATAGCTTGCCCTGACAGGTTTGTGTTTATTTGCAGTACTCTGGCTGGAACGCGGACAACCGAGAGAACTACTATCCCATCACAGAGATATTAGACCGCAATCCGCGCACCGACTCCAAAGAGATCTGCGTCGCTCTCGATCTTAACGATCTAATCAAAGTGAGAGACAAGTAGGTTGTTACCAAACCGCGGATAATATTTCTGACTAAATAATTAAAGAAACAAAAAAAATACAAAAAATAGCATGTAAGTTCAAAACTGTGTTACGATACAAAATGTTCTGTGGGCATTGATTTAATAACATGCTGTCTACTATGTAAACTCATTCCAAGTTAATTATTTTGTGTAGCAACAGTTGGTTTTTTAAATGAGACCTCTCCTAATGTTTCAATTGAAGTGTTTTATTTCTTCACCCTTCCTCCTTTATTTTCCTTACGCTAAACGTACTAGTAGTGACTTATAAGTAGAGATAGGATAATCGGACACATATTTGCCTAAACACAAAAAAATATGGAAGTGGCTTGAAAATTTGATTTAATTAAATAATTCCTGGGATTCCCGGGAACGTCACTATACTATAAAACTTAGTAGATCTATTCAAAATAAATGTTCTTAAGCTTTTATCATACTAGCGTTCACCCCCGACTTTGTTCGCGAGAATATTTATGGGACTTATTTATTTATTTTTATAACAAAACAGCTTTACTCACGTTTGTGTGCAACATAGCTCGGAACTACCGTGAGTAAAGCTGTTTTGTTATAAAAAATAATGTCTAACAACCACGGTAGTTTAAAAACCCATTTGTGCGATGTCACTAAGTATGTATGTAGTTACTTTTCGGGATTTAAATTCCAAAAATAATTTTGGCCCACCTTTTACCATGAACCTGTATAGCAGTTTTTATTATTATGTATATCAGTTTTAGTGAAGCACCACATAATTTGTATATGTATACGTGAATCAAATACTAATGTAAGAAAATAATGTAATAATAATGACAAAAATATACGGTTTGTATTTAAATATATCACTATCAGATGAACTGGAATCGAGACTCGACTTCTACAAATCATTCCAAGTTGGTACACGCACCAATAGATCTGGATTGGGCATAGAAACAGCAAAGTCTGATAAAGAAATACTGAAAGGTTTTGCTCAGGAGGACATGGAACAAGGCTTCAAACTTCACGCCTTAAACCTAGAAATGCAGAATGATTGGCTAACAGTGGGTGACTTCTGCATCCCTCCTGCATTGAAGTGGAAATCCATAATATACAACTGGTCCCCTGAGCTGCTTAAGTTCTACTTAAATGCATTCCAGCTTACTCTCCCCGACCCGAGTAACCTAGTTAGATGGGGGAAATCTACAAATAGACTATGCCCGTCATGTAAGGAGTTCGTAGGCACGGCCAAACATTTGTTATGCGGATGCAAAATACTACTTGAGCGAGGCCAGTATTCCTACCGTCATGATAAAGTCCTCCAAATCATCAGAGAGGCCATCAACCTGTCAATTGCACGGACCAGGAAAGGGCAAACCAGTAGCGGCTTCCAGAAGGTCAACTTTGTGAAACCTGGAGCCAATAAGCTGCCCAAAGATAGGACTAAACCTTCTTCAATTTTGGGAGCAGCAAAGGATTGGGAATTGTTGATGGACACACATGAGAAGCATTACCAAATGCCTTCGGAAATCTGTACCACAGCATTAAGACCGGATATACTCATATTCTCAAAAGCGACAAAGCATGTAGTACTTGTTGAACTTACAGTTCCATGGGAAAGTAACATACCGAAGGACCACAACATCAAGCTTAACAAGTACTGCAACTTAGTAGACCGGATTGTGAGAAACGGATTCAAGACTGATCTCTTCGCTGTGGAAGTCGGAGCAAGAGGACTACCAGCGAAGTCGCTCTACAGTCTCTTCAAGAATCTAGGGCTCCCAAGATCGACGCTAAGCTCATATATGGAGAGAGCTTCGAAAACGTCACTGGAAGCATCCTACAGAATATGGATAGGTAGAGAGAGGGAGGTCGAGAGCGGGACTGGTGGTTTCCCCGCGTCCTAGTCAACGCAGACTAGCTGACGAGGGCTTGACGCGAGCCGAAACGTGAAGCATGCGCGGGAAATTTAGAGTGGCCACTCGCTAGTCCCCGCCTCGATTAACACCCTCCTCTACTGCCGATGGGCACATGAGAAGCATGACCAGATGCCTTCTGAAATCTGTACCACAATATTAAGACCGGATATACTCATATTCACAAAAGCGACAAAGCATATGTAGTACTTGTTGAACTTACAGTTCCATGGGAAAGCAACATACCGAAGGACCACAACATCAAACCTAACAAGTACTGCAACCTAGTAGACCGGATTGTGAGAAACGGATTGTGAGAAACAGATTCAAGACTGATCTCTTCGCTGTGGAAGTCGGAGGAAGAGGACTAACAGCGAATTCGTCCACAGTCTCTCCAAGAATCTAGGGCTGCCAAGATCGACACTAAGCTCATACATGGAGAGAGCTTCGAAAACGTCACTGGAAGCATCCTACAGAATATGGATAGGTAGAGAGAGGGAGGTCGAGAGCGGGACTGGTGTTTCCCCGCGTCCTAGTCAACGCAGACTAGCTGACGAGGGCTTGAAGCGAGCCGAAACGTGAAGCATGCGCGGGAAATTTAGAGTGGCCACTCGCTAGTCCCGGCCTCGATTAATACCCTCCTCTACTGCCGATGGGCCCGGATATGTTCGGTGAAGCCATCGCAAGCTTAGATCCACACCTTCCTTCTAACAAGTACTGCAACTTAGTAGACCGGATTGTGAGAAACGGATTCAAGACTGATCTCTTCGCTGTGGAAGTCGGAGCAAGAGGACTACCAGCGAAGTCGCTCTACAGTCTCTTCAAGAATCTAGGGCTCCCAAGATCGACGCTAAGCTCATATATGGAGAGAGCTTCGAAAACGTCACTGGAAGCATCCTACAGAATATGGATAGGTAGAGAGAGGGAGGTCGAGAGCGGGACTGGTGGTTTCCCCGCGTCCTAGTCAACGCAGACTAGCTGACGAGGGCTTGAAGCGAGCCGAAACGTGAAGCATGCGCGGGAAATTTAGAGTGGCCACTCGCTAGTCCCGGCCTCGATTAATACCCTCCTCTACTGCCGATGGGCCCGGATATGTTCGGTGAAGCCATCGTAAGCTTAGATCCACACCTTCAAAATAATGTTAATCCCAGGGAAAAAATTTAAAAGTGTCTTCCTATACTTATTCAACCTCTCAAGTTTAGGTAAATATGTATCCGATTACCCTATCTCTGAGGCAGAAACAGGGTTTTTCCTCCATTAAATATTCATCAATATCCATGAATAAATATTTTTGCGATTTTTAGTCCAGTGACAGAGGAATGTAATTAGGTTACATAATTTTATTCTAGACTAGCTTTTGCCCGTGACTTCTCTCGCGTGAAATTCGTATTTCAAAGGAAGAAAGTAACTAAGGGCAAGTGCGTAGCCAGAATTTTGTTCAGAGGGGGGCAGACAAGGGAAAACTAATAGGTAAATACGTTTATTACTTAATGGACATAAATATTTATTTTATTAAGTACTCAATCAATCTTTGTATTCTTGGTAGATCGACGTATTCTCTTGTCATTCCATAGTTTAGACTTTATACCATTGTTCGGCTCCATAAACAGAGTATTCTGAATGGTAGTATTGGCAGAAACTTTGTGACTTTTCTTTAAAATCAACCAATGACAAATTTAACATTGGACTGTGATTTTTGAATTATTAATTTTTTAATGATTTTAAATGGAACATTGCTTAAAAGCCCCTTGCCTTTACCCCTGCGTTAATCGGGTGCAGGGCATATGTCGTGCTTCCCATATAAAAAAAATATTACTTATTTACTCTTCGGTTCGGGATCACTCTGAGCACTTACCCACATCCTGCTATAGGGGGGCAGCGGCCCCCTTGCCTGTACCTGGCTACGCCCTTGACTAAGGGCGAGCTGGGTTCAGGTGAACGATAAACCGTCTCGAAGAAAGTGAGTAACTACAGGCGAGGCCGAAGGCAGAGTTTGCTTCACGTAAACTATATTATTTCTCAATGAAAGTAACTAAGTGCGAGGCCGATAAACCTTCTCGAATAAAGTAAGTAACTAACGACGAGGCTTCATGCTGAGCTGCATTCTGGAAGACAATAAACCTTCTCGAAGAAAGTAACTAAGGCCGAAGACCGAACTGCGTTCAGGAAGACGATAATTTTATGGAGGAAATTCATACATACATATTCGCCTCGCCCCGCCCGTACTGTGCGCCGCAGGACGCCATGATATTGAGAGAAGCGCAGCGCTCTTTCAAGACATTCTCATCGTCGTAATGTTTAAACTATCGCTTCTTGCCCGTAGTCCGGTTCAGTTGTCCGGTCAACCGGACTACGGAAATTTTTTTTTCCATAGTAGTCCTTCTTGACCGGACTACGGGAGAATTTTTTTATTCCCTAGTCCGGTTGACCGGACCACGGAAGATCTAGATTAAATCGTTTTTTAAGCTAAGAGTTTGGGCAACACAATCTATTAGCAAAAGCTACATGAATCGACTCCAGCACCACCCCAACAGACTGCCTGAACAACTCACCGAAGAACCTATATTAAGGTGCGTACAGACATCGCGAGGCATGCGGCGCGAATGGTTCGTCACGCATGCCTCGGGTTGTGTGGACGTGAGTGCTCACTGTGAGCATTCACCGAATACGCTCGTTGCGAGGCTGCCTCAGTGCGAGCCGTGCGTTCCGTGTGGACGGCGCACGCAACACAATAACAGCCGTCCACACGGAACGCACAGCTCGCACTGAGGCAGCGCGTTAATTGCTTCGCAACGAGCGTATGCGGCGAATGCTCACAGTGAGCACTCACGTCCACACAGCCCGAGGCATGCGTGACGAACCATTCGCGCCGAATGGCTGCATCAGCTTGAGCATGTGCGTGCGTGGTTGTTCGCGTGCTCAGCTTGAGCATGTGCCGTTCAGGAGTTACCTATGCACAAATGTTGCGCGCATGCCTCAGGTTGAAGCATGCGTGACGAACGTCTGTACGCGCCTTTAAGGAGACACAAAAGAGGATGCATAGTGGACCTTTTCAAGTAGGAAGGTCCGCTATCAAAATGTAGAGCTTGGCCCACTGGGGTCAATTCTCTGAAAGCCACAACAGAAAATCAGAAAATCTGGTAAAATTAAAAAAAAAAACTGATAGTAGATGGATGAAATGAAGGGAAGCACTGACATGGCACCTAGTTCACCCGGTGTTATGGGCTCACATCACGGATGGTTGTAGGTGATTTTTTTTTTTTTATAGCCAGCCGGCGTGGGTGTCTGTGACCAATAACTTCAGCGGAAGATCAGACACAGCCAATAACACCATTCCTCGCGAAACCACGCTGAGAGAGGCGCCAGTCCGGCTATGAGGCGGACAAAAGGTTGTCATCTTGTTTTTTTTTTTTTTTATGGAAACTGACATGAATGGCTACATCACCTACAACATCCGTGATGTCAGCCCATAACACCGGGTGAACTTGGTGCCACGTCAGTGCTTCCCTTCGGTCGTGCCGGCTACACTGAACTGGACGGAAAACACAAACTATTTACATAGCCGTTTCGACCGACCTTTCATTCAGTGCGGTGGTACCAACCCGGCGGGTTAAACCCTACCAGGGTTTAACCCTAGTAATATAAGAAGGGAGTCATATCCCTTAGTCGCCTTTTACGACATACACGGGGAGAGATGCAGTGGGGCTATTCTTTTAAAGTACCGGCCCCACACGGTACTTGTTATTCTTGTTCCTTTTGTTTCTTGGCATGAGGTTAGTTTTTGAGCCCAAAGTCAGCAATAAATAAACATCCATGTTGATTTTTTTTTCTTTACCTTCAAGATAATTAAGTGAGGCGGCGGCGCCTCACTTGCTTCACCTGGGGAACCGCCACTGTAAATGCCAAAGTTTATCTACTTTAAATACCAGAAGCGATAAAAGTATGTATTTTAATTAATTCAATACCAAAAAATGTGCGTTGTAAATACGGTATCCAATTTAAATGTATTTATAGTTCACTATTTTGGCTATAGTGGCTTCCACATAAAAGGTAGATAATATGCTGTCGCGGACTTTTTTTTAGGACTATTTAAGAGAAACAATGAAACAACCCCACCATACATTATCTTCGTGTAACTCTAACGGTTTATGCAGCGCACGCTGAGATAGCTCTCAGATGGTAGGATTTTTTCCGACTTGCTTGACATTTATCTATATATTTGGACCAATTTACACAATGTCTTTATAAATTATAGTCTATATGTTATTCTGATAGTACTGTAAAGGCTCATCATAATACGTTCAGTAGTTTTTGCGTGAAAGAGGAACAAAGGTACATACATTTTCTATAATAGCGAGTGTGGCTGCTCGCTGGTTATAGGCACCCGCCCGCGCTCCGCGCCGGCCACCGCGCCGCCCGCTCGCTAAATACCTATAGTAAGTACTCCGGCGCGCGGACGGAACGTAAGGTTTGTTTGGGAGCCACATCTTAGCGTAACCGGAAGTGAATTTTATTTAGCCTATCCTGTGTCCCGTGTAGGTAAATGTGCTTGTACGAAGTTTCATCGAATTCTGATGATCTGTTTAAGAATTATGGTGGAACATACATACATACAGAAATGATTTCTAAAAATCGTAAATTTAGTTTTAGGATCATACACAGAGTCTACAAACGCAATATCTCAAAAAATAAAGCAACTTACTCCATGACCATCCCTTACAGATTTATTATTAGTATTGATTGATTGATATTGATGATTGATTGATAAAGAAACCTAAAATGTGTCAGTATTTTGTCACTTCAAAAATCAAAATAGTAACTAAGTCCTAGGCAGCATGAAGAATTAGTAGTTGATACTAAAATAACAGCAGTTCATTGTTATTTATTTTATAAAAAAATTTTAACTAGCTCTCTTGTGTAATTTGCGTACAAATGCAATTGATTTTTTACTACCCACCTTCCCGATGAGCTAGAGACTTGAAACTTTAAATGTGGCTTCGGTGGCTTCAGAACTAGATGACAATGCAATATAGTTAATATAGCTTTCTTGTGTGCCTGTTTGTTCGGTACAAATTAGCAATTTATGCCTTTGAATGGCCCTCTTACTGACAATATTTTTGATTGTGAATTTTCATTGTAGCACTGATGATTTGCAGGGTTCTCGAGTTACCGAGGATATACGATTGCCGGCTGAATGCATTTCTTGCCATGTTTGTAACTGGCAATTCTTTAGTGGCCATCGGCCGATGAAGAACCGGGATCTTGTGTGGTCAGGGAAGTTGTGGTTACTAACATTCAATGGAAAGAACACTAAAATAAACACATTAAAGAATAGCCCCACTACATCTCTCCCCGTGTATGTCGTAAAAGTCGACTAAGGGATATGACACTCTTATATTACTAGGTGGTAGGGTTTAACCCGTCCGGGTTGGTACCAACGCACTGAATGAAAGGTCGGTCGAAACGGCTATGTAATAGTTTGTGTTTTCAGTCCAGTTCAATGTAGCCGGCACGACCGAAGGGAAGCTCTAACGTGGCACCAAGTTCACCTGGTGGTATGGGCTGACATCATGGATGTTGTGGGTGATGTGGCCAACTGTGTCAGTTTCCATAAAAAAAAAATTCTAGGGGCCGTCCACGTATTACGACAGAAATGTTTGCCCATTTCTGACCAACCCCAATCATCCTATAGTCATTATCTAATGCCCCCCACCCTCTCGCAAAACTGACCTTCTCATTTATCGAAATTACCCATCTTCACTGCAGAGAACAGCCGCAATTTTTTGCAAGTAAATAACCATCTCTCGTCTGCTAAATTAAAAAGTAATACACAGTAAACACAGGACAAGCCGGGAGAATGTGTTCAACACGTGTTGCCTAATCCATATCTGTCGTATCGTATCGTATCATCAGACTGGCAGCCGCTGAGCGGACAGGCGCGTTGCAGTGGCGCACCGACAAGAGTTAAAGGAAGCCGACGTTTGTTTTAAATAAGATCAAAGCGCAGACTGCACGTGTCGGTCTTATTAGAGCGAACCACTTACATATGCGTCGTGCATCCAACTCTGTACCTTTATTACATATTTACCCTTTAGCTATGAAAACATCATAATAGTGACAGCTTATACCTGAGTATTTTTGTACCTGTACCTACTTTTTCCTTACAGGTAGTCAAAACTGCATAACTTGTAGTCTGCGCGAACAGCTACTATTTAATATTTTGGGGGTCATCCGTATTTGCCTAGCCTATGTGAGCGAAGCCGCGGACAGAAGCTAGTGTACAATAAAATAGTGTTATCGCCTGTGGCTATGGAGCTCTCTGAGACGACGCAAGACAAGCTACGAGCGAAAGGGGATGGTACTAGACTTGTAGGCCACCACCGCCATCTCGGTGAGCTCCGTATAGGTATAGATTTTTTTTTATGGATTCTGACATGATTGGCTACATCACCTGCAACATCCGTGATGTCAGTCCATAATACCGGGTGAACTAAGTGCCATGTCAGTGCACAGATACGGAGATCCAGGCAGAGGGCGCGACGGAGGCATACACGGCACGCAGCATCTCATGTCCTCTTCAGGCTCAGCAGTAGTAGGTCCCCCGCTCCGCCGTGTCCCTGGTAGTACTCTGCCGGCCCCGGATCTGTCAATCTGCTGGATCTGGGTTCGCGTCTGGCGCGAGCTCGACTTTATCTCCACACTGTACCGTGTGGGGCCGGTACTTTAAAAGAATAGCCCCACTTCATCTCTCCCCGTGTATGTCGTAACAGGCGACTAAAGGTTTAGCAGCAGTAAAGGAAAGACTTGAATGATTCGCTAGAGAAAAGTACATTTATTTTTCACTTAATCTTTTTGTGATTGTTTAGTTACATTCAGAAACTTAATTACTTGTAGACTTTTTACATTTTAAGACAATTTATCATAATACCTATATATACAAGATCGTCAATTACAATAACATAAAAAAAATTTAGATTCTCCCAGATTTAATAATTAATTTCTAATGATTTCCAAGTTATAAAATAAATATTTGATTAAATACATTTCACAAACACAAATTGATTTGTTATAAAAGTTTCACAATCCATACGTACATTACATTACACGGATTGGGATCCGTTTGCATTGACATTGCACTCGCATTGATGAGAACCTCACCGTTGTTTCCATTTCATTTAAAATATATATATGCTAAAACATCACATTGACAATAGAGGAGGGAGCGAGGGTGCAGCTCACCTGAAGTACTGGAAGTAGAGATGGTGGGGGTCGGGCGCGGGCGCGTGCGGGGGCGGCAGCTCCGGCGCCGGGGCGGCGCGGCGCGAGCTGCGCGCGTACAGCGGCACGCTGCTGCCCGCGCGCGCGTCGCTCCACCCGCACTCGTGGCTCTCCTCCGAGAACATCTGGTTGATGTTGGGTGCAAAGTTCTTACTCTCCTCCTGCATCTTCATGGGCAGGAGGACTCTCTCGGGGAAGTGGACGTTCTGCAGGAACTGAATGTGTTCGCGGTCCGCCTCGGCGCGCGCACTCTGCGCCTGCAGCAGCGGCAGCGGTGCCTCCATCGAGAAATGCGCATTGCTCTGAGGAAGCACTTTGGGGTGCGGCATGGGTATAATATCGTTGGGTAGGTCGCACTGCACTCGCGGGTCTATCGCGTTGAAGTTGTGATAGCTCCGTCGCATGTCCATGGCCGTGTTGAGGGCGGCGAGCTGCGCCTCGTTGGCGGGCCGCAGTAGGCTGGCGAGGCGGTCGGGCGCCGGCCGCGGTGGCGTGTGCATCATGTTGGGCTTCAGTAGCATCAGGTGTTGTTCGTCTATTGCAGTGCGCTGCGCGTGCGATGCGAAAGAGAGGTCTCCGTTGGTTGCGTAACACGTTAACTCGGGAATAGATCTAAATATAGTTGTGGAAATGTCTGTTGTAGTCCTCATGGGAAGGTAAGTGCCCTCCGGCTTGACTATAGGCGAACTGAAGGCGTCGTTGGGGTTCAGCTTCGGAGAGGAGAGAGGTACACTCGCGAGTGTTCGCAACGGACCGAGGGCGCCGTCGAGCGGCGCTCTATTCAGTCCAAAGGGTTCGTCGGTCGACGGCCGCAGTATAGTGTAGTTCGGATCCGAAGAAGGTTTAGGTGGAGGAAACGAGATCTCCTGCGGTGGTCTCACCGGTGCGTAGACCCCGTTCGGTGTCGAGCATGATGACGAAAACGGTCCTAAGAAAGGTGGACGTAGACCGAACCCTTCCGCCGCTTGCGTGCGGCGCGGAGGCGCCACAAATGTGGTTATCTTGGCAGCGGGGTTGGGCACGATGGTGGTGATGGTGGGGAAGTAGTAGACGGGCACCTGCTGAGTGGACACGGGGAAGTGGGTCTGCTGGAAGATCTCCGCGCGTGCGGCGCGCGGAATGAACTCTGGTGCGAGCGGGTTCAGTACGAAGGTCTTCTTGAGTTCGACACCGTCTAGCTGAGAGCGCAGGAGGGACCAGGTGACACCGAAGAGGCTCTGGTTGTCGTTGCAGATGTGGATGAAACGTTCCCAGAGTTTGCGGCAGCGTCCCACAGAGCAGAGCGCGACGGGGTCACCCACGACCGCGACCATGCTGCGCGCGCGCGTGATGGCCGTGTTGAGGAGCTTGTGGTCGGAGAGGAAGCCGTAGTCGGCGTGCGCTTGCGTGCATGTGCGTCGCGTGCGCACTGTCGACAGGAACACCGCGCGGAACTCCTTGCCCTGCACGTTGAGCACTCGCTCTACGCTGATACCGCCCATTCTCCTTTTCCTTAGTTCAGATCTTATGCGAAATACCTAAAAAGAGCAAAGAACAATGCAATAATTATTTAGCATGTTTTTATGCACATAATCTATAATACATTTTAAAATAACTAAGGGTCAAAATTAAATTGTTACCACTCAATCTCTCATAATAAGTGGATGGTAAAATTAAGACAGTAAATATTTATTGTTAACATGTTTATCGTTGAATGAGGAATATTGCCAACAATGCGTCAGACTGGTGTAGTTGAGGTGGTTGTACGTTGGAAATAAGCAAATCAAAATAGACTGATGTTCAGGTCAGAGCAGCAGCCGATTGTATATCAGAAACTAAGAAGCTAGGGTGATAAGCCTCTGACAAGCACGCGGACAGGATGTCTTACTATAAGAGCATTATTGAAGTATTATTGACAAGGAACCCTAAAAATTTAATTACTGTATTATGTCATATTATATTATTATTTATTTCACAAAACTGACAACTTCAGCATTGATTTCTAACGAGGCCCATGGACTTTCGGTCCGACAGGGGGTTGCCAATCCATGCCGGCCTGACAGTGCCTATTCACACCCCTCTTGAAGGACCAATATTTATTGCAGCAAAAGGGATATATAAGTATTTGCTTTTCCTACTCACTTGATCAGCGTAGGGAGTCATGACACCTATGCTGTTCTCATCCAACTTGCCCCAAGTTTGTGGCCACTGACGCTTAAGTTCACATATTCTTTCAACTAGCTCGTACACCTGAAAATTAAAAACATTTTTAACAACAGCTTTTGATAAACTAATGAAGTAAAACTTTGATCTTACCCCTCTAATCAACACTGAGTAGAATCACTCGCGGTGTGCGTGCTAAAATTGCCCGGGCACTGCAACTAGGTTATGATTTTATTTTTTTACTACGGTCTGTCCACATAGAACTGTAACAATTTATACGTACGCTACATACAACACAACGGAAACTATCTATAATAGTTTATTTTTGTATGTCAGTAGTAAGCATGTGTTCGCTTCATTTTTCTTCATTAGATAAACGCAAAGCTGGAAATAAACAGAAAAAATACATCCCAACCAGGATTCGAACCTGGACCTCTGGCACGACCCAACATATTGTCAATTTCGCCACCGTCCGCTAAAGTCCAGGAATTGTTCACAGTGGGACTTGCAGACTGACCTGACTCTCAACACACACGATACAGTTTTAGAGTTGGCTTGGTCTGGCCCCTCAGATGTAATTATTGGGCACACACCTCACTGTTGTTATAGAACGCAGTAGAGTTGTTGTCCTGGATGTCTTCACCGCGCGTCGTGAAGAACGTGAGCGGGTAGAACTTGTCGTGTTTGGGCTGGCGACCGCTCGCTACCAGCTTCTGCTCGTAGAATAACTCCGATGTGAAGTCTACTATCGCCTGATGCGCTCTGAAAGCCATAAGGTACTCATTATATTCTCTACTCACATTTCTTCATAATATTCATAAGCAAATTGTATTTACTTGAACGAAACATCGCAAAAGTTGGATGAAAATGTATAGAGACCTGTAGTTCTCGCACAAAAGTATTTTGCAAGGGAACGTTGGCGGGTAGTGGTCGTATAGTCTCTCCAGCAGCGATATGTGCAGGTTCCGCTCGTTGGCGAACTTGGAGAATATCTCCGGGCTGAGCTGCATGTGGTCCCCGGCGAGTACGATGCGGCTGGTGGGCGTGGCTAGCGCCAGCGGCATCAGCGCCTCGCTCTCCATCGCCTGCGCCGCCTCGTCCAGCAGGATGTGCGTGAAGAAACCTGACAAGCACGAGCACATGTCTCTATTCTACTCAATATTATTACATGCAGAGATGCACACACATGCACAACCAACAATATATTATAGCCGATTAACACTTACATTTGGTACCAGTTTTAAATAATCCTAAGTATAAATCTTTATTCACAATATGAAGGTATTTGAAGACAAGATGGGGCCGGCATACTTATAGTCAATTGTAAGCCTTTCAATGGAAATATAATCAGGAAGGAACAAGATGTTCTGCATTTCAATATACCTCGTATGAGCTATTTCCTAATGTGGATTAAGGGTCAAGTGTTACCTTTAGGAAGGCCTAGTGTAGACAGAGTCATGGATATGGAGAGGGTCACCACTATGATCCGGTGGCCGAGCACATCTTCCACCGTCGGCATTCTGAAGTTCCGCGTTCCATTGTTTGTCTCTATCAAGCAGTACTGCAACAACAATATTGCTCAACCAAAAAAACTCTTCTTGTCGGTTTCCCAATCTTTGCAAAATCAGTAACATATATGTCAGTCGAAACTGACGGTATATACATAGGGATTTTGTTAGCATGCCGGATATTTCAGGGGGTTAATCTGTATCGAAAACTAGGCAATTACGAAAATGTATGGGAACACAATTATTTTTTCCAATGTCGCCAGCGTTATTTTTAGGAATCTACTTAGATTTCGATAGGGGAAGGTGTGGAACTAAGCTTGCGATGGCTTCACTGAACATATCCGGGCCCATCGGCAGTAGAGGAGGGTGTTAATCAAGGTCGGGACTAGCGAGCGGTCGATTAACCTCCTGAAATATCCGGCATGGTAACAAAATAACGCTAATGCACACTCAATGAAACAAAACTTAAAAACATACTTGATAAACTAAAACAAGTTGTTCAGTTTTCATTTTAACATGCTGACAAATATTTCGCCTACAAAACTTCCTTTGACGAGTTTGCGAAAAGCACTGGGCCTTTAGCAACATCACCTTTTTTTTCTCTCTAGTTGTAATCTGTCGAACTACCTTACTTAAACATTCTTTTCGATGAGGCTAAGCAAGCCACACTTCGTTTTGTTTTACTCTGCATTTTTTGTTGTACCTTTTTGTCATATTTTCATCAACAAAATTTTATTTTAATTCGCATCGCCACTCACTGGTTGCCCGTGTCCTACCCTACACAATACTCGGCGGGGCCCCTAACCAATGGAGAGAAGCAGCATGGCACCTCTTCGGCACCAGTGAAGGTAACCGTTACCCTCAATCAAGGTTCTCTGTCTGTTCGTTTTATCTTTCCAGTTTTATATGTCAGCCTCGATAGCTCAGTGGTGCAGACAGTCGAGTGTCGCTATTGATGGTTAAGCAACGCTGGGTGCGGTCAGTACTTGGATGGGTGACCGCACACCGTTGGAAGCTGACCGTGGTTCGAATTCAATGTAAAACTGTAGGTCCCTTTCCTTCTTACCTTAATAGGTGGTTGGGTTCAACCCGCCCGGGTTGGTACCGCCCCGCACTGAATGAAACGTCGGTCGAAACAGCTATGTAAATAGTTCGTGTTTTCCGTCCAGTTCATTGTAGCTGGCACGATCTAAAGGAAGCACTACCATGGCACCTAGTTCACCCGGTGTTATGGGCTGACATCACGGATGTTGTAGGTGATGTAGCCAACCGTGTCAATTTCAATAATAACCCTCCTTTTTGCTTCGCGCAGTCGGGTAAAAAAAGAAAGTTAATCCAATAATTTTTGGTCTTACTTACTTTTTTTATTTTAACATTGATTTAATTTTAAATACAGTCCATCTTCTCGCATTCTCACAAGTATAGTGATGTAGAAGCATAAGCAAATGTGTATAAAAAATAAATAAGTCAGGTACATATGTATATTATAAAGTAGTAAGGTAGGTTACCTTTTGCACAGTTTGGTTGACTGTAGCGACCCACCGCTTGTGGTAGTATATCCGCAGGGGTCTGGCTTCCTTCAGGCCCGCTTCGAGCCACGGGTGCAGATAGTCCTTTATGTACAAGTCTGCAGCAGAGTTGGAGTGCGTACAGATCAGTATTCTTGACTCAGGCTGGTGCACAAGTTGCTTGATAGCCTGAAACAACAACTCATTTATAAAGGAGATTCTTGTGTTTGTGTATATCGAAAAAATACAATGCCGGTGTTCCACACAAGGTGGCGTGTTGTCTCCACTACTCTTCGCAATTTTTATAAATTTTGTCTCTAAACTCTTCGTTTCTTTCTACCACTTGTATGCCGATGACTTACAGCTATATCTGGGAGGTAGTACTGATGACATAGCTGGAATTATTGATGTGATCAATGCTGATCTAGTCACCATTTTTTGCTTGACCAGATCCTTTGGACTCATCGTGAATCCAAATAAGTCTCAGGTAATGATTGCCGGAAGCCCTCGACTACTATCGAGGATTGACCGCGCCTCGTTGCCTGGGATTATGTGCAACGGTACTGCCATACCATACGCTAGGGTTGTCAAAAACCTAGGAATCCTTATGGATGACACGCTATCTTGGCAGGCTCAGGTCAACGAGGTCAGTCGAAAAGTCTATGCTGCGGCACACTCCCTGAGACGGCTTCAGAACCTTCTTCCGACCACTACAAAGACAATTCTAGCACAATCGTTGCTTCTCCCCATTCTTGATTATGCAGATGTATGTTACCTGGACGTTACTGAGGAACTCCTGGACAAGCTTGAGCGTCTGGAAAATATGTGTATACAATTCGTCTTCGGACTACGCAAGTACGACCATGTTTCAGAATATCGCAGACGTCTCAAATGGCTCCCAATCCCTCTGTATGGATTGAAAGCTCGCCCCAAGGCTTCATGTACTTTAAAAAACAGGTTGAGTCTGTCAGTTCTTAAGTCTCTCAATAGCTTCTGCCTCAGTTCTCGGTTCCGGGCACATTCCAACAGTATATGGAGTCGGTCCTCTTCTATCCCACATGTGCTGCAGTTGGGTGATTGTGCTATCTTCATGAGGTACATTGTCTTATTTGTTGGAATGTGTCCGGATCAGTCTCAGGCCCATTACAATTTCTGTTCTCGGTCTGTCGCTCATGGCAAACCAGGGAATTTTTGACGGTTCACACTGCATTGTTCTGTGCCATATACCTTTCTGCACTGATCTCTCATAGAAATATTGTTTTCACATACTAAAACAGTTCTTTTTTATTTCAGGTAGGTGGTCAGTGCAGAAAGTTTTACGTTGACTAATTAATAAAAAAGAAGTAATCACCTGCGCCAATGTGAAAGTCTTGCCAGTGCCGTAGGGTCCTATAAGCAGTATGGGCGGCAGCGGGCGGTCGATGGGAGTGGTGATGGCGACGACCGCTTCCTTCTGCTTGGAGTTCATCTTGGGGTCGAGGCTTTCGCTCCACTGGCGCTCGGGCGACCAGGGGATGTGCGGCTCCGGCTGCATGTGTGGGAATATGAGGCGCAGGTCGGCGATGCGGTCCACCGCGTAGTGCCACTCGCAGAACGTGAGCCGATTGAGCTGAAACTGCACCTCGGCATGGTAGTCGGTGTCGGCGAGGATCCCAAGGCCGGCGACGGCTGCGCTTGGCAGGCGCAGGTACACCATGTTCTTGCCTTTATCCTCTATGAGCGCCTCGTAGACGGTGGGCGGGGTGCGTAGGCAGCCCGGCGCGCCCACCAGGGCCGTGCTGCAGTTGTTGAGGATGAGGCGGCCGGCGGATGTGTCCTCTGAGACGTCCTTTCGCAGGGACAGCAGTGCGAACAGCTCGCCCGAGTGTGCGTACTTGGCGGTGGAGGCGGCCATGCCCGACGGCGCCAGCAGGTAGGAGGGCGCCACGCGCAGCAGGCAAGTAATGTTGTAACGCGCCACCTGCTCTAGGCGCGCCAGCTCCTCGATGTAGAGCAACTCGTGCATGCGCGTGCGGTAGTTCTCGAGTGTGAGGTGCTTCTCGGAGACGGTGCTCGGGGAGAGGCCGAAGGTGTCGCTCTTGGGCGCAGGATACTGCGCGAGGAGGCGCTGCTCGCGCGTGCCCTCGCCGGGCGCGTGCGGCGTAGCCAGGTTGGGGTACACGGAGGAGGAGAAGGGCACGATGTCGGCGGTGCCCGAGTCCCAGCGCTCTTCCACTGAGATGGTCATCTCCTTGCAGAGCTCCTTGATCTTGTCGACCTCTTCCACGGGCACCACATCCACGCACAGGTGCTTCACGAGCGCCGGCTCGCCGCCCAAGTCGAACACGACCGACTGGCGGAAGGTGCCGTAGATGTCGGTGGTGAAGCCGATCCTGACGCGGTGCTCGAGCGCCGCCGACTTGTTGAAAGGAGTCTTGTTGTCCGCTTGGCAGGTCCACTCCTGATTGGAGGTGAGGAGCTCAGCAGGTTCCGCCTTATGGTTCTTGCTCTTGATGTGCTTGCGCAACTTGGCGTCGCCCAGCGTCACCTCCTTGATGTAGAAGTGGTTGCGGTGTGCGTCCTGTAGAAGTGCGACCGCGCGCAGTGGGTGCGGCGTGTGCAAAGTGAAGAGCCACTCACGCTCACTGTTCTTGGAGGAGACAGTGGTGACCAGTGCGCCCGAGCACGACTCCTCCACTTCCGGTATCTTCTCCTTCATCACGTGCTCCGGAGTGTTCGCTTGAAGCCATTTCTCGAGGATTTGTTCTGAAAAAGAAAAAGTTAAATGCGAGTTGGACTCTGGCATCAAGGTTCTGTACCTACCAGGGAGAAATTATTTCCCCACGTGTGGAATTCTTCCTGTTCTGTGGTGCCATGCCACATAATATGTCCCTAATTAATGACTAATTTTATTATTGTGACCGCGGGCTGAATATTTTTTTTGATAAATTTTGAAACTGTTGATTGATTTTTCCTTTTGCATTGTATATTTTCGTAATATAGAGGAACATACAATTTATGCATGTTTTTTACCTTTATAATTTTGTTATAAAACTAATAAAATATATATTTCAAGATTCAACCAGTGAAGCCTGTTCCAACGATGTGACAAATTTTTTATTTTTTCAATATCACCTCCAAGCTGTGGTCTCAGTTTTTAATACATTTTGAAATAGTCTTCTAGACTATATGCAAAATAAAAGTGTCTAATTTCATGTCAAACAATTTGATGCAACGATATGACGATCAATCACCGTTCAAAATTAATTACATATCCTTACAGATCGAGTCACACCATTAGGTTCCGTCTTCACCCCTTTGAGGTGCGAAACCTAAAAACAATAATGAGCATCAAACTCAACATCATTTAATGATCATTTAACTAGGTTTGCTGAAACAACTGAAGAATTTACATAGATACGTAATGATTAATGATTACCTGTGAAGCTTTTTCCTTTATTGTCTATTTCTGTCGCTCTTTCCAACTTCTTTTTTCTGTACTCGAATCTGTTCAATAAATAAAATTATATTAGGTAAAATGCAAAAGTTTATTAAAGGTCTCTGCAACCCACATATAAATAAAAAACATTTGGGTTCTCCCCAGTTGGTGTCCCCAGGTGTAAGGAGAAATGTGAAGTTGGTGAGGATTACCGTTCCCTCCACTCGGCGAGCTCGTCGTTGCCATGGGCCTCCACACACTGCGCACCGTAGCGGCAGTAGTTGGTGACGGAGAAGCTCTCGCACAGAGAGTAGGTCTCGGCGGTGAAGCCGCGCGGCGGGAGGCGCCACAGCCAAGCACACTCTGCACACACACACACAACCCATTGTGTACTCCACTATCTTACTACACTCTCTACATCCACTCGCTACACTTTGAATACTATGGTATCCAAGCCGTTTTGACCGTCTGTACACCGTGGATGCTATAGCGTCCAAAAATACCCAGGCGACAAAAATAGCTTCAACCTGCTCGCGCGTGTAGAATTTAAGTATATGGCTTGTTTCTATCACTTTTTGGTTTAATAGCTATGAAGTTGCTCTTAGATCGCTAAGTGATTTGATTTAGAGGTTGTGGAGAATTTCAGTTTGAAGTTGGCGACGATAGTTCTGCCCGTCGAGTAAAGTAAGGGCAAGTTTTCTGTTTATTTTTGCGGTAAAGAGACCACCTATCTTCAGTAAAATTTTATTTTACATTAAATAAACGTATGTGGATTGCTTGAAAATTGTTCTTTAGTGGCCAAGTAGTTCATTTACATTAAAATTATTCATAACAAAATTGGGCGCCAAAGTGCAAGTAACAAGTGCGCTAATACTTATTTGTTTTTTTGTAGAAAATATAAAGTTTCTGCCTGAAATATTGCATTGCATGAATTAATTGTTAATCATTAATCAGATTTATTTGCTTTTATATCATTCTCCTTCTCATTTAATCACCGGAAGACTAATTTTAAAACTGTAATGAGGGATATGGACGCATATGTATCCAAGGTTTTTTGTTGAAATCCAACAAAAAACAATTCAGTCTGGTACACACGGTGCATTTTTTTTCAAGCTTGTATTTAGTTTCACCAGTCCCAGTGTCTGTAATCAAATATTAGAAGTTAAATTTGCCCCGTAGGTGCCGGCGACAGGTGCAGTGAGGGGTATGCAAGAGATGTATTTTATGAAGTATATGAAGTGTTTGAGACATAATTTATGAGGTGTACGAAGTATAGGTATGAGATGTATGACATGTAATGTATGAGATGTATAGGATACAATGTATGAGGTGTATGAATTTTATGTTAGGTATAAAGTGTATGAGATGCATGAGGTGTATGAGTTGTAATGTATGAAATGTATTAAGTGTTTGAGATGTAATGTATGAGGTGTATTAAGTGTATGAGATGTAATGTGTGAGGTGTATCTAGTGTATTGGATGTAATGTATGAGATGTAGGTATTAATAATAACTAATCAGAGAAACATCAAATCTTCTAAGGTAATTCTATTAATATCATCAGCAGCAACTACAGCATACCTTCATCAGACATAATGGCTGTCTGGTGCTGGCTGGACTGGCAGTGTGCGCGCAGTGACAGCGGCTCCTTGAACTCGAGTGAGCAGAACGTACAGAGGTATGGGGAGGAGGGCTTCACCTCCATGCACGGCGGGCTGCACATGCCCTCCTCCTTCTTCTTCTTGTCCAGCGCCGGGCGAGCCTGTATCTTAGTTGAGCTCTGCGCTATCACCTTCTCGTTGCCCAAATTTAAGTTCAACTTATTCGCATCGTCCAAGTGCACACACGACTTAACCCACACCTGGAGCGCCTCCTCTATAATATTGACGACGCTGCGCACAATCTTTCTAGTGCCGCCTGGCGCGTGCAGCAGAGCCAGCAGGCGCCGGAGCGCCACTTCCGCTTCTGAGTTATCGGGCGGCTTGAACGGCGACGCGAGCCACTCCTCGCACGCGTGCAGGGCCTCGTTGTACTTGTTGATCCTCAGGAGCGTGGTGAGCAGCATGTGACGCGCCGCGACGCCCACGCCACTGTCGTCCTTCTCCGTGGTCAACTTGACGAGGTGCCGACAGTCCTTCACCGCCGCCTCGTGCTTTTGCAGCTCGAGATGACATTGCGAGCGCCGCCACAAGAGTGCGACGGTCCTGTCACGCGCGACACACCCGCTCACCAGGGCGTCCAGCAACTTGGCGGCCTGTCCCCACTGCTTAGAGCGCATGCACGCGATAGCTTGCGCTTCCTTGTCAGTCATCTCGCAGCTGTGTTTGTTTGGCCCCACTGAACTGTCCTAGTGTAGGTGGTTGTTTTCAACCCGTTCACATAATTGTACTTCAATCTGCGGCAGTTTGTCGCAGTTGTTTGTTTGTGAGAATTTTCGTTTCGAGTCGACTCAAGCCATCCCAACAATTTTCTACAAATGACCACAGGCGAATCACTCAAACGACAAGCGGGTGGGTGGAGCGTCGACCTGTCAAATGATGCGTAAAGGCTACTCTACTTATGGGCCAATGTTTTTGTCATGCTGGCACCACACTTGGCTATGCGTATTCGCCTATTTGCCACATACACCAAGTGTGGAAGGTCTATGTGGCAAATGTGTTTTACTTGTGAGTATTGGCCACGCATAGCCAATACACAAAGACGCTATCCGAACGTCTGTCTGTCGGTTTTTTAGGCATTAAACAACAGACGGTCGTTTCACGTATTTGTCTATACGTCAAATATTCGTGTGGGACCGGTACTTAAAAAGAATAGCCCCACTGCATCTCTCCCCATGCATGTCGTAAAAGGCGACTAAGAGATTAGGACAAGATACCGTGCTAAAGGGCGACAGGATCGCCACCTCTCACCTTGGCACGGTACTTCCACCGAGTCATGCAGCAGGTGGGTCTTCGTGCCTTACTTGCTGCTTGATCGATTGAATCTTGTTCGAATACTTTGCGAAACGTGGTGGTCGGTGTTGTGCTGTAATTTACCAAAGTTCTTGCAGCACAACACCGATTACTCTGCTTACCCCGATTGTCGGGATTCAGCGTGTGTGATATGTATGTATGTCAAATATTCGTCACATACAGGCCAACATACACACGTACATATAGCCAATACCCAAGTGTGGTGCCAGCATCAAAGCGCTAGCCAATGCTTTGGCCAACATGTACGTGGATAATTGTTGCTGCGGTTGGTTTGGTGTGTTGACCAGAGCATTCGCCAGACGCCAAGTGGATGACAAGGCGTAGAAATGTATTTTTATTACCCGTGAATACATAAGCAAGTGTGCAAGGGTGCCGAGTAGTGCGGACACAAAATAAAAAAATATATTTTGTCCTTTTCGGGGCTTTCCGTTTTCCATCGTTATACACAACCAGGCGCAGTACCTACATATGAACATTGAGCTTTAGAGAGAGACAATCATCCGGTTTTAGAGCGTCGTCTCTGTCGCACGAATTTGCATGTCTCTTGTGCGACAGGGGCGACGCTCTACAACTACAACCGGACGGTCTCTCTTTCTAAAACTCGATGTTCATTATTTACTGCCGGATACTGTACTTACGTGTTTGAAAATAATGTTGAATGTTGAACCTCAACCAGAGGTGATACCGGACCTAGCCCAAAGCACGTGCGCTCAGCACGAACACGGAAAGTTAACACAACCGGTCGCGGTGCGGTTACCCGACCCCGACAGCCTCGGCAGTGGATTACCGGCGACACCGCCTCAGCGCCTCACCACCCCGCTGTGTCAGACGAGGGACAAGTGACGTCGCGCGTCCCAGTCAACACGCCTCGCTCTCCTCGCGGTGTGGCCGGATCCAGTGTCAAGACCTGCTGCTTCTTTCGCAACCAGCGCACCCAATCCACCACGGTTCGCTGATCCATCGCCCGCGTCTGCCGGTGAGGATGACGAACCAGGGACACGCCTCGCCACCCAGCTACGACGGGACGAAGTCCGCCGCCACCGGTTAGCTTGGGGCTATCGCGGCCCTGTGTCGCACTTGCAGCCTTCGCTACCGGTGCAGCGCCGTGCGCAACAGCGACGCACGCAAGAGGGCCAACAAAGATAGAAGAGCTGTGTGACGTCGCCCCGCATTCCGACGGATACGCAGCTCTCCGGGATGGGGGTGGTGGTGGCCTACGTGTCTAGTACCACCACCTATCGGTCGTAGCTTGTCTCGCGGAGAGCTCCGTAGCCACGGCCTGCACCCGCCGGCGTGCTTGGAGGCTAGCCTCCCGCCGCCGGCGGTATTCCGTTTATTATTTTTATATTAATTTTGAGTATATGTGGTGTATTTTTATAATCTGTATATTTGTAATATGTAAATGTAAATATGTTAATGTGATAATAAATGAATAAAATAATAATAAGGACGGGACCATTGACATCTGCCGCGCCTGCCATCAACCTGGCGAGTCCCTCAGACATGTGATTTCCGGTTGTTCGCAGCTTGCCAACACCGAGTATCTGCATAGACACAACTTAGTAGCCAGGATCATCCATCAGCAACTTGCCAACCTTGTAGGTGCCGAGGTGCCTTACTATAAGTACAATCCGCCGCCAGTTCTCGAGAACGGTCATGTCACACTCTACTGGGACCGGTCCATTATCACAGACAGGACAGGACTATTCTCGCGAACAGACCTGATATTGTGATAATGGACCGGGAGGCAAGGCGCGCAACGCTCGTCGATATCGCCGTGCCGCATGATGGTAACCTCGTCAGTAAGGAAGCAGAGAAGATGTTAAAGTATCTGGATCTGCAGCACGAGGTTACCAAAATGTGGCCCGTCGACTCGACGATCGTTGTGCCCATAGTCGTTTCGGCGCACGGGCTGATAGCGAAGAGCCTCGACGACCACCTTGAGAGGCTCTCACTGAGTGGTTGGGTCAAGGGCCAGATCCAGAAGGCAGCCCTGCTCGACACTGCACGCATCGTTCGGAGGTTTCTCTCTTTGGGACCCGACCATCGGTAGCCTGGGTTCGCCCCGCCGGCCGCCGGTGGTGGAAACTCCATTTATTTTATAATAATTTTATATATAATTTTTGTATATTTTAGGTATAGTTTATTATATGTAAAATTATTGTAAATATATGTGTTAATAAAGGAATAAAATAATAATAGGTACCTACTTATCATATCAAATAAAATTTATTAAACTAGGAATTTATTGAAATTGATGAGGGAGAGGAGTGAGGATAGAGGGGGAGGGGCGATGAAAGAGGGAGAGGGGCGATTAAGGCAGGTGAGGGAGGGTGGTAGGGGGAAGGGAGGGAGGGAAGGGGTGGTAGGTAGGACGGTAGGAGGGGCAGGAAGGGAGGGGACGAATGTAGGGAAATGGAGGATGTCGAAAGGATTTAGGGGGAGGTAGGGGAGGCGGGGGAGGAGTGTCAGATTGATGAGAGGGAGGAGGAGGTGAATTGAGGGCGACGAAGGAGAGGGAGGGGTGAGGGAGGGAGGTAAGTAGAATCGTGGTAAATAATACTCAGTGGTAAGCGTGAAGGGTTTGCATTTTTTGGACCATGGGTTCGAATTCCACAAAATTTTTTTTTGCTTTTTTTTCTTTTGCAATGTTATGTGTTAAAATTTTTTTAGGGTTTTTCGTTTTTTGTATAACCACCTAAACTAAAAGCTTTATTTTCGGAAATACAAACGTAACAAAAACGACATGCACCGCCTCAACATTAGCTTAGGGTTAATATTATAGAAGATGCGACGCTTCGCTCGCTACTACGCGACGCGACGCATCTTTTTTTTAACCACCAAAACATAATATTTATCACTTGCCGAAGAAAGAACCAAACGAAGGATTCGAGGGATTAGATAAAGTCTTTCAGGTGGCCGACCGGTCAAAGTACACCTTAGAGCTCTACAGTTACAAGCTCCATAGAACAAGAAAAAGTGCTGCCATAGACAAAGCTAATTCATAAAGATACCAAGAGATGGCAGTGTGCCTTGTTGTGAACGCCTTTATTTCCAAGCATAGTAGGGTAGACCGGGGACAACTGAAACAGTTTTGCTTTAAATGTTTGTAGTGGTTTTATTTTTAATGTTAGAAGAACAGATGTTTACATTATTTCAAGGCTAGTTATCTCGTTCCTAAACAAAATGTATTTGGTAGGTCTATCTTACACAGTTAAGCTACAATAACACTATAAAGAGGACGGGGGAATGTGGTTCAATTAACCCCACCTCAGGGCTAATTGAAACAGTACGTGGGGTTAATTGAACCACCCCAATATCTTCAGCACAATAAGAGTTTTTTGATCAGTCCTTGTCATTTTAATAACTACTAATAGTATTCAATGAGATTTTCGAAAGTTGGTAAGCTTAACATGAACATTTCGGAATTTATAATTATAAGAACGTCTCACACACACAAACTCAAATAAAAAAGAAAGCATAACACTTTTAGGTTTCTTTGAAGGAACAATCTTTCATACTTAATGTAATGTACATTTAATGAAATAATAAGCTATAAGGTAAGGACATATAATTGTAGTAAAAAGACATAATCATGTGTCATACAAAAGTATATTTCAATCATGACAAAATATTTAATCGCACTTGCGAACAAATGACAAAAATAAGTTCAGATAAAGCCAAAGTAGGTAGGTACTTAAAAATTAGTGAACTTTTTTCAAGGCAACTCTGAAAAACCAAATTATTCTAAGAAATCCTTATTTTTTATATCCTTATATTCTATGCAATTATCCACCAATACACCTAACGAAAATATCAGTCTAACAATTTTCAAAACAGGAAATTGGTCACTCATTTCTAAAACTATTTGTACTTTTAAAACCATGAGTGGATCAGTTATATAAGGTGCTTCGTTATTCATATCAAATGTTTCGGAAGGGTTACATACACACTCAAATAACCACGTTACGCAAAAAAAGTTATGTTTTTAGCATTACTTTTCCAGAAATTTAACAAAACATGTTTGTTACCTAAACATTAAAAGGATCAACCTGTGTGTAACAGTAGGTAACTTGCATTGTACGGGGTCAATGACCGTACTATGTTCAAACGCAGAACAGATGTTTGTTGTAAGTCACAAACAAGGTCACTAGGCCTTTTGTCAGCGCGCCACCGCGCCACCGCTTCGCCGCCGCCGCCGCTCTAAAACTTAATTAGAGGTTTATTTTTAATAAAAAACTGAACCGGTCATAATAACTGACAAACTCTGTACAAAGTACATTTAAAAATGATGGGGACGATTGAAACGTTTCAATTGTCCACAGGCAAGCTGTTTCTAACGTCCCCACCCGACATCTTTCCTTTAAAAGTTACTATTTACATTGAAAAATTCTCGAACTGTGCTCAATGGCAATAGAAAAGACTCGTACATATATAATTATGACACCAAAATAGATAAACCCGTCAAAATATAAGTGCAAACAAAGTTATAAATAACAAAAAATATAAGATCGCAAATACTTACTTATTGGCGCGAAATTCGTGAAACGTTCCTGTGCACCGATGCGTCGCTCGCTGGCTCGAGTGCTACTGGTCAAAGATTCGAACATGGCCGCCGAAGCGGCGAGTGTTACGTCATACGCGTAGGTATGATTGTTCAGAAGATATTGGAGTTGTTTCAATCATGACCCGTTTCAATTGACCCCGGTCTACCCTACATAGATGGAGATGTTATAATTTTTGATTTATTTGGAGTAGACTCACTTCGACCTATGACCCACTTACCCCTCGACTTACCCTCACTAACTTTACTTTCATTTTTTGAAAATGAAAAGCAAAGGTATCAAAATAATTATAAGTATTAACAGGAAAATGTGAGTGACGCTATGTATGTATGTATGCATGTATGTATGTATGTATGTATGTATGTATTAACCAAAGGTAAAATACCATGATTTGCAGTAGATTGGAAGTAAAAATGTTTTATACTTACCTACATTTACTTGACAGATATGCTGACATTACCTTTGTTCAGCAGATAGCCATAAATTAAATAAGATCGATGACACATTCATTACATGACCATAAATCTAAGTCCAAGCAGACCTTTCCAAGAATATAATTTTTTAATGCAAACTCAACCGTAGTTTTTTTTTTTTATGTAATCCGATAGATATGGGTGGCTGAGTTGGAGGGGCTAAAGCGCATGCTCCGACCAGCCAATATCACCTCCCAGAAGGTAGGTGCCATACCGGAGACTTCCCTGGATTGCTGGCTTTATTGGACTAGAGGAGAACACAACCGAGGCTGCTATGCGGCCATCTTACATCCAGTTCTATGATCAAGGATTATTATTGGTGACTGATGGATGGATATTTACAATGTAAATTTCATTTTTATTAAGAATTTATAGAATACTCCTCTGAAGTTTTTTCTGTTGAAGCATCACCAACAAAAGTTTACAGTTTTATGTTAAAATATCTTCGAGTTCCATACATTTGCTTTGTGATGTGTTGTAATGTTTTTACCAACCTTAACTACCACTAGTAAAATTTGTTGCATTCAGCGCATTCTTTCGACATGCACAGTTCCGAAAATCGGGCTATACGACACGAAGACCCACCTGCTGCATGACTTGGTGTAAGGATGAAGGATGACTGTGCCAAGGTGAGAGGTGGCTACCCTGTCGCACTTTAGCACGGCATCTTGCCCTTATCCATTAGTCTCCTCTTATAAATGCACGGGGAGAAATACAGTGGAGCTATTCTTTTTAAGTACCGCTTCAACACGTAAACAACCAAAAAAACAAAACCAGAAAAACCACCAAACATAAAAGTTGTTTGTAAAAATTCACTTGTCCGTCTGTATTTTTTTCTTTTTAGATATCTTTTTCGTCATTTGTGTGTATAAAGAGTTTATTTTATTTTATACATTTGCTGATGTTTTGTATACATGTTTGAGATTAAATTCGATAAACTGACATGGGCCGGAGAAAACGGCATAGGTTTGGTATGCGCGCTGTAGATAAACTTCTTATTATTCTAAACACAAGGGGGCATCATTTGAGGGATTTCTCTGTTATGCAGCAACTTAATGTTGGAACAACATACCACCACCCGCTGAAAGGTTTAAAAATTTCGCTTTTAAATTTAAATATAAAATGTTGATGTGATGTGATGATGACACATCGATTGCTATTGCTATAATAAAATACTACCTATATTTTTTAGGTGTTTTTGTTTCTTTGTATGTTTTAATGACGTTTTTTTGTTCAAAATTGTTAATTCATTATTATTTTATTTTTTATATAATGGTGTGGTATCCAGTGGATCCACCTGTGGAGCCAGACTGCCGATCTAATTGGACGGAGGGATCATTTACATGACACAGCATGTACAATGTGCTTTTCATTTTAAGTAAGTACTGCCTTTTTGTTTTTACCTACCATAATTTTTTTTAAGATTTTTGTCCTTATAATTATTAGGCTTACCTATGAAATTGGCATTTCTACAAACTGGCCACTTTGAACGTGGCAAACTTTTTTTGCGTAGGAATTCCAAATTCAAATATTTTTTGTTATAAAGGCAAATTATTATTTTTTCAAAATCAGTTGTTCGTTTGTTTTCCAACCGTTCGGTTTTTTTTAGATCGCTGATTCTGTGACCATGGAAAAATCTAAATTGCGTGTTATTTTCGAATATGAATTCTGTCGCGGCACCAACGCAGCACAGACGGCACGCAATATCATCGACGTGTATGGACCAGGTACCGCAAGTGAACGCACTGTGCGGTTTTGGTTTAATCGCTTCCGTTCTGGAAATTTTCATCTCAATGATGAGCCCCGTGGCCGACCGGAGACGAAAGTCAATAACGATGAAATGAAAGCCATAGTTGAAGCAGATTCATCACAAACCACGTCGGAATTAGCAGCAGCCTTCAATGTAAGAGATAAAACGATACTGATTCATTTACGTCAAATTGGAAAGATAAAAAAGCTCGGAAAGTGGGTACCGTATGAATTCCAACGACATTCTACTTTATGGACGGGCCCTCGTTATACATTTTACCGGTCGAATGAGAATCACTCTCACAGATGCACACTAAGCTAAAATTTTACACACACGTAACATAGGCTAGAATAAGACGTGCAGATGCAAACTCCGTGAACGGAAAAGGGATAGTGCGATTGGAGTCATTCTATATATCGCCAATATTTCAAAGAGCGTAAGTGCGCGAGCGCCTCATACATCACGTTACGTTTCCGCTCTGTGAACGTCGATAGAGTAAGACGGTTAAATGGCAATTTGATATGTATAAGGGAGACAACGATTGCACATTCCAAATTAGAATTCGTATACTTGAACTTTGCACGTCGCGGCTTGCGCGTGTTCCTTTATATTCACATAGACTTGTGTCATGCGTTACAAGATAGGTTTAGAACCCTGCATGTCGCCACTGCATGTTCTCAGTGACTGACTCTCGTATGCTCTCGTCTCGAACCGAGTAGTATAGCTATCCTTTTCACGCTCATATTTTGTGTATGCAAATGCATGATATTCTATCTCTCTCTTTTACGGACGGACGGATACAAAAACGTGACCTGCCTGAGCGGCGCAGTGCGGCGGACTGACTGCTCGCGAAAGAGAGGGTGCTGAATGCTCACCAATAGCGCGCCTCAAGTCGGTGCGTTGTATGCCACTTCCCGATACTTTTAATTCGTTGATGAATTCACTGAACAACAACGACAAAATCGTGTCGAAGCTTGTCTTAACTTGTTGAATAGGCACAGAAATGAGGGGATTCTGAATCGGATTGTTACTTGTGATGAAAAGGGGATCCTGGATGACAATCGAAAACGTCCGTCACACTCAGTGGCGGCTGGTAACTTCAGTGACCGGTAGTGCGCTAAGTACCTACCTAGGTACTTAAATACCAAATTTCCTAACACATTCCCGTCGTGTTATTTTAAGATCGGGACTTCCGAATTTTGTGAACGCCTGCGTTTTATTATTTACGTACCTAGTATGAATATTCTCAAGACGCTCAATGAGTTGCAAAAAACAAGAAAAAAAATCCAAACTAGTTTTTTAACAAATTTTTAGTACCTTTATGAACACACCCATAGACCACAACACTACTGCAGCTTTCAAAAAGAAAACGGTAGTAATGTCCCAAAAATACTTATAAAAATAAAAGCATTTGAAAAGTAGGAATTGAACCCGGGATCATCTGATTGTAAAGCCTTACCTTAAACCAGCGCTTAGGCAAATATCGGCACCACTTAATTCCAATATCACGTGACAGAAAGCACAAAACCTAACCATATCCCATTTTAAATATTCGCGCGCTAACGGGTATGTGACATCACATGACAGCGCGCTGACTCTAGGCAGACGGACTCGTGCAAAACGAATCGCTCGCGACGTGTCGCACGCGCGGCTATTCACGATATAGCGTCCTTGTTTGGCGCTCGTGCGCCGCACGTAGAACTCCATTTCGGCCCATACTGTTTCTATGAAGTATCTTTTGTCTCACGCGCCAGCGGTGTTTTGCCGATCCCCATACATTCAGTAGGGAGACCCACGTGCGTTACTCGATTCCGCACGGGGCGCGCGTTTAAACGCAAAAAAATGCCTTGTGATCTATAAAATAAGGTCGAATTCACAGTCGTATTTATTTGGAGTACGATCATTATGGTTGTAATGTAGGTATGTTGTAAGATATTGTTTATTTTGAGTGAAGTTAAGACTTCTCGTGGTATGGTAGTGCGGCGCACGAGCGCACTTTAGGACCAGCCGCCAGTGGTCACACTGGTTGGACACAAGGGAGGCAGCCAAACCATGTCCCAAACGCAAATTGAGTCAAAAGAAGTTGCTTGTCAGTGTATGGTGGACCTGTGCCGGCATTATTCATTACAGCTTCCTGATACCTGGCGTAACAATTACTGCAGTTGTGTACTGTGAAGAATTGAAAATAATGATGGATAATATTTTATGTTTGTTAGTACTAAGCACGTACTCGGTTTATATCATTGATTTTATAAAATCAATGCTTTAAATATATTTTTAATTAGAAAAATGCAAATCGAAAAACATTTGAAAAAACTGGTCGCGATGTATTTTTTCAAATGTTTTTCGATTTGCATTTTTCTAATTAAAAACAATGATGGATAAGCTCGCTGTCAAACAACCGAGACTTGCCAATTGCTCTAGTCCACTCCTTCTTCACGACGAAGCTCGCCCACACACCGCACAATGGACCGTCTCAAAACTACGAGAGTTACCACTATATTCACCAGACCTTGCTCCAACTGGTTTCCATTTTTTTCGAAATTTGGATAACTTTTTATAGGGGAAAAATTTAAAATCCGATGAGGCAGTGAAAAACGCCTTTAAAGAGTTAATCAATTCCCATCCCCAGGATTTCTATAGCAGAGGCATCAATGAACTTCAGTAAAATGGCAAAAGTGCATTGATAATAATGGCCAATACTTCGATAAAAAAAAAAATTTTTTTTCATAAAAAAAAATCGTTTGATTTTTTCTATATAAAACGCCAATTTCATAGGTAAGGACCTAATCAAGAACATTTGGTTTGGACTAGAGACTCTTCCCTAGCGCCGCGTGCCGAACCTTTGCATAAACATTCAAACCATGATCGTCAAGTCGCGCACCGACCGCTCAGTCTTGCGTTAGCCGTGGTCGAAATAACAATGCCGGCTTGTGCTGTATTCTCGTGCAAAAACATCAGCAGGGTGACAAATGTGAAGAATGGCGGAATATCGTATCATCGGTAAGTTTATAATTTGATAAAAGGTCGTGTTTCTGTCCTAAAAACACAAATAATTGAGTCGTTATCCGACATTATCGGACTGTCAGTCCGGGCGGCGGAGCGTGCTCGTACACGTGAGTGGGTTCACTACGAGAGATCGAGACTGATACTTTTGTTGCATTAGACTCACCTATTTGTTATTTTACCTGTTATTTGGTGTGCAAATAAATAATACATGCATACATATTTCAGTTTCCCAGGAAACCCTAACTTAAAAACAAAGTGGGTCGCTGCCTGCGGACGCCCTCCTATGTGGATACCAACGAAAAGTAGTAGTATATCGAGGGCTTACTTCAAGAATGCATTAAGTCAGAAAAAGTAGTTTTGAGATAATCAAGATTTAAAGTTTACAAAAAATTTATAAAAAATTCTACTTATATTTACAATATCAGTATTATGTACCGGGATTTATTATCTATCGAGGTTAAAAATGTTATTAATGAAAAAAAATATATGTTCACACAATAGCACTTTTTATTCAAAAGTGTAGGAGAAGGTACTGACTTAGTGTATTTTGTTTGACGGTTAATTTTGCAGTAAAATAAAAATACTGCGTTAAGTCTTATAGTAATTTAATGAAAAAGACAGTTGTGGTTGGTGCTTTGGTTTGGGGTTGGCTCTAGGCCTGCAAACTAGTCCCGCTTGGTTGAGGACCTTCGTGCAAAACCCTGCGATCTCCAGCTACCCCAGCCAGCCTATGTCATGGAAGAAAGGCTTTCATGGAAGAAAGCCACAAGTCGACTGGGGCGTTTGCAGACCTCTGCAACGGAAGATGGAGAACGGAGTATGTCCCTTCGTTGGTTGTCAAGCACACTGCACTCCAACAAAACATGCTCGGTCATTTCATTCGTCGCCAAACATTCCCTGCACAGTGGTCTATTCGTAATAACCACGGTGTGTAGATATTTATTTAGTGAGCAGTGGCCTCTCATAAGATCAACGGGTATTCTCAGCTTAGCCCGGGCCAGATTGATAAGCTTCAGAGCCAGCCTTCGGTCTGGTTTAGGAAGAGCAGCTCTCGACTGTCTGCACTCTGAGAGGCCCTTCCATCTGTCCCTGTGTTTCCGTGATGTCGACGCGTGCAACCAAGTCCAAGTTCAACCAAGTTTTTTGTATGCTTGCTGACGACATTATCACGGGTTCCGCTCCTATGGGTATAGTTCTAGAGCCTCTTCGTTGTAGTGCAGTGTACATGACATACGCCCATCTCAGTCCCAGCGGTTGCCGCTTGTAGCACCCCGATTACTTCCATTTGGAAAACTGTTGAGTGTGCACCAAGTCGTACTGATCTATTAATGTTCAGCTCACATGAGAAAATGCCCGCACCGGTCCAGCTGCTTGTCCTTGACCCGTCTGTGAAGATTCTTAGTTCCGTCTCACTAGATGGGCCGAGGGTTGGTCATTAATAAGGGTAGTTCACTGCACACCGTGTGCAGGACACTTGTGTGCTTGACCGGTTCGTCCCCTTTTCATAATCATAGTGCCTTGAGTCTGAATGCGGACGCCGCTGCCTCCTGTTTGACACATAGGTCCAGCGTTGACAGACAGAGTATGGCTTCAATGGTGGTCGTGGGTGTACCGCGAGGGTGTACCTTGGAGGTAATATCTATGCAGGCGAACCTCTAAAGCTTCTCTAATTGCATCGTTGATTAAAAAGACAGTTTTACGGGATTATAATTTTTCAGTGAATTAAAATGGTGGCTGCTACTAAACTAGTTGTGTTGATCTTCACCTATCTATTACGATTACCAGAAAGAAAACGCTTCATCTTGCTAAAAAAAAATTCTTTTTTAACTAGATAACCTCAAATTACAACAGCTCACTAACAAATTCACTCAGCGAATGCTTGAGGAGCCATCCACGGTTCAGTATTGCAAGCACACAATTCTAATTTATGTCGACTTAATGCATCGGCCAGTGTAGTTGTTAACAACCACCACTTCAAGTAATATCGCCAAGAATACATTAAGTCCGACTTAGTGCTTTTCGCACTAAGTTTTTGACGACGTTTCTAAAAATCGCGTCTTCGTAAATGCACTAAGTGACATAATGTCTTTTTGAAAATGATTTCATTAAGTCTGAGTAAGCCAAAACCGCAACATGAAATGCATTAAGTCACTTAATGCTTTCTTGTAGAATAGTATTCTACCACGAATTATCGAAGTTGTATTTGTGAAATAACACTAAGTAGACTTAATGCATTTCAGAAGAATTACATTTTGCGATTAACCTAAAAAACATTTACAGTAAGGCACTAAATTGTACTTAGTGTATTTACGTTGACTATAATTTCAACAATAATCAGAACTTAGTGCCATTCTATTCGAATCATGTCATTTAGTGCTTTTTGCTTGTACAAAGTAGTTATATTATGACTTAATGCTATAGCTATCTTTGGATCTCGTCAGTGTACGACTTAGTGTGTTTTTGAAGAATGTAGCGCAAGAAATAATGAACAAAACTGTATAATTAAGTCAAAATCGATTTTTTTTGACATAGTGCATTCTTGAAGTAAGCCCTCGATATGTTCTTTGCATTTCACACAACATTGCTACAAACTTGAAAAGAAAAAACGCTACATATACGAAAATGCAATACCTACTCTTCATTTGTGTCATCATCACGTAAGTCTATTATATATAATATAATAAGTACAAATAGGTTCTGTTTTATGGAAAATGACACGGTTGTTTTCGTCGTTTTTCGAGAACCACTGGCTTTAAACCCATTGTTTTGTTACTCAAACTGAACGCCTCGATGAGAGCTACCCATCTGTCACGTGAACTTTTGTTTTGGTCATAACTCGAGAACCACTGGTGCTAGACCCATCGTGTTGGTATGATGGGTCTAGCACCAGTGGTTCTCGAGTTATGACCAAAACAAACGTTCACGTGACAGATGGATAGATCTCACCTAGACCTGAAGTTTGAGTACCAACACGATGGGTCTAGCACCAGTGGTTCTCGAGTTATGACCAAAACAAACGTTCACGTGACAGATGGATAGATCTCACCTAGACCTGAAGTTTGAGTACCAACACGATGGGTCTAGCACCAGTGGTTCTCGAGTTAAGATCAAAACATAAGGTTCATGACGAAGTTTCTAGTTCTCACAGAAAACTGGATGGTAACGAACCCTCTTTAGGCGAGCTCGACTCGAAACTGACCACTAAAAAAAAAACTCTCCGGGATATACCTAGCAATATACAAAGTTCAACCCCCAACGGTCGTTTTTTTATAAAATTTAACTTATAAAAATAGAAGTCAGTGAATTTTTATTAGCTCGATTTTATTATACCTACACAATTTTTCTATCGACCGGCAGTGTTTCGTACTAATCCCACCGTCTGCTCCCCTCCATTTTTACAACGAATCAGCGCACGTCTGATTGCACCGCGCCCCTCCCGCGCGCCTCAGCAATGGCGACGGTGGTGCTGGTATTACGAATGGCTTGTTTCTAGTCCAAACCAAATGTTCTTGGACCTAATATTAGGTCCTGAATATGGAATGAAATTGAATATGGTGGGTGACGGAGAGTTTGGAGTCGTAACTCCCGTAGTTTTGAGACGGTCCATTGTGGGCGAGCTTTGTCGTGAAGGAGTGGACTGAGCAATTGGCAAGTCTCGGTTGTTTGACAGCGAGCTTATCCATCATTATTTTCAATTCTTCACAGTACACATCTGCAGTAATTGTTGCGCCAGGTATCAAGAGACTGTAATGAATAATGCCGGCACAGGTCCACCATACACTGACAAGCAACTTCTTTTGACTCAATTTGCGTTGGGACATGGTTTGGCTGCCTCCCCTGTATCCAACCAGTGTGACGGACGTTTTCGATTGTCATCCAGGATCCACTTTTCATCACACGTGACAATCCGATTCAGAATCCCCTCATTTCTGTGCCTATTCAACAAGTTAAGACAAGCTTCGACGCGATTTTGTTGTTGTTGTTCAGTGAATTCATACGGTACAATACCCACTTTCCGAGCTTTTTTATCTTTCCAATTTGACGTAAATGAATCAGTATCGTTTTATCTCTTACATTAAAGGCTGCTGCTAATTCCGACGTGGATTGTGATGAATCTGCTTCAACTATGGCTTTTTAATTCTTAGTTATCGACTTTTGTCTCCGGTCGGCCAAGGGGCTCATCATTGAGATGAAAATTTCCAGAACGGAAGTGATCAAACCAAAAACGCACAGTGCGTTCACTTCCGGTACCTGGTCCATACACGTCGATGATATTGCGTGCCGTCTGTGCTGCATTGGTGCCGCGACGGAATTCATATTCGAAAATAACACGCAATTTAGATTTTTACATGGTGACAGCATCAGCCATGTAAAAAAAACCAAACGGTGGGAAAACAAACGAACAACTGATTTTGAAAAAAGAATAATTTGCCTTTATAATGCCGGCACTTCACTTGGCTTAGCGTATTCGTGATTGTTGCAAACATTTTAGTTTTATCTCGCTCTAAACAAGCCATTAAAGGGAGACGAAACAGAATTTTTTGCCAAATGCACGAATACGCTAAGCCAAGTGAAGTGCCGGCATAACAGAAAATATTTGAATTGCTACGCAAAAAAAAGTTAGCCACGTTCAAAGAGGCCAGTTTGTAGAAACGCCAATTTCATAGGTACTAAGCACCTATATTTTGTTTTTGTTCCTTGTTTAATTTATTTATTAAATCTAATTTGTTTGTTGTGTAATAATGTAAGGGGGCAGACTTAAAACGAGCCGCAACTACCTACTTGTTAGGTTTTGCATCATGCTGTGTCTGCTCCCTTTCAAGTAAAAAAAAAAATATTTTACATTTTGATTAATTATGTTTGTTATTTTATAGTTTAGGTGAATAAACATTTTTCTTTCTTTCTAAATGGGATCATAATTATTATTGAAATTGTGACTGCAGATTTGTGATATATATTTTTTATAATTAGATAGATTTATCATTGTATTGTTGAAATAAGGAATCAAAAACATTCTCTTTTAAATATTTTTGGATTTATTAACATTTTAAATCAAAATCTTCCTATTAACATCAACAACATTCTACTTTCTGGACAGGCCCTCGTTATACATTTTACCGGTAGAAAGGTGCGATTGGAGTTCTTCTATATATTGCCAATATTTAAAACAGCGTAAGTGCGCGAGCGCCTCATACATACATCACGTTACGTTTCCGCTCTGTGAACGTTGATAGAGTAAGACGGTTAAATGAAAATTTGATACGTATAAGGGAGACAACGATTAGAGAGTGTGTTGAATGCTCACAAATAGCGCGCCTCAATTCGGTGCGTTGTATGCCACTTCCTGATAATTTTAATTCGTTGATTAACACCTAACCCATGCCTTAATTCAAAATGACTTGGTGGCATGAGTATTACCAAGGAATATGCAGTCAAAAATTTCAAAATGTGGTTTAAGGCCGTGACCTTTATATTATTATATTATTTAATTCAATTTACATATATTATTACCTATATATGTTACTCAATTTATGACAAATACAAGCTTTCCACACAGCCACGCATACGCATACACACTCAAACACCTAGAAATGTGGTAAACACACTTTGCCAGCAAACAGTTCTGATATGACTGTTATCCAGAGCGAAAGTACGAACAGTATATAGGATATTCCCACTTGGTGGCTGTTGGGCAGTTGGTAAGGTTGTCCTCCAATCTCAACTACATGGAATCCCATAGGGAATATTACTGCCGCCAAACAGAACACCACCACTGAAACATACAAACATAAAAACATTGAATTAATTTAGCAACACAATACTAACAATGATCCTGCCTGCTTTCATCTCAAATGAACACAGAAGAAATCAAATTTATATAGGTACCTAGTTCAGCGTGCGCTGTTTTAAAGTTTTACATCATTTTCTTTTTCTAATTCACAGTAACATAGTTTCCACTTGCTAAGTCGACACAGGGCATAGAGAAATAATGTTATACTAGAGGAAACACTACTAAGAAAGATTGAACGAATCTTTGACAACAAAAACTGCGGTATGAGGAAAGGTCGAGCGGGCAGGGGAATGCAAGCAGTATCTATTCTGTGACGCATACGCCGTGAAGCAGCTGTGAAGCTAAGTAAACGCTGCACGCAGCAACAGTACTAAAATAAATTACGATCGTCTAACGATGTGCAGCGCTGCAATTACGTTGTGCACGAGCTAACACAGACGGGCCACATCAGTGTTGGTAAGTAGGCGGAGTTTGTGGAATGAATCGGGGTATTAAGCAGCTGTGAAGCTAAATATAAACGCTGCATGCAGCACCAGTATTAAAATAAATAGCGATCGTCTAACGATGTGCAGCGCTGAATTACGTCGCGCACGGCGTTTGCGGAACGAATAGGGTTAGGGGTAGGAATAATCATGAATCTACAACTCTCGCTCGCACTGTAGCACAGCCCGTATTTAGTGTCTCGCTTCGCGCGAAGTTTACTTTGTAAGCATTGAAGCTAAATGCTTGTGCGCTGTTCCACGCACGCATAGTAAAAACCATAGCGACCGTCTATTAATATAGTAATTTATATAGTAATTATTATAACTATTATAATATTATAAATATATAACTATTAATAAATAAATATTATAACTAACTATTATTATAGTAAAAACCATAGCGACCGGCTGTTATGCGCATTGGCGCAGTGGCATGGCGGCCATTAGGTAATAATGTAAATTATTTTGGCAAACAAATTGTAGTAAAAGAAGCGTCTCACTTACTTGTGGAATGTTGTTCCTTTAGATTTTGATGTGTTCACGCTATTGTTATGGCAGTATCGAAAAACACACGACATGTTGTCGACTTGTAGCTCGGCTCGGTATTCACATTATCATATCACACACACGACTAACATCGACGGCCGCCGGGAGTCGACTGACAGGAAGTTTGTTAGTCAACTCTCTTCGATGAGGCGAAAGTACTTGCCCTTAGTGTTTCCTCTAGTACAACCTCTAACTCAATGACACAGGGTGTCATGAAAAATTTCAGGTCAATAAATGGTCTAATTAAGATTAGGCAAGAAAAATACATATAATTAGAATTTTAAAATAAATAGTAGGAATGAGCCCGTATAAAAATTTAATTGAAGTATTAAAGTTATACTGAAATAAATATGTGCATACTTGCGCTAAATCCGACCCAGCGAGCGTACGGAATGACATTGCGGTCAAAGTGGCTGGCGACGAGCAGGATGATGGTGGTGGTGATGCAAATACAGCCAACGAAGATGCAGACGAGCGCCAGCAGCCATTCAGGCTGCAGCTCTGGCGTGAAGCACACTTGCGGCCGGTTGTGCAGCGTCATGCACGACCACATCAAGCCCAGCCGTGTGTCACCTACACACACCTTACTTACATTCACCTTACTCATATGTACATATATTGCTACAACATACATCAGTGAGAATGGCGGCCTGTATGAACAAAATCCTTTGCCTTTCCTATAGCACACTTTAAATTAATCTACACGTCAATACATGATTCGCATAAGGTAATTCAGCAATTTAAAGTTAGAAAAATTTGGGAAAGGTTGTTCAGTTTTAAATTAGGAAATATTTTGAATTTTGTTTAGCCTGGAGTCTTCGACCATATAAAACTATAGACGCATCATCAGACCAAAACTCCTAAGAAATGTGCGAGCCTCCTACTGTTAGGGTTGCTACCACGCGATTTGAATCTTCCATCATTCGAGTATTTCTTTATTATCTTATCACGGTAGAAATTATCTTTTAAGTATAACTATAATAAACACATTTGATGTCAGAACGATTTACAGTGATCACTGTAAATCGTTCTGACATCAAAGCAATAAAGAAAATGCCTTCAATATACAATTATTTTCCAAACACAACTCAAGAAAATTAACAAATTCCTTCATGCAATTGTTTTTTTTTTCGCCCTTGCCACACCAACTATCGGCATCTCCTTCTCGGTCACGGATGGCGCGCTTGCGATTTTACGCTCCCCGTCTTGCTCGCACATATACACGTCGCTAGCTGTCATTTAGTGACAGCTTAGCTGTCAGTCTACTATACACGACAACTACATTAACTGGGCGGTGGACATATATGGTCACATTTGAAACACTAGCTACAATATTGTATCTAGATGATCGACAGGGTTAGCTTGGAAGACGAGAGAACCTACGCCGGTGCACACGATACAACCACACTCATACCAGAAATGCATGACTGACAGAGACCGATAGAAGGAAGGTGTGGATCTAAGCTTGCGATGGCTTCACCGAACATATCCGGGCCCATCGGCAAATATCTAAGGTACTTCAATAGGATATACATATGCTAGAAAGAGATACCGGCTTTTTCGTTAGTTGTGTCGTTCAATGTCGGACCGGGCCCGGCCATATTTGTGTCGAGGTAAGCACAATAAAACAAAATGCCATTTCATAAAATTTTGATAGATTATCTGTGATATGTGATTCCATTTTCCTTATTGGCTTTCCCATAATAGTTACTAAATGTTTCACCCCACACAACGGCATAATTCCACAATCATAGAGCGGTTTGTAGGTACCTATATATTGGGCAAACACGCGCGAACGCAGTGACGGATGAATCGAAACTGACAGCTCAGGTATTCTAAGTTGTTCGATTTAGAATACCTGACTTGACACGCAGGGGAAAGCTGATGGTGCTTCTTGTTGTTTTATATAGTTCAATGCCTGGAGTACAAAAAATTCATCTGTACTTCTAAATAACTTAATCCTGTCTTGTTTTAGATTGTTTCGTGGGTAATTTCATTGGTTATATATAAGTGCGAATAAAGTTTTTTGATCTGAATTCATTATTTTACTAATTATATGAGTTTGGCTAATGTCCAAATTCCAGGAATTTTCGCCCCAAGAAAATGATATGAAAGTGAAAGGGGGTAGGTAAGCATATTTAAATAGGTCGGAGGCACAGGTTAACTCTTGGTGGTGCTTTTTGGTGCTAATGCAGAGAGCACCTGTTAAATGCCAAAAACCAAACTAGGCTGATCTCCCTGTTACAGAGCTATCAGAGAGGCGGCCGGAAATCACCTGACCCCAATGGCATTCAGTGGCCGCCAGGTACGAAATGACCTTGAAAAAACTGAGTGGCTTGGATTATTATTATACACGGTGTTGCAACCCCAACCGTTAAACCCGAAAGGGGGTTATTCTGTACGTGAAATAGAATAACTATTGTTCTACGACTTTTTTATTTGAAGAAAAAAAATTTTTTTTTCTCCATACATTTTGAGAATAGGTAATTAAAATTTGTATGGAAAACAAATTTTTTTTTTGTTTCAAAAATATTTTTTTCTTCACAGAAGTTGTTTAGTTTCACATATAGAATAACCCCCTTATGTCAGTTAAAAATATTATGGGGGCAACTGCAACACCGTGTATTACAAATGTTTATATTACAAACAGATTATTCACGCTCGTGCTGCGAGCTTTTAAAGATACCTATTGATGTCCCAGACCATCATTATGCGCTTGTACAATACTATTACCCGACGATCGGGATTTTTTAATTTTTTTTATGGAAACGTGACACGGTTGGCTACATCACCTACTACATCTGTGATGTTAGCCCATATACACCTTGGTGAACTAGGTGCCATATCAGTGCTTCCTTTCAGTCAGTCGTGCGTTCGTCAAATCAATATGAAATTGAATAATAATAAAAACATTTTAGCCTTCATACCACCGTTAGCTTCTTCATTTTTCTATTTTACTAAACAAACAGTTGTCATGATGGCCTAAGACAATTTAGCAAAGTCCCTCCCTTTTAGTATCTCCACTCGCAATTTGAACAAAATCATAAAATATTTATATTGTACACTACAAATTGTAGGTTAATGCTTCAGAAAATTATAGGAGTAAAAGCTTTGGTGAGGAAAAAAACAATTTTCTTTTTTTCTTTTTCCATAATTTTAAATTTTTTGGCAGCTCAGTGGCAGCCATGCTGAAAATAAAATTGTGGTAAGAATATCAAAAATAATGAAAAACAATATCCATGGGCTGCCTCGACATGGTCCCTTTTTTTTTTTTTTTTTTTTTATGGATTATACATTAGTCCCTATATTAGGACTCGCTTATCTCCTAATTATAACCCACATTATTATTTTTTTTAACCACCAAAACAAGTTTGTAGTCCTCTCCTCTCCCCCCTTCATCCCACGCCCCCATCTCTTTCCCTGGATAAGTGGAGATGCTAATCCAACCCTGTTTCAAAGCAGAACCTTGTGACCATGAAAAAAAAAATATTTATTATAATGTTCTATTCTATGTACTATTATTTAAATACATTTCACCCACCCCCTGCACCCACCTTCGGCTAGGGTTTCCAATATGTACACCTTTCTTTCAACTAGCTGATATGATAGGCGTGTAGCTTAGGTTTTTACGATTCTAAAGATGTACCTAATTTTTAATCTGCGGAAATCAGTAGTTTCTGAGAAAAAAATTCATAAAGAAACTTTTTTTTCCATTTCTGCCACTTTGCCACACTCACTCGCTTGCTTACTTACTACTGCTTACGCTTACTTACTACTGCTTAATGTGACAAGGTACCACCCGGGACGAGTAAATATACACAGTGAACAAAAAACCTGTCGAACACCCGAAGGCAGGAAGTACAGTTTCAGATACTGAATCGGATAGGCTAGTTTTTTTTTCGAAATTTATATGAAAATATGCCCTTTTTCAATTATTCCTAAGTATCAAGATGTCTTTAAATAACTAAATTATGTCTGCATGCCATCATAACAGTGATGTGAAGTTAAACCCTACTACCATATGTCTTAAGCACGTGATATCAGTCTTCTAGGTAACTACCTAGGTAATATTCTAAAACTTCTTAGGTATGCAAAATAATAGTTTGTTGCACACTAACTGACCTAAAAGCACTTACCGACTTAATTTTCAGTACAGAAGACAAAAAAAAGTATTAAAATCGGCAAATTACTTTACAAAGAATTTCACTAAAGACATAAGAACACGCTGTCTGCCTTCACTTCATTCGACTCGCCTCAAGATAATTTATGACACCGGCGGCGAGGCGGAGCGGCGCGCCGCCTCCCCCCGCGCTTCCTAGAGAATTTTGCATTAGAAGTAAAAGGTCGTGATACTAATTCTATGGAAAGGAAGGTGTGGATCTAAGCTTACGATGGCTTCACCGAACATATCCGGGCCCATCGGCAGTAGAGGAGGGTATTAATCGAGGCCGGGACTAGCGAGTGGCCACTCTAAATTTCCCGCGCATGCTTCACGTTTCGGCTCGCTTCAAGCCCTCGTCAGCTAGTCTGCGTTGACTAGGACGCGGGGAAACCACCAGTCCCGCTCTCGACCTCCCTCTCTCTACCTATCCATATTCTGTAGGATGCTTCCAGTGAAGTTTTCGAAGCTCTCTCCATATATGAGCTTAGCGTCGATCTTGGGAGCCCTAGATTCTTGAAGAGACTGTAGAGCGACTTCGCTGGTAGTCCTCTTGCTCCGACTTCCACAGCGAAGAGATCAGTCTTGAATCCGTTTCTCACAATCCGGTCTACTAAGTTGCAGTACTTGTTAAGTTTGATGTTGTGGTCCTTCGGTATGTTACTTTCCCATGGAACTGTAAGTTCAACAAGTACTACATGCTTTGTCGCTTTTGAGAATATGAGTATATCCGGTCTTAATGCTGTGGTACAGATTTCCGAAGGCATTTGGTAATGCTTCTCATGTGTGTCCATCAACAATTCCCAATCCTTTGCTGCTCCCAAAATTGAAGAAGGTTTAGTCCTATCTTTGGGCAGCTTATTGGCTCCAGGTTTCACAAAGTTGACCTTCTGGAAGCCGCTACTGGTTTGCCCTTTCCTGGTCCGTGCAATTGACAGGTTGATGGCCTCTCTGATGATTTGGAGGACTTTATCATGACGGTAGGAATACTGGCCTCGCTCAAGTAGTATTTTGCATCCGCATAACAAATGTTTGGCCGTGCCTACGAACTCCTTACATGACGGGCATAGTTTATTTGTAGATTTCCCCCATCTAACTAGGTTACTCGGGTCGGGGAGAGTAAGCTGGAATGCATTTAAGTAGAACTTAAGCAGCTCAGGGGACCAGTTGTATATTATGGATTTCCATTTCAATGCAGGAGGGATGCAGAAGTCACCCACTGTTAGCCAATCATTCTGCATTTCTAGGTTTAAGGCGTGAAGTTTGAAGCCTTGTTCCATGTCCTCCTGAGCAAAACCTTTCAGTATTTCTTTATCAGACTTTGCTGTTTCTATGCCCAATCCAGATCTATTGGTGCGTGTACCAACTTGGAATGATTTGTAGAAGTCGAGTCTCGATTCCAGTTCATCTGATAGTGATGTGAAGGCTTGAATAGCGCTATCATTGGAGTCTTTGAGTATACATCGTTTGGCTATTCTCGCCTTTTGATAAAATATCGACGGTTTCTTAATGTTCAGTCCAAAGTTATTGTGAGATCTGTATAGCGTTGACGAGTCAGCCGGGTGAGCCAGTCCAAACCATGATTTCAGGAATCTGGTCACATACGAGTCTAATTTAGTCAGGTTTTGCTTTGTGAAGTCGTAGACGAGAAATGGCCATGAAAGTTTTGATGTCAGGTAGTTATCGTAAATCCATGCCTTTTGTGTACCCAGGAGGGGAAGATTGTCAGTTTGGCGGAGGCTCTCTTCGAAAAGTTGGACAATATCATCAGTAGGATGCTCCTTTCCTCTGCTGGTGATCCTTTTGCCCAAGAATTTAAAAGGAGCTTCATCAGCCACGGTTGCGATTGGTTTTCCGGCTACTGTCAAACCTGGATTGCTCGAGGTAAACTTTGAACCTTTCCTGGTTAAGCTCAAACAGTAGCACTTCGCTGGTTTTATCTTCATCCCTTTGGTCCATTCACAATAGTCATCCACCACCTTAAGAAGCGACTGATTTTGTTTTGGATTGCGGGTTAACAGCGTAATATCATCCGCAAATGCCAGGATGGCCGCCATATATGTGTCTCCATATTTGAACCTGTATCCCCATTTCTTTTCTTTTACGACAAGTAAAGAAGTACAGTAAGTTCAGTTACTGTACAGGAAGTACAGTATCTGAAACTGTACTTCCTGCCTTCGGGTGTTCGACAGGTTTTTTGTTCACCGTGTAATAGTTTGAAGTGTGTTTCGTACAGAATGGTATAGATAAGGTGTGTGTTGCCATATAGACAACATTTGAAAGGACAATGGGGTAATTAACATACTTTGCGGAAAAACTAAATCCACCGCCCCGACATCCTGTTAGTATGGCTATTCCCTAGAGTGTTTTTATAAGCCGGAGGCGCGGAGGGAGTGCAGCCCCCGTCTGCTGTAACAGAGCGCAGGTCCCCTTTTGAGCCGTAGCGGCTGAGGCTGGTCGCCGAATGCGACCAAAAAGCCGAAGCTGCGGAGGCGAGCATGGGTGCCTTTGCTTTGTTACGCAAGGACGGAGGGGCTGCACTTTTCGCAGCGCCGGAGAAGAGGCAATCGTAATTAGCTAATGAGTTTTTTGGGTGAGTATTTGATTAGCGGGGGTTAGATCGAATATTGCTGGTATGCTTATTGTGTAGGCCTAGATAAAAGATGAATTATAGTGAAAGAATTGTTTGCCGGAAATGCGTAGTTACGGAGACAAAAAATTGTGAAAAAAAAAATTTCATACAAAATAAATTTTATATATTTTTTTTTTTTTTTTTAATGCACCAAAACATTTATTTTGAATAGGAATTTATGCAAAAACGACATGCGCCGTCTCAACATTAGGTTAGGGTTAAGCGACGCATCTTCTATAAATTAACCCTGGTTATTTTTTTTTAAACCACCAACTACTTTCCTTGTTTTTACATACATTTATATTCAAAACCAATGTTTTGGTGATTTAAAAAAAAAAAATTTTTTTTATTTTGTATAAAAAAATAATTTTGTATGGGAAAAAAATTTTTTTCTCCGAAACTACGCATTTCTGGCAAAGAATTCTTTTACTATAATTCATCTTTTATCTAGGCCTACACAATAAGCATACCAGCAATACTCGATCTAACCCCCGCTAATCTAATCCCCCCAGTTTTTTTTATATGTTTGAATTTTCTTCAAGCTATCGACTTGTGTTTTGGGGGGGAGGCAAATAACTAAAAACTTTTTCTACTGCCTTCATTGTATTATATGCTTCATTTCTCATTTTCGCTCCCTCTTTGTATGCCCCCCCCTAAACGACGCCCCTCCTAGGGGGGGGGGGGTCATAAATCGATACACCAAGCCCCCCCCCCCCTCACCCCTCCGCCACCTGCCATTAAGTAAACTCTCCCCGGAAACCCGCCCTCCACCTTCTAATACGGGCGCTGCAATTCTATAGATTTCCCCAAATTTCAAACATGGATATAACAGAAACCACCAAGGCGGACCCTCACCCTCCCAACTCCATCTAATACCAGCGCTGCAATTCTGTCTAGATTTTTCTGACCGTAGGTACTCCAGCGCGACGCGTAGAAGCGACCCGCGGAGCGGGAGAAGGGCTCGAGTCTGATTTTGACGTTACCGTGCGTGTAGGCTAGATAGTCTAAATAGGCTGACAAGATTTGCACAAACCTCCAAAATCTGATACAATCCAGTCCGGCATTACGAGGCTCACGATAGCGAACACGTCCGCCGCCACAAACAATGTTCCTGAGATGAGTGTTAGTTTATCCATGTTGTTAGCTGGCTACATCAGCATTACGTTCAGAAATACGTAAATAAATGGTTGACCAAAAAACAACCAACTTGCAACCAACCAAACCACCACTACCAAAGATTAAAGTAATAAATAAAACACTACCCAAAGTCAGTGTTGCCAACTCAAATTTTGAAATTCTTCTAGATTGACTTCGAAAATCTCCTAGACAATTTTGGTCCTCCTAAAAAATTCTCCTGTTATTCAAATTATAAAAATTTCACCACATTTTTAGTGTTCCTTATACGTACGGGACCATATTACTAAGCCTAGGTCGTCTGTCTGTCTTACCTGTAAAGAGCTGTATCTTTTTAACCCTGAAAACCGGTCAAGTGCGAGTCGAACTCGCGCACCGATGTCCGAGGGTTCTCTGTCAGTCAGTCAGTCAGTCAGCGTGTAAGCGTCTACTGCTGGACATACGCCTTCAATTTTCCTCAAGTCTCTCGGCCTTCAGCGGTACGGACCACCACTTTCCGCCGACATACTTCATGTCGGCGGCCCACCTGGTGGTCTTACACACTCCGTTTTCCTGTCCACGGCCGCCAATGTAGTACATGGCTACTCCAGCGGTCGTTATCCCTTCGGCTAACGTGCTCAGCCCACTGCCATTTCAGCTTATCCACCTGGTTTCCAATATCAATTACTTTGGTGCGTCGGCGGATTGCCTCATTCATTTCATTACGCACCATTTCGCTTAGTTATACTCCCAGGCCAGCCCAGCATGGCTAGTTCCATTGCTCGCTGGGCAACTTTGGAAAACAACTATAGTCAGAGCTCACGTTTCACACCCGTACGTCATAAACAGTAGGACGCACTGGTCATAATATATACAGGTTAGACCTCGGGGCGAATTTTAAATTTCCGAGGCAGCCCTCTCAGTTGAATTCCTCCCTCGACCTCCTTAAAGAAAAAGTTTCTTGTATGGGGAAGCCCTTCATTATTATTTATTTTTTCTTATTATTTGATAGGATGTCCGCCAATAATAAATAACACATGATCTGTGAAAATCACAACCAGCTACCTATTACGGTACAAAAAATACAGCCGTTAAAGTAGTGCAAACTGACGGACAGACTGTCGACGTAGGCTTAGTAATACTACTGATTATTACAAAGAATACATGTAAATAACATTGATTGATAACAAAGTGTTCGTTAGGTTAGGCCCGCCCGGTAGTCGGCTTGTTGGTCGATCAATGCACGCACACACTCACAGAGTGTCACATTATCCTATCTTTAGAGCAAGAAGGGGAACCTTACTCTTATCAAAAGACAAATCCTATCGTATATTGTGTGACTTGAGAAGATGGTTAGTTGATTCATATACAGTTCATTCATTGTGTTGTCACCGTACATACCGACATATTTGTTTGTTACTAGTAAATATATGTTTCTCACTCCTAAATCTTATCTAATCTTATTTCTGTGCATGAACTCACTCAATACTGGAGAACATATCTACTCTGGTTCCATATCCGTACCTTCGCTTATAACTTATAATAACACTTTTAACTCACCAAACTACACTAAAACAAACATATCCACAACACACAAACAATACGACACAACGCTTGTACTTCTTTCGTGGAACGATATTTCTCGCGATCGACGCGAAAATAATATTGATATGCGCGCGCGCTGCATGACATTCCCATACGAAACCTGGAAGAGACTGAAAATCAAAGCCTACGCTCAGACAATGTCCACAGTACCTATATACCTACACAACGTAAGCCGAAACACAAACATGCAAACACGCCCTTTACTCCCTTTGCAAATATGCCAACAGTTTTATTTAGATAGGCGTGCTTGCTCAATAATTACTTTAATTACTCATATTGTTTTGTTTACGTACAGTACAGTTACCTCGCAATGGCATCTACAATGTTTTGAATTGACACATAATATAAATGAAAGGAACATATTACTATTAAATTACCGATCTAACTACAACTATAATTATTTTATCCAAGACACTTATTGTATCTATAAGAATACGAATTATAATAAAATATGCAAAGAAAACACGAGTATAAAAATAAATAAAAAAATAAATATCATAAAGGCTGTGGGAAGAAGGGTTACAAATTACATAAGTTCATATTATATATATATCGAGTTGACAACAACTGCACGGGTACTCCTATCCACTCATAAACAATGGTCGGATTTTCGGGGGACATTGCAGGGTCGAACTATCACAACATATTTTTCAAGCAATATTTTTTTTAATTTTATTTCATTAACTTTAAATAAATTTTATTTACATAATAATATTGTTATAAACCCTTACTTAATAATTTAAAATTATAATAATTATATATTAATATTTATAGACAATTTTTTATTTTTGATTACTATAAGGACCATTGATTTTATAGGGGGAGTCAGATGTACCGTCAGCGATGTTTTAAAGGTAACATGAAATTAGTCTTCAATTATGTCCTAAGATGGCGCCAGGAGTATCGAATTTGAATTAAATAATTTATTATATTTTTAAATCTGCTAATTATAGAACGATGCTAAGCGGGAACAGCATAGTTAAATTTAAAGATTATTTTATATTAAGTAGAAATTTCAAAATAGTGTATTTTAAGGTTTTCATAATTTTTCCAATAAATATTTTCATGTTTTGTCAGTCCGTGAGCTTGGCGGATAAAATGTATAATTTCGCCGCTTCTGCATCATAGATGTCAGACCAAAGTTAAGTTGTCCTATTTGTCTATAGATGGCATGCCTATTTCTTATTATATTTTTAGTTGCCAAATACCAAAGAGATTAAATGTCTTTGCCAAATACCCACCAACCAAACCTGCGTGCAATTCAAATACGCGCGTGCGGTTAGGATAAAGTGGAGATACCTTCTTTAAAATTATATTTTTTTACCTCACCACCTTTGAAAACGGAAACAAACACGATGGATTAAATATAATAATAATAATAAAAATCGTTAGCCATTTATAAGAAAATCGACCTCAACGAAATAATTTGTATGACAGCTACCCTTATTTTTTTTAATTAAAAAAAACTAAAAAAGGTACCCCTAGATTATCATTTCAAACTACTAAATACGAATTTTGAACGAAATCGGTTGAGCAGTTTAGGCACAAGGTCGCTGGACGGACACACACACACACACACACATACATGTTTCTCAAAACCACTTTTTTGGGATCGTTGACAGATATATAGCCCAAATCTGTACTGTGTGGGGCCGGTACTTTAAAAGAATAGCCCCACTGCATCTCTCCCCGTGTATGTCGTAAAAGGCGACTAAGGGATATGACCCCCTTCTTATATTACTAGGTGGTAGGGTTTAACCCGCCCGGGTTGGTACCACCGCACTGAATGAAAGGTCGGTCCAAACGGCTATGTAAATAGTTTGTGTTTTCCGTCCAGTTCAGTGTAGTCGGCACGACCGAAGGGAAGCACTGACGTGGCACCAAGTTCACCCGGTGTTATGGGCTGACATCACGGATGTTGTAGGTGATGTAGCCAACCGTGTCAGCTTCAATAAAAAAAAAAAAATCAGTCGCATTCTCAACTTCGACATTTTGGACGATCACAATACTTCCTTTCTCCTTACAGTCGCTCGAAAGTAAAAAGCCACCTCCATAGTTTTTAGCCGTTGCGGCAATTTATCGATCGACGCGCGACGTTCGCTTGTTTTGGAACACGCTAATGTTTGCGTGGAGCGTGCAGGCAAGCGATACGGGTTACTGCGCGTGGAAAAAGGATGACACAATATCGATGCGATCTCTTGAGACGGTCGGTTCTGTATTCACGCGATACGCACACTACCATAATCGCGGTGTCTCGTTTTAGTAATAGTTGAAGTATGAACAAAATGTCTTTGAGTATGAAGTAGGGAGTCCAGGCACCGAATTAAAAAAAGTTGAGTCCAGGGCTATTTTTTCCATCTACGATGCTGCTGGTGGTGTTATACCAAAGAGATTAAAAGAGGGTGGTATTTAATGTATTTGTGATAAGTTTTACAGAATATATAAGTCAATGATATTTTATATAAAATTGTAAAATTGTAGATTTTACCGACGACGACACGACGACGAATAAAATAAAAAAATAGTAAATCTGATTTAAATGCAAAATTGATAATAAACCATCGCTTCTCTTATATTCTCTATCTTTTTCGGGAGGAAGGAAGGGATTCCTTCCTCGCCCATCTCTCACTCACCTCTCTCCCGGTCTTCTCTCCTCGATCCCGCCTTCCTCCCCTCCTTCCCCTCACCCTTCACGGACCCCCTCTTTGCCACCTTCCCTTTCGCCCATTCCCTCCCTCTCTCCCTACTTCCCTTCCTCCCCTCATGTCGCCCCTCCTTCCCATCACCCTCGCATTCCATTCCTCCCCTACTACCCCTCATCCTGTCCGCAACCCCCTCTTACCCCGCCCCTTCCCCCTTTCAACCTCTCACTCCCTCGATATCCATTCCTCCTCGTTCCCTCTACTACCTCCCTCCCCCACACCTACCCTCATTCACTAACCCTTCCTCCCTCCATACCTCTCCTCCTCTTCTTCTTTTTTTTATGGAAACTGACATGGTTGGATACATCACCTACAACATCCGTGATGTCGGACATGTCGTGCAGGCTATACTGAACTGGACGAAAAAAAACGAAAAAACTATTTACATCAAATCTCTTTGATTTACATAGCCGTTTCGACATACGTTTTATTCAGTGCGGTGGTACCAACCCTAGTAAGGTAAGAAGGGAAGGGTGCTACAGTTTTACGTGGAATCCGAACCACGGTCAGCCTCAAATGGTCGAGCGGTCACCCATCCAAGTGTTGACCGCGCCCAGGGTTGCCTGCACCACTGAGCTACCCAGGCTGACAAACGTACCTCCCACCCACTCCCCCTTCTTTTCTCTCCCCCTTCCTCTTCCTGACCATTATTCATTATTTCTTACCAAAAGCAGTAACTATTGAGTAATCTGTGCCAAAAGCCTAGATAATAAATTTTCATATCCTTACCTAGAGAAATCATGGATTCCCCATACAAAAACTTTCACCCCTATTTCACCCCTTATTTTTAGGTTTCCGTATCCCTGTACGGAAGCCTATTACTAAGCCTCCGCAGTCTGTCTGTCCGTCCGTCCGTTTGTCTATCCGAGGGCTGTATCTCTTGAACCGTAATAGGAAGCCCGTTGAAATTTTCACAGAATATGTGTTACTATAGCGGATATAACAACAAATAAGCGGAGCTAGGTACAACCCAAGTACAACCAAAGAGTTTGTAAATTCTTTGGACCGGAGTAAAACCGCAAACAGGAAATTACAATCTTACACGTTCAACGCCACATGAAAAATCCAGTATTTCCGTTTGGGCCACGGGGCTCACCGCTCACCGGTGAGCCTTTCCTTACTGAACCATTCAGGGCATGGGGGTCACCGGTGAGCCGCGTGAGAGGGCCTACGTAAACGCTTCCTACAAGCCACAGAGCGCAGCTACAAAGCCAATATGGAAGTGAGCCGCATGGCCTTGTAGTCGAAGCGGACGGCGTGGTTTTCAAATCCAATAGAAACTTGTAGTTTTTTATTAAGTTAATTGTAACGATGCTAGGGCTGCTCTTAACGATAAGGTAGAAAATAATATTTGTATTAATAGAATTAATAAAACCAGAAAATAATAAGAAAATATTCGTCAAAATAAAAATGAACATAAAATTTTCTTCATTGCCAAATAAGAAGACATTATTTATTACGAAAATAATTTATGAAATTGAACAAAACAAAATATTTATGAAATTGAACAATCACAACATTATGACACTTCATTATTTAAAATAATCAATCATCTTAACCCCAAAGGGTTTAACCATAAACAATAAAGAATTATCCGTGAGTCATGTTAAAACAAGGCAAACAAAGGAATGGTTTAGTTGGGCTGCTTTGGCAATAAGTGGATACTTTTTTCGACTTGGTTTTAGCCTGTTTGCTACCCATTATTGGTACGTTCTTTGCATAACATTGGTGACATGTTCTTCTCACTTTTCTGGCCAATCCCTCTTTCCTTTCCAGAGTGTGTTTCATTCTCTTCCGTCTTTCTATATGCATTTCATAGTCGCTATCCTCACTCTCCGACAAAAGAATTCGACAGCATCTTCTTTTCGTTGGTTGAACTTGTCACGTAGTGAATTTTAATAGCGGACTGTCGAAATGCCGTTTACCGAAGTGTCAGAGACACATTGCCAGTACGGAGGAAAATACTCCGTACTAAGGCTACGGTACACGTGAGGCGTCCGTTACTATTCAATATTATTACTGCCAACCTACATTTTTGAAAATTCAATCACACATATCTCGGCGTACTACACTCTCACTACGTAACCGAGCACACATTCTTGCATCATTTACCGAGCGTGAATTTCCACGATCTCTTTCCGCTGTCAGCCCATACTAAAATTATATATTGTTTGACGTAACGAAAAAGGTAGCGAGCGTCGGTATGGAATTTCTGTTTGCTGTATTTGGCAACACCGCACATCGCGGTGTTGATTAATGGGTTGCCAGGCGGTTAAAATATATCCCAAATAGACGGGAATTCACATTCACCTCGGTTGTATTTATCTTACATATTAATTCAGACATCATCGGAGGACCCCTAGTAGAGGTCCATTATTATCAACAAATGGTGTTACAGGCCTTCAGCCACTTAGATTCAGGTAACCACATACAGTGCGCGTCATTGCGTGCTAGCCGACTTCATACCGCAGCCACACCACAAACGCGCGCTGTCACCTATAAAAGCGGTACTCAGTCAACCAAGACTTCACTTCTTCTGTTAAATAATTCTCCGCTGCAAGATAAAATATAACGCGCTCGATCTGCCGCCGTGAGTTACACTAGTTTCCCTCGCGACCGTGCCACTGTCAACGAGCCGCGGCGCTGTACCACCGCTGCCGTCGGACGTTTCCAGCCGTTCATCTCAGCGTTGAGAGAGGAGTCCCCACAGCCAGGGTTACGGGTAACATTACACTCTCTTCAGCTCTGCCTTGCCTGTCGCTTGTGAGACACCGCCGGCCTAGCGGTTGTCGTTGCGCTTCACGCACAAAACGTATAACGCCCATCTGTGTATTTTCTCTCTTCCCATCCACAGGGCACCGTGATATGTGTGCATTATTTAATGTGGGTGTGTTTGTGTGTGTGTGTGTACAGCTCCTACGTCTACACGTAGTCTCTTCTACGTTACACGTAGACTTCCACGTTCTACGTTCTCCGTCCGAGGACGCCTGCATCATCTGCGACGGCATAGCCGGTACGAGCCACCTGGGCCCTACTCCTCGTCCGGCTGTTCCGAAGCAGAACTTTGTGAAGAGGGTGGAGATCGAGCGACGCGTCGGAGACTTCGTGTCGGCCTTCCTGCGAAGACCTTCGTCTCCCCTTCCGAAGCTAAGTTCTCGGATAGAATTATAGCTCTAATCGATTAGCTCGGTCGTCACCCCTACGATGCTCAAGTGATTCTGAAAACTCACACCCTGTCTTTTTACATCGTATATTTGTGTTTTATGAAATAAACGATAAAATTATATTTCTGAGCCGTATTCTATTATTTAAGTCCCCTTTTTCGTCTCAAACTACGTCTTCATAGAATCTATTCCGAAACTACGGTTCAGAAGATCTATCTCGATGTTTTCTAACTGCGTTAGCGCTTCTTGTGTTAACTCGAAATCTTCAAAATAATCATTTTTGGCGAGAAAAGCGTAAAACATCCTCAATTGTCGACGCAGCCGGACCGGGATTGATCGCTGCGTCCGCGGCGCGCGCGCAACGGGTGGGCCGCGGCGTGACCCCGCGGCCCCAGCCAACAGAAAAATACAAATCCTTCATAGGAGGCCACACGATCCACCCGTGAGCCTTCTGCTATATCTCGAAAATTAGACGGTAAAAGTCGCAAATTTTTATTTTCCTTACAAATTACCGCATTTTATAAACTTTGTGATGAAAATCTCAAGTTGATGAAAATTACGGATATAATGAGTTTGGCTTGGCCCGAACCGAAAAGTACGCTAGGCCCACCGGTGGGTCGTATGGCGTTCAACGTGTTAATTGTGGGCTGATTTTGAAAATTCTTTTTTTGTTTGGTATGTCATACTTCAGAGGTGCTCCCATTGAAATTTTATTGAAATTGATTGAGCGGTTTATGAAAAAGCAACAAAATACTATTGGTGTGTGGTTACCTTCAGAGAAACTTTTGTGATGTGGGCTTTTTCAGCAATTTGCAGTTTGACACATGGCGAATAATTCTGTACCACTTCAACCGATTTCGATTATTCGATTTCGATTATTGTTTTTTATGTAATATTGTTTTAAAAATATAAAACCGACTTAAAAAAAAATAAACTAGAACTAAAAAGTATTAAATAGGTAGAATAGGTACCTAATATTTTGAAATTTTCTCTGTCATTGTATTGAAATACATGAATCGATATTGTCATTCATATTCGGACCCTTGTTTCATGAATATTCTAAATTTGAAATCTTTTCCGACCGGCCAGATGCGTTTAATATATTATAATACGAGTACGAGTACCATCGAGCTGGTCTGATGATGGAGACGGAAGGTGGCCATAGGAACTCCTAAACTACACATGATAAACCCATCGTGTTTGGGCTCGTTGAATTTGTCATCACGAGCAATTTACTTTAGACCTAGGAGATTCTCAATTCGACGGTATGTTTTCTTTTTTTGGATGTTTGTTACGCGATTACTCCGTCAATTATTGTGGGCCGATTTTGAAAATTCTTTTTTTTTGTTTGAAAGGGGATAACCATGACGTGGTTCCATTTTAATTTGGTCGAGATCAGATTGGAAAGCGAGGCGGAATCGCGAGGCCGAAGGTCGAGCGATTCCGCCGAGTACATTAATAGCAAAAAATTCCAAAAAAAACTGTGAAATAAAAAACTATTTAAAAAAATATATAAAAACCGCCTTCAAAAATGTATGAAATAAAAAAAATCGAACCCTAGAGTTGAAGGCGGTGCTAAAGCAAGCAAAAATGATACATGAAAGAAAACATGCGTGGATGATATCCTTTGTGATTTGTGTAGCCTTCTTTAGCACCGCCTTCAACTCTAGGGTTCGATTTTTTTAATTTCATAAATTTTTTAAGGCAGTTTTCATTTTTTTTTTTTACATACAATGCTGACATTATTAGAATGAAGAGTGACGAGTATTTGTTTAACTGTTCAACTAAATAAATACGTTCTATCCACAGAGCACGGAATACCGCGCGCGCGCGCGCGGGGGTATTCCGTGCTCTGTGTGGATCTATCTATTAAAAGCGCACAAACAGGAAATTACAATCATAATAATATTTTGTTCCGTATACCAAATAATTTTCAAAACATTTTTTTATTTTATTTAATTTGATAAGAAGTGTTAGTTTAATTGTAAATTGTCATAATTTTATTATTCAAATATAATTAAAAATTTTGGAATTTACATAAATAATGTTCTTTATAAATATAAATGAAAGCGCCATCTTTTGTCTAGTAGCAGTAATTCTACAGCCTAGTGACAATTAAAGGTACCTAGATACATGTTGTATTTCAACTAGATAGCGCCCTTAGTATAGAATTATTAACAAACATTAACGCCACCTGTTTGTTTTACGACAACATCAAGAAAAATTATTAACGCCCTCTGTTGGTTTTACGATTTACAACGTTACCAAATTTGTTATATGGAGTGGTCTATCTGTCCCGACAGGGTTATAAAATCAATGATAAGGACAGAAAAAAAGGGATTGTCTGTCCGATGCAATATTTTCTTAAAAAATCTCTAAAATGTCGATGGTTCAGTTTTATCCAAGGAATGTTGGCGCAAATCATATCATTGCAAGATCAAAAAAAATCTTGCTGATTCATTCTTCTCACTTTACCTTCATGCGCAATTGAGCTTATGTGTTTTTCGACATTTGACTTTCTTGAACAGTGAATCAGTATATTGCACACGTTGCATTCGCCGTTTCCTTGTGGTCATACTAGTTTGTCATATCAATATGACTACGAGGACATGTATATCCTCGTTGTCATATCTATGACTATTAAAGATGCGTCCTCGTAGTCATACTCACATTTTCCTTCCAGGCTTTCCACTCCGACCAACTAAACGGACCAACTAGTTGTGCAGAATGAAACTCGATGAAGGCATTTATTCCAATCCAACCAACTAGTTGATCAGATATTTTAAACGATTTAATTTGGTAAAATTTTATTCCCAACGAATCAACTGGATAAACGGTTATTCCGACCAACTGAATCGACCAACTGGTTGAACAGAATGGGCTTTCCACTCCGACCAACTGAACTGACCAATTAAGACTACTGGGAACGGTTCTAAAGTACCAGGGCAGCAGAAGTTTAAAGGTTTCCATAATTTTATATAAGTTAATCGCTATTATAATAATAATAGCGAATAACTTAAGCGCATGGAAACCTATTCGAAAACGCGTATTCATGGTATTCAATAATAGTTGCCAGCATTTATTCATTCATCCAAGGCCAGGGAGAGGCCAGGATTCTCTCGCTATTATTATTATTATAGCTATTAACTTATATAAAATTATGGAAACTTCCTTTAAATTTCTGCTGCCCTGGTACTTTGGTGACTTCATGTTTGTTAATGTTTCTTAATCCTGGCCTATATATATAAGGTCTTTCAAAATTAGTTCAGAGTACGCTAAGGGGGGGTTCTGTATCGTAAATGGATCACTTTTGAAGAACAAAGAATTTATTTTTTTTTAAATAATTTTTTTTAATATAAAATGTAAAAAAAAAATTTTAGTAATCGTTTTAGTTTCATGCCAGGAACAAAAAAGTCTTCCAACACATAGATCTCTTTCTTTCAGAAATTGTGAAAAACCACAATTTTAGTTTTCTTAGTATGGAATAGAAAGAATTTGATTTTTTTTACCAGCTTACACGTGTTAGATCATAATGGTGATGAAGACTTTTTTGTTACTGTTATACTGAATCGATTAGGCTATAAAAATCAACCACCTATTTTTTTATTTAAATACATAAAAAAATATTTTACATAAAAAAAAGCCCAAGGTCCAAAAAATTTTATATAGGTTTTACTCCCTATATGATACAGAACCCCCCCTTAGCGTACTCTGAACTAATTTTGAAAGACCTTGTATAATAGTCATACTGATATGACAACGAGGATATACATGTCCTCGTAGTCATATTGATATGACAAACTAGTATGACCACAAGGAAACGGCGGTTGCATTGTACCTGCCCATTATGAAAATTCAGCTCAGGATAATCCCTTATCCACCTGTTAACCGTGTCTTCACGGGGCAATCTCCGGGGTGGCATGTTTTTTTTACACAAATTTGCAAGAACAAACACTTATTATCCAAATATAATATGAATACTAAAATCACATCTGTATACGAGAAAAACGAGATTTCAGTGAAAAGCAGACATTTTTTATTATTAACAAGTTGCTAAGCGACGTTTTTTACGAATTTTTTTCATTTTACAAATGTATTCTTTTCCTGCCTGTCGCGAACACACATCTAATGCGATGCGACGCTCGATCGCGCCCGCGTCCGCGCCGCGCCGCCGTGTGTAGGTAGGTACTGTATGCTCCTCGAATACTACACACGACACAGGCACAAGAATAGGGAACCCTTTTCTATTCATGTGACAGGTGCGACCGCGTGGAGGCGATGCGGCAAAGCTTCCATGTGCACCGCGCGCCATTTAAATTTTTCCAAAGATTATCAAACAATATTATTACCTGTCTCTTTAGTAGGTTAGTAGGTTAATAGGTAGTAGTTAGTAGGTTAGTTAGGTTTTATTTTCTAAAGAAATTGGTACCTAGTTTGAATTCGGCATTTTCGAAAATTGTGGATACCTACATTTTGTAAGTTAATTTACATTACGGAGAAGGCATTTAACCTTCTTACTTTTAAATATACAGGTCAGTTAACTAAAGCTGGCACGTACACATTACTCACACCAATGCAATTGCCCGCGTGCGAGTGAGACAAATCGGGTTTTCGTGATGCGTATGCAGTGCAACGTCTCACTCGCACGCGGGCAATTGCATTGGTGTGAGTACTGTGTACGTGCCAGCTTTAGTTAACCGACCTATACTTTTATTAAAAGGTATATTTTAAAAGTATATTTAAAACTTATAAATATGAAAGAATTAATAAGAAGTACTTATTAATACTTTCATATTAAGTATTAGGTATTTTCTTTATTTCACATTTTCAACATTTTCTATTAATTTTACATATATTATACAAGTATTAAAAATACAAAGTAATAAAAATACACAAAATTAATAAAAAAATTAAAAACGGTAATACCGCCGGCGGCGGGAGGCAGGCCTCCAAGCACACCGGCGTGTGCAGGCCGTGGCTACGGAGCTCTCCGAGACGACGCGAGGCAAGCTACGAGCGATAGGTGGTGGTACTAGACACGTAGGCCACCACCACCCCCATCTCGGAGAGCTCCGTATCCGCCGGACTGCACGGCGACATCGTCGCGCAGCTCTTTGAAGTCTTAATCTTCGCGCGCGCGTCGCCTCGTGGTCGCACGCACCACCGGTAGCGGGGGCACTAGACGGGACGTGAAGTCCCGATGACCCCAAGCTGGCCGATGGTGGACGTCGCCCTCGCCGTAGGTGTTGTGGCTCGGCCGAAGTCAACGCTCCATCTTCGCCGTCGATGAAATGCACCGGCGGCTTGGAGCTGGGTGGTAGGGTGTGCGTTTGGTGTCCAAGAAGAACGGCGGCTCTCGTGATGGACGACCCGGGCGCGGCGAGGCCGGGCGACGCGTTGGGTGGAGGCAGTGCTGCTGCGGGCGAGCGGTGGCGGCGGCGGCGGCGTCGAAGTCGAGCGCGGCGGCGGCGGCCGGCCGTCGCTGCAGAGCCCGCTCTCCATCACGCAGGTCGCGTCCCGGGTGGTCTGCAGCCGCTACTATCACCAGGCATGTCGAGTTGGGTGGAGTCGTGGTGGAGTAGTTCCAGAGGCGCCGAGCGGCGGCGGTGGTGATACCGGCACGGTACCTCCAACCGTGCGGGTCGTTGCGCCGCTGGAGAATGGCCCGCGCGTGGCGGGGGCTTGGTTGTTGCGCCCCAAGAAAAATATTTTGGTAATTTTTTTCCCCAGAGAAATTTTGTTCGACATGTCAGTTTGACAGCTCTTCTTCTTCTAGGTATAATTATTACGGCGCGGCGCGCGCGGCAATGCGAATGCGGCCCTGGAATGTCCCCCACAATCCGACCTTTGCTCATAAAAGAGAATAATAAAGTCAAGAAAAATATTTTAATATTAGGTCTACTCAATGTCAGGTCTTTAAACACAGGTTTTGAAGAGCTCTACGCGACAGTTTTGAACCGAGACATCCAAATATTGGTTTTGAATGAAACTTGGGTTAAACCCAATCAAAATGTAACAGAATTCGATATACCCGGATTTGTTCTTCACCATATACCTAGGAATTCAACCACGGCAGGGGGAGGAGTCGGTATGTACATAAGAGACAATATACCATTTCAAATATTGAAATCACCTGGTAACGGTTTAGAGCAAATGTGGGTCAAATTTAACTTACCTAAATGTACTTGTATAATAGGTACAGCGTACAGGCCTCCATCGGTAAGTATCAATCTCGCTATGAACTCATTATCCGATCATCTCGAAGCCCTTGTACCAACGGTCGATTATTTTTTCTTTTTAGGCGACCTGAATGTTAATTTGATTGACCCCACCAGCTCCTTGGCCCGATCGTTTTTGACCACATTTGAACAGTTTGGCTTGTTCCAATTAGTACAGTCACCTACTCGAGTAACCGAGAATAGCAGTAGCTTAATCGATATACTTTGTACAAATGCGAACGACTTCTGCGATGATATATCAGTAATACCTAACCCTGACCTGAGTGATCATGCGCTTGTTTTATCACATTTTTCAATAAATATTCCACAGTACAATACAAGAATTACGACAAGTAGGTCATTTAAAGATCTAGACCCAGAACTGTTTAGAGCTCATGCCGAATCGTTGCCATGGAACTATATACTCAGCTGTAACACAATTGATGACATGTTGTCTAACTTATATGCATACTTGACCATTCTGTTTGATGCACATTCACCTGTTGTTACTCGGCGATGCAAACAAACGTTGCAACCATGGTGCACAGAGGTTATTAAACAGATGATGAAATTACGCGACAGAGCCGGTGCAAGAGCGAGACGCACAAATCAAGAACCGCACCGCCGTTATTACCAAGACTTACGGAACCTCGTTACCAAATCCATTAGACTAGAGAAAAATGCATATTTCAACCATTATGTTAACGGTAACTTAAAAAATCCCAAGGCACTGTGGCAGGGTCTGAAAAAGTGTATACCTATGAAAACTTCATCCAGCACAATTCCAAGCCACTTATCTAATCCACAGGATATCAACTCGCACTTCCTGCAGTTGCCTACAACCTCTAAAATTGATAGGTGCTCAGTGGAGTTCTACAAAAACACAATGCATAATATTACAACTTCCAATTTTAGCTTTAATCTGGCCAGCAGTGAAGAGGTTTTATCTATCATTGAAGCAATCAAGTCTAAATCAATAGGTGTGGATGGTTTTTCAATTACAATGATATTTATGACACTAACCCAGACGTTGGAAATTATTACACATATTATAAACTTGTGCATTTTATCAAATTATTTCCCTAAATCATGGAAGACTGCTCTAGTTACTCCACTACCCAAAAAAGCAGACGTTCAGGATTTCAAAGACCTACGACCCATAAGTATATTGCCGGCGCTTTCTAAAGTACTCGAAAAAATAATCACAAAACAACTGACACATTATTTTCATTCCAATAATATAATACCGGACTGCCAAAATGGGTTCCGGGCTGGTTACAGCACGAGCACTGCTCTGCTGGAGGTAACCGACGAGGTGCTCACGGCCGCCGACTCCGGACGTGTGACGTTTTTGGTACTGTTGGACTATTCACGAGCATTTGATTGCATAGACACACAGCTACTACTATCAAAAATGTCACACTACGGAGTCTCTGGCGATGCAGTAGAACTACTAAAAAGCTACCTGTCAGACAGATACCAAATTGTCAAAACACTTAAAGAAGACGGAACGTTAGCCTTGTCGGAAGCAGCCCGAGTCGAGCGAGGCTGCCCACAGGGCTCGTCGCTGTCCCCTCTTCTTTATACCATATTTACTGCAGACTTCCCGAGCTGCCTGCAATATATGAAATGCGTTCTATTTGCCGATGACTCACAGCTGCGATATTCCTTTCCACCTGCGGAGTTAGATGAGGCGGTCATAAAAGTAAATAAGGACTTAATAAATACATGGAACTGGTCATTAGCAAACGGACTAGCATTGAACCCAGTAAAAACCGTGGCGTTAGTTATGGGCAACAGAAAGTCTGTAGACAAGGTACTTATAAAAAATCCCGAACTAAAAATCAATGGTATTACCATACCACTTGTGAGATCGGCGAGAAACTTAGGTGTTAAAATGGACGAGACACTTAAATTCGAAGAGCACATAACAGATAAATTTAGGAACTCCATGGGGAAATTAAAAACCTTTTATAAAATCCGGAATCACATCACAAAAGAGGTAAGACATAAGCTCACTGACGCCTTGATACTCTCGCAGTTCAACTATTGTGATGTGGTATATGGGCCTTGTATATATAAAAAAACTGGTAAGCGTATTCAAAGAATACAGAATGCGTGTGTCCGCTTCTGTGAAGACAAAATAATAAAAAAAAGAGAACACATAACACCGCATATAAACCGCCTTAAAATGCTTCGAATGGAGAACCGTCGGTTTCTTCACCAGGCCGTTTTGGTGCATAAAATAATACGTACTCGAAAGCCTGAGTCACTTTGGAAAAAGCTGAAATGGCTCGGTGAAGGACACCGCTACAACTCTAGGTCTGTTGGTAAATTGCTGGAGGTTCCAAGGCATCGGGGGGCTGCATTTGAGGGAAGTTTCAAATATGCGGCCACCCGATGTTGGAATAACATTCCGCCACCAATCAGACAATTAGAAAAGACGGTCACTTTTAAAAATCACATGAAAATATATATTCTAAATACACAGATTAATACAAATAAATAGTTGGAAAATAAATTGGGTAAGCACACATTTATATATAAAAACACAACTAATCACACACACTCACCTTCTCACACACATAATCCCTCACACCCCCTCACAAGCATACATACATCCTCACACGCTCACACACACACCTTGATACACATTACACTATACATGCAGTATACCTGCTCGGCTGTCCCAGTGTTGAGTGAGCACATGTATCACCTTGTCAAATCAATTTACACTTGTATACCTTCCTACAATTGTGGGTTGTTCATTTCATTTCATTTATGTTGTCAACCAACTGGCAACGGCAAATTTAATTATTTTATAGTTATCTCATTAGTTAGGTACCTTGCTTTCTCTTTTTCACATATTATTCTACACTAATTGTAATATTTTATGTTATACCTAATGTGTATTAGGAGCTAAGCGCTTATTGGCTAGGCTTAAAAACAGCACCAATGTGTCCCTAGGCATAGGCACATTGAGCTGCGCCTAGGCCATTTTCACCAAAGTGAATTGTAAAATATTATGTATAAGTAGTTTGTTTTTGTTTCTGTGTAAATTCACTATGTTGAAATAAATATTTTCTATTTCTATTTCTATTTCTATTTCTATTTCTAAATCTTCTCCTGTAATGATTTTCTTTCTCCTAGATTTTCTCCTACTCTCCTGACAGGCAAAAACTTCTCCTAACACCGCTGAAATTCTCCTGAATCTAGGAGAAAATCTCCAAACATGGCAACACTGCCCAAAGTCCCAAAGAATATACACTACCTACCTACAGACCACAGAGCATCAAATACCTACCTCGGGCGCCCCCTACTAGAGGCGCCCTAAGCGATGATATTTGAAACCCAATAACCGTACGCTGAGCTGCTAGCGCTTCGTATGTGTGTGTGTGTGCTAGTATCGACACTACACACAAAGAGGAGCAAGTTAGGCACACGCACAAAACAAATGCACACGCACAACACACTTAAGTAAGTCATAAGCCACGCCCAAAGGCTTCAACGCCGTTGTAGAGAAATCGCGCTCACGGCGCCTCTAGTAGGGACGGGCGCGCGCATTTCATGCTCTGTGCTACAGACAGATGGGTTTGACACCTGTCAGCTCTAGTGGCTCCTGCGCCTCCTACGTTCCTTTCGGAAACACAGCTCGGGTTGACTCGGCTCGAAAGCGAACCAACTGAATCCGATATTCGTTTGGTCGTTTATGTAATTTAGTGGCTCAGTGGTTTATGAGTGTAGGATTTTTATTTTTTCGATCTCGACCATGGGTTCGTGACCCTTTTGTCAAAATTTGTTTTGTTTTGTTTTTTTTTTGCGACGCATCTTCTCTATATTAACCCTAACCTAATGTTGAGGCGGGGCGGCGCGGCGCATGTCGTTTTTGTTACGTTTGTATTTCCGAAAATAAAGCTTTCTTAGGTGGTTATAAAAAAAAAATTACCATAACCTAATTTTAACAGCCTAACATTGCTTAAAAATAAACAAAACAAAAAAAATATTGACAAAAGGGACACGAACCCATGGTCGAGATCGAAAAAATCAAAATCCTACACTCTTATACCACTGAGCCAACAAACTACATAAACGACCAAACGAATATCAGATTCAGTTGGTTCGCTTTCGAGCCGAGTCAACCCGAGTGTTTCCGAAAGGAGCGGAGGAAGAGGCGCAGGATCAGCCAGAGCTGTCAGGTGTCAAACCCGTGGCCTACGTTTGTAAATTATATTCTTTGATTTTGAAGGTCGTGGAGTCGTGTCGTGCCGTGCGTGCGTGGTGCGCGTGCGTAGCCCGGTCCGCCACCTGAAAGCCTTTTTAGATCCTGCGGTAGCTCGAACCTGCCCATCCACTCCTTTCGTGCATACTTATCTTCGATATCGATTTATCTTATTTATCGGCAAGTAGTATGAGATGAGTGATGTTTTGGTGGTTTAAAAAAAAATTTGGATGTTTATTATATAAGCATTGTACATACTTGTTATATAAGCCAAGTTGTTATAGGCGAACTTCACCATATAAAAAATTGTTAGGAGAAAAACAAAAAAAAAAAGGTCATAAAGCAAACTTATTATGTACAGTTTCCTATGTTGTACGGTTTGTGCCAATTATTTAGATGAAATTGCTTATTTGCTTTAATATTTACTTGTGTAATAGTTTACTTGTACAAACACTTCATTTAGTAATAAAAGTGCATTTGCTGTGTACTCATGATGTTATTTATTTGGCACATTTAGCTAAACTGTGACCATCTCACATTGATAGTTCTAAAATTGTCATACCTGCCTCCTCAGTCAGAGTGGACTGACAATTTTAGGAATATAATTGTGAAATGGTCACAGTTTGGCTAAATGTGCAGAACCTACTAAAATAAATTAAATTCGAATTTCCCGCCTAGTGCTAGTTCTGAAAGTCGCCGCGTGGCCTTGGTGGCCGCATTTGGCGCTTCAACATAGGCAAACAAATTTTGGGCTTGTGCTTCTTATAAGGACCGGCACATGAGAGAAAAAGGAATATGATTGACTCTTGCGCTATAGATCAGCTGATGGTAAACATAACCAAAAAAATAACCATAAAAAAATTAACAAAAAACTAACCTAATGTTGAAGCGGTGCATGTCGTTTTTGTTACGTTTCGTTTCGTACATGTGGGTACTGATGGGCAAGGATTCAATCCCATTTGGGACCGAATCCTTATTTGAGACTTTATAGGGATTTTATTGGGAAAGTTGGGGAAGGTTCCTCATTCGATCCTACGAAATAGGATTTTATTTTAATATTAGATTTCACCATCGTGAATGAGTTGTTTTCATTAGTACTAGGCATAATATGGTAGTAGGTATGTAGATCATTGTTTTACTGGATGAATTCCTATATCTAAATAAATAATGTCTCGACAGGTTTTAATTTGAATGCATGATTCCCTAGTTATGTTCACAAAATAATCGATATCTGTGGTCGTTTGAGCGCGCGAACATTTCGCCGTGATGTGAGAGAGGAAAAAGGTCGGTAAAAGAGTCTGTTCAGTGACCGTGACAGTGTGAAAAGTTAGGTACCGATTTTTTGGTAGAGCTACCAATTTCGGTCATGTTTGACCAAAAAACATACAGTCGAATTGAGAATCTCCTCCATTTTTTGAAGTCGGTTAAAAAATAACGATTTGAGGTCATAATCTACCGATATTTGTTAAATCAATACTAATTATAAATCTGTAAGGGATGGTCATAGAGTAAGTTACTTTGTTTTATGAGATACTGAGGTATAAGACTCTATGTATGATACTAAAGCTAAATTGACGATTTTTAGAAATATTTTCTGTGTATGTATGTTCCACCATAACTCTTAAACCGATCATCTGAATTCGATGAAACATCGTACAAGGATGTTATATCCTATACTATACGACACAGAGAATAAGCTAAATAAAATTGAGTTCCGGTTACGCTAAGATGTGGTTCCCAAACTGAAATGTTTCGCGCGCCATTTAGCGCGAGTAGGTATCAGATATGAGCGAGCCGGCGGCGTGGCGGAGCGGGCGGCGCGGCGGAGCGGCGCGCGGGCGGGTGCCAATAAAAGCGCACTGCCCATACTATAGAAAGCCAAAATTGTAATTTGATTCGATCCTAATTTTTTTATCCTATTCTTATGGTACAAGTTAGGATACATGTAAACTAAATATGACGTCACCGATACGAAACATGTACCTTTTCGAAGTAAGTAACTAAGGGAGAGGCCGAAAGCGGAGCTTCGTTCAAGTTAACGATATATTTCTCGATGAAAGTAAGTAAATAAGGGCGAGAATATCGTTTACGCGAACGCAACTCGGCGTTCGGCAGGGCATTAACTTAGTTTCTTTGAGAAGGATTATCATTTACTTGAACGCAGCTCGGCCTTCGGCCTCGTCGGCCTCTTTGAAAAAGTATATGGTTTACCTATAGGGAACTCCGCCTTCGGCGACGCCATAGGTAACTTAGTTTCTTCGAGAAAAATAACGTTTACCTGAAAGGAGCTCGACCTTTGGCCTAATCAGTAGTTACATATTTTGTTCGAGAAGGTTTGTCATTACCCTGAATGCAGCTCAGCTTTCGACCTTCTCGCTTTATTACTTACTTTCTTCTTTTGAAATATGAATTTCACGAGAGCGGGCAAAAGCTAGTAAACTATAATGGTTACTAAAAATAATACTGTTTTATGTAATCCGGTCGCCTGAGTCGAAGGGGCCTAAGCACATTCTCCGACCAGCCAATATCACCTCCGAGAAGGTAGGTGCCCGTGCATACCGGAGACTTCCCTGGATTGCTGGATATACTGAACTAGAAGAGAACACAGCCGAGCCTGCTATGCGGCCATCTTACATCCAGTACGGTGGTACTAACCCAGTCGGCTACAATTTGAGCCTACAACCTCGTAAGGGGCAAGGGAAGGTACCTAGTTTTACACCAGTTCTAAACGGTGAAGCAGCAGGTGTAAGTATGCACGTAAATTTTTTCATCAGAAAAAACTCATTGGTACACACCGACCGGATTCGAACCTCGGACCTCTTGCATGAGAACCCGATGCCCAAAAACTCGGCCACCCGCCGCTTAACTTGTGTAATGTAATCAGAGATGTAATGTCATCAGATCAGAGCGGATAGTCCAAGCGATCCCTTGCAATGACCACTCACAAATACGACTCGTGAAAACTCGTTACAAACTTGCGTGGCTCATAATGAGATCCTCGCCCTTAATGATTTAGTTTCTTTTTTTGAAATACGAATTTCACGCGAGCGAAGCCGCGAGCAAAAGCTAGTTAAAAACATACTTTATTCGAGAAGGTTTATCATTAACCTGAACGCAGCTCAGCCTTCGGCCTCGCCCTTAATGATTTAGTTTCTTCTTTTGAAATACGAATTTCACGCGAGCGAAGCCGCGGGCAAAAGCTAGTTAAAAACATACTTTATTCGAGAAGGTTTATCATTAACCTGAACGCAGCTCAGCCTTCGGCCTCGCCCTTAATGATTTAGTTTCTTCTTTTGAAATACGAATTTCACGCGAGCGAAGCCGCGGGCAAAGGCTAGTTAAAAACATAAAATCCTTTCGATCTTAAAATAGGATTAAATCCGGGACTTTATGATAAAATTTCGCTCATATTACAGAACAACTTCACATACTTAACCTTAAAACATAAAATCCTCATTCGGTCCTAGAATAGGATTAAATCCGGGCTTTTATGATAAAATCCCGCCCATAAAGATTCAATCCCGGGATCGACCCATCAGTACATGTGGGTGCGCGCGAAAACAGCTGAACTTCCTATGTTCTTTCATGTGCCGCTAGACGAGTGTCTCGTAACGTTAACTTTCTTTTTTCTACGGAAAGGCAAAGATAGTGTGATATACCGTATAGCCACAACAACCACAAACACTGCTATTAGAAATGACTTAACCTGCGGAAATGAAAACTGGGGCCAAAAATAAAAAAATTGAACTTCACGAAAAGAATTTATTTTCAATAGCGACTTAGGATTGCCTCTTCTCCGGCGCTGCGGGAAGTGCAGCCCCGCCGTCCTTGCGTAACACCGCGCAGGCACCCATGCTCGCCTCTGCAGCTTCGGCTTTCCGCCTTTCCGTAGAAAAAAAAAACAAAAAAGAAGTTAACTGTTACTACAAAGAACCGCTCGTGGTAATTTTTGTTCCAGCAGCGTCAGCCAAAGAATATAATACTAGCTGTCAGGTTTGTTGCCCAAACAAACTACAAACAAAGACGAGTGGATCGGGATCAATTCTGATTACTCTCACTGACAGTTGTCCTCGAATTTTTTTTTTCGGAAATATTCGGAAATATACAAACTGTTTTGGTGGTTTAAAAAAAAATAACCAGGGTTAATATAAAGAAGATGCTACGCGATGCATCTTCTTTATATTAACCCTAACCTAATGTTGAGGCCAGGGACGTATATAAGGGGGGGGGGGGGGGTTTAGGGGGTCCGGACCCCCCCCTTCGACAATCAGTTTACACTAGATATAATTAAATTTTCAAACTTCATCCTATTAGTCCAGTCGACATGTCGAAAAAAGGTGGGGTAGCTGGAAAGTATTCTGAAGTTAATGACACTTTTACACATTGTTTGGGGGTACACCAGGAATACTATCCCATGTTTTCGACCTCAAGGATCCTGTAATATCTTGGTGGTGGGCAAAAAACTCTAAAAATTTCTAACCTTTTTTCCGCTTTTCGCTTATATCTCTTAAACTAAGGATATTTTGTCGACCACATTGCATAAAAAAGTTGGAGAGCATTAAATTTGCTATAATTGTGTTGTTGAACCAGATTTTTAGACCCAATATTAACGGAGATACAGCCGATCAAAGTTAGACAAAGTTTCTTAAAATGTAAAAAATTGCAGAAAACCGAAGGTTTTGACCCTATAACCATCATTTCGATGTTAAACTATGTTGATCACTCATCAATATCAACGTCTTGGAAAACCTAATAGGAAAGTAATAATATTAAAAATAGCCATCGATATGCCGATCGATTGATCGATCGTTGCGCCCATAGTCGTATCGGCGAAGAGCCTTGACGACCACCTTGAGAGGCTCTCGCTGAGTCGTTGGGTCAAGATCCAGAAGGCAGCCCTGCTCGACACTGCGCGCATAGTCCGGAGGTTTCTCTCTTTGGGACCCGACCATCGGTAGCCTGGGTCCGCCCCGCTGCCAGTGGCGGAACTCCGTTTGTTTTTACATAAATTTTAGATTTTAATTTTTAGTTTATAAAAATCAGTGGTCGGTAAAAATCACCTCGGGGTCTTTAAAAATCGCCAACATCTCTGAAAGGCTAGGGTTCTTGCTATACATCTGCATCACCTTCTTTTTTACCAAATGGTGCTGAGGTGGTGTCACACCCACTTATCGCATGCAGGAAAAGAATATCCTGTGGATCGTACTTGAACGAGTGAGATAGTTTAGTTAGGGTCATAGGTTTTCCAAGACGTTGATATTGATGAGTGATCAACATAATTAACATGGAAATGATGGTAACAAATAGTTATAGGGCCAAAACCTTCGTTTTTCTGCTATTTTTTACATTTTAAGAAACTTTGTCTAACTTTGATCGGCTGTATCTTCGCTAATCTTTTAATCTTGGGCCTGAAAAGCTGCTTCAACAACGAAATTTTAGAAAATTTAATGCTCCCCAAACTTGTCATGCATTGCATGGTCAACAAAATATCCTTAGTTTAAGAGATATAGGCGAAAAGTCGGAAATTTTTTTGAGATTTTTGCCCACCCCCAAGTTAGCACAGTCTTCGAGGTCGAAAACTTAGGATAGTATTCCTAGTGTTCCCCCAAACAACCTGTAAAAGTTTCATTAACTTCGGAATACTTTCCAGGTAAAAGTACATAACTGCTGGACTATATACTATATACAATTTTTTTTTTCGAATTCAACCTGCCTACCACTCAACTATAGAACTTTCAGTATCGGTACCCCTCTAGGCCGAAATACAGAACGACTCAACAGGAACACTATAATCTTATTTTGTTGAGCCGATCCCTATTTCGTCAGAACACCCCCCATGTGGAAGCTATAAATACGTCCCTGGTTGAGGCGGTGCATGTCGTTTTTGTTACAAGTTTGTATTTCCGAAAATAATTCTTAGGTGGTTATAAAAAAAACTAAACACCCTAAAACAATTTTAAACACCGTAACATTGCTTAAAAAAGAAAAAAAAAACAAAAAGATTTGGTGGGATTCGAACCCGTGGTCATAAAACTACTAGTCCTAGACTCCTAGACCCTCACCCCTGAGCCACGAAATCACTTAAACGAACAAACGAATATCGAATTCCCTTGATTCACTTTCGGCTCTATGACGTCACAGCTGTGAGCGAGAGTAATCAGAATTGATCCCGAGCCACTCGTAAACAAAGAGACACTCCTATTATTACAATACTCTTTGGTATAAACTCGTCTACAGTGCGACAAGGTTTGAAATGAACGTGGATGACGTTTGTGGGAGGGCGCTGTTGCAGCATTAATGTTGTCAATTTTGAAAATTTCCTTACACTAGGGGAAAATATCTTTGCAAAAGAAAATGTATGTATAGTAGTACCTATAAGGTAAGTAGGTACTTACTTATTTTTTATTTTATGTATTGAATTTTAGGAAGACTTGCTCTCTAATAAAATAACAGATAATCTTTGGTGTTGTTAGCAGAAATCGAAGTCTAAGAAGTTATACTAACGTACGCGTGGAAATTATTATATAGCAGGCAATATATTCTATTATATATTTACAGCAGTTATAACGTTAGAAATATTCCACCTTTCCTGCTGTTTGCTGTAATGCTGTTTTGCTATTTATACTCGTACGTACCGCCATCTAGTTGATATAATAAAAAATATTTGTAGTGTAGCCTGTTGGTATGTGAAGCTCTCGCTCGATAGAGGGTAGTGTTAGTAGTATTTTGTAACTTAACCCTTAATACAATGACTAAAGGTTACATTTTAAATAATTAAATAAAACAGCAGACTAGCACATTAGAAATATTATAATATAATTAGACTGCTGTTTGTTAGAAACAGCAACAATAAAACAGCAGTAGGTATAGCAGTACGCGCTCGTTGCTTGCTATGAGCAGACTTATACAGCAGCATCAGACAGCAGTTTATATAGCAACTTAACGTGTCTAGCAATTATTGTGTCTAGCTACTGCCTACTAGATATATTATAATAGGAATAAAAACATGGCTTATATAATATAGTGATTGAACCATAGGATTAGCAATATTTGCGAAAATGGCGCCGAGCTGAAGATTACAATGACAAGTTGTGCAATCTTAAAATTACTGATTTATTAACCGAATAAAAATATTATAAAACCCTTTACAAATACATAATAAATACCGTCGAAAATATTATATAAATTTTAAAGAAATGGCAGAATGACCCGGCATCTAAACCAATAATTTAAAAAAAATTTACTACAGACAGATTAATGATCTGTCTGCCTGCTGTATTCCCGCGATTGTTATAACACTAATATTTGTCTCTTATTTCAATTATGCTAGTTATTTCAACAGCGTTAGGTTCAAATTCCAACATCAGCACCAAAAACAGCAATATAGCACTTTGAAACAGCAGCTATATAAAAACAGCAGATCATTCTAACGTGCTGTTGAAAAACAGCCGTTATTCCCACGACTACGCGTGAACGGGGGAAACGCGAGACGGTCATCTGGCAGCACTGTGGCGGCGTTAGTTCAGCTGTCACTTGTCGCGCTGTACTAGCTATTAGTAGTATTATGTACTTTTTTACTTACTCTTTGTTAGTAGTTATTTTAGTCTTTGCCACACACCGAGCAGCAAAGAATATTCACACCAGCGAGCGTGACAATTTACAAAAATATAAAGAAAAGTAAAGAGACAGGAGTTCGCAATTTACTTTATATTCCATCCGCTTCGAATCCAGCAGCACAGTGTAAGTTCCTCCCCTATATAACCTATCCTGCCAGTCCTGCGGTCCTGCCACACATTTTGGCCAGTGTCAAGTAGAGTCCGTCTCACGAAAGAAGTCCCGCGGACGCGGCACTACGTGGTCATACGCTTCCATAGATTGCCGCGGAACTTCTTTCGTGAGACGGAATCTAAGTAAAGAAAGATTCATGCATGGTCCTATGCGGTCTTCTTCTTTTTATAAAAAGGTGGCAACCAAACGAATAGAGAATTCGTTTATTACTGCCAGTTTAATGAATTACTTACAATAAAACAAAAATAGGCTGGGGTTTACAATACGTACACCTTTATTTCAACTAACTGGTGCGATAGGTCTGTAGTGTAGGCTTTTGCGATTCTGGTGATGTAATTTTTTTCTGCGGAAATGCGTAGTTTCGGAGAAAAAAAAATTGGAAAAAAATATTTTTCATACAAAATTAATTTTCGAATTTTTTTATTTATTAAATTTATTAAAAATTATTTAAATGCACCAAAACATTTATTTTCAATAGGAATTTATGCAAAAACGACATGCGCCGCCTCAACATTAGGTTAGGGTTAATTGATAGAAGATGCATCGCGTAGCGACGCATATTCTATGAATTAACCCTGGTTATTTTTTTTTTAAACCACCAAAACATTCACCCATACCACTTCCTTTGTTTTTACATACATTTATATTCTAAACCAATGTTTTGGTGCCTTAAAAAAAACAAAAAATAATTATTTTGTATGAAATATTTCGTGAAATTTTCTTTTTGGCCCCAATTTTGATTTCCTAAAGTCTTTTCTAATAGCAGTATTTTGTGATCCTTTATGCTCCTGTATTTTGTATTTTTTTTTTACGAGGTGTACGTTTTGGAAACCTGCCCCCAAAAATATTTTGAAAAGAACGAAACGAAGTTACTAGTTTGCATGCACAAACTATGGTAGACACACAGTCGTTAACTTCATCAATTTGTCTGGTTTTATCTTTATTGTTTACTATGTTTTTTTTTATATCTTGTTGATGCAACTACTATTGACCTAAAGACGTGACTCTGGCTTATACGCTAAACTAAAAGCGTGATCGCCAATAAAATTAAAATAATAATAATAATAAATATATTCCCCGCCGCCGGTGGTGGAAGCTCCATTTTATAATAATTTTATATATAATTTTTGTATATTTTAGGTATAGTTTATTATATGTAAAATGTGTGAATAAAAGAATAAAATAATAATAATATGTAAGAAGTTTAAAAGAGCTGCGCGACGACGTCCCCGTGCAGTCCGGCGGATACGGAGCTCTCCGAGATGGGGGTGGTGGTGGCCTACGTGTCTAGTACCACCACCTATCGCTCGTAGCTTGCCTCGCGTCGTCTCGGAGAGCTCCGTAGCCACGGCCTGCACCCGCCGGCGTGCTTGGAGGCTTGCCTCCCACCGCCGGCGGTATTCCGTTTATTATTTTTATATTAATTTTGAGTAGGTAGGTATATGTGGTGTATTTTTATAATCTGTATATTTAAAATTAATGTAAATATGTGAATGTGATAATAAAAGAATAATATGTAAAATTATTATAAACAAAACCGGCCAAGTGCGAGTCGAACTCGCGCACCGAGGGTCCCGTATCGCCATGTCACGGCTAGCGCTACTCACGCCATCTAGATGGCGTGTTATGAAATGCTTCATATTTGTTAATGTCATGCTTCATAATCTATTCGGTAGATGGCGCGTTTCTTCTATGGGAACCCCTGGGAATTTTTTACTTTTTCTTATTTTTATTATTTGTCGTTATATTGGCCATAATAACAAATTTTTTGTGAAAATTTCAACGGGCTACCTATTACGGTTCAAGAGATACAGCCCTCGGACAGACGGACGGACGGACAGACAGACAGACAGACAGACAGACGGCGTAGGCTTAGTAATAGGGTCCCGTACCTGATACGGAACCCTAAAAACTGCAGCCCGCCACAAGCACACCAAATACAGCTCGGTGGTACACCAGCACATCTTCGACGCATTTTCGGTGGAGACGATGGGGGCATGGTCTGAGGAGGCAAAGCGGCTCGCGAAAGACGGGATGTCCCTGTACGCTGCTTCAGGAGGCAGCGTATCAGTGTGGCCATCCAGCGAGGCAACGCCGCTAGCGTCCTCGGTACAGTGCCCACATCGTCACACCTGGCGGAGGGTTATTAAGTATTTTATTGGTTATAGGTTTATATTTTATTTTGTAATTAGTATTACTATATTATAATATTATTTTAATTTGTCTTTAATAAAAAAAAAATGTGTGAATAAATGAATAAATAATAAATAAGAAGACAAGAGTAAATAAAATAAAACATACATACAGGATGTTCGGCACATCGACCGACAAATTTTTTTTGTAGGTAAGTGGGGTCATTTGCAACGTTTTGACCCATGATACCTTTTGTCAGATGTCACGTGGTATCAAGATATTTATTTTTTTCTTTATTTTAGAAAATTACCAAAATCCCAGCTATAAACCCTTGTAACTTTTTGTTTATGATTAAGCTAGATTAGCTAAGATTAGCACGAAATAAAATTTATTGAATTTTACGATGTATCCTTGTTCTAGAAAAAATATTATTTGATGAAGTTAATACCATGAAAAGGACTTATGGTGGTTAAAGTCCCGAGAACGAGTAAAAATATGACAGAATCTTAATTTCTTAATTCGTTTAAAAAAAAAACTAACAGGAATTGATAGCTTCATTTTCTTTTAAAAAGTTCGCTAGTTTACGCCCTTTGCAACGGTATACCACATGTCATACAAATAGTTCACCAAAATTAGGCACAGAGACAGAACAGAACGACAAAATTAGGGATAATTTGCAAGAGTGCCGGCGCGACCGTACATGTTCTAAATTTGAAAATGCTCCGATGAGCAATGAGTGTGCCCGATTAGTGCCCGTGTTGTCGTTCTGATCTGTCTCTGTGCCTAATTTTGACCAAATAGTGAATTATTAATAATAATTTTCAAAAATAAAGAAAAAAAATTGTATCTCGATACCACGTGACATCTGACAAAAGGCATCTTTTTTTTTTTTTTTTTTATGTGAACCAGCATGGGTGGCTGTGCCGAGGGACCAATGGTGCAGTCGACAGAGCCAAAATCACCTCTCCTCGCGAAACCACGCTCAGTTAGGTGCCATGCCAGCAGATTTGCGGACTGTTGCTAGGCTGTCTAGCCCGTTAATACGACGCTTGAAGACACCCAGGTTAAAGGATTCAGGAAATACACTCGCCGGAAGACAGTTCCACACTCTAGCGGTGCGACAAAGAAACGATTTAGAGAACCGATGGGTTCTCAAAAGCCCAATGTCAACAACAAAAGGGTGCTGAGTCTCTCTGCGACGAGTCATGCGGAGATAGGACGGGTGGCAGGGAATAAGGGATGCTAGTTCCGCAGAGCAGCGTCCATGATAGTATCTGTAAAACAGACTAAGCGAACCCACAAATCGTCTGTGACTCAGGGACTCCAGACCATCTGTAAGTTTCGGGTCACCAACAAGACGGATGGCTCGGCGCTGTATCGAGTCCAAGGATGCTAGCAGATAATGGAGACTACCCTCCCAGATGTGACTGCAGTACTCCATCACCGGCCTAATCTGTGTTTTGTACAACAGGAATAGTTGAGCCGGTGAGAAGAACCGCCGATTGCGGAAAAGTATTCCCAATTTTCTGGATGCAGTTTTGGCCTTAGACTCGATTAGTTGCCGGAAACCCACGTCTTTGGAAATAGTGGTGCCCAGGAGGTCCAGGTGTTCCGAGACAGGTACGACGCTGCCTTGGAAACTTGCTTGGAAAGGAAAGGGGATCGACCTTAGCAGATAATGCGCAGCACTGAGTCTTGCTAACGTTGAAGGCGACAAGGTTCTCCTGGCCCCATATAGCTACTTTTCCGAGAACGTTATCGACCTTATCAACAACTGAACGTTGAGCCTCCCTGTGCCGCGAATCTCTACTCTTCCAGTCCTTAACATAGCCCTCGTGCTCCGTGCTGTCGTCTGCATAGCTGTGTATCATGCCCAAGGCAGTGGCGGCTTTGACCTATAAATCTTAGTGAGGCGACTAAAAATCCACCTACATTGCTATTACTTTATGATAAATTTAAAAACCTAAACCAAATTTTTTTTGGCCCTAACAATACTTAACCAAAAACTACTATCGAATCGCGCACCGAGGGTACCGTATCGCCATGTCACGGCTAGCGCCACTAGATGAATTTCATAACACGCCACGCCATCTAGATGGCGTGTTATGAAATACTTCATATTAGTTAGTCACGATTAGAAAATGATTCATCATCTATTTGGTAGATGGCGCGCGCGCATACACTTTTTGAAACCAAAAAGTGTATGCGCGCGCGCCATCTATGGGAACCCCCGTGAGTTTTTTACTTTTTCTTATTTTCATTATTTTTTGTTATATCGGCCATAATAACACATTTTCTGTGAACATTTCAACGGGCTACCAATTACGGTTCAAGAGATACAGGCCTCGGACAGACGGACGGACAGACAAGCGGCGGGTGGCCGAGTGGTTTGGGCATTGGCTTCAAATGCGAGAGGTGCGAGGTTCGAATCCGGTCGGCGTGTAACAATGAGTTTTTTTCTGACGAAAAAATTTACGTGCATGCATACCTACACCTGCTGCTGCCGCATAGCAGCCTCGGCTGTGTTCTCCTCTAGTCCAGTATAGCCAGCAATCCAGGGAAGTCTCCGGTATGGCACCTACCTTCTCGGAGGTGATATTGGCTGGTCGGAGCATGCGCTTTGGCCCCTCCGGCTCAGCCACCCATACCGGATTACATAAAAAAAAAAGACAGACGGACGGACGGACGGAAAGACAGACAGACAGACAGACGGCGTAGGCTTAGTAATAGGGTCCCGTACCGGATACGGAACCCTAAAAACAAAAAAAAAAGAATTCACAAAAGTGAGATTCGAACCAACGTCACTAGATTGAAAAGCGAAGCATATACCATTGAGCTATGAAACTTACCGTAACTAATGCGAATTCGCCATCATATTAATCACGGAGGTAAAACAAACCGACTTATAGAAAACGTGAATCGCCCCATCTCGCTCTGCATTATTTTAATTGGATATAGATGTCTCGTTCGGCGCCATTTATCAGAGCCTCAGCTGCTCCCTACATCCAAAGCCTCCAAGGTCAACCTGTTGTCTTTACGCTTGGTGAAGCGATATCAAAATAAGCGATTCGTCGCCGCACCGGACCGGGGTGAGTCACCATATGCCATGCCGTACGTGACACGTCACACGTCACGTCTGTGTGTGTGTGTGCGTGCTGTGTTGGTGGTGTTGATGCACTAACACATCTTTAACGTATTTCGTCGCGCGCGTCGCACCAGCCGCCTCCGCCTCCTCCGCGCCGCCGCCGCCGCCGCGCTAATATTGTGATCAGTTCGGATCGGATATACTTGACTTTTTTAAGTTTTCTTTCTTGATACTTTGAAATGTTTTTTTTTTCTTTACTTTCAAGATAATTAAGTGAGGCGGTGCTTCACTTGCTTCACCTGGGGAACCGCCACTGGCCCAAGGACAGTAGGGCATGATACACAGCTATTACTAGGGCAGTAGGCATCTGACAAAAACGTTGCAAATGACCCCACTTACCTACAAAAAAAATTTGTCGGTTGATGTGCCGAACACCCTGTATAAGGTGCTTCGTTATTCTTGTCAATAACTTCGGGAGTGTTACATACGCACTCAAACAAACACTTTACGCAAAAAAAAAACATATGTTTATAGGAGCACTTTTTCTCCTAACATCTCCTAACAAAAAAATTAAATCAAATAGCTGTAAAAACCAATCATGCTTGTAGCGTGCCCAAATCCTGTACTGGTTTTTTTTATTTGTAGTTTAATTTCAGTTGGAAAGAGAGACTTGAATCTGTTGTTCGGCGGTGTTTTGTTCGAGAGCGCAGCCGGCCTGAACCTGTTGTTGTTGTTGTTGTTGTTGTTTGGTTTGGGGTTGGCTCTAGGCCTGCAAACTAATCCCGCTTGGTTGGGGACCTTCGTGCAAAACCCCGCGATCTCCAGCTACCCCAGCCAGCCTATGTCTTCCATGAAAGCCAAAAGTCGACCTGGGTGTCTGCAGACCGCCGCCCTTAGTCGCCTTTTAAGACATACACGGGGAGAGATGCAGTGGGGCTATTCTTTTAGAGTACCGGCCCCACACGGTACCCATCGGCCTGAACCTGTTTTGAAGGGTTCGATTGTGGTCAGATCGCATAAGGACTTGCATTCATCGCTCCATTTTGTCGGACGACGAAATTGACCCATCAAACGCAGAAAGATTATAGTTTTTTTTAGTTAGTATTTTCAACCAGTGATTTTAGTTGTGGCTTTTCAAAAGATAACATTGATTCGAAACAAGTGACGATCGAAATTCACGGCATCGAATAAAAAATGAGTGGCGTCGGCTTGACTTTTGTTCTGGCGACCGAGACGGACGGGGCGCGTCCTTGAGCGTCTGTGTCGGGTCACGGGGCAGGAGTCCGCGTGGGAGTATAGGCCGTCTCCCGCGTGTAACGTACTTGTTGCTTCTCCACCTGCATCGCGTATCGCGGAAGCGGCGGGGCATCATGACGCCATGGCTGTGAGGCAGGTGGTGCTGGACGCGAGCGGTGCAGCTCGTGGAAGAAGCAAGCTGGGCCGTGGGGAAGCGAGGAGATGCTGGAAACGAATGTGATGCAACTTGGGAGCGGTTGGAGCAACCTGGGCAAGGCGAGGTGGTACTGGTTTCGTGCATTAAGAACCTGGGCCGGGAAAGGCAAGGAGACGCTGGAATCAACTATCGAAGCAACTTGGGAGCGGTTGGGGTAACCTGGTCCGGGACGTGGAGGTATTGAGGCAAGCAACTTGCAAGTGTTTAAAGAACCTGGGCCGAGAGGCGAGAAGATGCTGGATTCGAGCATTGAGGCAACCTGCGAGTGATGAAGCAACCTGGGCCAAGGCAAGGTGACGCTGGACGCAAGAGGTGCTTCTCGTGATTGGAGCAACAAGAACCGAAGCAAGGTGACACTGGATACGAGCGGGACAGCTCGTGCTAGGAGCAATTTTGGATCGGAACGTTACTCGGAAGAACTGGCGCTTGGACGTGGTACTGCGGGGACTCACAGCCTGAGCATCAGCGCAGCGTCTGAAGGAGCTCGATCTCGCTGATTGTCAGGTGACATCTGTGTTGTGACGCACGTAGACGTTACACAGGAGGACAGTAAATTTTACCAGGGAAGTTCTGTTGTCATTATATTATTGGGGTTAGGTTCATCATTTTAGGGATATCACTTAGGATATATGGATAGGTTATCCGGCCATCAGGTAGAATTTTAGCTTTAGATTTAAATTCCTAAATTGGTGTATTTTTGGTGCATTGTGTGTTTTAGTTTGTTTATTTTTATTAAAGATTCCATATTCAATTTTCTTTTTTTTTTTTTTTTTATGGAATCTGACTCGGTTGGCTACATCACCTGCAACGTCCGTGATGTCAGCCCATAACACCGGGTGAACTAGGTGCCATGTCAGTGCTTCCCCCTTTGATCGTGCCGGCTACACTGAACTGGTCGGAAAACACAAACTATTTACATAGCCGTTTAGACCGACGTTTCATTCAGTGCGGTGGTATCAACCCGGGCGGGTTAAACCCTACCACCAAGTAAGTACTTTTCTATGTTATTTTCTATTTATTTTCTACACAGATTTCACAGATTTAGTTTGGTGTCCTTCTTGTTAAAAATCACCTGGCGTCTAGTTTTGTTTTAACAAAGCCAACAAATATGCTAACCCTTACCCACGACCCCCGACTAAATAATCCAGAGCTAGCAGCAGACTGTGCGATGGTGCCGGTGTCTAGTTAAAGTGCATAAATTTATTAACAAGCAAGTTTAGCTGTTATATGCTATAACCCTTGCAAACACGAAACGTAGGCACACACGCCGCACACGTAGGTAGGTACCTAGCGCGACGTCTGACGTCTCTAGTTTTAGAACGGCGCGCGGCGGCGCACTGACATATGGCCAGGTGACCTTGTGACTTACTTGCAACAAACAGCTGTTCTGCGTTTCAACATAGTACGGTCATTGACCCCGTACAATGCAACTTATCTACTGTTACACACAGGTCTAGTGACCTTGTGACTTACAACAAACAGCTGTTCTGCTCTGTTTGAACATAGTATGGTAATGGACCCCGTACAATGCAACTTACCTACTGTTACACACAGGTTGTTCCTTTTAATGTTTAGGTACCAAACATGTTTTGTTAAATTTCTCGAAAAGTTATGCTAAAAACATATAATTTTTTTGCGTAACGTGTTTATTTGAGTGTGTATGTAACCCTCCCGAAACATTTGACATGAATAACGAAGCACCTTATATATTAAGGATGTAACGATACATGAATTTGCCGATACAATACTGATACCGATTTTTGTAGTAAATAATCGGCAATACCAATACCGATACCAATATTGATGGGTTAGTAGATAATAAATCAAATAATGAAATAAATAATTAAGTATTTACCTCGGGCATTAGTATGTCTTTATTAGGCATAATACTTACCTATATTTAACAGAGACTCAACCTTGGGAGGGAAAGTGTAAAAAATAAGGTAAATAAAAATGTCAATCAAAATTCAAAGATATTATTTATTATTATGAATGAATTATTATCAAGCAATCAAAGAGGTAATTAAGAAAGTAATCAAGTATAATTAATTACACAAAGTAATATTCAAAAACAAATGACAGAAAGCACTTTTTCACAAATTATATGAAAAACTCTATATGAGTTATGAATGTCTGGTACAAGCTTCCACATGAAATAAGTCTGCTAATACGGAGCGACAATGTCGCACGCGCGTCATTTCGTGCGCTTTTCAAATTGTTTGATATCGGCTGTATGTATCGGTATCGTTACACCCCTGATATATATATTTACAGTCCATATGCGGTCAATTAAGACGTAACTAACAGTCAAAGTGGTCTTGAATTTCGACCAAATCGGTGGGGGAACGGGGAGGATCCCGCCGAAAAACGAATTAAACGCGCCATCTCTCGGCCTTTTTGAAAACTCGCACAACATAGTACACAACAAGGTACACAAATATCAAAATATCATTGACATAATAAAACTAATAGACGCATAATCGGGCCAAAACTCCTAAGAAATGTGCGAGCCTCCTGCTGCTAGGGTTGCTACCACACGATTTAAATTTTCCATCATTCGAGTATTTGTTTAGTATTTTATCATCGTACAAATTATCTTTTAGGTATTAATAAAGACATCACTGTAAATCGTTCTCACCAAGTGTATTGGTAGAAGTATGGGACACTCGTCCAAACCCACCAAATGAGTCCAAACTCGAGGGGTTACTAGTAACGGTTGAAGAGTTCCACTACCCACCTCTTGATTCCATCATCAGCCAAGTGTATTGGTAGAAGTATGGGACACTCGTCCAAACCCACCAAATGAGTGAAAACTCGAGGGAGTTACTAGTAACGGTTGAAGAGTTCCACTACCCACCTCCTGATTCCATTATCAGACCCTCGTCACCAAGTGATTAGTAGAAGTATGGGACACTCGTCAAAACCATGCAAATGAGCCCAAACTCGAGGGAGTTACTAGTAACGGTTGAAGAGTCCCACTGTCCACGTCCTGACTACATCATCCGACCCTCGTCACCAAGTGTATTGGTGGAAGTATGGAGCACTCGTCCGAACCAACCAAATGAGCGCAAACTCGAGGGAGTTACTAGTAACGGTTGAAGAGTTCCGCTGTCCACCTCCTGTCTCCATCATCAGACCCACGTCACCAAGTGTATTGGTGGAAGTATGGGACACTCGTCCAAACCCACCAAATGAGTACCAACCCGGGCGGGTTAAACCCTACCACCTAGTAATATAAGAAGGGAGTCATATCCCTTAGTCGCCTTTTACGACATACGTGGGGAGAGATGCAGTGGGGCTATTCTTTATTCTTTATTATTTATTCATCATTCGTATGGTAGTACACTACGCTTGAATTTGTCCTGTTTAGTTTTTACAATCTTTCTTTTAAAGTACCGGCCCCACACGGTACATCAGTTTCTCTTTTATACTATTTAAACCGGCCGAGTGCGAGTCGAACTCGCTTGGTTTCTTCTATGGGAACCCCCGTGAATATTTTACTTTTTCTTATTTTTATTATTTGTTGTTATATCGGCCATAATAACACATATTCTGTGGAAATTTCAACGGGCTACCTATTACGGTTCAAGAGATACAGCCCTCGACGAATGAGTGTGCGTTGGCTGGCTAGCGCGAGCGCGCGGGTCTGGGCTATAGTGACGTCACGCATAGCCGCGGCGCACTGAGTTTTAGCGGCAGAAACGGCTTAAGTTTATTGATAATACCTCCTTAATGGTCCAATTTGGATAATTCAAAAATATATGCCATTCTTATGCATCGACATCTATTTTATAGATCGAACGTCGTATGATGCAACCTGTGCTAGACGTCGGTACAAGTATGCGTGCACGCACAGACAGTATTGTGGTACGTGACACGATCCCTACGACGATACTATCGCGCGCTCGCCCCCACCCGCCCACAGATGACAAGAACGAGCGAGAAAGACGTCATGCGGCGCGTTTGCCGTCTTTCCGCCCACTCCCATCACCAGCAGGCAAGCGAGAACGAGAACGCGATACCACCGCACCGTCACACGATCCTATCCGTGACAGCATGGCTTCTTAACACGCCACAACATGCTCAGGCGAAACAAACAACAGCGTTTGTCACTGTCACTCTTTATAACAGCAACTGGGCATGCTGCACACACGCGTCACCGACTCGATACAGACTTGCGTGCGTTCAACACGCGCCGCAGACGCCGTATGAAGCGGCTGTCCGTGAAATCTGCATTATATGCAGGTCTCGTCGAGAACATATTTTTTCGGGAGTGATGTATGGGATGGGCCAATCTATAAATAGATATCGATGTTCTTATGCCATAAAGAACAACGTGGATATAACTTCTATTGAATTTGCTGTTACTTTACTGATCCTCATTGTACTTACCTTTCACGATCCTTGGGATATGTAAAGTAGGAGATGTTTACATTCCTCCTGTAATTAATTATTCTTACATCCAGTGCAACAGTTTACACATTTACTGTTTATAAAATAATAATTTAAAATATCACAGAAACATGCGGCAGTCAAACGGTGGCGGCATGGCCGACAGGCACTGACCTCTGTGACGTGTGGGCGGGCACTGACATATCAGTAATCTGTGGGCACTGCTGCGGTGACACACGAAGCTGCCGCTCGGCTCTCGTACGTGATGACTGATAAGCGCTCACGCACACATTGATGCGCATGTATTGGTGTAACTACCGCCGAGCGCTCTAGAAGCTATTTATCTGTATGTTTTTTGTCTTCTGTGCTGTAATTGCCGTTGTTTTATATCTAGCCGAAGGGAGAATTATTGTATTTGAAACTACACCTCTTTTCTTAATACGCTCTGTGGTGACACAAGTAAAAATATTCCATATACTTGCAGGAAACAATGCAGCGCATTATGTCTACAGCAAGTGGTCTCGCCAGACTGGTACCGAGCTGCCTGCGCCCACTCAACATCCGGAACGCTATCATGGCAACCGCTCACTTCAGTTGCATTCAGAAGTCTTCACCGATGCAGCCGATCCTAGCTGCCATCACTCCTATGATGAATTTTGTTTGTACGTTCAAGGTGAAAGGCCGCTTACGCAGACGATGCAAGGATTGTTATTTTGTTGTCAGAAGCGAGAGGTTATTCATCATCTGCCCGACGCACCCGCGACACAAACAGATGTCCATGGTTAAGAGACCCAAAAATACGTGGATCTTAACACACGCTAGTCAAAGCAAAGTGCGGCCTTGGTGAATATTTCCAAAAAGTATATTTTTTTTCATATAAAGCTTAGCTGTACGTATTTGATTTTAATTCTAGAAAAATAAAAAGATTAAACTATTAGCATATGTATTATTTTTAAGTGAAGTTGCCTACAGTACGACAGCACGCAGGCACGAATACCCATTCTTATTAACTTCCATATTCCGTTCTGTTCGATCCCCGTGCTCCAATATATTTCCATTCAAAATTAAAATTTCTTGCTAGTCACGGTGCTTCTTTGAGGTCCATCGACGGTAACCTTCTCTGTATCCCGATTCATTCCAGCTCTTTCTATACTTACCCATTCTTTTGCTGTTGAATCAGCTCGTCTCTGGAACCAACTCCCTGCAGAGGTGTCTGTCGTGTCGGTTTGCGGCACGAAATCGCGCACGACAGTTTCGGGTACAGCCCGAACACGGTGCGTGCAAGCCGAAATGTTCCGAGCACGATCGTGTTTTCGTGCTAGCTAGGCCAGCCCGACGCCCGGTCGACACGATAAGCACGAACCGTGTTGACGGCATGCTGATGTGATTATGCGCGCGCGCACCTACAAGAATTTAGGATTTCTTTATCTGCAAGATCTCTGGTAAATTAGAACACAACACCGACCACCACGTTTCGCAAAGTATTCGGACAAGATTTATCTATCAAGCAGCAATTAAGGCACGAAGACCCACCTGCTGTATGACTCGGTGAAAGTACCGTGCCAAGGTGAGAGGTGGCGAGCCTGTCGCCCTTTAGCACGGCATCTTGTCCTTATCCCTTAGTCGCCTTTTACGACATGCACGGGTAGAGATGCAGTGGGGTTATTCTTTTTAAGTACCGGCCCCACACGGTAATACAATATCATTGCTAAATCATGGCCCAGGCCCACTTGTGGCATAATAACTTCCGTCTCGTGTACAGCGGGCTGGCTCGTGTCGTGCGTGACACGAACACGAAACGGGCCAGCTAGGCTGAGCCGAGTTTAACCGAGCACGCGCGGCGTCGTACACGGGGCGCGCACGCTCGCTTGATTCCTGTGCACCGGGCTGCGTTCGTGTCCAACTTGACACGATACGACAGGTCTGACTCCCTGCCACTCCGTATTTCCGCTTCCCACATTTTCAATTCCCATTGAGGGATGTCTATCATTAGCATAGAAACTGCATTATGTATGTATGTATATATTTGTTTATACTTTATATGAATATAATATGGATAAACCTGTAACCATGTGATGAATTTATTTAATTTGTATTAAATTCATATCTATATTTGCGTAATGTGTAAGTCTTGTATATAATATTTGTTTTATTTAATTTCGCACTCCCATCTACCTTACCCACAATCTCAGGCACGACTGGTAGAATGCTTTAATGCTTTAAGTCCGCCATTGGTCACTCCTATGTTCGTTTAGGCTTTTACCGCTATTACACATTATAGTAATATTTTTGGTTACGCGGTATAAGTTATATATAACTGAAAGCGACTCACTTTTGTCGTTTCGTTCCTCACTCTGGGGGCATCGTCAGGACTCGCGGTACTGCGACGACCTGGAGAAAACCCGACTCGTCGTGTTAGGTACGTGCCAGGAACGAATTTGTTCGTCGATGAATAAATTTGTTTTCTGGCACCCATGATAAATAATCTTATACCTGACGCCAATAACGAATTATTTCGTTTTGTACCTAACCCCTCTTCCTGACTTTCTGCTGCCGCTCCCTACACCTGCACCATGCGCCGCATTCGGCAGAGGCCGAATGCGGAATTTGAGCTCGAGTTCCGTGCGCAGTGGAGAAACGCAGTTTCACGCGGAAATGTCACGTTAACCCCCACGACGCCGTGGTGTTCCTCTAAGACTCTAAGTGAACAGCAGGTTGAAGATTAACCAAGAAACAACCCCAATAAAGATTTTTTATCATACGACTGCAGACGATTACGTGCCCCACCAAAGTTAATTGTTTTCCGAAAGCTCTTTCAATGAAGAAGATTTGTATCAACCCCGTCAACCACTGTTTCCAACTTCCTTCCTTCTACAGACAAATAGTAATGCCCGACAACAAGAACAAGAAAAAATAAATGTTTGCAAGATCAACATGCGCAGAGATTGTAATGCAAAACCTGCAGTATGTCTGTAAAAATGAACCTTTAAACCTGCAGCGGTCGCGCCCTAAAAAATCACAACAGCGGTCGCACGCGAAAAATGTTCCGCAACCGCGTTTTCTGTTAGTTTATGTTATTTATTATTTTAAATTTGGGGTTAAAATACACCATAATTTCATCATAAAGAATATTTATTTACCTATTATTTAACATAAAATAATCATTAATAGGCACACATTTTCTGAGATCAATAAAATTAAATCTGTCAATATATTCTATCTGACTCATGTTTCTAAATGTAATGTTATTCCTACTCGACTAACTACAAAATACAGAAATAGAACATTTTAGCGAAAACTATTGAAAACAATGTTAAATTTTGAATAATGCCATGTTTACCCACAGGTGGCAGCACTTGTTACTTTAGTTTTTTTTTTAGTGTGCGTTGTAATGGCCGCCGTCGAGTGAGTTCTGTTTCTGTCGTGTGATAATTGATAAATAAAGAACAGTATGTAAAACGGACTTTAAATCTTCCACTAGCATAGCCTGCAACAGGTTATGGGCCCAGAGCATTGAGAGTCAACAGCAAAAGTCAATGGTCAACAGTGGGAGTGTGAATAGGCGGTGGCAAATGAACACGTGGCGTCGGTCGGCAGTGGATACGTTTGTAACAAGTAAAATGGAAAATAACACGACGTCGTCGGTGACAAAGCTGAGAGGAGACAACTGAAATACGTGGAAATTTCAGGTATTGGTCACATTGAAGGTCAAAAACCAACACGACGTGGTTGCCGGAAAGTGCAAGAGAACTGAGGAGAATGCAACGTCATGGGACAAGGACGACTGCAGGGCGCAGGAGATACTCGTCAGCCGCGTCAAGGATTTTTTTTTATTTTTATGGAAACTGACACGGTTGGCTACATCACCTACAACGTCCGTGATGTCAGCCCATAACACCGGGTGAACTAGGTGACATGTCAGTGCTTCCCCCTTTGATCGTGCCGGCTACACTGAACTGGTCGGAAAACACAAACTATTTACATAGCCGTTTTAACCAACGTTTCATTCAGTGCGGTGGTATCAACCCGGGCGGGTTAAACCCTACCACCAAGTAATATTAGGAGGGAAGGGACCTACAGTTTTACGAGGAATCCGAACCTCGGTCAGCCTCCAACGGTCAGCGGTCACCCATCCAAGTACTGACCGCACCCAGCGTTGCTTAACATTCAATAGCGACAGTTGACTGTCTGCACCACTGAGCTATCGAGGCTGACTCATGGTACTACAGTAATGGTACATCTACTGTCGTGTGCGTCATCGAACGAGATGTCGGAAAAGCTCTTGTCAGTGTATGAAAGAAAGTCAAATATCACAAAGCACCTGCTCCAGCAGAAGTTCTTCTCCATGGAGTACTAGGGCGAGGGTATGTCGGTCTTCTTATCACGACTAGAAGAAATAGAATGTCAGCTGAAGAGCTGCGGAGAGGAAATACCGGAAAGTATGTTTATGACAAAGGTACTGCTATCGTTACCCGAAAGTCTCAAGTACTTCACTTCGGCTTGGGAGTCAATACCATCAGAATCACAGACCTTGCAAGAACTTACTTCAAGACTGCTGATTGAGGAAGAAAAGTTAAATTCAACAGAGTCGATAACGGCGTTAGCAAGTAAAACCGGAGCAGCAAAGAAATCACAAGGTGAGGAGAAAAGAATAAAATGCTTTGTATGTAACAAGGCTGGACATATCGCAAGAAATTGTTTTAAGATAAAAGACAAAGAAGGAAACAAGGACCTGCCATTACTGCAAAAAGAGTGGGCATTTGATTGCGGAATGTCGTTTTAAAAAGAACAAGGAGGAACGTGTAAATGAGGAAGGTGTGGATCTAAGCTTACGATGGCTTCACCGAACATATCCGGGCCCATCGGCAGTAGAGGAGGGTATTAATCGAGGCCGGGACTAGCGAGTGGCCACTCTAAATTTCCCGCGCATGCTTCACGTTTCGGCTCGCTTCAAGCCCTCGTCAGCTAGTCTGCGTTGACTAGGACGCGGGGAAACCACCAGTCCCGCTCTCGACCTCCCTCTCTCTACCTATCCATATTCTGTAGGATGCTTCCAGTGACGTTTTCGAAGCTCTCTCCATATATGAGCTTAGCGTCGATCTTGGGAGCCCTAGATTCTTGAAGAGACTGTAGAGCGACTTCGCTGGTAGTCCTCTTGCTCCGACTTCCACAGCGAAGAGATCAGTCTTGAATCCGTTTCTCACAATCCGGTCTACTAAGTTGCAGTACTTGTTAAGTTTGATGTTGTGGTCCTTCGGTATGTTACTTTCCCATGGAACTGTAAGTTCAACAAGTACTACATGCTTTGTCGCTTTTGAGAATATGAGTATATCCGGTCTTAATGCTGTGGTACAGATTTCCGAAGGCATTTGGTAATGCTTCTCATGTGTGTCCATCAACAATTCCCAATCCTTTGCTGCTCCCAAAATTGAAGAAGGTTTAGTCCTATCTTTGGGCAGCTTATTGGCTCCAGGTTTCACAAAGTTGACCTTCTGGAAGCCGCTACTGGTTTGCCCTTTCCTGGTCCGTGCAATTGACAGGTTGATGGCCTCTCTGATGATTTGGAGGACTTTATCATGACGGTAGGAATACTGGCCTCGCTCAAGTAGTATTTTGCATCCGCATAACAAATGTTTGGCCGTGCCTACGAACTCCTTACATGACGGGCATAGTTTATTTGTAGATTTCCCCCATCTAACTAGGTTACTCGGGTCGGGGAGAGTAAGCTGGAATGCATTTAAGTAGAACTTAAGCAGCTCAGGGGACCAGTTGTATATTATGGATTTCCACTTCAATGCAGGAGGGATGCAGAAGTCACCCACTGTTAGCCAATCATTCTGCATTTCTAGGTTTAAGGCGTGAAGTTTGAAGCCTTGTTCCATGTCCTCCTGAGCAAAACCTTTCAGTATTTCTTTATCAGACTTTGCTGTTTCTATGCCCAATCCAGATCTATTGGTGCGTGTACCAACTTGGAATGATTTGTAGAAGTCGAGTCTCGATTCCAGTTCATCTGATAGTGATGTGTTGGGTAAGGCTTGAATAGCGCTATCATTGGAGTCTTTGAGTATACATCGTTTGGCTATTCTCGCCTTTTGATAAAATATCGACGGTTTCTTAATGTTCAGTCCAAAGTTATTGTGAGATCTGTATAGCGTTGACGAGTCAGCCGGGTGAGCCAGTCCAAACCATGATTTCAGGAATCTGGTCACATACGAATCTAATTTAGTCAGGTTTTGCTTTGTGAAGTCGTAGACGAGAAATGGCCATGAAAGTTTTGATGTCAGGTAGTTATCGTAAATCCATGCCTTTTGTGTACCCAGGAGGGGAAGATTGTCAGTTTGGCGGAGGCTCTCTTCGAAAAGTTGGACAATATCATCAGTAGGATGCTCTTTTCCTCTGCTGGTGATCCTTTTGCCCAAGAATTTAAAAGGAGCTTCATCAGCCACGGTTGCGATTGGTTTTCCGGCTACTGTCAAACCTGGATTGCTCGAGGTAAACTTTGAACCTTTCCTGGTTAAGCTCAAACAGTAGCACTTCGCTGGTTTTATCTTCATCCCTTTGGTCCATTCACAATAGTCATCCACCACCCTAAGAAGCGACTGATTTTGTTTTGGATTGCGGGTTAACAGCGTAATATCATCCGCAAATGCCAGGATGGCCGCCATATATGTGTCTCCATATTTGAACCTGTATCCCCATTTCTTTTCTTTTACGACAAGCGTATCAATTAGAATGTTGATAACAATGTTAAATGTGACAGGAGAGAGGCAGCAACCCTGGAAAAGTCCTATGCCGTAACGAATTTCCGGTGTCTTCTCCGTTTCGCCTTTTACTTGTATTACAAAGGAAAGTTTTTTGTAGTAGGAGGCTATTATATTACAGATCAGAGGTGGCACATTATACCACTCTAGCGCCTTTAATAGTAACTCATGGCGCACCGAACCGAAGGCGTTTTCAAAGTCTAACCACGTGGCAGTTAATTGTCTCTCATTCTTCCTTGCATCTCTAAGACATTCAGTCAGCAAAGAATTATGTTCGAGGCACCCTGCAACTCTTGGGAGAAAACCTTTCTGGTACTTCTTCGGTAAGTAGTCGTTGGTACACATGTGTTTGAGTAGTCTGGCCTGTATAATGGAGAAGAATATTTTCGAAATTGTGTTCGTAAGGGCTATAGGTCTAATATCCTTGGGATCAGTAACTTCTTTCTTTTTTGGTAGAAGAACAAACACGGCCTTACCAAGACAGTCTGGCACTTCTCTGTTCGTCCAAATTCTTTTGTAGATGTTCAACATGTGTTTCCGCACTGATGGACATTTTTTGTATATGATGTATGGTATGCCATCGGGTCCCGGGGCGGAACTATTTGGTTTCCTTTTTATGTGGTATTCCAGCTCTTCCATCGTCGGTGAATCAGCATCAAATGCTAGAGCAGGTTCTTTGGGTTTTGGAGCTGGTGGATCCCTGTAAGTTATATCTGCCTCCGGGGTGGTATATGTGGATTTAAAGTAGTTGAACATCTCGTCCGTACTTAACCTAATTGTACCCTGCTGTTCCTTAAAAGCTTTTTTGGCGAAATAAAAGGGGTTCTTCTCGAAAGCTGCTATATTCTGAGCCTTTCGAAATTCATTGCCAGCAACCGTAATTTGCTCAGATACTTTCTGGATGAGTTTTAGGATAGATCTCATCGCTCTGGCTAATTGGTGGCATAGATTTCTGTCTCCTGAGGCTTTAGCCTTCCTTAGCTGCTTTATCAACTCTCTCTTCCTTCTCCTAAGCTTTGCTTTGAAAGTGTTTTCTCTTTCCATTGGGTTGTGGTGATAGCGAACAGGGTACAATTCGGAGAAGTAATTGTAAATTGTTCCCTGGAAGTCATACAGCTGATCTTCGGGACTCTGCCTGCAGCCTGGGAGGTCAAGTCTTTCGGCTAGGCATCGATCATGTTGCTTCCAAGTGGTCTCGGATATGCTCGGTAAGCTTAGTCGGTCTCTGGGCGAAAATGCTTCATGGTGAGAGGAAGGTTGCGCAACCTTCCTCTCACCATGTAAGTAAGTCTCACTATAAAAGTAAGTCAGAAACGTATAATGCGTTCATAGGAACGTCGACCACTCCACAATCGAAAATATGGTAAGTATATGGATAGCGGTGCGTCCGAACAGATGTGTTCAAACAAAATGCTCTTTGTAGAGCTCCGCGACATCACAACACCAAGAAGTGTAAAAATCGGCGATGGTTCACCACTACATATACAAGGAGTTGGAACAATTTCAAGATTTGCGTGGAATGGAAAAGATTTCATAAAATCAACCCTATCGGAGGTCCTGTACGTCCCAGATTTGAAGTTTAACTTATTCTCGGCAGGGTGTGCGCTTGATAAAGGCTATGTTATGATCAGCAAAAGTGGCAAGTGCGAATTCCTCGACAAAAGTGGAGAAATTCGAGCAATTGCATGGAGGTATAATAAATTGTATAAAATGGATTTTGCACTAGAAAACGAACTGGACTCGTCGCTCTTCACGGCAACACAAGCATACCGTAATTCGTCTGCGTCAGACAAAGTCCTGTTTGACAGCTCGGAATGTCATCTCATAAAAACAGTTGACAGCTTGTCGGAATGGCACAATCGTCTCGCACACCAAAACTTTGAACATGTGAAGAAAGTTTTAGATCGGAATAATATTCAGTACTCTCAAGATGTTCCCGAAGAGTGTAAGAAATGTCTGGCCGGCAAACAGCACAGGTTACCGTTCTCAACGAGCACCTCAAGTGCTACAGCCCTACTAGAGCCCATGCAGACTTATGTGGTCCAATGGAGACACCATCGATCGGAGGAGCCAGGTACTTTCTTTTGTTCAAGGACGATCATTCCTCGTATCGTACCGTATACTTCTTAAAAAATCTGTCAAGTGCGAGTTTTACTCGCGCGCGGAGGTTTCCGTCTATCCGCTATCAATAATATCCGCCTATCAGCTCAGGTGGCATGGTCTTCGAATTTGAATTATCAGATATATTATTATTATTTTATTCCTTTATTAACACATATATTTACAATAATTTTACATATAATAAACTATACCTAAAATATACAAAAATTATATATAAAATTATTATAAAATAAATGGAGTTTCCACCACCGGCGGCGGGGCGAACCCAGGCTACCGATGGTCGGGTCCCAAAGAGAGAAACCTCCGAACGATGCGTGCAGTGTCAAGCAGGGCTGCCTTCTGGATCTGGCCCTTGACCCAACCACTCAGTGAGAGCTTCTCAAGGTGGTCGTCGAGGCTCTTCGCTATCAGCCCGTGCGCCGAAACGACTATGGGCACAACTATCGTCGAGTCGACGGGCCACATTTTGGTAACCTCGTGCTGCAGATCCAGATACTTTAACATCTTCTCTGCTTCCTTACTGACGAGGTTACCATCATGCGGCACGGCGATATTGACGAGCGTTGCGCGCCTTGCCTCCCGGTCCATTATCACAATATCAGGTCTGTTCGCGAGAATAGTCCTGTCTGTGATAATCATACATCGGAATCCGCGGGGCACGAATGATTCAAGGTTGTTTAGTGATGGGACAATGTATCCACAAATATCGAAAATCGATCGTTATTTTAGAATAATATGAAATAATGTCGATTATTAAAACTAAGAGTATTTCTATAGAAAATAAGATATAATAAACAAATGTTGTATTTACTTTGTAGGTACAATACGAATCTGTTCAAACCACAATTTTAGTTTTATTAGTATAGAGATAGTATATAGAAAGAATTTAATTTTTTTTACCAACTTACACGTGTTACATCATAATGGTCATGAAGACTTTTTTGTTACTGTTATGAAACTGAATCGATTAGGTTATAAAAATCAACCACCTATTTTTTTATTTAAATACCTACATAAAACAATTTTTTACTTAAAAAAAAACCAAGGTCCAAAAATTTTTATATAGGTTTTACTCCCTATATGATACAGAACCCCCCCTTAGCGTACTATGAACTAATTTTGAAAGACCTTATATAAATATGTATTATATTTACTTAATCGTTAACATAAAGTATACATGTTTATATAAGTACTGTAGGTATATAAGTATTCAGGTCTGAAATATGACATGAATAAAATACAATAAACAAATAAATATGAGTATCGATAACAGTGTCGATTGTTTATTGATCGCCGTAGTCAATCCCTAACAAGGTCGTATTCGTGCCCCGCGGATTCCGATGTCTGATGATAATGGACCGGTCCCAGTAGAGTGTGACATGACCGTTCTCGAGAACTGGCGGCGGATTGTACTTATAGTAAGGCACCTCGGTACCTACAAGGTTGTACTTTAAGGCAAGTTGCTGATGGATGATCCTGGCTACTAAGTTGTGTCTATGCAGATACTCGGTGTTGGCAAGCTGCGAACAACCGGAAATCACATGTCTGAGGGACTCGCCAGGTTGATGGCAGGCGCGGCAGATGTCAATGGTCCCGTCCTTCATTATGTGTTTCCTATAGTTGTTCGTCTTGACAACCTCATCTTGTATTGATGAGATGATGTATGAAATAAATTTTAAATTTTTTTTCAATACTTTTGTCAGATATTTAGAAATGCACATGCCTATGAAATCTAAACGTATATGTAATAGAAACAAGTTTGCACAGTGGGCCACACCCAGTATTGTAAGATCCAAAGAAAAATTATTTATATTGTATGATTTATTAAAAAAATATAGTAATCCAAACCTTAGAGCGTACGTGTCCTCATATAGTAAAATTTTTAAACTAGTTACAATTAAAGCAAAACAATTATATTTAAAAGAAAAAATATTAATATCTGACAATAAAATAAAAATGGCCTGGAACATTATCAAAGAAGAAACTGGCAAGTCTCCCAAATCTACCGATACAAAAATAGAATTAAAGATTGGAGACGAATTAGTTAGTGAGAACTCTAGTGTTGCTAACTATTTTAACAAATATTTCTCGACTATTGCTCAAGAAACCACAAAAAATGTCAAGTCAAGTGCTGATGCAGCGTTAGTATATTTGAAAAAATACGCCCCGCAATACTGAATCAGCTAAATTTAAGCCTGTTACACACGAAGAACTTAATAATATTATTAGTCACTTAAAGTCCAAAAGTTCCCAGGACCTATGGAATATTTCACCCAAGCTAATGAAGTCATTAACTTGTAGTATTATAGATCCATTAGTTACTGTAATTAATCAATGTTTTGCAGAGGGCACATTCCCAGATATATTAAAAATAGCGAGGGTGGTACCATTGTTTAAAAAGGGTTGTCATAGTACTATTGGAAATTATCGGCCTGTCTCTTTGCTTCCTGTATTCAGTAAAGTGTTTGAAAAAGCCATAGAAAAAAGGCTGATTGAATTTTTTAATGAAAATAACACCTTGAATTATAAACAGTATGGATTCCGCAAGGGCAGATCAACTGGTGACGCTATTGCATCAATGATAAAAACAGTCATACAATCGCTAGATAATTCACATCACACGTATGGCATATTCTGTGATCTGTCAAAGGCGTTTGATTGTGTTAATCATGAAATAATTATAAATAAACTTGATCACTATGGCGTGCGAGATATAGAGCTAAGTATTTGTAAATCCTACTTAAGCAACAGACAGCAAATATGTGACGTTAGTGGTGAAAATCTAGTTGTGAAACCATTTCTATGGGTGTTCCTCAAGGCTCCATTCTTGGACCTTTGCTCTTTTTGATCTGCGTCAACGACATCTCCAGTTGTATTACAGATGATATAGAGCTAATCATGTTTGCTGATGACATCTCAGTAGTCTTAAAAAATAAAAGCATTAATGATTTGCGCGATTCGTTTAAAGCAGTAATACAATCTCTAAAAACTTTTTTTTTTTTTTTTTTTTTATGGAACCTGACACGGTTGGCTACATCACCTACAACATCCGTGATGTCAGCCCATAACACAGGGTGAACTAGGTGCCATGTCAGTGCTTCCCTTCATTTCATGTCGGCTACACTAAACTGGACGGAAAACACGAACTATTTACATAGCCGTTTCGACCGACGTTTCGTTCAGTGCGGTGGTACCAACCCGGCCGGGATAAACCCTACCACCTAGTAAGGTAAGAAGGGAAGGGACCTACAGTTTAACGTGGAATCCGAACCACGGTCAGCCTCCAACGGTCGAGCGGTCACCCATCCAATCACTGACCGCGCTCAGCGTTGCTTAATAACAGTTGACTAACCAACCGCGCCACTGAGCTACCGAGGCTGACGAATTTTCTTATCCCTTAGTCGACTTTTACGACATGCGACGGGGAGAGATGCAGTGGGGCTATTCTTTTTAAGTACCGACCCCACACGGTACTTTGTTTGAATATACTTTGTTTGAATACTTGGTTTGAATCAAACAATCTACTACTAAATGTAAATAAAACTAACATAATGCATTTTGCTTTAGGAACTCAAAGACGCATGGCGAACCAAGAAATTGTTAAAACTGCAGAAGAACTAACGCTAAATATTGCTAAAGAAATTACCTTTTTGGGAGTACTATTTGATGAAACTCTCAGCTGGAAGCCCCATATAGACTCACTTACTGGTAAATTAAGTTCAGCATGTTATGCCATCAAAAAAATCAAAGAATTGTGTGGTGTACAAGCTGCAAAAACTGTTTACTTTGCCTACTTTGATAGTCTCATGTCATATGGATTATTGTTTTGGGGAACTGCAGCTGAAGTAAACAGAGTATTTGTTCTGCAAAAAAGAGCATTGCGTTGTATACTGAATATGAAAATGAGGGACTCTTGTAGAAATGAATTTAGTAAAATAGGAATTATGACACTATCAAGTGCTTATGTGTATCAAAACATCTGCTATGCTAGAAAATACATACAAAATGCTACTCTCCAGTCTGATATACATCACCATGAAACTAGACACAAAAATGATATAACAATTGTAAAACACAGGTCGTCTAAAATGTCCAAGAGTTTTGTTTGTAATAGCATTCGATTTTATAATAAAATACCATTAGAAATAAAAAATCTTAATGATGTATGTTTTAAGAAACGCATTAAAGCCATTCTTATAAAGAAAGCTTATTATAATGTAAAAGAAGCTCTAACTGACAAAATATTGTACTCTGAGGCTGACCGTGTATAGGTTAACATAGTGTACTCAGTGCTAGTGCGAGTGGTATAAGTAATAATAACAGGATAAACAGAACCTGTACATATTATGTGTATACAGGTTTATAGAACTTCATATTGCTTTGTGATCGGGGCACTGTAGCAGTTTGTGACAGAAGCAGTGGTATTATGTAAAACAAAATGCAAACATATCGTAGAAGTTTCATGTTGCCACTAGAGTAATGCATCGCTTTAAGGTCTTTGCTTACGGTGACGCTTGGTCCGGGTCGCCTCTCTCCCTAAAATATGGTTGAGGGAAGCGATGGCTGGCCCTAGCGTGATGCTCGTGAACGGGTGCTGTTCGTGGAGACTGACCTGCTCCAATTGGTAACATTGTATATTTTATATGTTAGGCGTATATTTTTAAAAGGAACTATAGTATCTGTCATGAACTGTTACATTTGTCGCAGATTTATATTTTTCATCATATTACTTTTTGGTCTTCGAGATTTGTACTACCTCGTATTATCACTGGTATAAACTGAAAATGCTACAAACATGTTCGCTTGAGATTCTGACTGCATACAAATTTTGAATTTTGACAGGGTACAACCTGTACCTTAATTTATACTGCTGACGCATGCTAAATATTAATTTGACTAATTGATACATTAAGTATCAAGTTTATTTAGCACGCATACTGAAATATTACTTTGACTAATTGATACATTAAGTATCAAATTTATTTATTTTATTTGACATTGTACTACAATGTGGTATGAATATTTATAACTGACATGACTTGATATGATATGTATCAACAATTTCTGACAAAGGCTCTATACACCTGATTTTATCTATACTTTTACTTTAACTTTTGATTTTATGTGGTCAGAATTATCAAGCTTAAATTATAGTTATTATAGTTAAATTATAATTAAATTATAGTTATTCTAGCTCTCAAACTATATCTTAACACTGTAAGCGGTGTCTATTATGTAGCTAGTCACAATGTATTGTAATTGAAGACGTTAAAAAAAGAACCCTGCGAAGTTTCTTGCCGGCTCCTCTTTGTGGGTGTAATCGAACCGGATTGTAAAAACTAACAGGACAAATTCAAGCATAGTGTACTACCATACGAATGATGAATAAAGAATAAAGAATAAAGAATTGAAAAGACAAAACCCTCGGTTTCCCCGAAGAGGTCCCCGAAGCGTAGCCAGTGCACGGAAGCAAGTTGGTCTACATCCGGTCCCGTGAGAGACCGGAAGTACCTACCGTGCAGCTCCTTGCCTTTCCATACATCCATTATTATTATTATGATTTATTTATATACACTAGCAGCTTGCAGCTGATGCGTGTACTTCACGTGTTGAGTGCACTGTTTTATAATAGATCTTATTTATATTTTTTATTGTTTTTTTTTTTTACTTTTTTATTATTAATTTTTTTTTATTATACTATTAGTGTTAGTTTTTATTTTTGTTTATATTTAGCAAATGTTTGTCAAGTAGATTTTTAAAACCATTCACTGAGATAGCACTTATCACTTCTTGTGGTAGCTTGTTCCAAGAGTCCACTACTCGGTTAGTTAGAAAGTACTTTCTTGGGTTATATGTTTATGTTATGTATGACAGGTCTCCATATTTGCCCACTGACAGCTGTTACATAGTAACGTCACTTATTTCTTTTTAAAAGTGATCTGTCAAACATCAAACTTCTGAAAATTCTTTTTTTGTAACGACCAAAGATTAAGAAGCGCCTATCTTTTAGAGAAGCCTTAATGAGGTCGATAGCACTTTACGGTGGGAAAATGACAGCACGTAACAATGCAATGTATAAAAGCCGTTGGCGCCATCTGTTATTCAATAGTGTGACTAATCTATTTTAATGAAACGTTTCTTGTATGGGGGCCCCCCTTAATTTGTAACTTTTTCTTATTTTTCTTATTTGTTGTTTCATCCGCCATAGTAACCCATATTCTGTGAAAGTTTCAACCGGCTACCTGTTACGGTTCAAGAGATACAGCCTTCGAACGGACGGACGGACAGACGACGGAGGCTTAGTAATAGGCTTCCGTCTAGGCTACGGAAACCTAAAAATAAGTGGGAGGTGAAGACTTACATTCGTGACTTTATCGCTTTTGCAGAGAGACAGATGAAGAATAAAGTGCGAATACTGAGGACAGACAATGGATTGGAGTTCATAAATGAAGAGGTCAACAATCTACTGAGAAAACTTAGATAACGTCATCAAAGGACGGTTAAAGACCCTCGTCCCCAAGTGTATTGGTGGAAGTAGGGGACACTCGTCCGAACCAACCAAATGAGCCCAAACTCGAGGGGGTTACTAGTAACGGTTGAAGAGTTCCACTGTCCACCACCTGACTCCATCATCAGACCCTCGTTGCCAAGTTGAAATTATCATAATATTGTATTGTCACGGGAACTCAATGTGTGTGCAAAGTTTCATAAGAATCGGTTCAGTAGAAGTAGTTGAAAAAGTTGTCGCAAGATTTGAAACCAAAGATATAAACCACAGAGCATCAAATACCTACCGCGCGCGCCCCCTACTAGAGACGCCCTAAGCGATAATATTTGAAACCCAAAAACTACACGCAGTGCTGCTAGCGCTTCGTATGTGTGTGTGTGTGCTAATATCGACACTACACACAAAGAGGAGCAAGTTAGGCACACGCACAAAACAAATGCACACGCACAACACACATATGTATGTAAGTCATAGGCCACGCCCACAGGGTTCAACGGTGTTGTAGAGAAATCGCGCTCACGGCGCCTCTAGGAGGGGCGCCGGCGGTCGGTATTTGATGCTCTGTGATATAAACAAATATACGGAGTCAAGCTAATATCTTCGGAATCAAGCTAGATTTAAAAATCTAATATCTTTTGATTCTGTAGGTTGATTTTGATGAAATAAACAATAAATGTTACTGAGAATAAAGTTTAATATTTTTTAGTTTTTTTTTTCAAAAATCGTTAAGTACAGCACAGTACAGACACGGTAAGTCTACGATTTTAATATATGTATAGATTTGCGTTTAAATCGGATGTGCTATTAAACCAAGTCTATCACGAGCGAAGCCGTGGGCAAAAGCTAGTATTGAATATTTTGTTTCTCAATTTGTCTTTTAAATCTGCTTTCCTAGCCAATTTTACCCCCTACCATAGCCATGCACGCCTGATTTTCTGGGCCATACTAATCATGAAAAAAAGTGCGCAAGTGCAGCGGGCCACGTGGCCCTGCGGCGCGGCCGACTTTCGGCAATTAAATACACGCTCTTTGAATTTGGGGATAACGCTCAATTATAATTCTACATAAAGTTGAAAATATGCCTACTTGATCTGATTCACTTTGTCTCCATCCTAAGGAAAAAAATTAAGACTTTTCAGTTAAGTTGATTTCGAGACTTGGTGACGGACGCATGTTCGCGTGCGAATTTGGTGTGCCATTGCCTCAAATAAAAACTATTTTTTGTGTTTTGAGTCATTAGGTTGTTGTGTTTGTGTATAAATTCAAAAGAATACAACATTTCTGGAGTGAAATTGTTATTATTGAAGGTTTTTATGTATTCGCGAGTGTGTGAAATCGAAAAAACTTCAAGTGTGTGAAATAGACAAAACCTCACTATATTTGTGAAGTGAAATGTTCGTGCAATGTTGAACTCAATTTGGAATGAAAACAAAGGTCAGTGCACTGTAAGGTATAGATACATGTGTAGGAATTTTTTTTAACGATTCCAATAATGCTAAATTTGCTATAGGTAGATATATTGCTTTTCCGAAAAAGCGTATTTCCCTAACCCTTCCCTAAAGGGTCATGCGCGCGAAAAGGCCCGCACCTTACGATGACAGAGGGCACGGGGGGCCGATGCTTAAGGGGTTAATACAAAATACCTACATAACTAGAAATAATAAATAGTCACAATACCACTAAATACGTACAAAAATAGTGTCTTCTCTTATATTGTCCTAGGCCTACATATTTATTGCATCGATGAACGTCTTCAAGTACTAGGTACTTCAAGGTAATACCGCCACTATGATTATAGAGATGAAAAGCAGCACGGCCACAATCCAGTATCCTGAAAATAAAACATTTACATTTAATCTCTATTCCAGAGGTTTCCAACCTTTTATAGACTACGACATCGTCAACATGTTTTGCGGCTCCCATGAGTTATTATCAGGGATCGGAATAGGAGTATAAATACCTAATGTTGGGGAGAAGATACAAGGGTGTATCGAAAACTTCATGAAATTGAAAGAAAAGTGGGTCGAAATAAATTTTTATTTTTCGAAAGTCTCCATCAATGGCCAATACACTTTTTAGTCCAGGAAACGAGGAAATTCCTTGTATGGGCTCTTCGGACTAATTCCTCTGTCGCTGAAACTTTGCAGTGTGATAGAGTAGTGTTTAAAATATACGTTTGACAAATTATCTAGGATTTTTGATGTTTGGAAGTTAGGTATTAAAATGAATGAATGCCTAAAAATGAAAATCGCTTATAACTGCTGATGAAAAATTGCTCCGTCCGAAATTCCTTCGGTATATGATATTATATATTAATAAGAGTATATATTAACATTATCTAGGAAAATTTCGATTTCGAATAGGCAGAAATTTGAAAATATCTATTTTGTATCACAACTTCTTCAGAAAAATTGCTCTGTCAATTTTAATTTTTTTATATGTCTTAATTTATTTAAATATATCGCTTTTGACAATTATCTAGGAAATTTTCCATATCGATCACACCTTTACAGATTTTCGGCAATAATTCGCTGTGAAAAATTGCTCCGTCCGAAATTCCTTCGGAATATGATATTATATATTAATAAGAGTATACATACAATATTATCTAGGAAAATTTCGATTTCGAATAGGCAGAAATTTGAAAATACCTATTTTGTATCACAACTTCTTCAGAAAATTGACCATATAAATGCCAAAAGGCACCAACCCACAAATTGGTTAAAATGAGTTAAATATACCAATCGAGAGCTAATCAACCCTCTATTTTTTGCAGAAAAGACCCAGGCAGGCTACTTGGTATATACTAATAGGTTTCTACACATTCGTCCGCCCAATTGAGGTATATCGCAACAGCAGAAAAGAATTATGCTACTTGGTACTAGCTAACTGGTCAGATTTTTTTTTTTTGCGTAAAAGATCCAAGCGAGATGGACTTTTTTGTTTTTAATGAAGTACGCTAAAAGTATTTATCAAAACAGAGCCAAGATATCTGGTTCTTTTTGGCATTATATAATAAAAACAAACTGTATATCGCAAAGTGGAACCAATTTATGTGGTTCTTTTTGGCATTTATAATAAAAACAAACGGTATATTGCAAAAATGAAATCAATTTATGTGGTTGGTTTGCCTTTGGGGACCTATAGTGAGTCTTATTTCATTGGAAATAAGAGTTCTTTTTCTAAAAATAAAATCAAACATGTCTACGTTCTATGAAACAGAACGCCTAATAATAAATAAGTTCAGTTCAGTTCACTACCGCGACGAATGTGTCAGTTCACGACCGCGAAGTAAAGTAAATTGCTGTTTTCGACGTGGCTCAATGTACCTACTACGTAGTGATCGCGACATATCGTCAGAGTGTAGTTCGACGTCGTCGTCCAAGCAGGTGCCTACGCCGCGCCGCCTAACGTAACCATTGAAGATAGAATAGAATAGAATAGAATATTTATTTGTATAACATAAACAAGTCACAAACTAACATTCACACATTTTAAAATTTTTCTATTTAGAAAATAAAATAATATGAAACATAATAAATGAATCCTATTAAAATTAAAATTATTAATAATAGAAATCCGATATAAAAGTCACACGTGCCTCCTGGGTGGTGCCAAATGAACAGCAATCAGCGTGTGGGAGATCTTCGGATCGGCTGGGTTCGCCACCACACCCCGGGAGAAACAATTACACCGGCATAACAGTTCGCTGTGTTCCGGTGTACTTCCCGGGGACCCAGTAGCAGGTGGGGTTGGCTGTGGTGAGGAGTAGGCCAGTGATCCCGACGCGGATTCGCTGTTCAGAGGTGACGCATCGACACGGTTGACAGGGAGACCCGGTTAAACGGTTATTCCGCTGGCCGCCCGCCGGGTAGTACAGGAGCCCAATCGCGTCTAACCAACGCGGGAGGCTGCCCCGGTCAACCGGCGCATAATTCCGGAGTGGTCCGTCGTGCCGGTTGGTGACCGGAGTAGGGGTTCCGGCGGCCACTTCCGGGGGGGACCGGGGGCCTTTCCGTCTTCCGTGTCGGCGCAACACTAACCTGAGTAGTAAGCGATGAAGCTAGGGTCCACGCTTTGCCCGTGAATCACCACAGCCACCCTTTCATGCTCTTTCCCTCCCTCTTACAAAAATCATGGCAGCGAAAAAAAAGGAAAAAAAGGTTCAATCAGCGGTGCACACCCTTACACCACTATTTAGCGTTGACTCGACCAACGTGCGGGGGTTGCATACCAATTTGAATGCCGTCCATCACCACCTGGAGACGAAGAAGCCGGCCTTGCTTTTCCTGACGGAATCACAAATATATCGACCTGCACTACCCCGGCTACACCCTGGAAGAAGCCTTCCGGTCGCGAGCCGGGGTTTGCTTGTTTGTCAGGGCAGATATTTGCTGTCGTCGCCTGCGCTGCCTTGAGGACTCCGAGCTATCAGTACTTTGGGTCCACGAGGATCTGGGAACGGTCTCGCGGGTGTACGCCTGTCTGTACAGGTCGCACTCTGGTGATGCAGAGACAGCTCGGTTATTTGAGTACCTGAGTGGAGCGGCAGACAAAGTCCAAGAGCGGTTCCCTACCGCGGATTTGGTTCTTCTTGGAGACTTCGATGCCCATCACGAGGCATGGCTAGGCTCCAGGAGAACTGACTTTGCGGGGAGAGCCGCCTACGACTTCGCCCTGACGCATGACCTGTCTCAACTGGTAGACCAGCCCACCAGGCTGCCAGATATAGACGGTCATGAACCCTCTCTGCTGGATCTTCTGCTGACAACGAACCCCACTGGATATAAGGTCGCAGTGAGAGCCCCGCTGGGTTCCTCTGATCATTGTTTAGTGTGGTCCACGGTGCCATCTTCGCCTCCTCAGTCCCGTACTGGAGGAACGCGTCGAATTTGGCACTACGCGTCAGCAGATTGGGATGGGATGCGAGAACACTTCGCATCCTACCCTTGGAGAGAGATCTGCTTCAGTTCGGGCGATCCGTCGCAATGCGCTAATACCGTTGCCGAGGTGGTTCTGGGGGCAATGGAAATGTTTATTCGCAGCGCCTCTGTCTACCTCGGTGGTAAAAGCCAACCATGGTACAGCCGCGACTGTGCTGATGCTGTCGCAGCTAAATGCGCAGCTTATCGGGCATGGTCGCGCGCTCGTGCCGGACGTGATCCGAACGCATCCTAACTGAAGAAGGAATACAACCGCCTCTCCAGATCCTGCAAAAAGGTTATTGCCAGGGCCAAATTTGACCACATCGGCAGAATCGGCGATAGACTGAACCAGCACCCAGCTGGGAGCCGTGAGTTCTGGTCTCTCGCTAAATATGTCGAGTCAAATTTCTGCCGCTCCTCTCTTCCACCTCTGCAGTGTCCTGGAGGCTCACTTCGCAAAGAAGAAAGCCGACTTACTGGTATCTCTCTTTGCGGGGAAATCCAACCTGGACGATGGGGGTGCCACTCCCCCATCCATACCTAGGTGTGAGAACTCCATGTCGGAAGTGCAGTTTCGACAACGGACTGTACGGGCGGAACTTCTCTCCCTAGACGTCAGGAAGGCGAGTGGGCCGGATAGGATTCCTGCATTGGTGTTAAAAAGGTGTGCTCCCGAGCTGGCCCCAGTGCTGACGCGCCTATTCTGTCTCTCCTACTCCAATTGCCGTGTGCCGGCGGCCTGGAAATCTGCGTTTTTGCAAGCGGTCCCTAAAAAGGGTGACCGCTCAAACCCGTCAAACTACCGACCTATAGCGATTACCTCCCTTTTCTGTAAGGTGATGGAGCGCATTATCAATACGCAGCTCATGAAGTACCTGGAGACGAATGACCTCATCAGCGATCGGCAATACGGCTTCCGGCCAAAACGATCTGCTGGTGATCTCCTAGCGTACGTCACTCACCTTTGGGGGGAATCGCTTGACGGTCATGGTGAATTGATGCTACCTATTTTAATTTTGAATTTTAATTTATTTTAATTTATTTTAATTTATTTTAATTTTATTTTAATTTTATATTTTTTTATATTGACATAATTGAATTTTTAACCTTTAACAATTCTATTGACGAAGTATTTTAATTTAGCTCTAGTTTTAATTGCCTTTCATGCACAAAACAGTTTTTTTTTCTCTGTATTCTTATAATTTTTAGTTATGTATCTATATTATTGCTAATTATTAGTCCCTTACCATGGCTAGACCCAGACAGTTTCAATTGTAAATTTGGTAAACTAAAATGTGACGAACTCAAGTGTACCGATGGTACCTAAGATGGAAATGAATAAATGAAAAATGAAATGAAAAATACTTGGCAATTGGCCTTGATATTGCCAAGGCATTTGATCGGCTTTGGCACAAGTCGCTCTTGGGCAAATTGCCGGCTTACGGACTTCCTTCTGGCCTCTGTGACTGGGTCGCCGACTTCCTACATGGGCGTAGCATTCAGGTACTAGTGGACGGTTGCTCGTCGGACGCCATGTCAGTGAACGCCGGCGTACCACAAGGATCTGTGTTGTCACCCACGCTGTTTCTTCTGCATATCAATGATATGCTGTCTCTGGGCAACATACATTGTTATGCGGATGACAGTACGGCACACGGATCCTACACCAGTCACCCTTCAGCCAGTCGGGATATTGTGGATGAGAAGAGGCGAAGACTTGTGTCTGAGCTCGAACACACACTCGGCTCTATTTCCGAATGGGGCCGTAGCAATTTGGTCGAGTTCAACGCTTCCAAGACACAAGTTTGCGCGTTAAGTGCGAAGAGAGCGGCGTTCACACCGGCTTCTTCATTCCAAGGCACGTCGCTTAAATTAAGCGAACACCTCGGGGTCCTCGGAGTCGAACTGTCGCACGACTTGAACTTTCGTCGCCATATCGAGGGGAAGGCCAAGCTGGCTTCTAAAAAGCTGGGCGTACTCAATAAGGTGCGACGGTACTTCACGCCGGACCAAAGGCTGCTTTTGTATAAATCGCAGATCAGGTCCTGCTTGGAGTACTGCTCGCACCTGTGGGATGGCTCTGCCAAATACCAGCTTGCGCCTCTGGACTCGATCCAGCGTCGAGCCGTGCGACTAGTGGGTGACCCCGCAGTGTCCCGCGATCTAAAACCACTGCAACACCGTAGGGATGTCGGCTCCCTAAGTGTGTTCTATCGCTTATTCCATGGGGAGTACTCGGAGGAGCTGTTTAACGCAATCCCGCTGTCCCCTTTCCATCTCCGCACCACATGAACTGGGCAGGGATTGCATCCCTATACGCTGGACTTACCGCGGATGCGTACTAATCGATTCTGCAGATCATTCCTCTACAGAACCGGTAAACTCTGGAATGCTCTCCCTGCTCATATATTTCCCCCCAAGTACAGTCTCGGGTCCTTAAAGAGGGGCGTGAATGGGCACCTGTCAGGCCGGCATGGCATTCGCAACCCCCGCATACGACCGAATGTCCATGGGCGTCGTTAGACACCTTATGGGTGGCTCGGCGCCATAAGTCGCGCTTTCAATAAAAAAAAATAAAAAAAAAACGTTCCTCCATTCTCTTCGCCTCAAGACTCTACCTGCAGCGGTCTTCATGCAAGAAGCACACAGCGCCTCCTGGCGGAAAGGAGAAGAGTCCGGTTGCCTAGGCGACGGACTGTTGTGATCTGACACGTCCGAAAATACAAGCGGGAGCGGGCGGTTTTGTTCAAACATTTTGCTCTGGAAAAGATAAAATCCACCCTGATCGAGCGCGGCGCGGGCTCTCAGGGCTTGTTGCGACCTAATACGGCATAAGTATAGTGAGTGTAATTTCCGAAGTGTGTGCGTAGCTGGGCCCAGCAGATCCTCGGACACCGGGACGTTTCCGTGCCGATCGACGACCACCACCTGAAGGACCGAGCTATCGAAGGTGCGGCTGCGGGCGGAGACATCAACATCCAGGTAGGAGGTACCACACCACCACACACTTTGCGCTACACCTCGAAGCTAGTCCGACGAATCCCGACGCTGCTCAGAAGGAGTCCAACATTTCCCTGTGTTCCCCCGACGCCATCCAGACGCAGTCCGACATCTACGTGAGCTCGGAAGCTAGTCCGACGAATCCCGAAGCTGCTCAGAAGGAGTCCAACATTGCCCTGCGTTCCCACGACGCCATTCAGACGGAGTCCGACATCTAAGTGAGCTCGGAAGCTAGTCCGACGAATCCCGACGCTGCTAAGAAAGAGCCCGACACTGCCCTGGGGTTCCCCGACACAATACAGACGGAGCCCGACATCCAAGTAAGCCTCAAAGCTAGTCCGACGAATCCCGACGCTGCTCAGAAGGAGTCCGACACTGCCCTGCGTTCCCCCGACGTCACCCAGACGCAGTCCGACATCTAAGCGAGCTCTGAAACCAGTCCGACGAATCCCGACGCTGCTCAGAAGGAGTCCGACACTGCCCTGCGTTCCCCCGACGCCATCCAGACGCAGTCCGACATCTAAGCGAGCTCCGAAACCAGCCCGACGAATCCCGACGCTGCTCAGAAGGAGTCCGACACTGCCCTGCGTTCCCCCGACGCCATCCAGACGCAGTCCGACATCTAAGCGAGCTCTGAAACCAGTCCGACGAATCCCGACGCTGCTCAGAAGGAGTCCGACACTGCCCTGCGTTCCCCCGACGCCATCCAGACGCAGTCAGTCCGACATCTAAGCGAGCTCCGAAACCAGCCCGACGAATCCCGACGCGGCTCAGAAGGAGTCCGACACTGCCCTTGCGTTCCCCCGACGCCATCCAGACGCGGTCTGACATCTAAGCGAGCCTCGAAGCCAGTCCGACGAATCCCGACGCAGCTCGGAAGGAGCCCGACACTGCCCAACGTCCCCCGACGCCATCCCGATGGAGCCCGATACTGCCCTGCGTTCCCCGACGCCATCCAGACGGAGCCCGACACCTAAGCGAATTTCCGAAGTCAGCCAGACGGATCCAGACGCTACGCCAAACTAATCCTATCACGAAGCGCAAAATAAGATCTGAACTGACTGATAGATAACAGTAGACAACACCCGTCGCCGCCGCGTAAACCAGCCTCGGGGAAACTTGTAAAAGTCCCAATCGTCTCTTATTTACCCTATTTCACCCCTTATGAAACTATCAAACCCAGAATATGAGTACCGCTGCGGTGACGGCGTGATATTGCATGTGCACAGTCGCACCCCCACCCAACTACAGTCCACCCACTAACACCACGGGGTGAGAACGACTGTTGCGTACAGCGGCCCCATTCGGAAATAGACCGAAGCGTTTGTTTGAGATCAGACACAAGTCTTCGCCTCTTCATCCACAACATCCCGTCTGACTGAAGGGTCACTGGTATAGGATCCATGTGCTGTACTGTCATCCGCATAACAATTTATGTTGCCGAGTGGCAGCATGTCATTGATATGCAGAAGAAACAGTGTTGGTGACAAGACAACACAGATCCCTGCGGTACGCCGGCATTCACTGACAGGGCGTCCGAAGAGCAACCGTCCACTAGGACCTGAATGCTACGCCCATGTAGGAAGTCGGCGACCCAGTCGCAGAGGCCAGAAGGAAGTCCGTACGACGGAAGCTAGCCCAGAAGCGATTTGTGCCAAACCCATTCGAATGCCTTGGCAATATCGAGACCAATTCACACCGTTTCAGCACCAATGCAGGAATCATATCCGGCCCACTCGCCTTCCTGGTGTCTAGGGAGATAAGCTCCGCCCGCACAGTTCGTTGTCGGAACTGTACTTCCGGCATGGAGTTCTCACACCTAGTTATGGATGGGTGGATGGCACCCCATCGTCCAGGGTGGAGTTCTACGCAAAGAGAGCATTTACATTTGCGGAGTGGGCAAGTGAGCCCCCAGGACACTGTAGAGGTGGAAGGGAGGAGCGGTAGAAAATCGATACGACAGATTTGGCGAGAGACCAAAACTCACGGCTCCCAGTTGGGTGCTGGTTCAGCCTATCACCAACTCTGCCGATATGCTCGAATTTGGCCCTGACGATAGCCCTCTTGCAGGATCTGGAGAGGCGGTTGTATTCTTTCTTCAGTTCGGATACATTAGGCTCGCGTCTGGTACGAGCGCACGACCATGCACGATAAGCTGCGCCATTAGCTGCGACAGCTTCACCACAGTCGCGGCTGTACCAGGCCTGGCTTTTACCACCGAGGCGCACGAGGGCGCTGGGAATGAACATCTCCATTCCCCCCAGAACCACCTCGGCTACGGCATTGGCGCATTCTGCCGGAATGCGCAAATGCCGTAGCCAAGGTGTAGATCATCCGAACTGAAGCATAGCTCTCTCCATGGGTAGGATGTGATGTATTCTCGAATCCCGTCCCAATCCGCTGACACGTAGTGCCAAATTGGACGCATTCCTCCAGTACGAGACTAAGGAGGCAAAAATGGCACCGTGGACCCCACTAAACAGTGGTCAGAGAAGCCAAGAGGAGTGCTCACTGTGACTTTGTATCCAGCAGGGTTCGTCGTCAGCAGAAGATCCAGCAGAGAGGGTGCATGACCGTCCATGTCTGGCACTTTGGTAGGTTGGTCTATCAGTTGAGGCAAGTCATGCGTCAGGGCGAAGTCGTAGGCGGCTCTCCCCTCGAAGTCAGTTCTCCCGGATCCCAGCCACTCCTCGTGATGGGCATTAAAATCCCCAAGCAGAACCATATCCGCGGATATATATATATATATATAGGGAAACTACATGCACTTCATCTGCCGCTCTACTCAAGTGCTCGAACAATCGAGCTGTCCCCGCGTCGTCTGAGTGCGACCTGTAGATACTTACAGGCGGACACACGCGACTCCGTCCCCAAGTGAACCGATTGTGATGATTCTTTTTTTATTTGAAACCTGGTGCTTTCCGCGTGGTCCCATTTCAATTTCATCAAGATCGGATTGGAAAGCGAGGCGGATTCGCGAAGCCAAAAGCCGAGCGATTCCGCCGAGTACATTAATAGCAAAAAATTACTAAAAAAACTGAAATAAAAAACTATTAAAAAAAATATAAAAACCGCCTTCAAAAATGTATGAAATAAAAAAAATCTAACCCTAGAGTTGAAGGCGGTGCAAGCAAAAATAACCGACCGCCTTCAACTCTAGGGTTCGATTTTTTTTTATTTCATACATTTTTGAAGGCGGTTTTTAATTTTTTAAATCGTTTTTTTACAAAAATGTATACACTTTATTTACATACAGACTGTACGTGCATGAAATATGTTTAATAAGTTGTTTCGACATACTGTCATACAAATTAAATTACAGAACGAAAGTTAAATTTTAAAAGTTCCTAATACTATATAGATAGGCCCTACAATTTCGTTCCATAGGCGGCAGGACGGCGCGGCGGAGCGGCGTTGTAGTGGGACGACAGAGGTGGCGGGCGGAATAGCGAGCCGCGAGCATCGACGACGCTCGCGTGTCGTCTCGTCGGTCGCGGTGCGGGACGATGAGCTGCTGGCGCGCGGGCGGGCGGGCTTATTCTTCCCCACTCCCCGCAGCCCTCCCGCACACCGAGTTCAGTGTAGTGCGAGCGCGCGCTTTTTAAACGTTGTTTTATTATATTGCGATACTCGAAACTACTCGAAAGTTCATGTTTAATGGAGAAATTTTATTGGATAATATACAATTATATTATATTTTGATGTTCTGTGTCTAATAAGTTAATAAAAACAGACGAAGCAATTTTTCACAGTGCTTGGGTTATTGCCAAAAATATGTAAAGGTGTGATCGATAAGGAAAATTTCCTAGATAATTATGAAAAGCGATATATTTAAAGAAATTAGGAGATGAAAAAAAATAAAAATTGACAGAGTAATTTTTATAGGTATTTTCAAATTTCTGCCTGTTCGAAATCGAAATTTTCCTAGATAATGTTATATATATACTCTTATTAATATATAATATCATATTCCGAAAGAATTTTGGACAGAGCAATTTTTCACAGCGAATTATTGCCGAAAATCAGGTGTGATCGATAAGGAAAATTTCCTAGATACTTGTCTAAAGCGATATATATAAATAAATTAAGACATATAATAAAATAAAAATTGACAGAGCAATTTTTCTGAAGAAGTTGTGATACAAAATAGGTATTTTCAAATTTCTGCCTATTCGAAATCGAAATTTTCATAGATAATGTTATATATATACTCTTATTAATATATAATATCATATACGGAAGGAACTTCGGACGGAGCAATTTTTCACCAGCAGTTATAAGCGATTTTCATCTTTAGGTATAAATACCTAACTTCCAAACATAAAAAATCCTAGATAATTTGTCAAACGTGTATTTTAAACCCTACTTTATCACACTGCAAAGATTCAGCGACAGAGGAATTACGTCGAGTGGAAATGCTTTATTGATTGGAGTATTTTCCACCTGACCGGCAACTTGTTTACACCTTCTAAAAAAAATTATTCGTCAAAAAAGGTCGTCAAAATACTCATTTACTGCGGCTATCACCTCTTCTTTGGTCGAAAATTTCGAGCCACCTAAGTGTTTTTTTTAATTTGGAAAAAGGTGGTAATCCGAGGGGGCTAAATCCGGCGAATAAGGTGCGTGGGGCAATAATTCATAGCCCCAATTATGGATTTCTATGGACTATGGCCGCTGCTCTGACGAAATTGCTTCCCTTATCCCTCATCCTGTTGACTGGACTACAGCTGACAAAGTAGTGACAAAAAACAAACTAACATGGGCCATAAACAGCTTCTCCCCTTTCAAATCCGCAGGAATAGACAACATCTTCCCGGGACTCCTGCAATGGTCGGGTGAAACCCTAACACCCTTCCTCATAGACATATTCAGAGCCAGTCTTGCTCACAAATATGTCCCAATGATTTGGAGGGAGGTTAAAGTAGTCTTCATTCCCAAGCCCGGAAGAGAGGACTACACTAGCGCAAAATCATTTAGACCAATTAGTCTGACATCCTTTCTTTTAAAAACCCTGGAAAGACTCGTGGATAGGGAGATTAGGGGTACAACTATAGTCGAACACCCAATTCACCCACATCAACATGCATACACGACAGGTAAATCCACAGAGACCGCATTACACAGTGTAGTCTCCAAAATTGAGTACGCCATGAGCTCAAAGGCATCAACCCTAGGTGCCTTCATAGACATAGAAGGGGCCTTTGACAAGACCACCTTTGAGAGCATTAATAGAGCATTGACCAGGCAGGGAGTAGACTCCACCCTATGCAGCTGGATAGGCAACATGCTAGAGTATAGAGCCATCCAGTTCACTATTAACAGCACAACTAGAGGCATCGTAGCCAAAGGATGCCCTCAAGGAGGAGTCCTGTCACCACTCCTGTGGAATCTTGTGGTGGATGACCTCATCAGACGTCTAAACACAGCAGGGCACTACACGGTAGGATATGCAGACGACCTGACTGTGCTGATTGACGGCAAATTCGAAAGCACCCAATGCAGTTTGATGCAAGATGCCTTCAAAATCATAGAACGATGGTGCAAAGAGTTCTCGCTTAACGTCAATCCCAATAAGACTGAGCTAGTTCTCTTTACACACAAACGGAAGTTAGGCGACTTAACACTGCCAAAACTTTTCAGCACCCCAATACCCCTGGCAACAGAAGTCAAATACCTGGGCATCACACTTGACAGTAAGCTAAACTGGGCCAAACATCTTAATCTCAAAATAAATAAAGCTCGTATAGCCTTTTGGCAATGTCGCAGACTCATAGGTAAGACATGGGGACTCAACCCTAACATTACGCTGTGGCTATACTCAGCTATAATAAGACCTATGGTAACTTATGGTGCAGTAGTATGGTGGCCCAGGACCAAACTCAGCACAGTTATTAACAAACTCCAAAGTTTCCAGCGTCTAGCGTGCGTTGCAACCACAGGGTGCATGCGCACAACACCCACGGCAGCGATGGAAGCCATGCTGTGCCTTCCGCCTCTTGAAGTTTTCATACAACAAGAGGCGGCAGCCGCAGCAATTAGGCTGAACGTCCTAGGACTGTGGAGGGCTAGTACACAAACACCACACACGACCATACTTCAGGAAATTATAAAAAAACATCCCCTGATAGAGGCACCGTGTGATAGAATCAGGAAAACACACGTGTTTGACAAACACTACTATGTAGAACTAGCTGAGGAACCTAAGGACTATTCGGGGTCCGAGGTAAGAATATATACCGACGGGTCAAAAACAGGGTCGGGAACAGGGGCAGCAGCTTTCTCACTTGACCTAAACATACATAAGACAATCACTCTAGGTATTCACAACTCAATCTTCCAGGCTGAGTGCATCGGAATAATAGAGGCAGCAGCGGCAGTACGCAACAGAGAAATCACTGGTCACCAGATCAGAGTACTGTCAGACAGCGCATCGGTGCTACAAGCCCTAAACACCGTGACAATCAACTCCGGACTGATACTCCAGTGCCACCAGGCACTAGAGGGTATAGCGGTAAACAACAAGGTAACCCTACAGTGGATCAGGGGGCACAGCGGCTCCTACGGGAACGATGCGGCGGACGAGCTGGCTAAACGGGGCTCCAGCTGGAGTGCAGAAGGCCCAGAACCGTATGTACCCCTACCAATCAGCCAGTTCAAATATTGGCTACATCAACTTACAAAATCTAAACATGAAAATCTTTGGGCCAATACCAGGGACTGCAGGCAATCCCGGGAAGCCATTCCCAAACCAGACCTGAGACTCAGGAAGTGCCTGCTAAAGTTCCACAGAAGTCAACTGCGTATGGCGGTAGGACTTCTTACGGGTCATTGCCCACTCAACAGACACTTGTTTACAATAGGTGTCACCGACAGTCCCCTGTGCAGAGGCTGCATGGCGGAGGACGAATCAGCCACCCACGTGCTCCTGGAGTGCCCGGTGGTGGCAGAAGTACGACTGCAGTTTCTTGGGAACGTGGGAACTGCCCATGAAGTGTGGAAGCGTCCAAGAAGAGTGCTCCACTTCATGAAAGAGCTCGGGTGGCTGGAGTAACACCACCCGAGCGCCAACGTACAACGGACCGTCTTGAGGTCTCAGTGCGGAGAATGGCCCACCCGCCTTCCCAAGGGGCTGGGCAGCAAACAACAACAACAACAACAACCCTCATCCTGTTCGCCTTCGCCAAACCCGCCATACTCTCGCGGAACACCCCTTTATAGTGGACAGACGAGTACTTCGAACGGCACGATTCTCTAAATCGTTCTTGTGCCGCACTGCAAAGGTGTGGAACGGGCTTCCGGGGAATATCTTTCCCCACTCCTACAATCCACGGATCTTCAAATCGCGGTTAAATAGCCTTTCCCCAGCGACATTAGTCCACCTCCAAGCCGGACTGGCACCTCCTCGGGGGTGATATTGGCTGCGCCTGAGTCTTCGACCTCGGACACAGCCAGCTAGTTCGGAAACAATAAAAAAAAAAAGAAAAATAACTTCAGCCATTGATTCAGCTGAAGTGTGAATCTGGGCGTTGATGGACCACGCATATGACACCATCGCTGCGAACATTTTTTGTTGCGTTCTTTCATTACTCAAGTATTCATTAGAGGAACAGAGATAACCCTAAGTTCAAAGCTGGCAGAGTAAAAAATTAAAACCAACTCCGGCTGTCAAGTCGATTAATAGATCGCGTATGCTCAGAGGTAAGTTTTTGCCGGGCAGTTGAGTGTATCGGCAATGCTCAGGGGGTTAATGCTGTGGTACAGATTTCCGAAGTCATAAATTGCGTAACCGGAACTAAATAAAATTCAGTTCCTGTTACGCAAGATGTGGCTCCCATACAAACCGAATTGTTTCGCGCGTCGAAATAAAGGTAACACAGGAACGCAGCTCGGACTTCTTTATTACTTACTTCATTTCTTCTTTTTAACTACTACGACATTTGGTCATGTACCAACACGACTAGTGGTTCTCGAGATATGACCAAAACAAATGATCAGATGACAGATGGGTAGATCTCACCGAGACCTCAAGTTTGAGTAACAACACAATGGGTCTTAAGTCCAGTGGTTCTCGAGTTATGACCAAAACAATAGTTCATATGTGACAGATGGATAGATCTCACCGAGACCTGAAGTTAGAGTACCAACATGATGGGTCTAGCACAGTGGCGGCTGGTGACTTCAGTGACCGGTAGTGCGCTAAGTACCTACCTACTTAAATACCAAATTTCGCAACACATTCCCGTCATGTTATTTTAAGATCGGGACTTCCAAATTTTTTATTTTGAGTGAAGTGAGGACTTCTCGTGGTATGGTAGTGCGGCGCACGAGCGCACTTTAGGACCAGCCGCCAGTGGTCTAGCACCAGTGGTTCTCGAGTTATGGTCAAAACAAAAGTTCATGTGACAGATGGATAGATCTCGCCGAGACGTTCAGTTGGAACTTGCAGGCACCATGTATTCTCAATTTACCAAATTATATGCAGGTTGATATTGATTAAATGGGTCTCACCACATGTATTATCTCGGGTTATGAGGGCGGCTGTGCGTCGCGTGGCGCCCTCTGTCCTGGCACCCACTCGACCGATGTTGTCTGCCAACGTGGTTACTATTTCTGAAACGTGAATGGCATGTGTTTACTTACTACTCCGTAGAGTTCTTTTGGTTTCAATACAAGCAATCAGCGATAAATAATATTAGTACATCAAAACAACAACAAAAAACTAAAGTACTAGTAAAAAGAAAGACAGAATAGATTTTTTTTCCTTTATAAGTCAGAAAATATCGGTCTTAGAGAAAACATGTTCAGATCAAAGTTGTAATTGCCCCTTAAATTCAAGATGGAGGTCAAAGCAATTGCAGGATCTGTTCGAAAATCTCGATGTAGACTACTAAAGACCCCCACCAACCAGTGGTCGAATTGGACTTATCACGAACCGGATTTTGGCATTTCCCCCCAAAGCCTTAAAAACCAGTTAGATAAACAACTAAAAAAAAAAAAACATTTATGTATCTAATAGAATGTAAATAGCCTCAAAATTTTTCTAAAATATTAACAAGTGCACTGCGGAGAAAAAAAAAGTAAAATTCACGCACAGCTTCAAGCTGTTAGTAAATAATAATAATAATTAAAAAATATTAAATATAAGTACGTAATTAATGTATCTCGTACATAATTTTTGTCTATTTTATGCACTCTTGCACTCTCTGGCTACTACACACAAACATACTAAGGGCCACTTGCGCCAACGCACACCTTTAATCTCCATTTACCGCTAATTTTAAAATTAGTTAAAATGACATTTGATAATCATGTAACTAAATGTACGTTGCACCATAGTCCGGTCCAGAAGCAATTATAATAAAGCATTAAATCGGAACTTGGGTTTTGTTTTTTTTTATAATGCCTACAGTTTTGTCACCACCCCTTTCAGTTTGCAACATTCTGGGGAGGCCGGAACTTTTGCAAAAAATGGAAACTATATAGAAATTTGCAAGTTAGCTTCCTTATCATGTTCTTAATAATAGCGGAAATGTGTGAATGAAACGTGCCCAAATTCCAAAATTTTACGTCTTACAGAATATAAAACTTAATAAACTTATTATTTTCTATTTGTAGTCTTTTATTTTGGTATAAATTAAAATAATATGAGTTAATTAATCAGAACGCAATATAATTTTATAAATTTTTTTCTTTATTCTTCATTATGTATTGATAAGAATCTTGGGTATGAAATACCCACGTAGGCATACGGTGTAATTATTTTCACCAGGCATGCGCCGGGTTAAATCCGGTTTGACTGGACTACCAACCGAAAATGGTGTCCATTTAGCTAATCTATAATAACTAATTTTTGGTTTGTTCATGTACTATTAACTCCATGTACTCGAGCTCTATCTCTGTCGTGCGCCATGCGGCAGACATAGATAGCAAAATTTTCCAATCGCTGTCAGTCCTCCCGTAATACATACTTCTTTGAAACAAACCACAAAGCATCGAACAGCGCGCCCCCTTGTAATACAAACATAAAACCACCGACAGCAGTGTTGCCAAATCAGGTCTTTTAAAACAAGATTTAGCCCTAAATCTTAGCCGTCAGTTCAATACATACCACACGCTGTATCCCGACAATCGGGGTAAGCAAAGTAATCGGTGTTGTGCTGCAAGAACTACACCACAGCACAACACCGACCACCATGTTTAGCAAAATATTAGGACAAAATAACTATTAAGCACCAAGTAAGCACAAAACCCCACCTGCTGCATAACTCGGTTGATGGACCGTGCCAATGTGAGAGGTGGCTAACTGTCGCTCTTTAGCACGGCATCTCGTCCTTATACCTTAGTCGCCTTTTACGGGATGCATGAGGAGAGATGCAGTGGGGCTATTCTTTTTAAGTACCGACCCCACTGTATATTTTCGAGCTCATTTGGCTCTATTCGCAAAGGAGGAGTTGGCAACACTGACCAACAGCGGTCGAGTACTCAAAAGGATCTTGCATCCAGAGCCGTTAATAAAAAAACCGGCCGAGCGTCAGTTCGACGTTCCCTAAATATAAAATTAGCGAGCTAAATGGGCATCGACGGCCATTTTACTTTAATTGCAATTAAGCTCGACTAAGGGATAAGAAAATTCGTCAGCCTCGGTAGCTCAGTGGCGCGGTTGGTTAGTCAACTGTTATTAAGCAACGCTGAGCGCGGTCAGTGTTGGATGGGTGACCGCTCGACCGTTGGAGGCTGACCGTGGTTCGGATTCCACGTTAAACTGTAGGTCCCTTCCCTTCTTACCTTACTAGGTGGTAGGGTTTATCCCGGCCGGGTTGGTACCAGCGCACTGAACGAAACGTCGGTCGAAACGGCTATGTAAATAGTTCGTGTTTTCCGTCCAGTTTAGTGTAGCCGACATGAAATGAAGGGTAGCACTGACATGGCACCTAGTTCACCCTGTGTTATGGGCTGACATCACGGATGTTGTAGGTGATGTAGCCAACCGTGTCAGGTTCCATAAAAAAAAAAAAAAAAGCTTCTACTAATTGACACTCGGCAATGGTGCAAGACACATTTCTAAATGGCGTTTGGGGCAAGTGGCCCTAAGCTTCAATCGATCTTATAATGCAAACATGCACCGCACCGGCCGGTCAACCAGATGCGAGCGAATGCACACTGCAAACCCCCCTTTATTATTTCTCTATGACACACAGTCGCAGAGAGCGACACCGAGATTGATCAAATTGTAGCTTTTTTGTACTGAAAAGCGGAAGCAGTGTAAATAAAAATCATCTTTGTGAGCGAAAGACATGAGGAAAACTTTTACGAAACAGAACGGTGATTTCACCGGAATGGCGGCGGCGGCGTTCCGGTTCAATTCGAGCACTGCCCTTAAGGATTATAAAAACTAAATTGTGGTATTGAATTATGGGGAGCTATTTTTTTACATTCCGACTGGACTTGTTGATAGTGCTTTTGGTTAGTTACCGTGCATATTTAGGTAGATGGATGAAAATAAGAATCTCGAATATGTCTATAAAGCGAAACCTCTGTTTGTCTGTAACAGATAACAGTAACAATATACTTCTGGGATAAAATAAGTTGCAGGTAGATGAACACATCACACAAACACAGACTTGAATTGTATTGATTTTTTGGAATTGTAATTTTATATTATTTTAGTTATCGGAGGAAGCGTGCTTTGCTTTAAATAAAAGGTCCGCTTTTCGTACTTTCGTATTTCGGTTTTTCTTATGAAAATTTGTCTCATCTGTTGTCTTGTGCGTTTAATAGTTAAAGAATGTTTAATCTGTGTTCTATCTGACGTACAACTAAACCACTCACTTGAGAATTTTAAACTGCTTGTTTTAAGACAGTAACAGTTAAAATTGTAAATTATGCGTTATGTATTCAGGCAGTGATCGTGTAAACTACATAATATATCTTATCAGTATTACTTGTCTATTACTAGAATGCCGTTACCTCTATGCAGATCTGTGCAGATCTGTGATGCAGATCCACGGTAATAAATAAGTAATACTTCACACAAAGAGAAAACAAATAATTTTGACTATATAAATCATGAATAATTTGCACTCAGATGAAGGAGAAAATTAAAAGGGAAAATATACATACTTTTATATTCACTAATATCATATAAAGTGAACATATTATATGAATATACAAATAGATCTAGATATGTAAATTTATAACTTGATATCATGAGTTCTAATAAAAGAGGCTAATAGTTTAAGAATTTTAAAATTATTTGAGCAAAGAAGGGATGAAACATTAGTGGGAAGAGGAACCTTCTGCTTCCATGTAAACTCACCAGTTTGACTTGTCACTTCGCTGTCTATGCTTTGGGCAATGTTTTTTTGACGTGCTATTATTTTAGAAAGAATATCCAAGCCACGGTCTTGTTCTGCAAATAAAACCACAATGCATTATGTTCCTGTTTACATCCAGAGGCAAAATTCAATAAGGTTTGGAATATAATATCTTTATTGCATTGCACACGAGTAATACAATGAGAAACAAAAAGTCCAATGGCTCGTAGGCGAGCCGGTATAAACTAAATCTTAATAATAATCCCCTGATATACAAAGTCATCACCTAGCCTACATACGGTATTCAGCTCAGACGGCCAGCAACCGGAATGTAGAAATTGTAAAAAGGTTCCAAAATAAAGATCGAAACGTTGCAGGTCATTCACAAAAAACCCGGCCCAAGAGTATTTTTTTCTTAATGCTGTGGCCATAGTGCATGATTCTGTAAGCAATTTATTCACTGAACAGGGAAAATGTGGAATACACTCCTTGCCCTTCTATTTCCTTCCACATACGGCCTGCAGTTTTTAAAAGGCTCCTGTCTGGGCATGTCATTTGCAATTCCCGTGCACCACAGAATATCCATAGGCATCATTAGGCCTAACTACTCTTAGGTGTAATCTGATGGGTGTAATGATGCCACATGTCGCGCTTTACTTACAATACAAAAAAAAAAGACAATACAACAGAAAGTACAAAAAAGCGACTGGCAGCAGCACAACCAAAACAGATTTGAGTGAAACACATATTCTGTGAAAATTTCAACGGGCTACTTATTACGGTTTAAGAGATACAGCCCTCGGACGGACAGACAGCGTAGGCTTAGTAATAGGGTCCCGTACCGGATACGGAACCCTAAAAAGGAAGTTATGCTGCCGCACCCTGTAAAACAATTACCTTCGAGTGCTTGAGCTTGTCTCCGGCGAACAACTTCTGGATCTACCTGATCCACGTCGACCTGAGCTGCAATTTAATACAATTCAGACAAAATTATTCAAAATTCAGGTAATTCATATAATAGGTACTTTATTTACATTCCGTCAGTCACTGCCGCTGCTCCTAGCGCTGCTCGATTAACTTCCCTAAACACGTGTATAGTGGCAGCGTCAACACGAGCCAGTGTTCACATTCTCCCTCCTACTTCTTTTACGTATGTACAACTTCGAGCAATCGATTGAGGACACAAATATTGTAGTAAACCAATAGCAATTGAAATAATCAAACAGGTTATGGAACTGAATCAAAAATCCAATCCAAATGCTGCAAAAACCGAATGGATTCCATCCCATGCTGGCTTACCAGGAAATGAGCAGGTCGACAGACTGGATAAACGTGCCGTTAGCTGCGACAATGTATGTAAGTAAGCCCTTTTTTACTAATATTCTACCACACATAAAGAAAATATGTTACAACTAGATTACAGAATCAGTAAACGCCTCCAAATGTCAAATTATCAGTTTTACTAGACGCAAAAATACGATATTATTTACATACTCAATCAAAACTCAAATATTACTAGAATTAATATCGTCCACAGTTTAGGAATATATTTAGATTGTAAACTGACTTTTTCTGATCATGTGGAATGCATCTCTAACAAAGCCTTCAAAAAACTGTTTACTGCGCGTACGTTCGCAGCACGCTTGAATATGCCAGCAATATTTGGTGTCCAAGGTACGATGTATGTACACAACAAAAGAATTGAACGCATACAATCTTTACATCAGTAAAACTTCATTTATGGATTATGTCACTAGTTGCAGTCACTTCAACCTGTTGATGTTGGAAGAGAGGAGACTCCTGACTGGTACAACATTGCTGTTTGATGTGATGCGCGGGCGCCTGGACAGCGCGGAGCTGCTGGCGGAGGTGGGGCTAAACGTGCCGCGCCGCCGCACGCTTCACACTGCTCTTTTTCATGTGCCCGCGCACCGCACCAATAACACACAAAACTCTGTCTTTTTAGAGTCGTTCATAGTTTCAACTGCTTATTCAATGAGACAGACATATTTAATGTATCTATCTAGTCTAGATCATTGTTTAAAAAATAAATTACTGCAGCAATAAAAGTACTAAATGGAGCACACAACGCCAAATGAAATAGTCAACTGCACAAACACAATCTCACACACTTTACACACACACCCTCGCATATACATAACAAAGCACATAATCCTCCTCTCCCTTCCTCATTTCCCCCACCCCACCCTCACCACCACCACACAGTGATGCAAAACTTTAAGGTATAGGTATAATGTAATTGATTTATTTAATTGAATTTGGGTTGCATTGATATATTGAAATCAGTTATTTCAACAAGGGAGTATTGATAATATGGCCATTAGAAACATAAATGGTATTTTTATGTTGTCTATGCTTTTTCGCTCTTCCTTTTTGTTTCATGGCGATGTCAAGTTACATTAAAATATTCTAAAGAGACAAAGCAAGTATTTTACTTCATTTCCCCCCGCATCTATTATCTACTAGCACTGTTGCCAAATCTCACTTACTCACTGTCCATCGAGTTTTTATTACAATTTATAATGTATGTACGATAAAAAATAAGAAATTTCGATTTGAGTGATTGATAAGGATTTTTTCATTGATGTATATTTAGAGATATGCCCATCCCATACATTACTCCCGAAAAAATTTGTTCTCGACGAGAACTGCATAAATTGCAGATTTCACGGACAGCCGCTTCATACGGCGTGTGCAGCGCGTGTTGAGCGTAAGTCTTACTGTACCGAGTCTGTGGCGCAAAAGTGCGTGTGTTCAGCATACCCGGTTGCTGTTACAAGTATTGTAACAGCTCAGATCGAAATTACGTAAAGAATGGCGTCTCCTTCCATCAGTAAGTATTTATTTTGCTGGTTTTTTTCTCAAATTTTATGTTAAACAGATTTTTGTATACGTAATTAAATATAAAGAGCGAACGAGAAAGAGTAAAGCTGTGTTTTATGCAAGAGTAACAGTGACAAACGTTGTTGTTTGTTTCGCCTGAGCATGTTATGACGTGTTAAGAAGCCATGCTGACTTGTGTGACGTAGCTATCGCGTTCTCGTTCCCACTTGCCTACTGATCATAAGAGTGAGCGGATATACGACAATCGCGCCGATGGGCGAGCGATGACAACTTTCTCGCTCACTCTTATCATCTGTAGGCAAGTGAGAACGCGACAGTAACGTCGTAGGGATCGCGTCACGTGACAGCATGGCGGTGTGTAAAATGCAAACACGAAAGTATCTCGTGGCAGGAGGCGCGGCGCGCTCCGATGCCCGCCGTTTACGGACATGAAACGACTATATGATGTAAGTGTGTGCTTGTGTGAGTATCACAATACTGTGTGTGAATGCACGCACACTTGTTAAGACGAAACGTAGTACAGGTTAAATCGCGCGACGTTCGATCTATAAAATTAGACATCAATGGATTTTTTTCTTTTAATAATGAGTACTTGCATTCCTTAAGTTTCTCAAGCCTATCCTGAAACAACCTGTATACTGTTGCAGCTCAGCACTGTGCTTGTTGAATGTGTATTTAAATATTTTTAATAGGAATAAATTAATAAAAAGACATCACTGGAAGGGACATGGTGTATGATAGATAAGATATTTATTTATTTATGTTTACAACAGATTTTAACAAATAAGATAACACCGGATAGAACAAATTGTGACAAGTTCGAGGGCAGCCTAACTGCCATATGAATGATCAATAAACAATACAATACAAATCGAGTTTTTATTACAATTTATAATGTATGTACGATAAAAAATAAGAAATGTCGATTTGAGTGATTGATAAGGATTTTTTTCTTTTAATAATGAGTAGTGCTATTCCTTAAGTTTCTCAAGCCTATCCTGAAACAACCTGTATACTGTTGCAGCTCAGCACTGTGCTTGTTGAATGTGTTTATGAATATTTTTAATATAAATAAATTAATAAAAAGACATCACTGCAAGGGACATGGTGTATGATAGATAAGAGATTTATTTATTTATGTTTACAACAGATTTTAACAAATAAGATAACGCCGGATAGAACAAATTGTGACAAGTTCGAGGGCAGCCTAACTGCCATATGAATGATAAATAAACAATACAATACAATAAAGAAAACAAAAACCATTTATAATTTCTGCGTCTGCTCTTTTCAAATCACATATTTAGTTTATCATTTTTTTTATTATTTTGTATACAAGCTGAATGTAATAAAAGGATGTATATGTTCTAACTAAGGAGTGATAGTAGAGGTCATAAACAATAAATTATCCCACACATCGTAGATTGAACGCCTACATCATACTGCAAATTTCAATAGTTTTGGAGATATATTTAGATTAGATGTTTTTGTTTGGCAGTGAGCGGAAACACAGTATTAGTAATAAGAATAACTTAATAAGTATACTCTGACTGATGATGACTCATATTGCATTGAATATCAGTGTACCTGTATGCGCTGTCGTACTACTGTTGCCGCCAAATAATATGTCTCTGTTGGCGTCCGGAGGAGCAACCGATGCTGGCTTCGGCGACATGAATTGTGTGCGCAGGTGTCTCGCTCGATCGTACAGATTTTCCACACATCTCTCCCTCCTTTCCCGTTCATCTGATGTTCTGAAAAGGACACGTTGGTTTCACAACTTACTAGTATATACATTATAGCGAGTATATACATTATACATTATAGCGAGCGGCGGGTGGCCGAGTGGTTTGGGCATCGGCTTCTCATGCGAGAGGTAAGCGGTTCGAATCCGGTCGGCGTGTACCAATGAGTTTTTTCTGACGAAAAAATTTACGTGCATACCTACACCTGCTGCTTCACCGTTCGGAACCGGTGTAAAACTGTAGGTCCCTTCCCTTGCCCCTTACTAGGTGGTAGGCTCAAATTGTAGCCGACTGGATTGGTACCACCGTACTGGATGTAAAATGGCCGCATAGCAGCCTCGGCTGTGTTCTCCTCTAGTCCAGTATAGCCAGCAATCCAGGGAAGTCTCCGGTATGGCACCTACCTTCTCGGAGGTGATATTGGCTGGTCGGAGCATGCGCTTTGGCCTCTCCAACTCAGCCACCCATACTGGATTACATAAAAAAAAAAAATTATACACATAAGAGAAAATAGATAATGGCAGCCTGTAGCTTCAGAGAGTGAGTACATACATAAATCTATCAGGATCATCAGAGAAGAGCGCCGAGTGCAGCTGCGCAAGTTGTTGGTCGCACTGTCGCAGTCGCAGTCTGATGTCGGCCGTGTCGCTGACGTCGCCGCCGCCGTTCCAGAACGACTCCACGCGAACCGCTAGTTCGGAGCATAGAGTCTCGCAATTCTGATACTCCTTCAACCTGAAAATGACGATATTAGCGAACACAATGCATAGATAATTAACATAACTGCGACGTATGACTGTGACGTTTTTTTTTTAGGGAAACTTATGTACATGCATGATTTAGTTAGGGCTCCTGAGCCCTGTTGTCACTGCGACCTAGGAAGATCTATTTGGTCTCTCAAAACCTATATCTAACTAAACTAACATGGATGCGATGGAGAGTGCAATTTGTCCCGGGAAGAAAAATATGATTGTACATACGACGTGACGTCGCGCAAAGAAACAGGCGAAAAAAAGTCCAGATGCTGATAAATTACTCAAATTAGCAACTCATCATCAATCATCAATACTTCCATTATCAGAACTAGACTAGGTATTTACACATGATAATTATTGTTGACTGATATTATTTTTTTTACATATTTGATATTAATAATGCAATAAGGTCAGAGCGGGGAAGTCTGGCATATCATTTGAAAAGTTGAAAGGTTTTTAACTTAGCTCATAAAGAAAACTTCATCACTGAAGGAGTTTGAGAAAGTCCTGGACTCCAACAACGCACTGCACAAGGAGTTGCTGGAGGCGCGGAGCAACAAGGACAGCAGCTGCACGTTCTCCTACGATGGGACGGCAGAGGAACTGCGAGAGCTGAGGGACCGGTTGACCACTGAGAGGAAGCAGAATGTCGCGCTGCGGAAAGACATCGCCGAGAAGAAATCAGTCATCCGCGACCACTCGCTGAGATTGATGCTTCCCCCCCCCCCCCCCCCCTGCCCCGCCGTAGGGTGTGTCGTTATTCTCAACACCCCCAGTAGATCGGCAAACTGCGTCTCCACAGGAGTCTCTGCGGCAGAGGTCCTAAGGAGCCCCGTAGGAAAAGGTCGACATGGGAAGCAACCAGTCCCCCGTGTCTGCGGTACCGAGGCTGAAGTACCGACATCGACAAGTAGACATCGCACGTGCTCCCTGGTTTACAAAAAACTCGGAAGTCCACGATTACCTGGAAATGCCAACAGTCAAGGATGAAATCAGACAATTCAACAAAAAGTATAAAAAACGACTGGCGACGCATCCCAACAGACTGGCCTCCGATCTTTTGACCGAGAGCAACTACACCAATAGGCATAAACGCTATTACATCCTTGCACTGGAGGATAGGACATAAATAAGCACGTAGAGGTCCAGCCATATGAGGAGGGTTATCAATGGATGACTCGACTCACACGACCAACCTCACACAGAAAATCTGCTCATGGTCACATTCCGATTGCAGATGGTGCAAGCACAAAAAAAAAAAATCATTGTCACCTATTGAAAAATAAGTCAAATTGCAAAAATAAGCTAGTTATTATCAGTCATCAAAATGTACAGGGTCTGCGCGGTAAAAATCTACTATTAGAATTAGTTTTAAATTAAGTTTTAAATTAGTTAAAAATTAAATTTCCCTTAGAAAAAGGAGGGCAACATGAGCTATCAGATTTGATGGATAGTTTTTTGCTTAGACAAACAATCTTCCAATATACTAGAGTGACAGATTTGTGTTCATCGTGCATTGATAATATTTTTACTGATTGTAAACCACTAGAGTCAAATGTATTTCCTGGAATATTGTCAGATCATTATGCGCAGTTAATTTCTATAAATTACTCGACAAGTAAGAATACTATCTCCGGCAGGATGAAACGAATATCAAACAAGGGCCAGATAAACGCGTTAAACTTAGATTTATAATATGAATTCCATGGTAATAATATTTATAGTTTTAAAGATTTCTTCAATATATTTATGAGATACTTAGACAAGCATCTGCCAATAAAACGTATGAGTGTAAGTAAGAAAAAACATTTGCCGACTGGCCTACTCCAGCAATTATTATTTCTAAAGATAAATTATTTCATTTATATGATCTACTAAAAGTTAACAATAATCCACATCTTAGATCTTATGTTACACGTTACAGCAAAATCTTTAAACAAGTTACCATTAAAGCCAAGCAACTGTTCCATAAAAAGCAAAATTATGAATTCCGATAATAAAAACAAAATGGCCTGGAACATAATTTAAAGAAGAAACTGGCAAATCTAAAGACTAACACCAAGCTAGAGTTAAAAATTTGATCAGAAATTACTTCGGATAATACTACAGCGATTGCCAATCATGTGAATAAATTATTTTCCACAATAGCTACTATAATACTACTCAAAGTCTAAAGGCTAAAGAAGTATCGTTGGTATAAACAAAAATAATAACCCATCAGTGAACACAGATTCAGGTTCGGCTGCTCGTACTTACATGAAAAAAACGCAAATATTTTTTTGTAATAAAAACGTGTAAATTAAAAATTGCTTACCAAGGATCCTCATCGACGTACACTAAACTCATTTTAGATGTAAATAGACTGCTTGCTTCTTAGCTTAGCATTGCTTGCTATAGATTATGTATAGACCGCGATGAGCGTTGGGTTGTGTTGCGTTGGGTGGGTCTTACTTAGCCTAGGGCTCAGGAACCTATCCTGTGACTCCTGCAATCTCTAGTTTGTAGACTCTGCCCCTATATTCTTTGCCCTGCAGAGCTGGTAAATTACAATAAAATCCTTGTTGCCAAATATTGGTAATCTGTCTGTCTGTGCCTTGTTGCTGCAGCCCACAGACTATATAGATAGAGATGCTGCAGTGCTGCAGCTGAGCCAGAGAAAGAGCCAGTGTTGCAGCTTAGGAAAAAAGAAAGTCACCAAAAATGTTATATTTATAAAATGTGAAAAAATCAGTGATTTATTCATTCAATGTTTATACTTACATAATTCAATTAATTCAATAATTTCTGTATCATCTTCTTCCGGCACAGGGAAGGTGGATGGTTCTGTAGAAGTTGCAGCTGTTGATTATGTTTCTCAATAATTTTTTTTTTTTTTATGGAAACTGACACGGTTGGCTACATCACCTACAACGTCCGTGATGTCAGCCCATAACACCGGGTGAACTAGGTGCCATGTCAGTGCTTCCCCCTTTGATCGTGCCGGCTACACTGAACTGGTCGGAAAACACAAACTATTTACATAGCCGATTCAACCGACGTTTCATTCAGTGCGGTGGTACCAACCCGGGCGGGTTAAACCCTACCACCAAGTAAGATTAGGAGGGAAAGGACCTACAGTTTTACGAGGAATCCGAACCTCGGTCAGCCTCCAACGGTCAGCGGTCACCCATCCAAGTACTGACCGCACCTAGCGTTGCTTAACATTCAATAGCCACAGTTGACTGTCTGCACCACTGAGCTATCGAGGCTGACATCTATTTACGGCTCTCGTAGTTTTTTTAATTTTTGACAGGACTTCTGGAGGTATAATGTAAGTGTGGCAGCTTTCTTTCACAATTTTTAGGTTCCATCAAAATTATTGAATTGAGGGTTTTGGTGGCTAGTCTATTTCGTAGTTTAGTTTTTACAATGTTCATTGTACTGAAAATGAGCTTGATAGTGGGGTTAGTAAAGAACTAAAGACATTCACCCTGCATTTTTTCAAGAAAGAATGAGGCTTTCACCAGTTGTTAATTAGGTCAAACTGAGCTGATTTAGATCGGGAGCCACCGGCCAACCCCATGCAGGGGGTGGGGGAGGGGGTTTTCAGGGCCGCCGCACATAGGGGCCAAAATGAGCAAAAGTTGGCGATAATTGCTGCAGTGTTTAATTATCAAAAAAATAATAAAACAACATTAGTGGTAGCTAAATAATCATAATTTATTAAAGAAATAATATTAATACAAAAAAAAAACAATATAAAAAAAAAATTTAAAAAGAAGCTTTTATATTGAAAAAAAGTAGCTTTTAAAAGCTTGTCGCAAAATATTCATAAAAAGGTGCGAATTTATTTCATTGCGACAACCTTTTATTTTTTACAGCCTAATTTTTTTCAATACTTATTAAAGCTTGTTTTTGTGGTTTTTTCTTTATTTTTTATATTGTGCAATTTAGTTATTAGTCATCAAGACAAATCAAACGAGCCGAAACACGATGAGTTTATCTTGTGTAGTTTAGAAGTTCCTATGGCCCCTTCCGTCTTCATCATCAGACCCTGGACACCACCTAGGTCTAAAGTAATTGCTTGTCAAGACAAATCCAACGAGCTCAAACACGAAGGGTTTATCATGTGTATAGTTTAGAGGTTCCTATGGCCACCTTTCGTCTCCATCATCAGACCAGCTCGATGGTACCATAACATTGCATTGTCTTCGGAACTGAACCAACACTAAAAATAGGCAAGCAGAATAAAAACAGGGCAAGTAAAGTAAAAAATTAGTTATCCTGGCAGACAGAGGGGTTGAGGGGAAGGGTGTAGGGGGTGGGAGCAGGGTACCCAACGGGGATTACCCCTAGCGAGGGGAAGGGTTTGGTACCTTTGAATAATACTACCAGTGAGATCGTACTAAGGTGTACGTAACGGAAATCTGACTTAGGTAGTTACCCGCTTGAAAACTGATACTTTCGACGGGACTTGAATATTTAATTATAAATCAAAATAGTGCAAATATGTGCAAACTTTTTTTTGTGATAATAATATTAGATAAGTTCATTTACAAGAAAAAAGGGAAATTCCAGCTTGATCTAGTTTGGCGCATTACTAAACCTTTCAGCAAGTATTTACAATTTTTATTTTCTAGGAGATTTCGACTGCACTTTGTCTTATATATGTTAAGCTACTTTAGTTTAGTGTAAATATAAAGTAATAATGACAAAACAAAGTACACACCTGCAGATACATCACCCATTGCAAAAATAGTTAATTCATCAATAACAAAGCGAACACAAAATAATTTTAAACATTTCACTCGAGGTACTAATTTGTCGCAGGCAAGCACTCTCGCGAGAATGAGCAACTTACGACTGTTATTGCAGCGAGCGCTGTAGTTCGTTCATAGTTTTGACGATACATGTCGCTGCGGGGGTCAATAAACTTTATATTCGCATAAAAATAAAGGCTCTAATCGTAATTTTTACTTTTCGAGTTTTCGCCAACTCTCTCCATACTAAGGCCCCTATGTGCGCCGCCGCGCTCCATTCTGAGCGAAATATCTCAAAATGTTTTAGCACCAGATCGAGTTTGGTATCGTTTCTGTATGAATCAAGGACAAGGAATTCATTTCTGATATAAAAATAGAAAAAAAAATGAGAAATTGGGCAAAAAACAAAATTCAGCTCTTCTAAGTTTCTGAAAAATCGTTACTTATTTTTAAACTAAGTATATATTTTCCACTTAAAATTTCATTCTAAATAACTCAGTTATTCTAGAATACAGAAAAATTTACATCACAAACATAAAGCGTAAATAAGTGTATTAAAAAAATGTTACCTGTGCCGGGGCGAGCGCGCAGCCAGGCGAGTTTTCGAACATTGTATGATTCTAAGTTTAATATTTTTATATACTTTGCCACTAAATCGTGTTTGGTATACTTATAACAGAAATCACGGATATAGAATTTATTTTTGCTATAAAATTTGAAGTCTTCGTTAGAAAAAGAAATTACTAATTCGAAAAAAAATCAAAATGCCGCTCTTAATATTAGTTATTGCATTTTAATTACCACACGCGCCTTCACACAAACACAGATTGGCACATTTCAGTTTTATTTTGATGCAATTACATTGCCCCCCACATCCTTTCTTACACTTACACCGCACTAACTCCAAACAAGGTTTGGATCTTGTCGGTATGGTCGTCCATTCTGGTTTCCACCCCTCTTCAGTATTTTTCCATCCCCAATTAGATGGACTAGGAAGCTTTTGATGCAATACATGAGCCTGACCCCAGATTTTGCCTCCCTGATACCTATATTGCACGAAGTGCATGCTGCTTAAGCGCGTCTAAAATCGGAGGAATGTTCTCCAGTGTCTTGTCCTTCTTCGTAAACAGCGTTTTCCGGCACTCGTTTACAGACGAGACTGTACTGGACTTAAATAGGAGCAAATGTTAGAAAATTGTGTTGTCTTACATATCTCCTTTGTGTGTGTAAAAATGTAATGTTTTCGTGATTATACTCGTAAATTACATACCTGTCATACAGCGTTACTACATATTTCTCGAGGTAACCCATTGCTTCTCCAACGTTTCCTTCTAAGGCGGCAACAAACCCAGTGGTGGCTTCCGGATATGACTTCCAGGCGTTATATGCCGAAGTGTCCCAGATAGTGCAAAAAAAGATATTCCACCTGTCCAAGTAAAAATATTAGACGGGGCAGCTATAGTGCACATGTTAAGTCCCGGACAGTCTAAAACATTCAAAGACTATGCAGAGCGTGTATTCGTAAGCTTCGGGAAAAAAGAGCTAGCCTCAGTGCGTCGGCTTTGTGTGGGACAGGTACCTTCCGGATAGCCTTAAAAATTATACTCGAGAGAAACGGGGTGCTGGCATACGGATAACTGGCCCAGTTTCTTGCGGGATTCGGAAAACAAGGACGAACTCTTCAAATTACTGGCCACTTACGTTTCAAGCTTATCAGAAGGTGGGAAAGAGGTGTGTTCTACTGTCGACTCGAGTGTGATCAATACGTCAGGAAGGGATACCTCTGGTAGTCTCTCTCCGTGTGATCATAAGGAGGCAGACACGCGCATCATGATACATGAGATGAGGCTGACGCTGTTGCCCAAGGATATACCAAAATTATGGTTCGCTTAGTCGATACCGACGTTATAGCAATGGCGATAAGCTGTGTCCAATAAGTGGAGGGACTAACAGAACTGTGGCTACACCTTGGCATCGGCACTAATCACGAATACTTGGCAGCTCACCATATTGCAGCTAGTCTAGATAAGGAAAACTTAAAATCAAGTTAACGTGTCCATGGTCCTCTTTCTCATGAGCCTCTCTAGCCTCTAAATATTTGGTAAGAATTTATTATTATAATAAAATTTCAGGTCCTGGTATGTCCCAAGCGCTACCCATGTTTCACGCATTTACGGGCTGTGACACAGTGTCGTCATTTTGTGGCAAAGGGAAAAAATCGGTATATTACGCCTGGAAGTCATATCCGGAAGCCACCACTGGGTTTGTTGCCGCCGTAGAAGGAAACGTTGAAGAAGCAATGGGTTAGTTACCTCGAGAAATATGTAGCAACGATGTGTCAGAGGTATGTAATTTACGAGTATAATCACCAAAACATTACATTTTGCACACACAAAGGACTTAGGTAAGGCAACACAATTTTCTAACATTTGCTCCTATTTAGGTCCAGTACAGTCTCGTCTGTAAACGAGTGCCTGAAAACGCTGTTTACGAAGAAGGACAGGACACTGGAGAACATTCCTCCGACTTTAGACGCGCTTAAGCAGCATGCACTTCGTGCAATATATCAGGGAGGCAAAGTCTGGGGCCAGGCTCATCATGTATTGCATCAAGAACTTCCCAGTCCATCTAATTGGGGATGGAAAAATACTGAAGAGGGGTGGAAACCAGAATGGACGACCATACCGACAAAATCCAAAGCTTGTTTGGAGTTAGCGCGGTGTAAGTGTAAGAAAGGATGTGGGGGGCGATGCAATTGCATCAAAATAAAACTGAAATGTACCAATCTGTGTTTGTGTGACGGCACGTGTGCTAATTAAAATGCAATAACAGTTAAGTGCGGCATTTTGATTTTTTTCGAATTAGAAATTTTTTTTTCTAACGAAGACTTCAAATTTTATAGCAAAAATAAATTCTTTATCCGTGATTTCTGTTATAAGTATACCAATCACGATTTAGTGGCAAAATATATAACAATATTAAACTTTGAATCATACAATGTTCGAAAACTCGCCTGGCCCAGGTAAGATATTTTTTAATACACTTATTAATGCTTTATGTTTATGATGTAAATTTTTCTGTATTTTAGAATAACTGAGTTATTTAGAATGAATTTTTAAGTGGAAAATATATACTTAGTTTAAAAATAAGTAACGATTTTTCAGAAACTTAGAAGAGCTAAATTTAGATTTTTTCCCAATTTCTCTTTTTTTTTCTATTACAGAGTCAAAATTTTATATCAGAAATGAATTCCTTGTCCTTGATTCATACAGAAACGATACAAAACTCGACCTAGTGCTAAAACATTTTGAGATATTTAGCTCAGAATGGAGCGCGGCGGCGGCCCTGAAAACCCCCTCCCCCACCCCCCCTGCAGGGGGTTGGCCGGTGGCTCCCGATCTAAATCAGCTCAGTTTGACTTAATTAACAACAGGTGAAAGCCTCATGCTTTCATGAAAAAATGCAGGGTCTCTCAGGAACAGGCAAAGTATATACAGCCAAAGCGATTGTTTTGATTAATTCGTTCAAGTTCATAGCGTGTCGATGATGATTAGTAAATGATGTGACGAAGTTACTTAAAATCTATGAGGGTATACAGCCAAGTCAATGTCCGTGCTTATAATGTTATCACTATTAAATGTCACTAAAAGTCACTAGATTTTTTTAGTGACTAAACTAATTCTTTAAAAAATGTCACCAAAGACGTCAAAAACTTAATAGATCTAGTGACAAAGTTACTAAAACGGCAACACTGGCCAGATCAACAAATACACAGACTTTATATTATTAAAATTTATTGGTGTGTTTTATCCAGTGCTGCCAACTCAAATTTTGAAATTCTCCTAGATTGACATCGAAAATCTCCTAAAAATTTCCTAGAAAATTTTCATCCTCCTAAAAAATTCTCCTGTTATTCAAATTATAAAAAATTCACCACATTTTTAGTGTTTCTTATCCGTACGGGACCATATTACTAAGCCTAAGCCATCTGTCCGTCCATCTGTCTGTCTTTCTTAAGCCGCATCCCCACTATGCCAAGCGGCATTAACGCCCGGCAAAGCCGCTCGGTAAAGCCAAAACCGATGCACGTCTCCACACAGTACCTGTGGAAACGTGCCGACGGCGCGCAGACTGCGTGGTGAAAATGTGTGACGAAGACGACATACTCGTCGGCAAAGCCGCGCGACACGTCCACACTCGTGCATCTTGATCAGCACCACCGTGCCGACTGCCGAATGATCACCCATATTACGATAAACGCAACCGGTCCGCCGGACCGGTCCGTAGCTCCAAATCTGACAGTTCGCGACTGTTTTAAGCGATTTTGCAATGCGACCAGTCCGTGCGACGGGTAATGCGGTATCAGTCCGCAGATGTGTCATACATTTTACGGCATATTGGTATTACGATCGCATTTTCAGAAGTACAACTGTCAAACTCGCGACCGACCGCAGCCCGCGAGCTGTCATCCGTGATGCTCCTCCTGAGCAGCATCATAGCACCATTCACGGCTAACGAGCGATCTTTTCTGTGTTTTTTGGTGGTGACATCATAAAGGTATATTAAATATATGATTAATTACTGTAAATTTTATAGTGGCTAAGATAAGTAACGTATGTTCATTTAAAGTGTTTGAATTATTATAGTCTTTCAAAATTACTTCAGAGTACGCTAAGGGATGGGGGGGGGGGGGGGGGGGGGGGTTCTGTATCGGAAATAGATCACTTTTGAAGAACAAACAATTTTGTTTTTACAAACTTTAACTTTTATTACAGAAATTGTGAAAACCACAATTTTACTTTTATTAGTATGGAATAGAAAGAATTTGATGTTTTTTTACCAACTTACACGTGTTAGATTAGAATGGTGACGAAGACTTTTTTGTTACTGTGATGAAACTGAATCTATTAGGCTATAAAAATCAACCACCAATTTTTTTTTTTTATGGAAACTGACACGGTTGGCTACATCACCTACAACGTCCGTGATGTCAGCCCATAACACCGGGTGAACTATTTAAATACATAAAAAAATATTTTACATAAAAAAAAGCGCAAGGTCCAAAAAATTTTATACAGGGTGTAAAAACGGCGAGTACATTAAATTTAGGAAATGATTATTGGGACCAAGAGTAACAAAAAAGTCAAATAACTTTTTTCTTAATTCCCTTTAAATAAAAAGTTACAGTTTTCATACAAACTAATTGATTATTTTAGTGTAAAAATGATCTAATGACAATAGGGCGGCGCGGAGGGGAGAAGAAAGGGTGAGATGTAAGCGCCTCGGACGGAGGTATCGACGGGAGGGCCGGGGGTTAGCTGTGTGAGTGGAGGACTGGAGGTCGGCAGGCGGAGGGTGCGGAGCGGCAACCACGCGTTAAATTACACTAGACGAAAGCATACATTTCAAAAATTCATATCTCGAAAACTAGACACTTTAGAGAAAAACTTTATTTACTTTTTTGTCTAGGAAAAACATGAGGATTGCGCTGGCGAAATTAATGTACTCGCCGTTTTAACACCCGGTATAGGTTTTACCCCCTATATGATACAGAACCCCCCCTTAGCGTACTCTGAACTAATTTTGAAACACCTATACAATTTCATTTTTTATTAAGTGAAGTCCCTTAAATGGTAGGTTCTTTATCTGAAATGGATCACGTTTATGATGTTAATTTTACTTTACGTACCTAAAGTTAGATTTTTTCTGCACATGCCACATACTCACATAGTAGTGCCCATGCATACTAATGCACCCTGAAAATTTCAAGATAATCGGTCCAGTACTTTCAGAGTTATTAATTAATGAAAAAAATTACAATTACGTGCATCTCATATGCGCGGAACAGCTGGCGCGTGCGGCCTTGAGCTACTTTTTGATTCGCACGGGTAAACGTCCACCCAGCTGTCCCGCGCGAATGATGCGATGCGCGCAAAATCTAACTTTATGTACGTAAAGTAAAATTAACATCATAAACGTGATCCATTTCAGATATAGAACCTACCATTTAAGAGACTTCACTTAATAAAAAATGACCCTATATAATGCTTGGTCTTGAATTTATATCGTATATAATAATAGGAATAATAAAGAAAACCCCTCTCTCTCTCTCTCTCTCTCTCTCTCTCTCTCTCTCTCTCTCTCTCTCTCTTCCTCCCTATCTTTCTCTCTAACTTTCTCTCTCTCTCTCTCTCTATCCGTCTCCCTCTCTCTATCTTTCTCTCTCTCTATCTCTCTCTCTATCTTTCGCTCTCTCTCTATCTTTCCCTCTCTCTCTATCTTTCCCTCTCTCTCTATATTTCCCTCTCTCTCTATCTTTCTCTCTCTCTCTCTCTCTCTATCTTTCTCTCTGAAATTGCATTTCCACCATTGTGTTCGTGTTGTGAGTTGTTTTTTAATTTTATTTAAAATTTTAACTTGGTCATTTTTTTTTATTGATAGGCGAGGCACTTCGCGCCGTCAGCATGGATTGTTGAGCCGACGACGCCCATATTTTATCATCTATATTGTAATAGGAATAAGAAAAAATTTGGAAGTTTTAGTTGATAAAACATTTTGGTCCTCTGCGTCACAGAAATTATAAATATAATACAAGCTACTTTACATAATTGTACAATATACACGGTGTTGCAAATGCCCCCGCAATATTTTTAACTGCCATCAGGAGGTTATTCTGTATGTGAAGCTAAATAACTTTTGTAACAGAAATGTTTTTTTCGAGACAAAATATTTTTAATATCAGAAATAACTTTGAAGCATACCACAATCAGGATTACACCCACAACCTCCTGCATTGATTATTGAGGGCGGCTCTTCTGCCTGCTAGGCTATTCAAGCACACAATATGAGTGAGATAGCATGAAACCGGCCGCCATCATATCTTTATGTGTATGTATACACCGCCCGACAGACCGCCCGTGCAGGCAGGCAGACCACAGATAACGCCTTTCCTAAGCAATCCGTAACACAATAAATAATTTGTTCAATTTTTTTTTTTTTTTTATGGAGCCTGACACGGTTGGCTACACCACCTACAACATTCGTGATGTCAGCCCATAACACAGGGTGAACTAGGTGCCATGTCAGTGCTTCCCTTCATTTCATGTCGGCTACACTAAACTGGACGGAAAACACGAACTATTTACATAGCCGTTTCGACCGACGTTTCGTACAGTGCGGTGGTACCAAACCGGCTGGGATAAACCCTACCACCTAGTAAGGTAAGAAGGGAAGGGACCTACAGTTTAACGTGGAATCCGAACCACGGTCAGCCTCCAACGGTCGAGCGGTCACCCATCCAATCTCTGACCGCGCTCAGCGTTGCTTAATAACAGTTGACTAACCAACCGCGCCACTGAGCTACCGAGGCTGACGAATTTTCTTATCCCTTAGTCGACTTTTACGACATGCGACGGGGAGAGATGCAGTGGGGCTATTCTTTTTAAGTACCGACCCCACACGGTACAATCGCTTGTTTTAATTATCATTGCTATATGTTCCTATATTTGGCATGTTAAAAGTAACATACGTTATTTATTATTGATTTTAATATATAGGTACTTTTACCATTCGTAGTAACATTTTACAAGTTTCTTTCAAAATTTGGCACCTTACCTGAACCAAAAACCAACCTTTGATATCAGTCCGCGGGACTCGGTCGCAAAACGTAATACCAATTTTTGTCCGTCGCAGTCGCAACATCAGCACCATTATCGTAATAAGGGTGCCGGACCGGCCTCGGTCGGTTTCGAATCGGCAGGCCGCGCGGCGCCGTGTACCGCGTAGGTGCAACCCGCGCGGCACGTCTTCACTTGTTCGACTTTGCCGAGCGGCCCTGCCGATCGGCATAGTAGGGATGCAGCTTTACCTATAAACTTTATAGGTCGGGTCTTCAACCTTTCTGAAGTCAAGGGCCTAGTATACTCTAATATTGGTTTGGCGGGCCGCAACACAAGAAAACTAAAAGTAATAAGTAAACTAAAAGTAATTAAAAAGCAATAATATAATCATTGAACTTATTTATTACGTAATTTTACAAACTAGAAATGCATTGTCCGCCACTTCCGAACTGTCGTGAACGGTGCGATGACATTTATGGCGTCATCAAAAAGCGAACACGGCGCTCAGTGCTCACGGTCAGAGGATGTGCAGTGTATTGAATACATAAACACTGTATTCGCTGTCACTTTGAAGTTTGTTTTTGCGGATATTATACTATAAATAGCAAAGCACACCAGTGGCGGCTTTGACCAATAAATTTAAGTGAGGCAACTAAAAATCCACCTAGTTACATAATAGCTATTATTTTATTTTATATTGCAGTTTTAATTTCGAGGACAGGACATGCCAAAAATCTAGCAATAAATAAACATCCATGATTGCGTTAATTAATGTGCATAAGACAGATAAATATAACATAGAAAAGACTAATAAAACTTCCATTCAAACTTATTAATAAACCCTAGGTTCTACACTACGAAACGCTCGAATAAAAGTATCCGTGATATCAGCCCTTAACACCGGCTGAACTGGCCATCTTACTGGATGTAAGATGGCCACATAGCAGACTCGGTTGTGCTCTCCTCTAGTTCAGTATAGCCAGCAATCCAGGGAAGTCTCCGGTATGGCACCTACCTTCTCGGAGGTGATATTGACTGGTATGGAGCATGCGCTTTGGCCCCTCCGACTCAGCCACCCATAACGGATTAAGTACATAAAAAAAAATAGGTGCCATGTCAGTCAATTCTCCTGAATCTAGGAGAAAATCTCCTAACATGGCAACACTGGTTTCATCCTTATTGCCACTGTCAGTAACTGTCACTGTCAAGTCAATCAATTGTCAGTCACTGTCAATTCGTTCACATATTTATGTAGGGTTTAGGCACAGAATAGGGTTTTGGCCTTTGGCTGTGTGTGGGGTCTTCTTTCTTTCTCGATGCTATCTCGGTAGACCTCTCTCCAATATCCATCTACTACACCTGTCGGGTACCTTCACGAAATCGAAACTTTAGAACGATCTACGATTATATCGCAGGTAGTTACGTCAATAGGAAATACAAATTGTATTTATATAAGAACTTATATTATGAGGACGAGTGGTGTCGTTAGTAAGTAATCCAAGAGTGCGTTGAGCGTGTCGCGTCAGGAGACGGCCGCGGAGAGCTGACGGACGGTGCAGGATGGAGGAGGAGGCTGCGCTACGCGAGTGCGAGTCCTACTTCCAGAGTCATGACGTGCAGCTCCTGCTGAAGGAGTGTATTGTTCAGCTGTGCGTCAACAAGCCGGACAACCCGGTCATCTTCCTGCGTCAGCACTTTCAGAAACTAGAGCGGGTAAGCGATAACAATCGATTCATAATCACAAGCATTCACTCATTTATACCTATTATAGTAGTGTAGGTGAGAAGTCACCTATCAAATCAGCGTATACGCCCACAAGAGAGTAGCTTCACAAGGTGTATCACACATGTATTGAGCGCACCTCAGTGGTGAAAAAAGTGTGTTTGTTCATCATGCCTACATGCTATTTGGCATTGTAACATCTCAAATGGAAACAAGAAAAAGAAACGCATATTCTTTTATTTATAAGTAGGTACCTACCTATAAATTGTTTGCAAATTTTATGTTAAAGTAATAATAGGATAGGATGAAGGGAAAACCACAAACAATTTAAAGAATACATTCTAAAGGTGGCCATTCGAAATCAAAGCGACCGGCGACCGCTCGAAGCACAGCTTTTTATGAATTACTATGAAACACTGACGGATGTAAGACACACATGGGCGTGGCTAGCACGCGATGCGATCGCTCCGGGGGCAGTGTTGCCCGCGCGACCCGTTCCGTGTTGGCAGTGTTTTCTTCACAGGAAGACAACATTCTCACTGAATTTGTGTTTCAAAACCCTCCAATTTACGATGTGAAGCTCCAAAATTATAATCATAATGTAGTGAAACAGAACGGGCCTGGATTAGTAGAGGGCATCCTTGCTAGCAAATTGCTATAGTCTATTTTTTTGGGAGACGGAGTAAAGTGACGTTTGGAGTGTTGCCAGTTTCTGGCAAATTTTAAATAGGCATGTAGTTGCTATCAATACTTTTATCGATTGATTAACTAATGAAATGCTGTGAACTCTAATATTTACCTAATTGTGGATTTAATTGACAACATATTAAGTTCAGCGTTCGTGAATTAGATTCTGAAAGTATCAACATTTACGAAACCTCTTTTTTATTTATGATATTATATTATTTATTTAAGATTTTATTTCGTGGTTGAAGTACGAATACAAAACGTTGTTGATCCTCCGCTCGGCAACGCCAAACCTGTTGAACACGTGGTCAGTAGCTATTGTTTTTAAAGACGCTTTTAGTCAACTTCATTCTTTCAAGGGATAATAGTTTAAATATCTATCTGTTAATGTAGCTTGATAAATGTGTAGACGCGCGGGGGTGGGGAGACGCGAGCGGAGGGTCTACACACCCCACCTGCACTCGCCCGTGCCTCAGCCCGCAAATGCCGCGAACGTGTGTGCTGAGAGTACCTACTGAGTTGACTGAATTAGTGGGTTTATTTTAAATTATTTTCCATTTTCATTGTGCGGTCTATTCATTTCATTTGGTAGGTATATCCGTGCTGTGATGATTTAATTTAGGCAAGTGACCATTTATAGGGTTTTTTTTTTATGGAAACTGACACGGTTGGCTACATTACCTACAACATTCATGATGTCATCCCATAACACCGGGAGAACTAGATGCCATGTCAGTGCTTCCCTTCATTTCATGTCGGCTACACTGAAGTGGACTGAAAACACGAACTATTTACATAGCCGTTTCGCTCAGTACGGTGGTACCAACCCGGCTGGGATAAACCCTACCACCTAGTAAGGTAAGAAGGGAATGGACCTACAGTTTAACGTGGAATCCGAATCACGGTATTCAAGTAGGTATCCAATTTCCTTGGATCTTTCTTTATGTATATAGGATGCTATGTGGGTGTGTGAATCTAATATGGCTCTCTATGAATCTAATATAGAAATAAGGCATGTTGTAAATTCATACTGCAATACATTTATTGTAATAATAAAATCTGTAGTCTAAAATATCTTTATAAAAAATATTATTCTTAAATATCCTATGTACTATATGCTAAAATGGTCTCATTCAAACTATTCAGTAAGGCAAATAAAAATAAATCTTTTCATGAACTTGTAAATAAAATTATTGAATATTTTGGAATATTGTGCAAATTAAAAGATAAACATTCTTAAATTGATGAAAACTTAATTAAATTTATATATATTTGAGTCATAGTCGTAATTTTGTGCTTCACCCAAAAGATCATCATACATGACATGACATGTATCTACAATGCAGGAACACACTCCTTGGTTATTGTCCGAACAACAGTTTGCATTGGGTGAGGTCAACGTAGCTCTATAGATTAATTTTCAAATTTAATAATACAAAATGCCGTTCATTGATCTTATGGGTTTCTTGTAACAGTTGACTCAAGAGTAATCATCCATTTTGATATAGCTGTAACTTTTTTTCTATATATAATGTAGGAAATTTGGTCCAATAAATTCTGAAAATGAAATGTTCAAATGGTGGTGGTCCAGCATTCAAGCAAATTTGATTCCTTTTTGCATTTTTTGTCACTTCTCAATACTTCCAGCACAATACTCCTTATTTCTTGTTGAAGGTCTGGACTCAAGTTTATGGACTGCGAGAGTTTATGGCTTGTTCACATAGATCAGTGACTTCAATAACCCCAAGGAAAAAAGTTTAGAATGGTCAGATCAAGTGATCTTGTGGGCCAATGCAAATGCCAAAATGGGACATCACGGCCTGGAAAATTTGCACCAATGCTGGAGGTTCACCATTTCATCGATGCGATTTGAAGGTGTAAATAATAATATAAAATAGAATCATTGCTATTTACCGTAGAAAATAAGTTGTAGCTATATTAAAATGGATGATTACTTTTGCTCCATCTGTTAGTATGTTAACTGCACACTACACACCAACATGCTTTAATAAGCACCCGGTCAAAACCGTAACCCGCCACAAGTGCCACTGCTGGGTGCGTGCCTAGTAAGTGTGTTGGTCTATACAAGTATGCTACAGCCTACTTATAATCAGATCATTAAACACAAAATTCAAACATTCTTCTTAAGCTTTCTGTTGGGACCACAATCTGAAATATATTCGGGCTTCCAGAGCTGGTTAAAAAAAAAATTGTCTACGATATCAACGTCTCGGTCAGGATCACTCGGGATGTATTCGTTGTCTGAAAATATCGGCAAACAAACCATCGAGTCAGGTAATACAAGGCCTTCTGGTAGAAAAGTCTTGGGGTTGACAGGAAATGGTGCATTGTTGCGACTGTACTGCATCAGCCAGGCAGCCGCAGCCGCAGATACATCACTCGTTCCGGCAGCGTCTACTACACTCCTCTGCTCCACTCTTACTGTACCGTTGAGAGAGTGTTTCTCTTGAGGAGTTGACTGCATCGCGTGTGAATTGTCCTTTTGGAAAGGTTTGCTACACCGTATAGTTGATTTTAATTGGCAAACACTCCTTGTGACTATAACTTTCTTTTCACTTATTATGTGTACAGTCGTAAATGCTTTCAAGCACACTTCCACATGATCCCAATTTCTATCTTCAAATATAGGAATCGCTTTAGATTTTGTCGAATGCTTTTTGGACTTGTTATTTTTTAAATCGGAATATTGAATGTTTTCTAAAACAATATTTTCTTGCGATTGATCTTTTAAATCTTTATCAGTCAAGATCGGCACAAAATATCTGTAACTCATTTTTCTAACTCGTTTGCCTTTGAGTGCATTCATATCTACTTGTTTTTCCTTTGCTAATATTAGACTTGCTAAGTAGCTTTTTTGCCTTTCTTTATTTCCATTCATTCCGAAGAAGTACATACAGATCTTTTGGATGAGGGCCGGAGTGACGCGCTCCGTACATCGCTGTTGACACTGACATAATATTTCAGGAACCACAAATGTATTGTAATCTGTAAGAAGACAAAGGTGGCAATGTATATTTCAAGTAATTTGACAAATTTTATAAACTCATTAAAATTTACTCAACAGAAATGATATGGATAATGTAATAATAATTTGACCATTGAGTTTTTTCTGACGAAAAAAATTACATGCATACCTACACCTGCTGCTTCACCGTTCGGAACCGGTGTAAAACTGTAGGTCCCTTCCCTTGCTCCTTACTAGATGGTAGGCTCAAATTGTAGCCGACTGGGTTGGTACCACCGTACTGGATGTAAGATGGCCGCATAGCAGCCTCGGTTGTGTTCTTCTCTAGTCCAGTATAGCCAGCAATCCAGGGAAGTCTCTGGTATGGCACCTACCTTCTCGGAGGTGATATTGGTTGGTCGGAGCATGTGCTTTGGCCGCTCCGACTCAGCCACCCACACCGGATTAAATATTTTAAAAAATACAAACTTCATTTCCTATTTTTTAAATGTCTAATGTTTTATATTCACAAAACAAGATACTGATGGTATTCACTACGAAGCGAGGGGCCGTGCACTGCTGGAATCTATTATTTTCCACACTTTGAATCGATTCAGAATCAATAGTTAGTAGAAAGATTTTTAACATCATGTTGGGAATCAGCTTGAAATCTTGAAATCAAGGTGAAATCTTAGATATCGATTCTGAAAGTTCAAGAACCGCGTTAGTAAGATTCAGAAGAAACAATTGGAAATCGTTAGAAACTCTGTTTAACACTAATGTTTCGGTGTGCGCTTGAGCGAATCAGTCGGGAACAGTCCGACTCAGCTTGTCAATAATTGTCCTGAATTATTGCGGCCATCCGTCCAGGTTGCCTTTTTTTTTTATGTAAACTGACATGGTTGGCTGCATCACCTACAACATCCGTGATGCCAGCCCATAACACCGGGTGAACTTGGTGCCACGTCAGTGCTTCCCTTCGGTCGTGCCGGCTACACTCAACTGGACGGAAAACACAAAATATTTACATAGCCGTTTCGACCGACCTTTCATTCAGTGCGGTGGTAACAACCCGGACAGGTTAAACCCTACCACCTCGTAATATAACAAGGGTTCATTGGGTTCATTCTAGTTTTGAACATTACTGGGTGGAATTTTTCGAGTGTTCCTGTTGCCTGAGCACAAGATATCCTGCCCGCTCGCACTGACGCATGGCACAAGTTCAATATAACCTATCTATCTCAACTCTATGATAGAGCTGAATGTTTCGCAATTGCGAGTGAGACACAAGACACACCCGAGTTGGAGGAATAAAAAAAATAAATATAAACCAGTAACATTCAGAAGGGCCCGGCGCCATAAATGCCGTCTTGTGCCGTTTCGACCAACGAGGTATTATGTTTTACTAGAGCTCTTACTCGGGCAACGGGCATTGCTCTGCCGAGTTTAGGCACAATTTACGAATTGGGGCACATCTAAACTAGTCAATCGCGAGCGGCCGAACTCGTCGCACACGCTACCGCCTACGCGCATCGCGCATGCCCGGTTGTATTTCCATGCACATGTTGTGACATGTTGGGTTGGCCTTGGCTGGTGCTTACCGGCCGCTAGCCCCTCCCGCTCGATTCCCGCCCCGCGCGAGCCCCTCTCACCGCCCGCTAGCCCCACTCCGGTCGCTTCCCGTCCCGCGCGAGCTCCCCTCTACCGCTCGGCTCTGTGCTCCGCCTCCCCGCTACCTCATACCTCAGCTGATGGGACACCGTTTCTCTGTATCTTTCTTCGTAGCGATAGCTCTAGTACATAATACCTCGTTGGTTTCGACGTCAAAAATACTGCAGGACACAAAAAGAATAAGAATCATATTTCATCAGTAGTGTACAAAATTACTATAAATACAATTAGTTTTTAGGGTTCCGTATTCATCGTACGGGACTCTATTACTAAGCCTACGCCGTCTGTCTGTCTGTCTGTCTGCCCGAGGGCTGTATCTCTTGAATCGTAATAGGTATAGTCTGTTGAAATTTTCACAGAATATCTGTTATTATAGCCGATATAAGGGTTTTTCCCAGTGGTCAGATTGATGGTCAGACTAGTCTGGCCAACAATCTAACCAACTGGAATTTTTTTTCCCATTGGTTAGATTAGCTCATGATTTAGTAAAGTACAGTTGAATACGAAAATACGAAGAGGTCATATAACTATTATATATAAATAGGTTTTATTTGTGACATTATGGAGTTTGTTGACACTGGTTGGAAACTCTTTGCAAGTTGCTTCCGCCTGGTACACTTATCCCTACCAGTAGGGATAGGTGGAAAGTGGAAACTCTGACTGAGTGCACTTATCCCTACTATAAAATTTAAAATAAAACAAAATACACTTTCGCCTTGTAATGTAATTTGTATAATTTTTTCAATCTTCTGATCTTTTTCTAGTTGTATTCACCTACGTTTTTTTTTTTTCGGTTTTTCCCAGTGGTCAGATTGATGGTCAGACTAGTCTAGCCAACGGGATTTTTTTTCCCCATTGGTCAGATTAATTTCTTTTCGCAAAAATGTCATTTTTCATCAATTTAACATGTTGAGTCCGTGCTTCCTTTTTTAGTAACTGAAAACTGGTGGCCGCACGTGGCTCCCCGATTTTAGTAGAGGAGACCCTCAAGCCCAAGAGCTGTTCCGCGGTCAGGGAGAGGTGGAATTGACGATTTTTAGAAAATTTATTCGACCAAAAGTACCAGGAACTAAGAAGTTAGTAGGAGGTGTCTCTAAATTTTTATTCTTGGTAGGGATAAGTGTACCAGGCGGAGGAAAAGATGCTTACAAGATAGATAGAGATAGAAGATACATGCAAGATGCATACATTCGAGGTGTCCGAATATCGAATAAAAATTTAGAGACATCTCCTACTAATTTCTTAGTTCCTGGTACTTTTGGTCGAATTAATTTTCTAAAAATCGTCAATTCCACCTCTCCCTGACTACGGAACGGTTCTAGGGCTCGAGGGTCTCCTCTACTAAAATCGGGGAGCCACTTGCGGCCACCAGTTTTCAGTTACTAAAAAAGGAAGCACGGACTCAAGACGTTAAATTGATGAACAATGACATTTTTGCGAAAGGAAAAAAACCTAGGAGAATACAACTAGAAAAAGATCAGAAGATTGAAAAATTATGCAAATTACATTACAAGGCGAAAATGTATTTTGTTTTATTTTAATTTTATAGTAGGGATAAGTGCACTCAATCAGAGTTACAGTTTTTACTTTGATTGTACTTTTTTCTATGTATTTTTGTTTTTTATCCAGCTGCCAAATTAATCTAACCAATGGGAAAAAAAATTCCCGTTGGCTAGACTAGTCTGACCATCAATCTGACCACTGGGAAAAACAGCGCTATAACAACAAATAAGAAAAATAAAAAATTCACAGCGGTCCCCATACAAGAGACCCCATTTACCGAAAACAGTATGAAGCATTTTAACTAATCATGAATTTTAACTAATATGAAGCATTTCATAAAACAACTGTTTCAACCAACTTTTCATTCAGGTGGTTCTGTACCAACAAAAGGATGATTTAAGAGAAAACATTCTGATTTTACTTTAATCCAATTAGGTACTTTGCCATATTTAATTAATCTTTTTATTAATGGTTAACCTGTTGGCTACCCAGATTATAATAATGCTTAACCTTTTTGTTTTTAATTCAGTCCGTTTTCATTGATCACACTGGACATTAAATACGCACTGTTATAATTTTTATATTGTTACTATAACGGCTATGTGAATAGTTTGTGTTTTTCGTCCAGTTTAGTGTAGCCGACATGAAATGAAGGGAAGCACTGACATGGCACCTAGTTCACCTGGTGTTATGGGCTGACATCACAGATGTTGTAGGTGTCAGTTTCCATTAAAAAAAACTTATATAGGTATAAAAATAATAAAAGGTAAACAAGACAATTTTTTGAACTTTTTTTAGAATCACTAGGTACCTATTTGGTACCTATTATTATTATTTATTATGGTATGAAATTGTCTCAATTTGGATAACCCTGTAAAAAAATCTTATAATCCCTGTGGCATGAGCGTATAAACTCCAATAAATCTGGATTGATGTAGGTAGGTATGTACCTACATACGTGTGGAGTAAAGTGGCTTAACCACAGCACAGCCACGACGACGCACGCAACGTCTCTTAGAATGAGAGGCGTGAAACCTACCGCCTTGGTGCTTATGCTTGGACCGCTGTCGCTCTCTGACGAACTCGGCTTGAAACTTCAGCACGTCACTATTAGGAATTCTGTGAACTGTGCCCGCGCGCTCTTTCGAAATTCCGCTAGAAGAGCTTTCATCTGATGTATCGGACGCCATTGCTTGCTTCCATCCACAGCCATAACTAGCTGATATAATATACAGTGTTGCCAACTCTTTTCTAGATCGCCCACCATATGCGCCAGTCGAAACCACCAGAATTTCCCCAGATTTTCAGAAATACTCAAAAATAAAAAATTATAATAAAAATCGAACCTTAGAGTTGAAGGTGGTCAGTTATTTTTTTTGCTTGCTTTAGCACCGCCTTCAACTCTAGGGTTCGATTTTTTTTTATTTCATATATTTTTGAAGGCGGTTTTTATATTTTTTTAAATAGTTTTTTATTTCACAGTTTTTTTTTTTAGTATTTTATTGCTATTAATGTACTCGGCGGAATCGCTCGGCCTTCGGCCTCGCGATTCCGCCTCGCTTTCCAATCCGATCGTGGCCAAATTGAAATGAGACCACAAGGGAGGCCACACCTTTCAAAAAAAAAAAATCAAAATCGCTTCACCCAGTCGTAAGTTCTGAGGTAACAAACATTCCGGTTTTTGAGGCTGTGTCTGGTCTTCAGAATAATGAAAAACCGGACAAACGTCCTTTTCAGGATCTTCAAATAAGAGTAGGTACGATCATTTCCAAACAGATCAATTTAGTATACATAATAATTATTATCACTGCAATCACAGGACAGATGGTTGTATACAAAATAATATTACTAAAATAGCAATTGAGATTAGTCTTCTTCTGAAGAAGAAAGCGTCTCAGCTTCTTCGCATGGAATGGGTGCAGCATAAACACATTTGGTTCCAATTTTGTTTAATAGATCCTTGGGGAAAGTGTAGGTACGTGTTGCAACACTTCATCGATTTAAACACTAAATTTTTTGCACAACCACTAAACAAATCTGATGAAACCACCATACTCAGCACTAGACCCTAGATCGCAAATTTGGCCACCAGACGGGATTCCAAACCACCAGATCTAGTGGCGCTAGCACTAAGTTGGCAACACTGATAATATAAGTTACTCTATGGCTAGCTGCATTATATTCTTTGGCTAGCTGCCTGCCTGCTTGCTTGCTTGCTTCTTTCTTGCACAGACAGAAATTTGTTGCCAACTCCAAATTTTTCTTCCCCCCAAATCCCATCCAAAATCCCCAAAACTTGAAAAAAACCCCTAAATTGTAATAAATTTTTAAATTGTTTATAAAGCTGAATGTATTATTTAATAAAATAATCAAAACAGTGTTCATACAACTCAAAGTTTATATTTTATCCACTTACTCTAAAAAATAATGTAGGTAATTAATTTTTTTTTTTTTATGTAATCCGGTATGGGTGGCTGAGTTGGAGGGGCCAAAGCGCATGCTCCGACCAGCCAATACCACCTCCGAGAAGGTAGGTGCCATACCGGAGACTTCCCTGGATTGCTGGCTATACTGGACTAGAGGAGAACACAACCGAGGTTGCTAGGCGGCCATCTTACATCCAGTACGGTGGTACCAACCCAGTCGGCTACAAATTGAGCCTACCACCTAGTAAGGGGCAAGGGAAGGGACCTACAGTTTTACACCGGTTCCGAACGGTGAAGCAGCAGGTGTAGGTATGCACGTAAATTTTTTCGTCAGAAAAAACTCATTGGTACTCGCCGACGGGATTCGAACCGCGGACCTCTCGCATGAGAAGCCGATGCCCAAACCACTCGGCCACCCGCCGCTAATAATGATAATAATTAATGATACAATGTAGACACACAAGTTACAATATTTATTTATTTATTTTAGACAGGCATCCTACTAGGCTGATACGTCTAAATCCAGTAAAACTTTGTTTTTTTTTTCATTATCTTGTATTTGTTTTTAGGTTTCCGTATCCCAGACGGAAGCCTATTACTAAGCCTCCGTCGTCTGTCCGTTCGTCCGTCCGTCCGTCCGTCCGTCCGTCCGTCCGTCTGTCCGAGGGCTGTATCTCTTGAACCGTAATAGGTAGCCGTTGAAACTTTCACAGAATGTGCGTTACTATGGCGGATGAAACAAGAAATAAGAAAAATTAGAAAAAGTTAAAAATTAATGGGGGCCCCCATACAAGAAACGTTTCATTAAAATAGATTAGTCACACTAATTGAATAACAGATGGCGCCAACGGCTTTTATACATTGCATTGTTAGGTGCTGTCATTTTCCCACCGTAAAGTGCTATCGACCTCATTGAGGCTTCTCTAAAAGATAATTTTCAGAAGTTTGATGTTTTACAGATCACTTTTAAAAAATAAAGTGACGTTACTATGGTAACAGCTGTCAGTGGGCAAGCATGGAGACCTGTCATAAAATAAACAAATATCAGATAATTCAAATTCGAAGACCATGCCACCTGAGCGGATAGGCGGATATTATTGATAGCGGATAGATACGGAAACCTCCGCGCGCGAGTAAAACTCGCACATGACAGATTTTTTTATTTAATTATCTTTCCTGAGCACTCTTTTTGAGGTTATGTTTAATTTTTTTTATATTTATCTAGTCTATTTTTGAATTGGTTGGTACTAAGTGCGCTTATTACTTCCTCTGGAAGTTGGTTCCAGTCGTCCACCACTCTGTTTGTTATGAAATATTTGCGAGTATTGCTGTTAAAGATTGTTCGACTTAGTTTCATAGTGTGGCCTCGAAGATGAACGTTTTTGTTCAATGTGAACATTTGGATCAGCTCAGGGTAATCGTATTTACACGTCAGGATTTTGTACACCTCTATTAGATCCCCTCTCTGGCATCGAGCTTCCAGGGAGGGCAGCTTAAACCCACATAATTTTAATTTAATTACTAAACTACATAACACTAGGCTTATCTATGAAGCCTCGTCGTGCATCCAAGAGCGAATCTAAATCTAAGTCGTTTGAGTATTGAGCGTGGTATTGAGTTTGCTTGTTTGACAGAGTTAGTCGACTGTACCGTTTGAAACTCTTTGGACTGATTTAATGAACTGAGTGAGTTACTGAACGTCTATCGAATGTTCTCAAGATTACTCTTTGTCTTTTCACTTGAGATAAAGTGAGAAGTCACTAAGTTAAATGCAAAGCAAGTTGCCAACAAACAGAGTTGTATTTAAATCACGGACGTTGTAGGTGATGTAGCCAACCGATTCAGTGTCCATAAAAAAAAAATGACGATTTGTATTGTATTGCTTATTTTATTATTTGCTAAAAAAAATCTCCCCCTAAAAAACCTCTAAATAAATTGTCCCCTCAAAAAACACCCTAAACGCTAAAACTCCCTCCAAATTTAGGGGGAAAACCCCTAAGTTGGCAACACTACACAGTACGTACATAGTGGTTAATATTCTGAGAATATTAACCAGTATGTACGTACGTTACGTACACAGACCGACCAACTGAGTGGTGCGCTGCCATCGTTTCATTGTTGCCAGTGTTGTGAATGTCCCCGTTTTATTTGGTGTTTCATTCTCGAACAGTTAAGTTCGTATGTTGCTTTGTGCAAACAAATTAATACTGATTTATTGATATTCTTAGTAGAGGAACGGTTCGAGAGTGTAACATCAAATAAAACGGCGGCATTCACGATTGCACCTGAACTTTACTACTATAGTGCCACCAGGAAGTTATGATGCGTGTGAAATATGCAAAACTGTCTGCATTCCTAAGAAGGGACGTGAACTTTCGGTCGAAAGTTTGTCGATAATTGTATCACTTAATAACCTAAATTATCGACAAACTTTCGATCGAAAGTTCACGTCCCTTCTTAGGAATGCAGACAGTTTTGCATATTTCCCACGCATCATAACTTCCTGGTGGCACTATACTACGGTGTTGTCACGGCGCGGCGCCCGGCCCCTCCGCACCGCACCAGGGCGGTGCCGGCGGCGCGGCCACATCACCACGGCCCGTGGGATATTTTACGTAATATGTGGTTGACTATTTAGATATAATAGCTATTTTGCTACAATTTATCAGCCACAAGACGTCCACTGCTGAACATAGGCCTCCCCCATAGATTTTATTACTTGTTATCAAAACTATGCATGTGAGTATATTATGCTAAAAATAACTAAAAACCAAAGAGTTTGTATTACGTCGCGCGACGTAATACAAACTCTTTGCTAAAAACCAAATACATATTGGTATAAAAAAGTATTTAATTCGTAAATAGTGAAATAAATAGAGGATGCAATTTCAATGTGAAAAATGAGTATGTACTCAAAAATAATGTTGAAACTTTTCCTATATTTTTTTATCATAATTTAACCTATTTTACATGTTCACAAAATATGTTCAAACAAATAATTTCTCATACGGGAAAAAAATAATTGTTTTTATTCAAATCCTGGTTTACAATAAGTATGGTCACTTGATTTTGCTGTGATTTCAGTTGTAATTATGATAGTCGTGAATCGTGATCCACACCCCAGGCACAGAATAGAAAAGAGTACTGGCGTACAGAAGCTTCTCTGTACAAACACTCGCAAAGAAATAGCTACTCTGCGACGACGCGATAAAGTACAAATTGACTCGCACAGAGCTGCATGCTTAACCACGATAACCACCTACATTTCGCTTCTCTTTCTGTCGCGTAACTCTATCTCGAAAGCGCGTCGTTCAGCGCGTGTAAGGGCTGTGTCTTTGGGCTGTCTTATTGTGAGAAATAAAATGAAGATGATACCTACCAACTCTTATCGCTCTAGCAAATTGAAAGATGAAAATAAATAACTAAAACATTTTACATATATTTATATATAATTAATTACAGTCTTACGTCATTACATTTTATAAATTTTAATATATATTTTATAACATGGGAATTGTTAGTAGAGTGCGACAAGGCTTCAAATGAACGTGGGTGACAGCTGAACTAACGCCGCCACAGTGCTGTCAGATGACCGTCTCGCGTTTCCCTCGTTCGCGCGTAGTCGTGGGAATAACGGCTGTTTTTCAACAGCACGTTAGAATGATCTGCTGTTTTTATATAGCTGCTGTTTCAAAGTGCTATATTGCTGTTTTTGGTGCTGATGTTGGAATTTGAACCTAACGCTGTTGGAATAACTAGCATAATTGAAATAAGAGTTAAATATTAGTGTTATAACAATCGCGGGAATACAGCAGGTAGACAGATCATTAATCTGTCTGTAGTCAATTTTTTTTAATTATTGGTTTGAATGCCGGGTCATTCTGCCATTTCTTTAAAATTTATATAATATTTTCGACGGTATTTATTATGTATTTGTAAAGGGTTTTATAATATTTTTATTCGGTTAATAAATCAGTAATTTTAAGATTGCACAACTTGTCATTGTAATCTTCAGCTCGGCGCCATTTTCACAAATATTGCTAATCCTATGGTTCAATCACTATATTATATAAGCCATGTTTTTATTCCTATTAAAATATATCTAGTAGACACTAGCTAGACACAATAATTGCTAGACACGTTAAGTTGCTATATAAACTGCTGTCTGCTGCTGCTGTATAAGTCTGCTCATAGCAAGCAACGAGCGCGTACTGCTATACCTACTGCTGTTTTATTGTTGCTGTTGCTGTTTCTAACAAACAGCAGTCTAATTATATTATAATATTTCTAATGTGCTAGTCTGCTGTTTTATTTAATTAACCTTTAGTCATTGTATTAAGGGTTAAGTTACAAAATACTACTAACACTGCCCTCTATCGAGCGAGAGCTTCACATACCTACAGGCTACACTACAAATATTTTTTATTATATCAACTAGATGGCGGTACGTACGAGTATAAATAGCAAAACAGCATTATAGCAAACAGCAGGAAAGGTGGAATATTTCTAACGTTATAACTGCTGTAAATTTATAATAGAATATATTGCCTGCTATATAATAATTTCCACGCGTACGTTAGTATAACTTCTTAGACTTCGATTTCTGCTAACAACACCAAAGATTATCTGTTATTTTATTAGAGAGCAAGTCTTCCTAAAAGTCCATACATAAAATTAAAAATAAGTAAGTACCTACTTACCTTATAGGTACTACTATACATACATTTTCTTTTGTAAAGATATTTTCCCCTAGTGTAAGGAAATTTTCAAAATTGACAACATTAATGCTGCAACAGCGCCCTCCCACAAACGTCATCCACGTTCATTTCAAGCCTTGTCGCACTGTATACAGTATCGTTTGTATGTTACTCGAACTGAACACGCTTTGACACATAAATGACAGCCGAATGACACTTCTGTTGGTTCCTGATCTGCCACTTCACAGATAACGGGTCCGGCACATGAAAGAACAAAGGAATAGGATTTTGGCAGACTCTTGCGCTATAGATCAGCTGATTGTAAACGTCACTCATGTTCATGTATGAGTGGGTATGGTATGGGTATGAGTGATGTTTTGGTGGTTTAAAAAATAATAACCAAGGTTAATACAAAGAAGATGCGTCGCGGCGACGCATCTTCTCTAATTAACCCTAACCTAATGTTGAGGCGGTGCATGTCGTTTTTGTTACGTTTCGTTTCGTACTGTCCGCGCGTACGTTCGTGGCCTCCGACAGGAATGCGAGAATGGAATGTGTAGTGTTGTGTTGTGAACAATGACGTATCATCTCTTTGGTTGTGAATCAAATTCTGAAAGTATCGACATTTACGGAACCTGCTTTTTATTTATGACATTATATACCTAATAAGGTTTTATTTCGTGGAATGGTTATATATTGTAATAATGATAATTTATCATTATTACTTAATATTACTTATTACGCACACACCTTCCCAAGCATCTGAATAATCATAAAGACCCACCAATACGTATGTATGTGAAACGAAGACAAAACAGGTAATAAGTAAGGGTAAAGATCTTTGCTGTTAAATGAGTGTGAATAGATAAATAGGTAGCAATTAAACGCTGTATGTCTTTATCTTACCTGCGATCTGTTTGTCGATCCTCCGCTCGGCAACGCCAAACCTGTTGAACATCTGGTCGGTAGCTATTGTTTTCAAACACGTTTCTAGTCGACCTCATTCATTCAAGGGATAATAGTTTATGGATCGAAAAAAAATTGGTTGTCTGTAAAGTCGGTTTACGGACGATAGTTTTACGTGATGACGTGGAATAATCGTAGTACATAGAGCAAAGATCAGTAATTCTATTTCCAGTAGAAAGATTAATCATCTTGTGACTGGCCATTAATAAACTTCTGTTGTCTGATCTTGACAGTTTTACTTCTTAAGACGTTTCCATGGTAACTTTGACTATACCGATTGTATTCATTTTGAAGTTTACGGATTAACAGTAGGTTAGACTTACATAAGTCGACGTTTCGCCCGCTACGTCACGGGCTTCATCAGGAACTGCGGGAGTTCCTGGAGCCGACGTCTGGTGTCCGTTGTACCAGACGTCAAACTGCTCTTTTTCGAAGATTGTAGCTGTGGGTAGGTTGCACAATATTCGGCAGCGGTGTTAGATCGCGATCCGTACATCGTACGAAGTCCCGGCTGCACACAACACTCACTTTGTCTTCAGACGCTGGCTTGGCGGAAGATCTTGCAGATGTGTACTGTGACAGCACGGGCAGCCAAGAAGGTGATAAGTTCATACTGTCGTCCCTGTTGAAATTTACCGATTGTGCCTCTCTATCGCTTATTACGCGCTCTCGCTTGCACACATAGGCTCAGATGGAACGTGACACTTTTTCGTGTGTGCAGCCGGTATTCATCATCTTATAAGACGTGACGTCATCACGTCAAAAGCCCCAGTTGCACTCCGGGAGTGCCGGCAGAAGTGAAAACTTTTTGTATTTCCCGAAATAATTCTTAGGTGGTTATAAAAAAAAACTGAACACCCTAAAAAATTTAAACAACATTGCTTAAAAAAGAAAAAAAAAACAAAACAAAATTTGAGGGATTCGAACCCATTGTCAAAAAATACAAATCCTACACTCTTACCACTCTTACAAGCTCACTGGCTGACAAAACATAAAAATGTTTATTGGAAAAATGATGAACACCTAAAAATGCACTATTTCGAAATTTCAACATAATATAAAATAATCTTAAAATTTAACTATGCTGTTCCCACTTAGCACCGTTCTATAATTAGCAGATTTAAAAATATAATTATTATTTAATTTAAATACGATACTCCTGGCGCCATCTTAGGACTTAAATGAAGACTAATTTCATGTTACCTTTAAAACGTCGCTGACGGTACATCTGACTCCCCCTATAAAATCAATGCCTCTATAACCTGGTTATTTTAATATCTTTGATTTAAGTGCATGACTGAAGTGCTAGATGTCGCTCCATGAAATATTCACCAACTGTTCCCAAATTCGCCTCATAAGTACACGACCGATTAGTTATATGGCTCACCTTATCGTCTTATGTTCGCAAATTCGCGAGTGAGGATCATTAGCGCATTTATAGAATGAGATGGCTTGTATAATGCGAATTGTATAATGCTTGTATAATCATAATCATATAGTAATGCGATCGTTTGAAAGTGTTCATGATGACAATTTGCATTGTGAAGGCACGAACATTTGTTTACCGACAGGCCGACAGGTAACGAGTTTCATCGCGCTTTGCCTCTTTTAGTATTTAGTTGTTACCCATATTATGTTTTTATTGTCACTTTAATATAGCTCAGTGCTTTAATTAAAATTACATTTTTATTTTATAGCAACTATAAACGAACTACCTACCTACCTGTTCCGGATCGACGCTCGGGAAGCGGTGGACTGTATATCTTGTTCTGGATCGGCAAGACGCCCGGCCACTCGGTCGACGACACGCGGTACGGGAAACAACGAAACGGGCACGTAAATCAAACTCCGGTGCTCGGTACGGAAACAGGGCGGCCTGTTACCGGAGCAACCACGGACGTAAACGGCGGGCTTGCGTTGTGCGGGGCGACGCAAGCGTGAGACGCGCAGCGGAGAGAGAGGGACGGCGATAGACGCTTGCAAGTGGCGAATTCGACCGCGTCGGCGGGAATGTAACCGCTCCTCTTGCTGCTCTTGATGTCTTGCTGTTGTTCTTCCAAGTGGTCCTCTCTCTCCGGTTGCTAGCTGCGGTCTGCCGAGCCGGCGGTTAGAGGCCCCTTTTATAACCTCGCTAGGGACGCGCCGGGCAACAGAATGTAGCACCGGCGCGGCGCGGCGGACCGTTGCACTATTGCGCTCGGCTCGGCTATGAGTCATCTCGCTACGCGCTACACCAGCGCCCCCTGCCGCACTCGCCTCGTCCGTGTGTACTCCAGTAAAAGGCCGACCAGATATATTTATTTATTGAATAAACTTATATCTATCCTAGTTAATATGTTTTAATAGCTAATTAAACCTAACGGGCTAGATCTTACAGGCTAACTTATTCTACGATTTATAAAATGTATATTTATTTCTTAATAATTAACTTATGTCTAACTTATATGCTATCTTACTTATACCTAGCCCGCGCCTATGCTATTCTATGCTAACTTATGAAACCTATTCTATATCTACGCCGGCCGCTGCGTAACTACGCTAATTCCTATACTAATTTCCCTAAGCTAATGACGCGCTGGCTGCGGAGCTCTCGTCGTCCGCCACATTCTCCCGCCGTCGCAGCTCGGCTCGATCCTCTTGGGTAGGCAGGACGACGATCCTCTTGCCGGGTCTTCGGAAGAGGTGGCCCGCAGTCGCCAGTCAGCACGTGTCCCTTGGGGAGTCTGCCGCGCCTTTGCGGCTCCCGCCGGTGCTGTAGCCAGGGCAGGTGCGCTCGCACCTACCGGTACCCGGAACGGTCCGCCAGTCTGCGCGCTCTCCGCCACAGCGCCGTAGTTGCGCTGGTCCTCTCTGCTCCCGCTGATCTTTTCTGGGTGTGTAGAGGATGCAGAGCCGTCGCTCCGTCGTAAGCGCCAGTTGACGCCTGCGGCGTTCTCGCCGCGGCACATGCTCGTGTGCGGCGCGGAGGCGGTGGCGTGCGGCCACGCAGCGCCGGCGGAGTTGGTGTGCTTCCACGCAGCGACGGCGGCGGAGTGCGGCGACGCAGCGGCGGCGGGGGCGTGCGGCCACGCAGCGCCCGCGGTGGCGTGCTGCCACGCAGCGCCGGCGGCGGTGGTGTGCTTCCACGCAGCGACGGCGACTGAGTGCGGCGACGCAGTGACGGCGGGGGCGTGCGGTCTCGGGGACGGCAGCCTCCTCTGCGTCGGCGGCGGGCGGCCACGCTGCGGCGGCAGCGGGTGGCGGCACGGCGGCGGCGTGCTCAGCCGCAGGCGGCCACGCTGCGGCGGCAGCGGGCGGCGGCGGCGTGCGGTGACGCAGCAGCGGCGGCGGCGTGCGGCCGCGCAGCGCCGGCGTGCGGCCGCGCAGCGCCGGCGGCTCCCGCCGGTGTTGATCCTTGACTTCTCGGTCAGCCTCTAAGCGACTCCGTAGTCGTTCAGCGGCGTCGTCACCGAGTAGGTGGTGCTCGGTCGAGCATGCGGGGTACTCCTTCTCTGCGCTCGTATCCACCTGGTCCTCGCACTCGGCGGCGCATTCGTGCTCGTTGGGCGGAGCGAGTTGTGTCGCGGCAGTGGTGGCCTCCTGCGTCGTGGCAGCGGTGGCTAGCGGCGTCATGGCAGCGGTGGCGTGCTGCATCGCCGCGGCGGCGGCGACGGGCTGCGGCGCGACGTGCGGCCGCGTAGTAGCTGCGGGTGGCAGCGCAGCGCGCATGCCCGCGTCGGCTCGCGGTGGCGCAGCGTGCGGGCCCCGCGGTGGCGGCGGCGGCAGCAGCCTGTGGCGCGGAGTACGGCCACGCAGCGGCGGCGGGCGGTGGCGCGGCGTGCGGCCCCGCGGTAGCGGCGGGCGGCAGCCTGTGGCGCGACGTACGGCCACGCAGCGGCGGCGGGCGGTGGCGCGGCGTGCGGCCCCATGGTAGCGACGGCAGCAGCTTGTGGCGCGGACGGCTACGCCGCGGCGGCAGGCAGTGGCGCGGCGTGCGGCCCCGCGATAGCGGCGGGCGGCAGCCTGTTGCGCGGACGGCCACGTAGCGGCGGCGGCGTGCGTAGAGGCAAGTGGCCACGCTGCGGAGGCAGCGGGCGGCGGCACGGCGGCGGCGTGCGTAGCGACGGGTGCCGATGTAGGTGGCCACGCGGCGGTTGGTGGCCATGCAGAGGCACCTGGCTGTGCCGCGACGGCGGCGCGCAGCCAGGTCTCGGGGGCGGCGGCCTCCTCTGCGTCGGCGGCGGGCGGCCACGCTGCGGCGGCAGCGGGCGGCGGCACGGCGGCGGCGTGCGCAGCGGCGGGTGCCGATGTAGGTGGCCACGCGGCGGTGGGTGGCCATGCAGAGGCACCTGGGTGCGCCGCGACGGCGGTGCGCAGCCAGGTCTCGGAGGCGGCGGCCTCCTCTGCGTCGGCGGCGGGCGGCCACGCTGCGGCGGCAGCGGGCGGCGGCACGGCGGCGGCGTGCGCCGATTCAGGCGGCCACGCTGCGGCGGCAGCGGGCGGCGGCACGACGGCGGCGCACTCAGCTGCAGGCTGCCACGCTGCGGCGGCAGCGGGCGGCGGCACGGCAGCGGCGTGCCCAGATGCAGGGGGCCACGCTGCGGCGGCAGTGGGCGGCGGCATGGCGGCGGCGTGCACAGATGCGGGCGGCCACGCTGCGGCGGTAGCGGGCGGCGGCACGGCGGTTGTGTGCGCGGATGCATGCGGCCACGCTGCGGCGGCAGCGGGCGGCGGTACGGCGATGGTGTGCGCAGTTGCATGCGGCCACGCTGCGGTGGTAGCGGGCGGCGGCACGGCGGTTGTGTGCGCAGTTGCATGCGGCCACGCTGCGGCGGCAGCGGGCGGCGGCATGGCGATGGTGTGCGCGGATGCATGCGGCCACGCTGCGGCGGCAGCGGGCGGCGGCACGGCGGTTGTGTGCGCGGATGCATGCGGCCACGCTGCGGCGGCAGCGGGCGGCGGCACGGCGGCTGTGTGCGCAGATGCATGCGGCCACGCTGCGGCGGCAGCGGGCGGCGGCACGGCGATTGTGTGCTCAGATGCATGCGGCCACGCTGCGGCGGCAGCGGGCGGCGTCACGGCGGTTGTGTGCCCAGATGCATGCGACCATGCTGCGGCGGCAGCGGGCGGCGGCACGGCGTTTGTGTGCGCGGGTGCATGCGGCCACGCTGCGGCGGCAGCGGGCGGCGGCACGGCGATGGTGCTGGATTGCTCCGCGGCGGCGGAGCTCGTCCATGCGTCACAGGCGGTGACGTTTGCCGCGGAGGCGGCGGACGGTGCGACAGCGGCAGAGTGCAGCGGTGTAGTTGGCCACGCGGCGGTGGGTGGCCATGCAGAGGCACCTGACTGTGCCGCGACGGCGGCGCGCAGCCAGGTCTCGGGGGCGGCGGCCTCCTCTGCGTCGGCGGCGGGCTGGCATGCCGTGCCTGATTGCTCCGCGGCGGCGGAGCTCGTCCAAGTGTCACAGGCGGTGACGTTTGCCGCGGCGGAGGCGGACGGTGAGACAGCGGCAGCGTGCAGCGGTGTGTCTGGCCACACAGCGGGGGTGGCGAGCAGCGGCGGCGCAGTCTTCTCCGCGGCGGCGGGCGCCGGCGCGGCCGGTATCGCGGCGGTGGCGGCGCACATATGGGCGAATGACCAGTGTGCGGCGGCGTGCTGCGTCTTCTGCTCCCGCCGGTATTCGCTGTGCACTCGCACCCACTTATCGAGGCGACCGCGCTGTAGTCCGTTGTCGAATTCATTGTCACTCGACGAGGCCCGCTCGAGTCGCAGGAGCGCGATCCGCTCCTTCATGACATTGGCACGCGCGGTTGCTTGCTCGGCGCGCGCGGTTGCTTGCTCGGCGCGCGCGGTTGCTTGCTCGAGCTCGAGCTGTGCGAGCTCTTCTTGTTGCGCGAGCTCCGCACGTAGCCGCCTCGAGGACGCGGTCGACCGGATAGATCGCGTTCTGCGCTCGGCGGACGCTTGCGAGCGTGGCGGGGCGACGCGCGGCACCGGACACTGAACTGACTCACACTGTACACTGACGTCATCGCTGCGCGGGGCGCGTACGGGCGCTGCGCTCGGCGCGATGACGTCATCGCGGCGCGAAGCGTCCGCGGGCACGGTGCCCGGTGCTCTGACGTCACTACGGCAAGTGACGCCGGCGCGCGTCGCGGTACACTGCACTTTCACACTGTCCGTTGCACTCACACACACGTTGTCCGTCGGGGACGACTCGTCCTCCGTCTGCAGTCCGTGGGACGATGTTGCGGTCCCCGTCCCGTAGCTCGTCGTTCTCCCGTGGCTGTCCGAGGTCGTGGGCGGCGACACGACGAGCCCCGGCGCGGGTGCTCCTCCAACCGGCGGCACACGCGGCACGTCACACGGCGGCGTGACGTGCTCCGACGTAATAGCTCCTCCAGTCGGCGGCACACGCGGCGGCTCGTCGCGCTGCGGGTCGGCCCTCGGCAGCCTCGCGTTCTTCGTAGACCGAGTGATAGGCATCTTCTATCCGGCGCCGAATGGATCAATGTTCCGGATCGACGCTCGGGAAGCGGTGGACTGTATATCTTGTTCTGGATCGGCAAGACGCCCGGCCACTCGGTCGACGACACGCGGTACGGGAAACAACGAAACGGGCACGTAAATCAAACTCCGGTGCTCGGTACGGAAACAGGGCGGCCTGTTACCGGAGCAACCACGGACGTAAACGGCGGGCTTGCGTTGTGCGGGGCGACGCAAGCGTGAGACGCGCAGCGGAGAGAGAGGGACGGCGATAGACGCTTGCAAGTGGCGAATTCGACCGCGTCGGCGGGAATGTAACCGCTCCTCTTGCTGCTCTTGATGTCTTGCTGTTGTTCTTCCAAGTGGTCCTCTCTCTCCGGTTGCTAGCTGCGGTCTGCCGAGCCGGCGGTTAGAGGCCCCTTTTATAACCTCGCTAGGGACGCGCCGGGCAACAGAATGTAGCACCGGCGCGGCGCGGCGGACCGTTGCACTATTGCGCTCGGCTCGGCTATGAGTCATCTCGCTACGCGCTACACCAGCGCCCCCTGCCGCACTCGCCTCGTCCGTGTGTACTCCAGTAAAAGGCCGACCAGATATATTTATTTATTGAATAAACTTATATCTATCCTAGTTAATATGTTTTAATAGCTAATTAAACCTAACGGGCTAGATCTTACAGGCTAACTTATTCTACGATTTATAAAATGTATATTTATTTCTTAATAATTAACTTATGTCTAACTTATATGCTATCTTACTTATACCTAGCCCGCGCCTATGCTATTCTATGCTAACTTATGAAACCTATTCTATATCTACGCCGGCCGCTGCGTAACTACGCTAATTCCTATACTAATTTCCCTAAGCTAATGACGCGCTGGCTGCGGAGCTCTCGTCGTCCGCCACACTACCTATCATACAAACAAAAAAATCCACCTCCTTACCACGCGCACTGGGCAGGGTTTGCATCCCCAATTCCCCACACGCTGGACTTGCCGCGTTTGCGTACTAACCGGTTCTGCAGATCTTGCTATCTACATAAAACATAACCGGTAAATTCTGGAACGCTCTCCCTGCCCATATATTCCCCCCCTCGCCTCGGGGCCTCGTGCCTTTTCGGCTCGCAAAGATGATTTTTATTTACACTGCTCCCGCTTTTCTCAGGAACGGGTAGAGGTATCAAGTTGAAATTAATATCAAATACTAAGGTCTACGTTTCCTCGGAGGTGTAAAAAAGTTAAGCTTCTAGGTCAACGTAATCACTAGATACGCCCATTTAAGTCACATATTTTGCTACCGGTAAATCAAATCAAAACCTATATTTGGTAAGAAGTAAAGTCTCACAGCACAAGTAAAGGAAAAAATCGAAAATTGTAAATTTATAGTTATGTGACATTAAAAATGTTTTGTTTGTTTTGTGCGTCAATGTCCCTTTTTCTCAGGAACGGATCAAGATAACAAATTGAAATTAATACGAAATACTAAGATCTACGATCTCTTTAAGGTGTAGAATATTAAAGCTTCTAAATCAACGCAATGAAAAGATACGGCCATCTATGTCAGATTTCATACTCGCAAACTCACTCAAATCAAATCCTATAGGGTATTTCCTGTTAACATAGAATCATAAAATTTGGTAAGAAGCAAGGTCTTACAGCACAAGTAAAGGAAAAAATCCGAAAATTGTAAAATTTTAGTTATTTACATTGAAAAAAATATATTGTTTTGTATGTAAAGAACCCTTTTTCTCAGGAACGAATCAAGATAACAAATTGAAATTAATATGAAATACTAAGATCTACGATCTCTTTAAGGTGTAGAAAATGTAAGCTTCTAAATCAACGCAATCAAAAGATACGGCCATCTATGTATGTCAGATTTCATACTCGCAAACTCACTCCAATCAAATCAAAACCTATAGGGTATTCCCGTCAACCTAGAATCATAAAATTTGGTAAGAAGCAAGGTCTCATAGCACACGTAAAGGAAACAAATTTAAACTTGTAGTTCTGTGATATTAAAAAAAATTTGCTTGTTTTGTATGTCAAGACCCTTTTTCTCATTAACGAGTCAAGATATCAATATGAAATACTAACGTCTGCGAGCGATCCCTTCGAGTTATAGAAAATGAAAGCTTCTAAATAAATATAATCAAAAGATACGGCTATTTATGGCAAATTTTAATATTTGCAAACTCACTCAAATGAAATCAAAACCTATAGGGTACTTACCGTTGACCTAGAGTAATGAAATTTGGCAAGAAAATTGAAAATTGTAGATATGTCGTTATGTCATAAATAAGAAATATATTTTTGTATATTTCAACTTCACGAATGCCCCACAGTCAAACCATTGCTGTAGTGTTTATATATAGGCGGTTCGTGATTTTCCAAAACAATTGTTTGTGAACATACATAATACAAATATAATGAGTGATGCTGATGATACGGAACCCTCGGTGCGTGAGTCCAACTCGCGCTTGCCGACTTTTTATAATTTATTGATGAAATGTCACGATAATAGAAACAACGGTTTTAATATGATGCCCGGACAAACAGACAGACATACAGATAAAAACATTTTCGGAACAGGAAATTTTGTACGTAGGTACTTGAATTTTCCGAAAACTTCGTTATGATATGATATGAGTCATATCATATCATAACGAAGTTTTCGGAAAATTGTGTGACTGCTTGTGTGATTGCTTAAAAAATGACAGACGCATTATTTTTTTGTTAGGTGATTGATCCTGTATCAAAGCAAAGCCCCTCATTTGGCTGACATCATTATTTTGTTACACTACAGGCCTCGCGCGGGCTTAATCTGGCACGACGATAAATTGAAGATTCTTTGCATTTATGTTGGTTCAGTTCAGTTCAGTTCAGTTCATTTATTTCATCTTTGGACAAAACTGCAACTCAGAATGACATACATTACATTTCATATTTATTACATTTCATATTAGGTTACAATTTCTTACCTTTACTTATTTCTAACACACTAAATTTATTCATTATAAACTTCCTGTACAGAGTAGTACGATTTTTTAAGGAGGTATTTTTTATTTCTCTCTTAAATCCTCCATCTCCCAGTTTTACATGATTCGTTGGTAACCTATTATACTGCTTTATACTTTGGGAGATGAAACTTTTGGACATTTTTGCTAGCCGTGATGTCACGGGTCACGGGTCTGAGTTTCGGTCTCTGCCTTGTGTTATTATAACTTTGGAAGTCGCCGTTAACAGGAGTGTCTTGAACATTTTGACGAGCGTATAAAATATGTTGTCTAATATATTCAACGGGCAGTGTCCCGATTCCAAGTTTTTTAAACACAAGTCCACAAGATTCTCTTGGACCCATACCCATACCCATGACAGCACGAATAGCGCGTTTTTGAAGCCTAAATATTCTTTCCCACGTAGCACAGTACCGCCAGAACATCAACCCGCACGACATAATACTGTGGAAGTAAGCAAAATATACAATTTTCGCGGTTTTACTCCCACATAGTTCCCGAATTTTTCTAATAGCATATATTGAGGCATTCAGTTTTTTAGCTATGCAGTCTGTTTGTTTTTCCCATTTAAATTTGTCGTCTAGAGCAATTCCCAAAAATTTTATTTTTGAGACTCTCGTTAACTTGTGGTTTCCGACCTGCCTGAATGTCGTACGGCTTGGTACTGTGTTTCAGGGAAAATCGCATGTACTGTGTTTTATCTATGTTGAGTAGTAGTTGATTACTTTGGAACCACTTATGTGCCTTTAAGGCCCGGGCTATACGATGCTGTGATTTTCCTGAGCGGAGATTATTAGCCCCACCTCCCGAAAAAATACAATCAGCATCCCATACAAAATGTTCGAGACATCAACACACCGGCTACACGCGTGCGGAATTCCGCACATGCGGAAAAAAACAGCGGCGCGCCCAGGTTTCTCCGCTTGTCCGCAGCCGAATTTTTCGGCACGAGTAGAAGCTCAAGCGGACAGTCCTATGGAGTTATATGGCGGCGGCGGCTACACTGGCGTTTTTTTTCCGCGAGTCAAGCGCTAAACATATAGTACGGGAGCGCACTGCAAAAAACCAACGTCATCGAGTACCAAGATGGGACCCGTTTGTGGTGGTCTAGAATAGGATAGGCATCTTAAATATACAGGGTTGCCTGAGCAAATCCTGGCACGTTTTGTGTAGAAGGTTTAAACATGTCATTTTTTTTTTGGTGCAATTTACGTCATCGAGTACCAACTATGGAGACCTGATACATTCGATAAAGGTCATCAAGAAGAGCACAAAAATACTAGGTTGCCTCGTCCTACCTCGGCAGTTTTTGCAGTCGGGCAAATTTAAGAGTGGTGAAAAATTGTCAAATTTACGTCATCGAGTACCAAGATGAAATGAAATGAAATGAAATAAAATGAAATGATTTATTTCGTCACACATAACAACACAAATAATTACGAATACAAATAAAAATATAATATGTGACGAAAAGGAAATCAATCAAGGAAATCACACCATTCAAAAGGTTGCCCGACTGCAAAAACTGCCAAGGTAGGACGAGGCAACCTAGTATTTTTGTGCTCTTCTTGATGACCTTTATCGAATGTATCAGGTCTCCAGTTGTACTCGATGACGTAAATTGCACCAAAAAAATGACATGTTTAATTACCTTCTTTCTACACAAAACGTGCCAGGATTTGCTCAGGCAACCCTGTATATTTAAGATGCCTATCCTATTCTAGACCACCACAAACTGGTCCCATCTTGGTACTCGATGACGTTGGTTTTTGCAGTGCGCTCTCGTACTAATAACAAATTGTGCCGTTGTGCTTAGCGCATCCAAAATCGGTGCCATTTCCAAAATCGTTTTTTTTCCGATTCTCATATTTTAAAAATCGATTTTTCGATTTTTTCGATGTTTTCGATTTTACGGCAAAATGTGAAGTGTAACTTTAATTTGTAGGTATTTTTGCACTGGGCCACATGAAAATAAATGATAAAGAGTATACGTGTAATAAAATAAGTGACATTTAATATTTCAGTGCAATATTAAAATTACATGTGTTCAAATTTTGAAATTAAAATGTTGAATAGGAACTTAACTCTAACTTTAACGTGATTACGTAAACCACTTGGTAACTACGTGAACGTGACTTTTTTTTTTATTGCTTCCGAACTGGGTGGCTCCGCCCGTGGTCGAAACCTCAGGCGCAGCCAATTTCACCGCCGAGGAGGTGCCAGTCCGGCTTGATGGTGAACAACTGTTGCTGGGGAAAGGCCATTAACCCGCGATTTGAAGATCCGTGGATTGTAGGAGTGGGGAAATATATTCCCTGGGAGCCCGTTCCACACCTTTGCAGTGCGACACAAGAAAGATTTAGAGAATCGTGCAGTTCGAAGAACTCTTCTGTCGACTACAAAGGGGTGTTCCGCGAGAGTATGGTGGGTTTGGCGAAGGTGAACAGGAGAAGGAGGGATAAGGGAAGCAAGTTCGTCAGAGCAGCGGCCATAGTAGTACCGATAAAACAGGCTCAATCCGCTCAATGAACCAACAATACGTCTGTACTTTAGAGGTTGAAGGTCCTTTGTGAGCACAGAGTCACCAATGAGGCGAATGGCTCGTCGCTGAATAGAATCCAAGGCTGAAAGAAGGTACTCATGGGATCTCTCCCAAAGATGACTGCAATATTCCATCACCGGTCTTACTTGTGCTTTGTAGAGTGTAAGTAGTTGGACCGGCGTGAAAAATCGCCGACATCGGTAGAGGATCCCTAATTTTCGAGACGCTAGTTTCGCCTTGCACTCTATGAACGATCGAAACCCAACGTCCCTGGACGCCTCCATATCCAAGACGCCCAGACTACCATCGTTGGGGACTTGGCTGCCCTGAAAAGTGCTTGGAGAGGAAACGGATCAGCCTTAGTAGAGAAGGCACAAGCTTGCGTCTTGGCTACGTTGAAGTTGACCAAGTTCTTCTTCCCCCAAAGAGGATACTTTTTCGAGAACCTGGTCAACCGTAGCAACAGTTGACTAATCTTTGTTTAGTTGAAAGTGAGATTTAAGGAAACATAGAGCGTCTAAACTGGGATCACCCATGCCACTTCTTAAAAATAACCTGCTGCTGAAAATGCCCTTTCGTCTCCCAAACTTGTCGGGTGAATCGTGCGTGAGTAGGTTATGATATACCTTTTCTAGACAAGCGGTCTCTCTCAACGTTACACTCAAATAATGTCATTTCAATTCTTGTGACATCACGCAGATTTTCCTTACCGGTGTTAGAAGGTTTTTTTGTCATAACTTTGGCACTTTCCAGCTCCAGCCGAGGATCGACAATGTCCAAAGTAGGTGTCGGCGAAGATGAAGCGGACGCAGATGAAGACCTCTCCAACTGTGTTTGATTTTGTACAGTCGAATGTAATCTGCGATATACTCGTTCTATACCACCAGGCAGTTCATCATTGTCCGGGTATACTTCATCACGTCTGACTGAAGTACGCAGTAGGGTTATGTAGGTACATTACCATGTACAGGTGTTCATTCATAGTTAGGCGTTAATCAATCCTTGATTTCAAAGCTTGATTATTCCGGTGTGATTATTATTATTTTTTAAATTAGGTTCGTTCTTTATTGGATGAAAAATGATGATGATGATTAAGTAACCCACCCATAACCCATTTCACATAAAATAGCACTGTTTTTATGCATTTAAAAACGGGGAATGTTTGAAAAACCTAATAAAAATCGGAACATCGGAAAAATCAATTTTCGATATTAAAAAAATCGGTTTTAAAATAGCACTAAAATTGTCCGATTTTCGGTTTTTTCGATTTCCGATTTTTCGATGTTGGATGCCCTAGTTGTGCTTCACCTATCGGAGTCAGCCAGCGTGTGGGTAAATAAATTTCCGCATGTCGTGTAGCCCGTAGGAGGCGTGGTCAGTTTATTTTCGCCTCACGATTTTTTCCGCATCGTATAGCCCCGGCCTAACAGCACCTGTTTTTTTAGTGAACGGTGTTCATTCTTTTTCTACTTTGAAAAGTATTGATGTGTCATCTGCATACAAGATTACTTCGGTCATGTCACGTGTGAGATATAAGCTGGTAAATCATTAATATACACAAGGAATAACAGGGGTCCCAGTATGGATCCCTGAGGAACACCACATGTGACATTTATTGCGCCGGATTTGGGATGGGATGTCATTTATTAGGTTTTTATTATTAGGTTTATTAGGTAGGTTCTGACCCTCTTACCCTAAAACACTGATACAGTAAGTGAACTTTCTTTGTGGCAATGTGTACAGAAACTTGAATTGATTTTAATGTTGCAAATATTTAACTACAAAGGAGACACGTTCAGGTAGTATTCATTTAAATAAAGCATATTGTCAAATAGTTTATTGTCTTTCATAATTTGTTTTATTTATCAAACACAACTAATAATTTTAAATTAACAAAACATAAAAGTATTTTTAACTTTTTTATTCACATCAATAAAATGAAAAAGAAAGTGTTTTAAATAAAATAATTGGCTAGAATTTCTAAGGAGTGTCCTAGGTGTATTTCCTTGCACTTGAACTCCCAAATTATATTACAAATACCAGCCTCTCGGCTTAGTTGCTCAACGCGTCCATTTTTTTCTTTGACACCAGCATCCATCCTTATCATTGTGACTTCAGTTTCCTGCGCACCCCTCCATATGATTGCCGCGCATACGACCGAAAGTCCATGGGCGTCGTTAGACTCATCATGGGTGGCTTGAAGCCACATGTCGCGCTTTCTATATAAAAAAAGCCTCAGTTGCACTCCGGGAGTGCCGGCAGAAGTGAAAACTTTTTGTATTAACGAAAATAATTCTTAGGTGGTTATAAAAAAACTAAACACCCTAAAAAAATTTAAACACCGTAACATTGCTTAAAAAAGAAAACAAAAGAAAAAAAAAATTTTGAGGGATTTGAACCCATGGTCAAAAAATTCAAATCCTACACTCTTACCATTGACCACGAAATCACATAAACGAGTTGCTGTTTGCTATTTATAACCGTACGTACCCCCATCTAGTTGATATAATAAAATTATTTGAGTTGTAGCATTAGGTATGTGAAGCTCTCGCTCGATAGAGGGCCGTGTTAATAGTATTTTGTAAATAAAAAACGTTTTGTATTTCCGAAAATAATTCTTATGTGGTTATAAAAAAAACTAAACACCCTAAAAAAAAAATTTAAACACCGTAACATTGCTTAAAAAAGGAAGAAAAACAAAAAAAAAATTGAGGGATTCGAACCCATTGTCAAAAAATACAAATCCTACACTCTTACCATTGAGCCACGAAATCACATAAACGACCAAACGAATATCGGATTCCCTTGATTCGCTACGGATCTGACGCGAATCAGATCTGACGCGAGTTTAACATTTTTTACCCATCCAAAAAAAGTGCCAAGCGCCGCTAAAGAAGTTTTCACTTCAAAAATTTACATATTTTGGCTTTATGCAAGCTCCTTCAGGCCATGCATTCGGATATGAATAACTTATTGTATCGCAGATAGAGGTCGAGTGCGTAACATAGCGTCCGTGCGCCTTGGTCTGCGTTCGGTCTCCCTGTATTTCGGAGTTGGGACTTGGTTGGGAGTTGGGAGCGATCGTTGGGCGGGCGGGCGGCGAGCGTGCGCGTAGGGCGGCGGTGGGCGGAGGCGGCGGGGCGGTCTTCCGTCACCCACCACTGGCGCATGGCGTCTCCTTCTCCCCCTTTCGCCCCGCTCGGCCCGCTCCGCTGGCAGCCGGTCGGACTTGCGGTGCGACGCGTACGTAGGAAGGAAGTGGGCGGCGGCGGACGGCGGCGGCGCGGCAAGGCGGAGACGCCCGGTCGTCGTCGGAACGGACCGAACGACGGACGGACGGACGAACGGCAGTTTCGCCAAACGAACGGCAATTTTCGTATCGTACGGCAATCGAAGGCTGAAATGGACGAATGTAGGGGGTACGGCAGCGCAGCGATATTGCTGTCAGTGAATGCCAATAGAGACAGTGAAAGTGGTACTACTTATGCCTACCTACTACTGCAATGTAGTATATATAATTTATATGTACATACGTATATTTAAAAGTTTATGGAAACTGAGACGGTTGGCAAAATTACATACAATATCCGTGATATCGACCCATAACACCTTGGTGAACTAGGTGCCATGTTTTTAACTTTTTAGTTCATTTTTATCATTATAAAAGCTCCTTGCTCTGTACCTTGCCTGACTTTGATTCATAGAATTATCCGTTCTATTGCTTGTTGACACGCTCTTAACTTGTGTTTGTATAAATATACAGCGTGACTGGAAATTTGATCTATTCCTTAAAAGGGGTTATACTAGAGGTTATTTGGAACATTTAACCGCGCGATATCGCGGTTTTAAGATTTTTTTTTAAATTTCTGACTTGTAATCGAAAAAAAAGTTATAATTACTTCTAATTTGGAATAAATAAGGCTTTGTATTCATTGAAAAAAAGTTTCATGTCATTATCTTAGAAAATAAAAAAGTTACAGCCATTCAAATGACAAAAAACGGGTTGCCGGCGGAATTGCCCCACCGGCGAGATATGTAACCCACCCTACCCTATGTAAGTTCCTAACTACTAGACTAGTGTAAGTGAAGAGTACCCACACATACTCACACTGACACACGCACACACACCCTCTCACACGTTCAAAAACACAACAAACAACTGTTCTGCGTTTGAACATAGTACGGTCATTGACCCCGTACATTGTAAGTTACCTACTGGTACACACTGGTTGATCTATTTAATGTTTAGGTAGCAAACATGTTTTGTTAAATTTCTCGAAAAGTTATGCTAAAAACATATCATTTTTTTGCGTAACGTGTTTGTTTGAGTGTGTGTATACCCCTTCCGAAGTTTTTGACATGAATAACGAAGCACCTTATATTTTAAAGGAAGACTTCCCTTCAGATCGTGAAGGGAACGTGTTTAAAGCAAGGTGTAAATGGTGCAAAGTAAAATTATCGCGTTTTTAACCATTTTGTGAAAATTTGTGAATCGCTTACGGTACGGCAGGTTTCTAAATTTTTACCCAAAATACGGCAATTTGGTCGAGCTCATACGGCAAATCATCACTTGAATTCTGGCAACTCTGACTGACTGACGGAAGGAAAGTGGGGTGGTGTGGTTGGTTGGATGGATGGATGGAATGGAAACAGTGGTGCGGAGCGTTCGCGGCGCGCGGTCGTCCTGCCTGTGTGGTGCTGGTGATTGGTGTGCGAGCGGGTGCAGTGTCGACTGTCGACGTGCTTGTGGTGCGGTGCCGGTGAACATGCGCGGCGGCCGACCCGTCGCGAGTCCGCAACGCTACCTCCTCGCTCTGATACCTCCTCGTACAAGGCAACTCTCCTTATGTCTTCAAACGTGAGCCTCCTCGTACTATTTCACTGACTGTTTTGTGTTCTATTTTCTTACTGGAAAAAGTTATGTGTTATTTATTAGTTATTACATAATTTAATTCCAACCAGACCTCATCCGCTGCAACACGCCACTCATGCCAGCGTCTCTTTCAGCCCAGCCCAGCTGAACTGTTTAGCTTTTAGATGACCAGAATATATGGGATATTTTGGAAGATTTTCAATCATCATTCATAATTCATTACAAAATTAACGAATCTTATCTTAATAATACTCAATCTAAATAGGTATGGGCCGTCGAGAACTCCCAGAACTTAGTTAGCTACCTAGGAGAGAGGTGCAGAATCGATCACCGCTAAAACCGGCAGTAAATAATATACATCGTGCTTTAGAAAAAGACGATTCGGTTGTAGAGCGTCGTCGCGCATGTCTCTGTGCGACAGAGACAACCCTCTCCAACCGAATTGTCTCTTTCTAAAGCTCGACACGCATTATTTGCTGCCGGAAACTGTACCTAGCTATACCTATGGGTACCCCGAAACCTGCACCGGTCCGCGAAGCTGCCTGTAGAGTTCTGTGAAAATAGCCCACCTCTACCTATGCTCCTTGTCCTTGGTAATGGCACGTAAAGGTACCTTGCGCAAGTAAAGGCGTAAGCGAGGGCGTAAGTAAGATCTAGCTCAAATTCGCGCAATGAATTCGTTAGAAGGTGTGTTCAAGACGCTTACGATATCGGGTATCGCCGTACAAATGGAGATTTTGATATTGTCCTTCTAACTTCCATCCGAATCCGAAGTTCAGCTTCGCTGCAGATGACCTTTTCAGCTAGACAATAAATAAAGCGTCGATAAAGGTGAAGATGAACCGGCGGCGGCGGGACAAAATAAACAAGGTAGGACTAGGAAATGGTTTTGAGCCACGAGGTTATGACACGGGGACCAATCGTTGGTCAATCGACGAACAAGTCGAAGAGTACATATGTATAGCTCGGTCAAATTCTGCGGCGCGGTAGGTAGGTAGACAAGCTCTGGCCGGGAGGAGTAGAGGAAGGTTGGAGAAGCGTATTCGTATTCTGGCCTGGCAGTGGACGCGTGAACTCTGACGGACATCGCTAACCAAGTCTATTTAGGTATGAATTGCGGTTTCATTAACAGTAAAGGCTCGAGCAGACGACCGATTCTTATCCAACTAGAAAACTGTAGGTCCCTTCCCTTGCCCCTTACTAGGTGGAATAGGCTCTAATTGTAGCCGGCTGGGTTGATACCACCGTACTGGATGTCGGTCGCATAGCAGCCTCGGCTGTATTCTCCTCTAGTCCAGTATAGCCAGCAATCCAAAGGGAAGCCTCCGTTATGGCACCTACCTTCTCGGAGGTGATATTGGCTGGTGGGAGCATGTGTTATGGCCCTTCTGGCTCAGCCTCCCATACCGGATTACATAAAAAAAAAACAGTTGAGTCGTTATCAAAAAACTTCCAAAATACATGCAAAATGACAAGAGTGGCTACACAACGCCAACCTCGACACCAAATCAACGATTAGTTGGCACCGACTCTCCGCGACCGCGACTCAATTAAAAGTTGGTACAACTAAAAAAGTTGTACTCTCGAGGAGTGGGGAAAGATATTCCCCGGAAGCCCGTTCGGAAGTCCGACAGTGCGGCTCAAGAACGTTTTAGAGACTCGTGCAGTTCCAAGAACTCTTTTATCGATTACCGCGAGAGTATGGCGTGTTTGGCGAAGGCGAACAGGAGGAGGATGGATAAGGGAAGCAAGTTCGTCAGAACAGCGGCCATAGTAGTACCAACAAAACAGGTTCAATGACCCAACGATACGTCTGTGCTTTAGAGGTTGAAGGTCCTTTGTGAGTACAGAATCACTAATGAGGCGAATGGCTCGTCACTGAATAGAATCCAAGGCTGAAAGAAGGTACTGTCATGGGAACCCTCCAAAAGATGACTGCAATATTCCATCACTGGACTTACTTCTGCTTTATGGAGTGTAAGCAGTTGGACCGGCGTGAAAAATCACCGACATCGGTAAAGGATCCCTAATTTTTGAGACGCTAGTTTCGCCTTTGACTCTATGAACGAATGAAATGCAACGTCTCTGGACACCTTCATACCCAGGACGCCCAGACTACCATCGTTGGGGACTTGGCTGCCTCGGTAAGTGGCTTAGAGAGGAAACGTATCAGCCTTAGTAGAGAAGGTACAATCTTGCGTCTTGGCTACGTTGAAGTTCACTAAGTTCTCCTTCCCCCAAGAGGATAATTTTTCGAGAACCAGTTCAACCTGAGCAACAGTTTCGCGTTTAGCGTTTGCTGCTAAGACCTCCCTACCCTTCCAGTCTTTGATGAACCCTTCGTGCACCGTGCTGTCGTCCGCGTAACAAACAATATATTTCGCCGAGCGAGAGCATGTCGTTGATAAATAATATAAACAGCACCGTAGGCGACAGCACGGATCCTTGTGGACCACCAGCATTGATTGAGTAATCGACCGAGCAGGAACCATCTAGGGTGACAAAGATCGACCGACCACTCAAAAAGCTGAAGTGCACATCCAAGTGCACAGTTTTGTAGGGACACAGTAGGCCGGAAGCTTTCTTAGGAGTCCCACGCACTCAATTTTTTTTTATTGCCAGCGCTACATATGGCGCCGAGCCACCCATAAGATGTCTAACAACGCCCATGGACATTCGGTCCTATGCGGGGGTCGCGAATGACATGCCGGCCTGACAGGTGCCCATTCACGCCCCTCTTGAAGGACCCGAGACTGTACTTGGTGGGAAATATATAGGCAGGGTGAGCGTTCCAGAGTTTACCGGTTCTGTAGAGGAAAGATCTGCAGAATCGATTGGTACGCATCCGCGGTAAGTCCAGCGTGTAGGGATGCAATCCCTACCCATTGCGCGTGGTGCAAAGGTGGAAAGGGGACGCCGGGATCGCATTAAACAACTCCTCCGAGTACTCCCCATGGAATAAGCCATAGAACACACTTAGGCAGCCGACATCCCTACGGTGTTGCAGTGGTTCTAGATCGCAGGACACTTCGGGGTCACCCACTAGTCGCACGGCTCGACGCTGGATTGAGTCCAGAGGCGCAAGCTGACATTTGGCTGTACTCATGTACTTTGGCGGTACTTTGTACTCATTTGCTACAGGCACCGAGCATACCTGCTACAGGCCTCGCGCTGCTGGCTTAATCCGTTAGGCTCTAAGGCTTAAACTACGCTACGATCAATTTTATTGAAGATTCTAGTTGTGTTATTTCCATTACATTGATGTTATGGTTGATGGTTGATGTTGGATGTGTGTGTAGTAGAGTAGCCACCCGAAAAAGAGTGCATAAGATGTAAAAAAATTAAAAGGTACATTAATTACGTATATTTAAATTTTATTGGGGGCTTTGGCGGGAAATGTTTCCGGTTCGTGAATAAGTCCAATTCGACCACTTGCCGTCATGCCCAACTCAACTGTTTAGTTGGTGATACAATCGGTCGTGTAGCCGAGCCCTAACGCGCATCACTTTCCGTGTACCTAACTACCTAGGTATCTACATGCGCAACGCTACAATTTGTTTGCCCTATCAACATTGGTTACGTTACGTACAGCGTGTATTAGATTAGTTAGAAGGAAAATTAAATAAATAGCAATTTGTATGCGGGACTGGAAACGGGAAGATATTATATATTATGTTCGTCGATCTGAAGTGAAGCTGAAATTAAATTACTTAAGTTTGAATCACTTGACATAATCAACTGGTGAAGAAGAATGTACACCGAACAACAAACGACACAAACATATAAAAACTGCGAAAAAAATGCTTGCAGCCGAGTACGACCGGTCATTCGATCAATCCTAGTCATTATGATCCTAGTCTTATTATTATCTAGGTATGACCATAAATCATAATAAGAAATTAAAATGAAAATATTACCTATATTTCAGTTGGATACAAACGCAAACAAATTAAATAAAACTAAGGCTTAAGTCCATCCTTTGCTTAGCATATAAAATAATAATTTGTATGAAGTGCGATTTTCATCATAAATGGCATATCTCCTACCAACGTAGTCCTAGTAACGCTCGCAGGAAATAGAAACAGAAAGAAAAAGTTCTTCTTCTACTTTTTTTTTAAATAGTGGCAACTAAACGAATAGGAAATTCGTTTATTACTGCCAGTATCAATTAAGGCGGTACTAAGCACACCTGAAAATTGATAGATGAACCCCTTTTGAGCTTTTGTACCCCTTTCAACTCAAGGGTCCGAATATGAGTTTTTTTATGGAAACTGACACGGTTGTCTACATCACCTACAGCATTCGTGATGTCAGCCCATAACACCGGGTGGGCTAGGTGCCATGTCAGTGCGGTGCTTCGGTCGTCGAATCGAAATATTATTTAACACTTTTCAGTTCTAGTTGTTTTTTGAAGTCGATGCAATGTTTTTTAAAACCGTTTTTCATTTCACTCTTTTTAGTAATAAATATTACATAAAAAAAAGAATAATCGAAATCGGTTGAAGTGGAATCATTCGCCATATGTCCCATGTGTCAAGTACATCGACACCTAAATACTACACTGCAACAACTCCGCAATGTACAAAATAAATGTCTGGATCTTTGAGTATGACCTACCAAACGAAAATAGAATGATCAAAATCGATTCATAATTATTGGCGGAGTAATCGCGTATCAAACATACAAAAAAATAAAAAACATTTTTGAAGTCGGTTGATAAATACTAAATTTTGTAATTAGAATGATTATAAGATATTCCTTTATTATGCACCTTAAACTTGGCTGTAGGTACTGATGTTTATTCAGGTAGATGTACCGACCTAAAGATGCGCGCCTGTTCTCGCTAAGTGAACTTAGCGCAGGCAGTGTAGGCAGGCATGGATTGGAGAAGAAACCTTGTGATTGTGAGTTGCGACTTGCTAGCATTGAAATATTAATTCAATGGTTGCGAGGCATTCTTGCTTGATTGTGTGGGTCTTCCTTCAGTGCTTCAGCCCCGTGGCTCCGCGCGCGCCGCGACCTCCGCTCCGCCTACGCCGCAGACACACCCCACTATGTCCTAGCATCTTCCCTTGTCATTCGAGATTATTTTCCACATTTACGGGGACACACGGGGCCTCCACTAATTTAGTATTGTAAAATTAGAATTATTGAAGAAATTAAATAACAAGGGCCGAGGCCGAAGAGCGAGCTGGGTTCAGGTAAACGATAAACCTTCTCGAAGAAAGTAAGTAACTAAGCGCGAGGCCGAAGGCCGAGCTGCGTTCAGGAAGAAGATAAACTTTCTTGTATAAAGTAAACGATAAACCTTCTTCCGCCCTCCGACCTTGCCAGGCCCCTATTAAGCTGGGAGTGTGACATCGGGTTTGTGCCGTGTATTCTGGGGCTACGTGGGTAAGTAGGGTGTCAAAAGACGCGAGGCGCATTGGATCGCGCCGAAAACAAATTTGGAAAATTTGGAAAAAGTGGAATACTTTTTGAGAAAAGTAAAAAAAATCATGAAAAAATCGACCATTTTTCGATCATTTTAGAGGCTACGAAGGGTTAGGCGTGCGGGATGTTGATCTCGGAAGGTTCTGACCCATTTTCTAGGACTGCCGTAGGATTCTCGGGGCGCGGGTATGCTCATTCGGTGGCCGGGATGGTCCCCTCGGACTGTTTTTGGAATTGGAAGTCTAAAGTTGAAAAACAACGCGACGGCGCGCCGCCGCGGTCGCGTTTATGGAAACTCTTCCAGTATTCAGAACCTCAGTACTTCTGAGCTGCGGGAGGGTTTACTAGCATTAATTCACAGAAAGTTACCTTAAACCATTCCGCTATTCGGAGCTGCGAACGATCTGGATTCGTGTATTGTTTCCGGTGAAGTATTCAAAAGACTTTCATAATTAAAACGCTTCCTCTACTCAGATCCCTCGAAAGCATAAAAGTACTTGCTTCGTCACACACACCGTGCGAGCGAACTGACACGCGGGAGGGATTTCTGCGCTATGCTCCCCGATCAGCCGATCACAGATCGCAAGCTCGGTCTTAAATAAATTTCCTCGACGAGTAACTAGAAAAATAAAGGTACAACGCTAATACCTCTATAAAGTAAACCTAAAAATAAACCTTCTCAAAGAAAGTAAGTAACTAAGGGCGAGGCCGAAAGCCGAGCTGCGGTCAGGTAAATGATAATCCTTTTCGAATAAAGTATGTTAGGGCGCTGCCGAGCTGCGTTCGCGTAAACGATATTATATTATATGGGTTTTTTAAATTACCGTGGTTGTTAGACATTATTTTAAATCAATCAGCTTTACTCACGGTTTCACTCCGAGCTATGTGGCTCGACGTTTCGGGCCAAGCGTATGGCCCATCTTCATGGAGCACTCTGCCTTGTACGACGGTTGGCAGAGAACTGTCACATCTTCGTCCGTCGTTGACGAAGATTGTAGCCGTGGCCAGTGCGGGTAGGAGTTCAGGTGCGTTCCGGATCTCGGCGGAGAGACAGAAGGCGCAGACGGTGTCCACTTCCGGCTGGTCGTGTCCGTCGTGTCTTCTTCTCTACCGCACTAAACTACCCGCACTGGCCACGGCTACAATCTTCGTCAACGACGGACGAAGATGTGACAGTTCTCTGCCAACCGTCGCACAAGGCAGAGTGCTCCATGAAGATGGGCCATACCCTTGGCCCGAAAAGTCGAGCCACATTAGCTCGGAGTGAAACCGGGAGTAAAGCTGATTGATTTAAAAAAAATAATATTATATTAAGTCATTAAAGGTTAGACCCGATGGCGGGAGAAGGTTTATCGTTTACCTGAACGCAGCTCGGCCTTCGGCCTCGTCCTTAGTTATTTACTGACATGGAGAAGAATATCGTTAAATTTAACGAAGCTCGGCCTTTGGCCTCGCTGTTACTCAGGCAGACGCGATTCTGTCTCGATGAAAGTAAGGAACTAATGTTATTTTAAGTAAGGAACTAAGGGCGAGGCCGAAGGCCGAGCTTCGTTCAAATTAACGATATTCTTCTCGATGAAAGTACCTAAGTACCTAAGGGCGAGGCTGAAGGCCGAGTTACGTTAAGGTAAACAATAAACCTTTTCGAAGAAAGTAAGTAACTATGGGCCCCTTAGTTAGCTCGGCCTTCGGCCTCGCCCTTAGTTGCTTACTTAAAATAACATCTTAGTTCCTTACTTTCATCGAGACAGAATCGCGTCTACAGTCAGCTCGTACGTTCGTGGCTTCCGGCAGGAAAGCGAGAATGGAATATAGTGTTGTGAATCAATCTCTGAAAGTAACGACATTTACGAAACCTCTTTTTTATTTATGGCATTAAATTATGTATCTAATAAATAAGGTTTTATTGCGTGGTTGAAGTACGAAAACAAAACAGGGATAATCGTTTAAAGATCTATCGGCCTCCGCCCGCAGAGTCCACGAACGTGCGCGCCAACGGTGCCAACAGTACCTGAGTAAGGGCGAGGCCCAAGGCTGAGCTTCGTTCAATTTAACGATATTCTTCTCGATGATGTGATGAAATCACATCTTAGTTTCTTGCTTTCATCGAGACAGAATAGTGTCTAGCATCTGCATCGCAGATCCGATAATGCCGGCTCGCAACACTTATCTATCCACTTATAATCTCAATTAAATACCAACCCAAGTAAAATACTGAACTACACAATGCACAAGGCAATGCAGATAATATACTTGATCAAATCAAATTAAAAGTTTGGCTTTCTATGTGACGAGTGGGGCCGCTCGGTGCTTTATTTATAGAAATATTTTTTTATAAACATTTCTAAAAATAGTCAATTTAGTTTTACTACCATACATCTACAGTCTACAAACGCAAAGAACAAAGTAAAAAACAAAGTAACTTACTCCATGAGCATCCCTTACATATTTATTAAATTAATAGAGAAATAATATACAGGTATGATTATATTAGTATAATATTGATTAGTATTGATTACTGTTATGTGATTTTTCTTCATCCAATAAACGGTTATTTTATTCTTCTCTATTGTTGTCAGGGATAGGTGGGTGGGACGTGGGATGCACGCTCATCGATGGGGATCATAATGTCGTTTTTATTAGAATAGACAGACGCTGAACTTCGTCGAAATTCGTCAAAAACAAATTAAATAAATAAATAAAACTTCTTTATTTTGGACAAATTTTGTCCATAACTACACATAAGAACACATAACAAAACATAAAAATAGACAAACAGAAAAAAAAATTCAAATACACAAAGAAAAATTACAGACAATTAGGTCACCATTATGAAATTGTGTTTGCAGCTTCTGAATGTTTACAGGCACGTGGCGCCCCGGCGCCGCCGCCTCCGCCGCTGCCGCCGGCGGGAATACTCTCAGATTATCTGCTATGATAACACTGATTGTGATTACCTAGTAAGCTATTTTTGTGAGCATCGTTTTAGTTGACTGACACGCATCGGCGTGCGATACGAAGTAAGATGTGATTTTATAGTGACCTTGATGATAACCATTGTTTAATCGCTGTTTGTGATAGCTTTCGAAACCAATGTGCTTCAATAAATCAAGAATTCCTAAGATACTGCTTTCATTACGACCAAGGACACAATGTCCATTGGTGCTTCATTGAGTACTTATACTTTCTTGGTGAGTTAAAAAAAAAACTAATTACACGAAATGTAAATCTATACATATAATAATCTAAACTAAAATAAAACCTCAAAGGGGAATAAAATTAGGCCAAAAGCGAACGTTTCCAAGAGAGCGAACAAGGGCTCTGAATAAGGTCACCGGTGGCGGTGACGGTGGGGGCGGGCGCGGGCGGTGGGACAGCGCGCGGCCAGTCAAGCCACCCACACGGCGCGGCGCGGCGCGCACACCGCAGAACTCTATGTGTACCTACCTCGCCTCCTCTTCTGTCTTAGTATAACGACTACATGAGTAGTGCTACCTATGGGGCTAATCTTGTTTGCATCCGTGACACCTGCCAAATGAGCAGAAATTAGCATGCGGGAGATCTTCGGATCGCCTGGGTTCGTCACCACAACTAAGGAGAAACAATTACACCGCCATAACAGTTGGCCAGTGTACTTCGCGGGGACCTAGTAGCAGGTGGAATCGGCTGTGGTGAGGAGTGCGACGAAACTAATTCGCTCTCCAGAGGTGATGCTGATGCATCGACACGGTTGGCAGAGAGATCCGGTGAAACGTTATTCAACTGGCCGCCCGCCGGGTAGTATAGGGGCCCAATCGCGTTTAACAAACGCAAGAGGCTGCCCTGGTCAACTAGCGTATAAACCCGGTGTGGTCGGTCTTCGTGCCGTGCGTGCCAGATGGTCGTCATGCATGACCGGTGTAGGGTTCCCGGCGGCGACTTCTTATGGGGACCGTCTTCCGTCTTCCGAATCGGCGCACCACCAACCTGAACAGTAAGTAATGAATCTGGGGTCAGCGCTTTACCCGTTAATCATCGTACCTTTCACGCTCTTCCCCCCTCTTGCGAACTATGGCAGTACGAAAATAGTAAGGTGCAATAAGTGGTGGACACCACTAGACAGTGTTGCTTTCAAAAATGAATGTCGTCCATCACCACTTGGAGACGACGAAGCCGGCCTTACTTAGATGTAAACTACACTTCGATCATAGACTACATAATTATTATTATCCGCATACCAATGAATGTGTTATGCTTATGATGTCCCCAAGAGGTCACGTTTATTCACGGAAAAGGTCTGTGCGTCTAATTGGAACTTTTCCAAAGGATTTTCGGGGCTCGCAGCTTGCAGCTTTGTATTTTATCACAGGATTCAGGATGGCCTCGCCGCGGCGCCCCGCCCGCCGTGTCGCCCGCCTCCTCCGCCGCCGAGACGCCCCATCCGCCTAGTAACACCATAGAGCATAAACGTGTCTACGGGTATTTTTATGTCACTTTATGGTAATGTACCTAGTAAGTAACAGAAGAAGATACCATCGACCATACATAGTACATTCGTCTGTGGATCGCCAAGCCAAATTTTTTTATAGGAAGCGCGACATGTGGTCGAGACCGAGACACCCATAAGGTGCTTAACGACGCCCATGGACATCTACCGACGCTAGCTGTGGGGCTGACTGAGTGCTGAACACGGAATGTGTTGTGAAAGTGCGCTTCTTGTTTGCTTTTCTGAGTTTTGTGAAAACTTTTACAATCCGATGTTTATATAGGTACTCGCTTTCCTTTTAATTACTTTATAATCAGCTAAGGAAGAAGGGTGTCCAACGACCTGGAAAACCGGGAATCACCAAGGAATTTTGCCACGCGGAAAATCAGGGAAACACCAGGGAAATTTAATAAAGTGTTGCGAAATTCAGGTAAAATGTGGCTAGTTCGTTCCTAGCAAGAACAGATTCAGCTTAGATTCAAGAAAAGGCAGAAATTATTCATTCGTTTAAACTTAGTCCCGTATACATAGATCGTGCTCAAATCGCTTCTTACGCTCAACTCAGCCAAGTCGTTCTCAAATCTTACTCAGCCGAGCGCACTCAATCGTATTCATAGTTAAATCTCGTCAACGTCTCCGCCGAGACCTACTCAAGAGAATCCTGAGTAAATCTCAAGTCAACTTCTTTTTTTTTTGCTGTGGTCGCTAAGGATATAACCATATTGCGCGTTACTGCGTAGTGTAGCCGTTCCTTTTTGTTGGTGGCTCGCCGTCGTTTGTACCCACGTTTGTACCAGAGAAAAAATGGTGTTGCCATAATATGAAATTACCCCAAAATATTTGATCTCTGAACCTATAAGCAGTAATATTATTTGAAGTAATATTTTTTTAGAAGTAATATTTTAAAAAAATTATTTTGAGATAAAGTATAACATCTTACCCTTATTTGAAATCAACATTATATACCTACTTGATAAATCATCATCATCATCATCATCAGCCTGTATCGGTCCACTGCTGGACATAGACTTGATAAATAATGACGAGCAATGTTAGATCGTTCAAAAACGATGCGTATATATATTTAACTTGATTTTTAGGGTTCCGTATCCGGTACGGGACCCTATTACTAAGCCTACGCCGTCTGTCTGTCCGTTCGTCCGAGGGCTGTATCTCTTGAACCGTAATAGGTAGTTCGTTGAAATTTTCACATAATATGTGCTATTATTCCCGATTTAACAACAAATAATAAAAATAAGAAAAACTAAAAAATTCACGCGGGCTCCCATAGAAGAAAGCAAAAAGTGTATGCGCGTGCGCCATCTACCGAATAGAGTGTGAAGCATTTTAACTAATCATGACATTTAATTAATATGAAGCATTTCATAACACGCCATAGATGGCGTGAGTGGAGCTAACCATGACATGGCGATACGGAACCCTCGGTGCGCGAGTTCGACTCGCACTTGGCCGGTTTTTGTGTGAACAGAAACACATTCTGAAGACAAACAATGTACTGATTTTTTTAAGTACTTAGGCGATAGCAAAATATCTGAAATTTTTTCGACAGTTGCGAGGCAATAAAATAATATTTAAAGTCGGTTGAAGGTCGAAAAACTAGATACCTACGTTAAAAATTAATGCAGGAAAGGTTGTCAAACAGATGGTCAGACCGGCAGCACAGTTATCCTTTAATCCTTATTTAGTTACTATTCTTTTGTTTTTTTTTCTCTAAAAATAAGTATATAACAATGAATTTCTCCTCTTTGTCTTGACTTTATAGCTGAAATCTTCGAAATCTAGCGAAAGGCCATAAACAAATTATCTCATCGTTACCGGTAAAGTTAGCCATATGATGTGATATTTGCCTTTATGTCTACTGCGGTAAAGTTCAATTTAACATAATACAAAATAGTCCCCTGCAAATTATAAATACCACAGAGAAAAATTATAAGTATGTACTATATTAATTTATGGCCTTCGATTGGTTTTGTAAGATTCCTACTAATAATAGTCAATATCCTAGTCGACATTTTATTGCACGGTACCTAGGTAGTTATTTATGCACCTTTATAATATCTAAAGAATGCATTACAAAAAATAATTAGTCAGTAGTTTTTACGTGATCCAATAAACAAAGTAACCCCGATACAAACAAACCGACAGCCTGCGTTCCATTTTTCAATCATTCGCATTGATTAATAATGCAAATGATGCGAACTTGGAACGCCAAGTCTGTCTCGAGCCGTAGGATTTTGCTAAGTCGTGATACCTATTTCGAGACTTGGGTTCGTCTCGGCTCAGCCGAGATTATTGTGAGTAGAAGTTGTGAGTCTAGTCTCAAGCATTGTCTATGAATGCCAAATGACGACTTGAGACGGAGTTTTTGCCGAGCTAAGACTGAGAACTCTTTATGTATACGGGCCTTAGAGTCTAAAAATGTGCGAAGGAAGATTAATTCACTGCAAAATAGAATTATAAATTACCATGGCAATATCAGGGAAAACCGCAAAAAAGGTTCTGAAAAACCGGGAAAAGTCAGGGAATTTTTTTACTTTTGGATACGCTGGACATCCTGAAGGATTACAATTATAAAGGAAGGCGGCTCGGAGAGGAGTGTGTGTCGCACGCACCGCGCACGCGCAGCTCGGATGTGCTGCTTGCGGTGCGTCATGTGATCATGTCTGTCACTATACGAGGAGAGGGCGAGTCTATTTCTGTTGGAGCAGAGCAGCGGCCTCCGCACCTCAGTGGCGGCGGCGGCGCGGTGCGGGGCGTAGGCGCGGCGGTGGCGCGGAGCGAGGCGGCGCGGCGGGCGGACTCACATATTTTGTAAAATATTTATAAACTTACAACTAACGACGGCACAAATTCCGGCTCAAATCATGCAATACTCTCAGACGACATGCCAACATTTCCGCAACTTTGTCTATGTTATGATGTGATTCGTACTAAACTAAATAGATGTCAGCAGTACAAATGTCGTTGTTAGGTTACTGGTTGTTTGTAGAAGTATCCACGGTCAGCCCCGATAGCCGGTAGCTCGGGCTCGGGGGGCGGGCGGCCGCGACTGGCGGCGGCGGACTGTGGGTGAAATCGGCAACCTAGCAACTGGAAACACAATTATCTGACTATATAATAAATTCTATAATAAGTAACTGACTATAATAAAGTCTGCGTCAACAACCAGCGCTGATCGGCGCCGGCTGGGTACCAGATTTCTACCTGAACGCGCCCATACAACTCCGCCGCCGCGCCGCCGCCGTCGACAATTTCGAGTCGGCGCGCCCGGCGCCGCGCCGCCGCGCCGCCGCCGGCGCCGATCGGGTGGTTATCGGCGCTCATATCTCTCGATACCACGTGACATCTGACAAAACGTATCATAGGTCAAAATGTTGCAAATGACCCCACTTACCTACAAAAAAAATTTGTCGGTCGATGTGCCGAACACTCTGTATATAAACATGGCCGAGATGAGTAGCTATGCCAGGGTTACCATCAGTCCGGATTTGCCCGGACTTTCGGCCTTCCGTCCTTCCGAAAGAGACAAAAGCACACCTGAAAATTGATAGATGGAATGGAACCCTTTTGTGCTTTTGTACCCCCTTCAACTCAAGGGTCCGAATTTGAATCAAAATATTATTTAACACTTTTCAGTTCTAGTTGTTTTTTTAAGTCGGTGCAATATTTATTAAAATAGTTTTTCAATTTAAAAAAATCATGAACATGCCTCTGAATTTAGTTATAAAAACGTATTAAAATTTAACGCCTTAAATATTTAAAAAAACCATATTATGTATGTACTTAGGGCACTCTGAAAGTTTTACACTTCCTGGCGCGACAAATGATAACTTCATGCCCTGTCAACCCGTATTCACCCGTACTCCTCTTTCAAGGCGCGCTTTCGCTGGTTGGAGTAGGATGCAACACAATCAATCAAAAATTAGGTTTTCAATTTTTTATTCCAAAACTACGGATCGAAACAAAAAAGTAAAAAGCTAAGTATTTAGATATTATTCAACAAATAAAATATAACTTTTCCAAAGCCTTCATTCATGCCTTCATATGGTACCTACCTACACTACTATGGCCAGTATTATAATTATTCTATGACTATGGCAAGTTCACAAAAGTTGGCGCGACTAATCAAGATTTCAAAATTGTATAACACCTCCTACGTCATGCCCTCGGTCATGCCTTCAAAAATACTTGGTAGGTACTTTTTCTAAACAAGAACAAACTTAAAATTATACATTTACTCAGTGAAAATAACTTTCAGTGCTTATTAGACTAGATCGAGGACTAGATGCAGGTTAGATTAATATCATACAAAAAATTACTACGATTTTTTTTTCTGGGTAGTCATAAACTGGCCCACTCCCTTGTTTCAGCTTGACGTTGAATTTTGGGACATGTTGTATGTATTGATATTGATTTTTCAAGACAAATAAATAGCTGAGCATATTTCATTGATAGCTATGTAAATAAAATTGTTCATTTTTTTTATGTTTAAAGCAAATTTTCTGGAAGATAGGTGTAATTGAACAGAACGACATAAATATTAACTAATTTTGAAAGACCTTATATAAAGATTTCGTGGACCGGCAAATTTGTGTACACCTCAAAATCTTTATTAGATAAATGGTCTATTTTAGGAGTTTACAAAATGCCTAAATGCCTTATAAAAAGCTGACGACAATGTAATTAAAGACCACCGACACGACATGACATCTAAATACGAGTATTTGTGACATTGCAGGAGCAAGTGAAGGCGGCGGCGGCGGCGGCGGCCGAGGGCGACGCCGACGCCGACGCCGACGGCGAGCTGTCGCCGCTGCCGGCACCTGCGGCCCAGCCCGCGCGCCGCCGCGGAGGCATCAGCGCCGAGCCCGTCACCGAGGAGGATGCCACTAGCTATGTCAAGAAGGTCAGTTAGTTCTATGTCATACACACATCCGCCAATCCGCACTCCACTTTGCAAATGGAGCACACATCTGACCTCCACTTGCCACGCACACAAACCCTTCTTGCCATCTTGCTACGCTACAACCTCCTCCAATCTCGCTGCCGCGCGCCGCCGCGCCGCCGTGTGGCAGGGCGTGCTTACGGAAGCACGTACCTGGTTAACCTTAGCTAGTTAGTTACACGCAGATGTCTGTATACAGATTACAGCTCTCAAGATGCTTGTCTCATTGTGTTTATTCGCGGGGCGTTTCAGAAAGCAAGGGTGATGCTGATGATTGATGATCATTGATCAAGCTAAATTCTAGTGTATGTACCGGACACAGGCCATTTGATTCCCAACATCGCACAAGCTCCTTAATCCGAGTTACCGGGCCTACCTACCTAAATTTTATTAATTGTGTGTTTCGCGGACAAAAACCTTCAGTAGAATAATTGTGTACTAGTTGTGTAATAGTTTTTTTAAGTATTATGAAAGTGCTTAATTTATCGTTTCAGTTCATTTATTAATGTAATTGATATTATGATTAATAAATAAATAAACAATACGTCGGACAACTCAACTCAAATATAATTTTGTATCCGAAAGAACGGACAAGAAAACTCGCCGGACTTGCGTAGGCGAGTGCGTAGGTAGGTAGGTACAAGCGAGTCCAAATAAACTGGTAGGTAGATCTCATCCCGGCGGCGTTATTGTGTTGATGGGTTGTAGTTTAGTTGGCAGGAAGGAAGTTCCTCCCGTGAACGGGAGAGGCCAGGAACGGGGTTCGTCCCGGCTCCCTTCATTAATCATTATAATATTAGCATATTTTTCTCCTTATTTATTTCCTGCGTTCGTTCCGTCCTCCAAGGCCGGCGATTTAGTATTTTTTGGCAAACTTCCAGACGAATTGTTTTTTTTAAACATAAAACGGTTTGTGTGCAGTTGCGGCGGTTCTAGCTAGAGGATGCGGGTTGCGGGGCGAGCGGAGTGCAGGGGTGTTCGGGCGATCCTTCGTTGGTTGGTGGTTGTCCCCCTCTGTCCACATCGCACACACTGGACGGATCGCATCAAACGCATTTTAGAATTATTTGCATAGGAAGTCATACAAGTGCGCCCATCTATCTGCATCGTCCGCAACGCACGCGCCCGGCCGGCGGCTGGCGCCTGGCGCCCCGGACCGTCGTCGCGTCGCGTGTCGTCTGTTGTTGCTCGGTCGTACGTTGCTCAGAGGGGCAACTTTTGCGATGCGTGCCGATGACGTCATACGGACTGCCGACAGGTGGACCCACGATGTACTACATCGTGGTGGACCCATCGCCTGTGCCGCCCTCCGCACCGGCGGCGCCGCCGCCGCCTCCGGCCGGCCGTCATTGGCCAAAGAATATAATTCATTTATGCATTCGACACTCGGCCTGTCATGTCCTGTACACCCGCGCGTTTGTGTTGCGCTGTGTGCAGAACTGCAGACCATGGACATCTTAACATAACAGCCCATTTTTTTTTATGTAAACCAACATGTGTGGCTGTGTCGAGGGACAAATGGTACAGTCGACAGAGCCAAAAACCCCTCACTTCGCGAAACCACGCTCAGTGAGGCGCCATACCAGCAGATTTGCGGACTGTTCACAACGCTCTGAACGTTCACAATTATTATCTCAGTAATTGTTGCGTTCACAATTATTATCACAGCGGCGGGTGGCCGAGTGGTTTGGGCATCGGCTTCTCATGCGAGAGGTCCGCGGTTCGAATCCGGTCGGCGTGTACCAATGAGTTTTTTCTGAGGAAAAAATTTACGTGCATACCTACACCTGCTGCTTCACCGTTCGGAACCGGTGTAAAACTGTAGGTCACTTCCCTTGCCCCTTACTAGGTGGTATGCTCAAATTGTAGCCGACTGGGTTGGTACCAGCGTACTGGATGTAAGATGGCCGCATAGCAGCCTCGGTTGTGTTCTCCTCTAGTCCAGTATAGCCAGCAATCCAGGGAAGTCTCGGGTATGGCACCTACCTTCTCGGAGGTGATATTGGCTAGTCGGAGCATGCGCTTTGGCCCCTCCGACTCAGCCACCCATACCGGATAACATAAAAAAAAAATTGTTAGAAATAGAAACATAGTTTCTTAGCAAAAGGTGTTAATTGTATTGAGGAGAGTATGTTAGTATTTTTTTATTATAACATAAATTATAAAAATAAAATATTAAAATATTACCCCCCTTCTTTTATAATTTTAATATGATCTATTTCCGATACAGAACACCCCCTTTACCCATTGTCAGTTAAAAAAAGACCTTATATAAGGTCTTTCAAAATTAGTTAATAGTACGCGGGTATCATATATCAAATCATATAGGGAGTAAAACCTACATAATTTTTTTTGGACCTTGGGATTTTTTTTTATGTAAAATATTTTTTTATGTATTTTTTTTTATTGCTACCGAACTGGGTGGCTCTGTCCGAGGTCGCAACCTCAGGCACAGCCAATTTCACCCCCACAGATCAGAGAAGTATTAGCTATAGCTATTACTTAGGATTTCTGTGTTCACCCCCGAGGAGGTGCCGTCCGGCTTGGAGGTGGACTAATGTTGCTGGGGAAAGGCTATTAACCCGCGATTTGAAGATCCGTGGATTGTAGGAGTGGGGGAAGATATTCCCTGGGAGCCCGTTCCACACCTTTGCAGTGCGGCACATGTATATTTAAATAAAAAAAAGGTGGTTGATTTTTACAGCCTAATCGATTAATACATATATAATACGTGTAAGTTGGTAAAAAAATCTAATTCTTTCTATTCCATACTAATAAAACTAAAATTGTGGTGTTTCACAATTTCTGAAACAAAGAAATCTATGTGTTGGAAGACTTTTTTGTTCCTGGCATGAAACAAACGATTAAGTAAAATTTAAAAAGGTCATAACTCGAGAACGACTGGCCTAGACCCATCGAAATGGACAACTCGATGAGATCTACGCATCTATGACATGAATGGGTCTAGCACCAGTGGTTCTCGAGTTATGACCAAAACAAAAGTTCATGTGACAGATGGATAGATTTCACCGAGACCTGAACTTTGAGTACCAACACAATGGGTCTAGCACCAGTGGTTCTCCAGTTATCCTTCTCGAGTGCCAGTGGCACTGTACCTTCTTGCTGAAAGAGAGCCTCGGCCCAACCGGTCCCAAAAAAGGGCGGCCCATTGCGATAACTTCCCTTTTATGCAAAGTTATGGAGCGCCTCATTAACTCCCAGCTCCTAACGTACTTAGAGTTAAATAAACTCCTGGATGACAAACAGTACGGTTTCCGTAAAGCACGGTCCACAGGAGATCTTCTAACGTACGTTACGCATATATGGGCTGAAAGACTGGACAACTTCGGGGAGTCGTTGGCAGTCGCATTGGATATTTCCAAAGCCTTTGACCGCCTTTGGCACCGGGGCCTTCTATGCAAGCTTCTCTTATGGCATCCCGCCAAAGCTATGCGCCTGGATTGCCAGCTTTCTGACGGGTCGCTCCCTCTTCGTCTCGATTGATGGTACGAAGTCGGACGACTTTCCAATTAACGCTGGTGTTCTGCAGGGCTCTGTGCTGTCCTGTCACCTACGTTATTTTTAATCTTCATTAACGACTTACTGTCCCTGGGCATGATTCACAGTTACGCAGATGACAGCACAGGACATGAAGGTTATGTTAAGGACTGGAAGAGCAGAGATACACGCCCAGCAGGGCGCAGCGTTCTGTTGTAGAAAGGGTGGATAAGGTTCTTGAAAAAGTTGCCACTTGGGGCAACGAGAACCTTGTTGCCTTCAACGTTCGCAAGACGCAATGCTGTGTATTCTCTGCTAAGATCGACCCCTTCCCTTTCCTTGCAAGTTTCCAAGGCAGTGTCGTTCCTGTCTCGGAGCACCTAGACCTACTGGGGTGAAATATTTCCAAATACGTGGGTATTAGGCAGTTTATTGAGTCCAAGGCCAAACCGCATAAAAAAAATTGGGGATCCTATACCGAAATAGGAGGTTCTTCTTACCGGCACAACTACTTATGTTGTACAAATCACAGATTAGGCCGGTGATGGAATACTGTAGCCACATTTGGGAAGGCAGCCCTCAGTATCTGTTGGCGTCCTTGGATTCAATACAGCGCCGAGCCGTCAGTCTGGTGGGAGACCCGAAACTGGCTGATGATCTGGATTCTCCCAGTCACAGACGATTTGTAGGGCCACTCAATCTGTTCTACAGGTACTATCACGGTCGCTGCTCGGAGGAACTTGCTTCCCTTATTCCTTGCCATCCAACCTATCTTCGCAGCACTCGCCGCAGAGAACCTGAGCACCCTTTTGTTGTTGACATTGGGCTTTTGAGAACCCATCTAGCTAGGGTGTGGAACTGTCTCCCGGCGAGCATGTTTCCCGAATCCTTTAACCTGGGTGTCTTCAAACGTCGTATCAACGGGCTAGACAGCCTAGCAACAGTCCGCAAATCTGCTGGTATGGCGCCTCACTGAGCGTGGTTTCGCGAAGTGAGGGGTTTTTGGCTCTGTCGACTGTACCATTTGTCCCTCGACACAGCCACACATGTTGGTTTACATAAAAAAAAATGGGCTGTTATGTTAAGATGTCCACGGCGCCGCCGCCGCCTCCGGCCGGCCGTCATTGGCCAAAGAATATAATTCATTTATGCATTCGACACTCGGCCTGTCATGTCCTGTACACCCGCGCGTTTGTGTTGCGCTGTGTGCAGAACTGCAGACCATGGACATCTTAACATAACAGCCCATTTTTTTTTATGTAAACCAACATGTGTGGCTGTGTCGAGGGACAAATGGTACAGTCGACAGAGCCAAAAACCCCTCACTTCGCGAAACCACGCTCAGTGAGGCGCCATACCAGCAGATTTGCGGACTGTTGCTAGGCTGTCTAGCCCGTTGATACGACGTTTGAAGACACCCAGGTTAAAGGATTCGGGAAACATGCTCGCCGGGAGACAGTTCCACACCCTAGCTAGATGGGTTCTCAAAAGCCCAATGTCAACAACAAAAGGGTGCTCAGGTTCTCTGCGGCGAGTGCTGCGAAGATAGGTTGGATGGCAAGGAATAAGGGAAGCAAGTTCCTCCGAGCAGCGACCGTGATAGTACCTGTAGAACAGATTGAGTGGCCCTACAAATCGTCTGTGACTGGGAGAATCCAGATCATCAGCCAGTTTCGGGTCTCCCACCAGACTGACGGCTCGGCGCTGTATTGAATCCAAGGACGCCAACAGATACTGAGGGCTGCCTTCCCAAATGTGGCTACAGTATTCCATCACCGGCCTAATCTGTGATTTGTACAACATAAGTAGTTGTGCCGGTAAGAAGAACCTCCTATTTCGGTATAGGATCCCCAATTTTTTTTATGCGGTTTGGCCTTGGACTCAATAAACTGCCTAATACCCACGTATTTGGAAATGTTTCACCCCAGTAGGTCTAGGTGCTCCGAGACAGGAACGACACTGCCTTGGAAACTTGCAAGGAAAGGGAAGGGGTCGATCTTAGCAGAGAATACACAGCATTGCGTCTTGCGAACGTTGAAGGCAACAAGGTTCTCGTTGCCCCAAGTGGCAACTTTTTCAAGAACCTTATCCACCCTTTCTACAACAGAACGCTGCGCCCTGCTGGGCGTGTATCTCTGCTCTTCCAGTCCTTAACATAACCTTCATGTCCTGTGCTGTCATCTGCGTAACTGTGAATCATGCCCAGGGACAGTAAGTCGTTAATGAAGATTAAAAATAACGTAGGTGACAGGACAGCACAGAGCCCTGCAGAACACCAGCGTTAATTGGAAAGTCGTCCGACTTCGTACCATCAATCGAGACGAAGAGGGAGCGACCCGTCAGAAAGCTGGCAATCCAGGCGCATAGCTTTGGCGGGATGCCATAAGAGAAGCTTGCATAGAAGGCCCCGGTGCCAAAGGCGGTCAAAGGCTTTGGAAATATCCAATGCGACTGCCAACGACTCCCCGAAGTTGTCCAGTCTTTCAGCCCATATATGCGTAACGTACGTTAGAAGATCTCCTGTGGACCGTGCTTTACGGAAACCGTACTGTTTGTCATCCAGGAGTTTATTTAACTCTAAGTACGTTAGGAGCTGGGAGTTAATGAGGCGCTCCATAACTTTGCATAAAAGGGAAGTTATCGCAATGGGCCGCCCTTTTTTTGGGACCGGTTGGGCCGAGGCTCTCTTTCAGCAAGAAGGTACAGTGCCACTGGCACTCGAGAAGGATAACTGGAGAACCACTGGTGCTAGACCCATTGTGTTGGTACTCAAAGTTCAGGTCTCGGTGAAATCTATCCATCTGTCACATGAACTTTTGTTTTGGTCATAACTCGAGAACCACTGGTGCTAGACCCATTCATGTCATAGATGCGTAGATCTCATCGAGTTGTCCATTTCGATGGGTCTAGGCCAGTCGTTCTCGAGTTATGACCTTTTTAAATTTTACTTAATCGTTTGTTTCATGCCAGGAACAAAAAAGTCTTCCAACACATAGATTTCTTTGTTTCAGAAATTGTGAAACACCACAATTTTAGTTTTATTAGTATGGAATAGAAAGAATTAGATTTTTTTACCAACTTACACGTATTATATATGTATTAATCGATTAGGCTGTAAAAATCAACCACCTTTTTTTATTTAAATATACATGTGCCGCACTGCAAAGGTGTGGAACGGGCTCCCAGGGAATATCTTCCCCCACTCCTACAATCCACGGATCTTCAAATCGCGGGTTAATAGCCTTTCCCCAGCAACATTAGTCCACCTCCAAGCCGGACGGCACCTCCTCGGGGGTGAACACAGAAATCCTAAGTAATAGCTATAGCTAATACTTCTCTGATCTGTGGGGGTGAAATTGGCTGTGCCTGAGGTTGCGACCTCGGACAGAGCCACCCAGTTCGGTAGCAATAAAAAAAAATACATAAAAAAATATTTTACATAAAAAAAAATCCCAAGGTCCAAAAAAAATTATGTAGGTTTTACTCCCTATATGATTTGATATATGATACCCGCGTACTATTAACTAATTTTGAAAGACCTTATATAAGGTCTTTTTTTTAACTGACAATGGGTAAAGGGGGTGTTCTGTATCGGAAATAGATCATATTAAAATTATAAAAGAAGGGGGGTAATATTTTAATATTTTATTTTTATAATTTATGTTATAATAAAAAAATACTAACATACTCTCCTCAATACAATTAACACCTTTTGCTAAGAAACTATGTTTCTATTTCTAACAATTTTTTTTTTATGTTATCCGGTATGGGTGGCTGAGTCGGAGGGGCCAAAGCGCATGCTCCGACTAGCCAATATCACCTCCGAGAAGGTAGGTGCCATACCCGAGACTTCCCTGGATTGCTGGCTATACTGGACTAGAGGAGAACACAACCGAGGCTGCTATGCGGCCATCTTACATCCAGTACGCTGGTACCAACCCAGTCGGCTACAATTTGAGCCTACCACCTAGTAAGGGGCAAGGGAAGGGACCTACAGTTTTACACCGGTTCCGAACGGTGAAGCAGCAGGTGTAGGTATGCACGTAAATTTTTTCCTCAGAAAAAACTCATTGGTACACGCCGACCGGATTCGAACCGCGGACCTCTCGCATGAGAAGCCGATGCCCAAACCACTCGGCCACCCGCCGCTGTGATAATAATTGTGAACGCAACAATTACTGAGATAATAATTGTGAACGTTTATTAAAGTTTAAATTCTATGTAGGTACCTATGATTTAACCAAATATTTTCCTTGTAAATACATTGGCGAGAGCTATGGTCAGTCAACATGCAAATTAATTTCATTAAAATAGTGTTGAGAAGGTAGTTCGTCGAAAACGTAGTACAGTACAGGCATAGCGTAGTGAAAGGAACAAGGTGAAATGGGCTGGTGGCATGCCGCCGCAGCCGCGTGGCATCACGAACATGTAATATAGCCAACTAAGAGCCTACCTCACCTCTGTCCTCAGGTGGTGCCAAAAGACTACAAGACGATGGGTGCGCTGTCGCGCGCCATCGCATCCAACGTGTTGTTCACCCACCTGGACGAGTCTGAGCGCGCGGACATGTTCGACGCCATGTTCCCGGTGCAGTGTCTGCCTGGCGAGACCGTCATCCGCCAGGGCGACGAGGGAGATAACTTCTACGTGGTCGACTCCGGCGACGTTGAGGTGGGTGAGCTTGTTCCTTTTCCTCGTCATCCGCCAGGGCGACGAGGGACACAACTTCTACGTGGTCGACTCAGGTGACGTGGAGGTGGGTGAGCTTGTTCCTTAACCTAATCATCCGCCAGAGCGACGAGGGACACAACTTCTACGTGGTTGACTCAGGTGACGTGGAGGTGAGTGAGCTTGTTCCTTAACCTTATCATCCGCCAGAGCGACGAGGGACACAACTTCTATGTGGTCGACTCAGGTGACGTGGAGGTGGGTGAGCTTGTTCCTTAACCTTATCATCCGCCAGAGCGACGAGGGACACAACTTCTACGTAGTCGACTCAGGTGACGTGGAGGTTGGTGAGCTTGTTCCTTAACCTTATCATCCGCCAGAGCGACGAGGGACACAACTTCTACGTGGTTGACTCAGGTGACGTGGAGGTGGGTGAGCTTGTTCCTTAACCTTATCATCCGCCAGAGCGACGAGGGACACAACTTCTATGTGGTCGACTCAGGTGACGTGGAGGTGGGTGAGCTTGTTCCTTAACCCTATCATCCGCCAGAGCGACGAGGGACACAACTTCTACGTGGTTGACTCAGGTGACGTGGAGGTGGGTGAGCTTGTTCCTTAACCTTATCATCCGCCAGAGCGACGAGGGACACAACTTCTACGTGGTTGACTCAGGTGACGTGGAGGTGGGTGAGCTTGTTCCTTAACCTTATCATACGCCAGAGCGACGAGGGACACAACTTCTATGTGGTCGACTCAGGCGACGTGGAGGTTGGTGAGCTTGTTCCTTAACCTTATCATCCGACAGAGCGACGAGGGACACAACTTCTATGTGGTCGACTCAGGCGACGTGGAGGTTGGTGAGCTTGTTCCTTAACCTTATCATCCGACAGAGCGACGAGGGACACAACTTCTATGTGGTCGACTCAGGCGACGTGGAGGTTGGTGAGCTTGTTCCTTCACCTTCCCTTGCCCCTTACTGTTGGTAGGCTCAAATTGTAACCGACTGGGTTAATACCACCGTACTGGATGTAAGATGGCCGCATAGCAGCCTCGGCCAGCAATCCAGGGAAGTCTCCGGTATGGCACGACACCTACCTTCTCGGAGGTGATATTGGCTGGAATAGGTACTGGGTTTATAAAAACATTTCAAGTCTCGTCGTCGCTGGGGAACGTGCTGGTGCTGCTGGTGCAAGGTCGGCAGTACGTGTTTATACAGCCTGCAAGTATGTATATTAGCAATAGAGCTAGTATTGTATGTGTGTGGTGTGTGTGTGTGACTGATTTCTTCATAATTTTTATAAATTCGCTGGCATGTTCTCCAAAACACCATACCTATTTCAATCTAAAAGTTAGTACATTTTTATTACATATATAATTTTACATTACTTATATGCTTACCTTATTTTGTCTTTCAATTATGTATCTGTTGAGTGAGAATACTTTACATAATTTGGGCAATTAACTCAGACATGAAAATAAAATAAAAAATCAAGTCTCGGTATCCATTAGATTCACGTTTGGGTTTAGTACTTACTTACTCATTCAACACTTTCAAAGCAAAGCTTAGGAGAAGGAAGAGAGAGTTGATAAAGCAGCTAAGGAAGGCTAAAGCCTCAGGAGACAGAAATCTATGCCACCAATTAGCCAGAGCGATGAGATCTATCCTAAAACTCATCCAGAAAGTAGCTGAGCAAATTACGGTTGCTGGCAATGAATTTCGAAAGGCTCAGAATATAGCAGCTTTCGAGAAGAACCCCTTTTACTTCGCCAAAAAAGCTTTTAAGGAACAGCAGGGTACAATTAGGTTAAGTACGGACGAGATGTTCAACTACTTTAAATCCACATATACCACCCCGGAGGCAGATATAACTTACAGGGATCCACCAGCTCCAAAACCCAAAGAACCTGCTCTAGCATTTGATGCTGATTCACCGACGATGGAAGAGCTGGAATACCACATAAAAAGGAAACCAAATAGTTCCGCCCCGGGACCCGATGGCATACCATACATCATATACAAAAAATGTCCATCAGTGCGGAATCACATGTTGAACATCTACAAAAGAATTTGGACGAACAGAGAAGTGCCAGACTGTCTTGGTAAAGCCGTGTTTGTTCTTCTACCAAAAAAGAAAGAAGTTACTGATCCCAAGGATATTAGACCTATAGCCCTTACGAACACAATTTCGAAAATATTCTTCTCCATTATACAGGCCAGACTACTCAAACATATGTGTACCAACGACTACTTACCGAAGAAGTACCAGAAAGGTTTTCTCCCAAGAGTTGCAGGGTGTCTCGAACATAATTCTTTGCTGACTGAATGTCTTAGAGATGCAAGGAAGAATGAGAGACAATTAACTGCCACGTGGTTAGACTTTGAAAACGCCTTCGGTTCGGTGCGCCATGAGTTACTATTAAAGGCGCTAGAGTGGTATAATGTGCCACCTCTGATCTGTAATATAATAGCCTCCTACTACAAAAAACTTTCCTTTGTAATACAAGTAAAAGGCGAAACGGAGAAGATACCGGAAATTCGTTACGGCATAGGACTTTTCCAGGGTTGCTGCCTCTCTCCTGTTACATTTAACATTGTTATCAACATTCTAATTGATACGCTTGTCGTAAAAGAAAACAAATGGGGATACAGGTTCAAATATGGAGACACATATATGGCGGCCATCCTGGCATTTGCGGATGATATTACGCTGTTAACCCGCAATCCAAAACAAAATCAGGCGCTTCTTAAGGTGGTAGATGACTATTGTGAATGGACTAAAGGGATGAAGATAAAACCAGCGAAGTGCTACTGTTTGAGCTTAACCAGGAAAGGTTCAAAGTTTACCTCGAGCAATCCAGGTCTGACAGTAGCCGGAAAACCAATCGCAACCGTGGCTGATGAAGCTCCTTTTAAATTCTTGGGCAAAAGGATCACCAGCAGAGGAAAGGAGCATCCTACTGATGATATTGTCCAACTTTTCGAAGAGAGCCTCCGCCAAACTGACAATCTTCCCCTCCTGGGTACACAAAAGGCATGGATTTACGATAACTACCTGACATCAAAACTTTCATGGCCATTTCTCGTCTACGACTTCACAAAGCGAAACCTGACTAAATTAGACTCGTATGTGACCAGATTCCTGAAATCATGGTTTGGACTGGCTCACTCGGCTGACTCGTCAACGCTATACAGATCTCACAATAACTTTGGACTGAACATTAAGAAACCGTCGATATTTTATCAAAAGGCGAGAATAGCCAAACGATGTATACTCAAAGACTCCAATGATAGCGCTATTCAAGCCTTACCCAACACATCACTATCAGATGAACTGGAATCGAGACTCGACTTCTACAAATCATTCCAAGTTGGTACACGCACCAATAGATCTGGATTGGGCATAGAAACAGCAAAGTCTGATAAAGAAATACTGAAAGGTTTTGCTCAGGAGGACATGGAACAAGGCTTCAAACTTCACGCCTTAAACCTAGAAATGCAGAATGATTGGCTAACAGTGGGTGACTTCTGCATCCCTCCTGCATTGAAGTGGAAATCCATAATATACAACTGGTCCCCTGAGCTGCTTAAGTTCTACTTAAATGCATTCCAGCTTACTCTCCCCGACCCGAGTAACCTAGTTAGATGGGGGAAATCTACAAATAGACTATGCCCGTCATGTAAGGAGTTCGTAGGCACGGCCAAACATTTGTTATGCGGATGCAAAATACTACTTGAGCGAGGCCAGTATTCCTACCGTCATGATAAAGTCCTCCAAATCATCAGAGAGGCCATCAACCTGTCAATTGCACGGGCCAGGAAAGGGCAAACCAGTAGCGGCTTCCAGAAGGTCAACTTTGTGAAACCTGGAGCCAATAAGCTGCCCAAAGATAGGACTAAACCTTCTTCAATTTTGGGAGCAGCAAAGGATTGGGAATTGTTGATGGACACACATGAGAAGCATTACCAAATGCCTTCGGAAATCTGTACCACAGCATTAAGGCCGGATATACTCATATTCTCAAAAGCGACAAAGCATGTAGTACTTGTTGAACTTACAGTTCCATGGGAAAGTAACATACCGAAGGACCACAACATCAAGCTTAACAAGTACTGCAACTTAGTAGACCGGATTGTGAGAAACGGATTCAAGACTGATCTCTTCGCTGTGGAAGTCGGAGCAAGAGGACTACCAGCGAAGTCGCTCTACAGTCTCTTCAAGAATCTAGGGCTCCCAAGATCGACGCTAAGCTCATATATGGAGAGAGCTTCGAAAACGTCACTGGAAGCATCCTACAGAATATGGATAGGTAGAGAGAGGGAGGTCGAGAGCGGGACTGGTGGTTTCCCCGCGTCCTAGTCAACGCAGACTAGCTGACGAGGGCTTGATGCGAGCCGAAACGTGAAGCATGCGCGGGAAATTTAGAGTGGCCACTCGCTAGTCCCGGCCTCGATTGATACCCTCCTCTACTGCCGATGGGCCCGGATATGTTCGGTGAAGCCATCGTAAGCTTAGATCCACACCTTCCTAGTACCTAAGTACCTAGCGCACACCCAGTCCCATAGGTCACCAGCCGCCACTGATTGTATTGTTTTAGTACGAGTGACAAGAGAACAAGTGTCCGCAGGTGTTGGTGAACGGGGAGCCGGTGACGACGATCGGCGAGGGCGGCAGCTTCGGCGAGCTGGCGCTAATCTACGGCACGCCGCGCGCCGCCACCGTGCGCGCGCGCACCGCCCTCAAGCTGTGGGGGCTCGACCGCGACTCGTATCGCCGCATCCTCATGGGCTCCACCATCAGGAAGCGGCGCATGTACGACGAGTTCCTCTCGCGCGTCTCCATACTAGGTGAGCTTGCGGTAGTGGCCAGCTGCCCACCGATTGTGTTAATCCACTTCAAACAACTCATCCTTATTTCATACCATAATAGTAACTTTCATTCAACTCTTTTCATATGGAACGCTTTAAGGGAAGATTCAATAAAATGCAATTAATTTCTCAAAAATTATAATTTTATTTTATGGAACATGTCATAATACTTTATCACCACTGCTCGTGCCCTGAAATTGAATGTGTCGAGTACTTCAAATACATGTGCTGGAGCCAGCCAAAAACCATTTATTTATATTTATTGGCAACATCCATTATTTATTGGCAATATCTCGCGCCTGCGAGATATTGCCAACCAGCAACCGCCCAGTATACCATCTATCGTTCATCGTATTTACAAAGCCATGAGTATAATTTTTACAGGTTGGAGCAGGATGAATCGCACGGAAATTTTTAGCGTACCTAAGCTAAAATTCGTTTTTTTTTTCAAACTACGAATGAAACAAAAAAGTAAATAGCTATCGACCTAGATATATGTATAATAAATGAATAAAATTAATAATTAAAAAAAAAATATTTTGGTCACGTCACATCCACTATGTTTATTATAAGTAAATTCAGGACATTTTCATGTTTTTTTTTTCTATCCAGCGAACTTAATCAACTCGTGTTTTCAAAAAGCTATCGATCTGCCCTGCTGATAGATGAAGTTTTACATATGTATATTAAAAGTGAATATTTCCGGTGAGTAATATTGAATTAAATCTTGTATGCAGTGGCAATTTGTAGTTTGTAATAAAAAAATAAAAACCGAATTTTCCCTTTCGCAAAAAATTTCCGTGTGATGCATCTTGCTTCAACCCGAAAAAACGGCGTGTAGCTATCCCGTTTGTACCCGGGGAATTCGAACATTGCTTGCCGACCTTCTTGTATGTAGCCTTAACTTCCACAATCGAACGCCAGTGCATACGAAGCTATAAAAATTATTGTAAAAATAAATACATTTATTTTTTTCACCTCTTGAGAAGTGACAACACAGGAGAACGAAAGTTGAGAAATTATGTATTACACGGGGCACAGAGTATGTATGTAACACAGAGCATCAAATGCGCGCGCCCCTATTTGATGCTCTGTGGTATGTAAGATGATGAGTCGACAGTTGTTACTATAATGCTACAGAGAGCCTCGAGAAATGGGAGCGTCTCACAGTGGCGGACGCCCTCGAGCCAGCCTCCTTCGCAGACGGAGAGACAATAGTGCGCCAGGGAGAGCCCGGCAACGACTTCTACATCATTGTTGAAGGTATGCAATACATGTTGCTGTGCTGGCAGGAGCCGGGAGGCGAATAGTCAAATAGAATAGTTCAACTTTCATTTCTCATCAATTAAAACTTAACCAAAAACTCTTTATATTTTATGGGTAAATCTTAAATAAATAGATAAATCTCGGCTCCTCTGACCACTGTCTAGTGAGGCCCATGGTGCCATTTTCGCCTCCTCAGTCCCGTACTGGAGGAATGCGTCGAATTTGGCACTACGCGTCAGCAGATTGGGATGGGATGCGAGAATACATCTCATCCTACCCATGGAGAGCTATGTTTCACTTCGGATGATCCGTCGGAATCACGAGTCAGTAAGCCTGGATATGAAATACGGCATCGTTTGTATGAGAACCGAGGTAGCCGCCAAAGGGGTGTGAAGTCTGAGGCGGGAGCGGCGCATGGAACGCCGTGATTGGCCGAGCGAGTAGGTAGCCAAGTGACGCCAGTCTTCCATACGTTTGAACGGGATTCATACAATAAGTCGCTCATTGTGTCGATTCGCGATGAAAAGATGAAACGGATTTAACAATATTTAACCCTTCTTTACATAAAGGGAATAATATAACTTTCTCTTAAATGAACAAAGGCAACGCCCCTTTCACAATTTTGCGAATTTGCAGATTTTCGCATAAACACGATAATAGTTCTAAGTTCTGAGATACCTCGGATACTTTATTATAAATCTACATAAAATTTCCAAAACAATGATATGTAAGACCTCGTACATTGGTATTATCTTATTGGAGTATTTGTTATTGGAATTTTCCAAAATTAAAAAAATAATGTTAGAAAGTCGAAAAGTTTTGTAACCAAAAAAAATATAATTATATTATTAACAACTATTTGCTAATTACTTAGCCAACGATATGACAAATTATATTGCAATATGACTTCGCGAAAAATTCGCGAAAATCTACCCTACCATGTCAATTATTTTTAATTCTCCTAAATATCCGCGATCTGATATTCCCGGTAGTGTTGTTAATTAATTCGAAAAAGCATTAATTTAATTCACTTGCGAATCTTACGCCATTAACATGCTAACGTTAAATGCTAAATGCGAATGCGAAAAATATCGCTCGACAGTTCATGATGGAATGAAAACACACAATGAATGTCTTATACACGGTGTTGCAACCCCAACCGTAAAACCCGAAAGGGGGTGATTCTTTACGTGAAATAACCACAACTTTTGTTGTACGACTTTTTAATTTGAAGAAAAAAAATTTTTTTTCTCCATACATTTTGAGAATATGCATTTAAAATATTTACGGAAAAAACATTTTTTTTGTTAAAAAAAATGTTTTCGCCACATAAGTTGTTTAGTTTCACATATAGAATAACCCCCTTATGTCAGTTAGAAATATTACGGGGGCAACTGCAACACCGTGTATATGAAGTGCGAATTCACTCAAGCGTGTGAATAAACCAAAACAAAAGTTCATGTGATAGATGGATAGATCTCACCGAGGCCTGAAGTTTGAGTACCAACACGATGGGTCTAGCACCAGTGGTTCTCGAGTTATGACCAAAACAAAAGTTCATGTGACAGATGGATAGATCTCACCGAGACCTGAAGTTTGAGTACCAACACGATGGGTCTAGCACCAGTGGTTCTCGAGTTATGACCAAAACAAAAGTTAATGTGACAGATGGATAGATCTCATCGAGACGTTCAGATTGAGTACCAACACGATGGGTCTAAGTCCATTGGTTCTCGAGATATGACCAAAACAAATTATCACGTGATAGATGGGTAGATCTCATCGAGACGTTCAGTTTGAGTACCAACACGATGGGTCTAAGTTCAGTGGTTCTCGAGATATGACCAAAACAAATTATCACGTGACAGATGGGTAGATCTAACCGAGACGTTCAGTTTGAGTACCAACACGATGGGTCTAAGTCCAGTGGTTCTGTAGATATGACCAAAACTAATGATCACGTGACAGATGATAATTCCGACCCCTCACTCGCATGATCGCATCGCATTTCGCATTTAGATGCTAGCTAGCTAGCTAGCAGCGGAGCGCAGGCGCTATATAGCATTTAGCATTTAGCAGTACCACAGATAAATAGCACATACCGTGTGGGGCCGGTACTTTAAAAGAATAGCCCCACTGCATCTCTCCCCGTGTATGTCGTAAAAGGCGACTAAGGGATATGACTCCCTTCTTATATTACTAGGTGGTAGGGTTTAACCCGCCCGGGTTGGTACCACCGCACTGAATGAAAGGTCGGTCGAAACGGCTATGTAAATAGTTTGTGTTTTCGGTCCAGTTCAGTGTAGCCGGCACGACCGAAGGGAAGCACTGACGTGGCACCAAGTTCACCCGGTGTTATGGGCTGACATCACGGATGTTGTAGGTGATGGTAGCCAACCGTGTCAGTTTCCATAAAAAAAAAAAAAAACATACTTCATTGCTTTGTGCGTTCCAAAACAAACGAACCAACAAAGTTTTACGAACGCAACAGCAATGCTAACTAAAATTAAATGTGATTATTGCTTAGCATTTAGCATTAATTTTTATTCATCAGGGCGCTTAGCAGTGCTAAATGCTAACGGGGTATTCATTATGCATTAATTTTGTTAATGCTAAGCATAACAAGACTAATTCCCGGTAGACGCATGACCTAAAGTAATTAATTCCTTTAGAGTCGCTCAAAAGTAAAAACCGGTAGGTACTGGTTGAATGAAAAAAGCGCGATAAACGAATATTGAACGAGGAAACCTGCTGAGGTTGACTAGAAGAAATGTCCTTTGGCAATAAGGCAGAATGCATGAAATATCTGTATACATTTAACATACATATTTATCAATAAACAAAAAAAATTACAAGAGCTAACTGCATCCAACACGATAGTCGACCTATGGTGGGTAAGCAGAAAAGAGCTCTCCATACATATTTACGCCGATGTTTGTTACTGAAATTCAAGCGAAAAATGCTATCAAATTGAATGAAAGTACTTACTCGTGAAAGGTGACTCCATCTGTGTTCAAGTTTGAATTTTTCGACGACTTTTTGCACCAAAGCACTGCACAATGAGGCATTTTGTGACAGACGCGCACGTTCGCTCCGCCTGAGTGGCGGACGGAGACTAAGATCGGTCGCCGGCGCTAGACTGACGCGCTGGCGCGTGTGCGCCGACGCGCGGCTACCCCTGTCCTCCTATGTATAGCGCCTCCAGGCTTACTGACTCGTGGTCGGAATGCGCCAATGCCGTAGCCGAGGTGGTTTTGGGGGGAATGGAGATGTTCATTCCCAGCGCCCTCGTCCGCCTCGGTGGTAATAGCCAGCCGTGGTACAGCCGCGACTGTGCTGAAGCTGCCGCAGCTTATCGTGCATGGTCGTGCGCTCGCAGATGTGATCCTAATGTATCCGAACTGAAGAAAGAATACAACCGCCTCTCCAGATCCTGCAAGACCAAATTCGAGCATATTGGCCAAATCGCCAGGGCCAAATTCGAGCATATTGGCAGAGTTAGCTGAACCAGCACCCAACTGGGAGCCGTGAGTTTTGGTCTCTCACCAAATCTGTCGAATCGAATTTTTGCCGCTCCTCACTTCTACCTTTGCAGTGCTTGCCCACTCCGCAGAGGAGAAAGCCGATTTATTGGTGTCTCTCTTTGCGGAGAACTCCAACCTGGACGATGGGGGTTCCACCCCCCATCCATAACTAGGTGTGAGATGACAACTCCATGCCGAAAGTACAGTTCCGACAACGAACTGTATGGGCGGAGCTTCTCTCCCTAGACACCAGGAAGGCGAGTGGGCCAGATAGCATTCCTGCATTGGTGCTGAAACGGTGTGCTCCCGAGCTGCCTCCAGTGCCAATGCGCCTTTTCCGCCTCTCTTACTCTACTTCCCGTTTGCCGGCAGCCTGGAAATCTGCATTTGTCCAAGCAGTTCCCAAAAAGGGTGTCTTAACGGCGCGCATGGACATTCGGTCGTATGCGGGGGTTGCGAAAGCCGTGCCAGCCTGACAGGTGCCCATTCACGCCCCTTTTGAAGGACCCGAGACTGTACTTGGGGGGAAATATATGAGCAGGGAGAAATATATGAGCAGGGAGAGCGTTTCAGAGTTTACCGGTTCTGTAGAGGAAAGACCTGCAGAATCGATTGGTACGCATCCGCGATAAGTCCAGCGTGTAGGGATGCAATCCCTGCCTAGTGCGCGTGGTACGGAGGTGGAAAGGGGACGGCGGGATCGCATTAAACAGCTCCTCCGAGCACTCCCCATGGAATAAGCGATTGAAAACACTTAGGGAGCCGACATCCCTACGGTGTTGCAGTGGTTCTAGATCGCGGGACACTTCGGGGTCACCCACTAGTCGCACGCTTCTATCTATCTATAATATTCTCCTTGACGGGAAGGAGTCTATTATGTTAAAACTAAATAGCTATAACATGATGAACGGCATTGAAACATGGGTTTTCCGAATTTTCGCGAGCATACTATGCTATTTTTTTTCTATCGAGTCAAATAGATCCAATAATTGCGTGTTAGGCTCCTTGTTGCGAAGCAGTATGCCTTGTAGACTAGAGAGTAGCCATATATTTTTTCTAAGGCCCATACGCCATACTACACGAGCGATTCTCCCGCCGGTGAAAACCGCTCGTAAACTTCGCCGTACGCAGTATGCAGTAGCGCAGCGGCCAACTCATATAAATTGCGTTTACGAGCAGCTTTCCGCGGTGGAAGGACTGTTGGTGTTGTATGAGCTTAACATCAAACTCCGTGGTTTACGAGAAACATCAATCGGGAGAAACCGATTTTTGTTACTGCTGAGCCCTGAAGCCAGATTGTGGTGTGATCATTGAATATTTATATCATTGAGGTGATAAATTGCGATCATAAGCAACTATAGTACCCGAGACAATTCTGTGGTAGAGCGTCGTCCCTGTCGCACAGAGATGTGCGAGTTAGTGCGACAGAGTGGACGATATACCTACAACAGCATTTTCTCTTTCTAAAGCTGGATGTGCATTATTTGCTGCCGGCTAATGTACTAACATTGCCGAGATCCCACTGCTTAGAACGTACTGCGGAATTCATAAAATATCTCTGTAACAACTGCGTGGTGGTGGTGGCACCGCGAGAGCTAGTTTTGAGACTGGTTCATATTGTAATGCATAAGGATTGTGTGGTGTGGTGCGTGCAGGAACAGCGGTGGTGCTGCAGGCGCGGGGCGGCGCGGAGGGCGCGGAGGGCGCGGAGGCCGTGGAGGTAGGCCGCCTCGGCCCCTCCGACTACTTCGGAGAGATCGCGCTGCTGCTGGACCGGCCGCGCGCCGCCACCGTGCGCGCTTGCGCCCCTCTCAAGTGTGTCAAGCTCGACCGCGCCAGGTACGCTTATACTTCATACTCTATCTATCTACAACTTACTTACGCATTGACCTATAAAGGCGCTTCTCTACCCGGAATTGACTATCACATTCAGATATCTGTCCAACAGTTGTCTCATTAGCATCTCAATAAGTTTAATGACAATGGCAGCATGAGATAATGTGCTTCGAGTAGTGCAGTAATGCGTGGCCTAGTCAGAGGGACCAAAGCACATGCTAGCCACAACTAACCAATATCACCTCCGAGAAGGTAGGTGCCGCACCGAAGACTTCCCTTTGGAACTTAGAATCGATTCAGAATCAATAGCTAGTAGAAAGATTTTTGAGATCATTTGCGAATCAGCTTGATTCTGCGAAATGTTCGATCGATTCTGAAAGTTCAAGAGCCGCGATAGTTGGTAGGATCAGAATAATTACTGGGTATCACGAGAATCGTTACGATTCCGTGCGCGCTCGAGCGAGTCAGTCCGACTCGGCTCCCAAATATATGCACTGACGACTGTGTATTTAGTATATAGATAGATAGATATATTACTTAGTTCTGTTTTAGGTTTTGAATCAGTTTTAATTCAATAATGGCTTGATTTAAGTTTTATCTAATTAATATACAATTTTATGTAATTCATAGAGTTTGGTCAGGAATCAAGGGAATCGATCCAGGATCATCGAAGAATCAGCCGTAATCGGGCGGAATCAATTGGAATCAACCGTACTCGTGCAGCTCAGTGCGCGCAACGTTCACAACGATCCCTGTGCATTCTTTAGAGTTTGAATTAAATTTTTTCTTTTCATGTATTGCTTCAAATGTAGAATTGCAAGAATCCAAAAAAATTACCAAATAATTATGCTCCCATATCTCCAGGGAATGGCCCCATTTCACTTGTTTGTTTTCCCTCACTTGAGCGCGCCACCTCACTCTCTATCCCGCTCGCACATGTGTAATGTGTTGTGTGTGTGTGTGCGGCAGGTTCGAACGCGTGCTGGGCCCCTGCGCAGACATCCTCAAGCGGAACATCACACAGTACAACAGCTTCGTGTCGCTCTCCGTCTAACACTAGCTGCGCCGACGTCGTGTTGTGCATTGCGCCTACCGCTGTCTGTGCTCTAGACTAGTGACTCTATAAATGAATTATTGTTATATTTGTAATTTTCTATAAATAAAACTATTATTAGGTTGACAATAATCTATCTCTACACCACCTTTACTCTCTATCTGCGTACTATGTTATATTTATGTGTTGTCCTCTGCAACTCCTGCTACATCACTACCATACACCTGTCCTGTCAGATCTATGTTGTAACTTCGTGAGTTGTCCAATCAGTCGCAAATATGTTTTTATTGAAATATGGGATTAAAAAAAGAAGAAGTTCTCTTGTCTTTCTAATCAGAATAAAGACGGGAAACTGGTAAAAATAGGCAAAACTAAGCCATATTGCAAAAAAATATATATATATATCCTGAATAAAAGCGTGTTTGCCTTCTAGAAATGTCCACTCTGATGACTATTGCGCAATTAAAAGAAAGTTTAAGGAGCAGGAAAGCATCAGTACGTGTAAAGAAAAATCTGAATGATAGAATATTTAGCAAGTTTCATAATTTATGGTTACGTTTAAATCTGAATAAATAAAGCAAAGTTTCTACGGCCAACCAGTCACCGACCATGTAACGTACGTCAATATATGAATGTCCTTATAACTCGAGAACAACTTTATCGATTTACATACTGTTTTCACTGTAGCACCAAATATCTCAGACGAAATAAAAAATAAAGATAAAATGCAGCGAACAGCGTAGCTAGGCCGGTTTTTATATATGTGGTGGTGTGGCCAGTGTTCCCATAATGATTCTCAGTACCCCAGTATTATAAAAATATGTGGTATTTTTTTAAATCTATGATAATGATAAATTATAATAATTGATAACAAGTTGTATTTTAGTAAATGAACATGAAAATTTGAAATAAAATATCAATCTACGTCACATAGACATTTTTTGGTCATAACTCGAGAACCGCTGGTCTCATGAACTTTTGTTTTGGCCATAACTCGAAAACAGCTTGTCCTAGTTCGAGACCAGCGGTTCTGGAGATATGACCAAAACAAATATGAACTATCTGGTTCTTTTATTAACTATGATTCCTAGTAACTCCATTATTATAACGAAGAATAGACATTGAACTTCGTTCTTTCCATCCAGGCGATCGACTAACCGTCGTCGTGTACGTAAATACCTACGTGTGTGTGCGCTCGCAACAAGCGCGGGGCTGCCCGGACTGTTTTGCAATCTCAGATTGTCGCGCGCTGTAGGTGATTATCGCGGTAGGTATAAATGAGTGTCTGAGGCCTGACAATATGCCTCACCTTACATTTAACCTTTTCATTAAAAAAATAATTATAATTAAAAAAAAATTAATCTCGTCGAGGCCTATCATTTCCTCCAGCGGATAAGTAGTCGTGGATCAGTAGTTTCCGAGATATGCCCTCTCAAACACTTTTTCCTTTTTTTTTCCGAAACGGCTAAACCAATTTGGAAAAAAACAACTATTTAGAAAAGACCAATTTTTTCTACGAAATTAAACAAATTGCAAGTCAACCTGACCAGTAGTTCAGGAGTTATAAGCATTTATTGATTTTCGAAGCCTTTTTTCTAAGGGCCATATTTATAGAAGGGCTTGATGTACGACTCTCGGGTATGTCGTCTTAGCAAGTAGGAAGAACTAGCTTTAGGACGGTATGCCCCACCTTCCTATAACTGAATAATTTTCGTGACGCAACTTTTTGTAAGAAACCTCCGGCAGCAGGATAAAGACGTTTCATCAAATTCACGTCAAAAATCAACAATCTTGGCATTGTGTGAAAAATTGTGCATTCTGTATTTACTACATATTGAAAAATAATGTCAATTAATGGTTGTTCATATAAAAATGTTGCGAAATGAAATATGAGAATACTTATAACTCGTCGACTTAACTGGCACCTGGCTCGGATGACATTTCGTCATGTGTTGCCAGATGGTTACAATTTGTTAAATTTTTAGCAAATTTTGACACTCTGGCGCAACTTTTGCTTTTAGGCAAAGGGGGACGAGTTCGGACGGGATCTTTTCACAATCTCGTTCAGATTTTCTTATAGTCTCAGGATCTATATGCCTCAGTTCTATCAAGTGCTATCGTTTTGAGAATTTAACGAAAACATATTGTGTCCCATACAAAAAAATATATATTATATTTTTTCTCCTGAAATATCAACTTTAGTGAAAAACGTGTAAGAATAAAAGTGTCTTATATTTTGCTTACAAATATGATTCCATCGAAAAAACATTAAGATTCACAAAAAAAAATTGAAAGTCCGCTCTATTGTACTTTCGAACCAGAGTGCGGCGCGCGGCGGTTCCCCGACCGCACCTAGTCTTTTTCGCGCATCGAGGGTTCCGTACCACCACCGTAAATGCCCGATTTTTATACAGATTTAATTATTTTTAAAAATTAATTATAGCCTAATTTTATTATCTCAATTATTTTTTATTTCTTATGATAGGTTATGTATGATTCTGATTTAATTATTGTGGTAACACTTTTTTTTTTGTAAATTGGGCGACTTGGCCTATCTTTTAACCGCGAAGTGGCTACTTGACCAGCAAGGCATCTGGCAACCCTGTGTGCAAGCCGATCGAGCCAGGTGCCGAGTTAAGTCGACCGAGTTATACATTAATATTGATATTTAATAATAGTACAAATTGGAATTGTATTCATGTACATACACATGAGGTTATATTAATTATTTGTTGGTGAATGTGAATGATATTGTTATACAAAGTTAGTTTTAAATGCATATTTTGTTTGGATTTGGAAGTTTATCAAATAAAATACAACATTTAGTTAAAATAATCATGGTTTATTTGATGCAAATCAATGCAGTGACTTGAGAAAAATTGGTTTGCACTATATCGCATGCAATGAGTTACAGTCAAACAATTTAAAACATGTGAAATAGATAAATTAAAACCTATTAATGCCTAAATTTACAATAAAAAAACAATTATATTTTCAACAGCCAAACACAGAAATATTGTACATTTAAAATTTTTTTTGTTTAAAAACTACGAAATAAATTTTTAGAGTCCTATTGATGCAAAATAAATTGCAGCACTTTTCTTCTTCTGTATTTTTGTCCTGATAATGTTTGCACTAAGCTCGCTTTCGTAGAGTAGATCATTGTTGCTTGTTCGACTTGTTGGAATATTGTGTAGAGCCATTGTCCTTGCTGAGCACTGCACTCGAGGGAAAGTTCATTGCGTATAACTTCCGTGGCACTTCACACTGAGTCTCTGGTAGCTCCCAACCCTGGTGGCTCTCTATCTGTTGACTAGCGAAAAAACTGAGACAGGACAAAACCTGGGGTTAGGTGACATCGTGCGGCCGGCCAGCGCTGGTGGTTACATCACCACGCAGCATTTGTATACTATACGAGGCTTATCCAACAGAAAATGTTATATATTTGTAAGGACTGGATGGCTGGCTTTGCAATCAATCTGAAGACGATCACCAGTGTAGGAGAGAGAAAACGGCGTCAGGAACTCGAAAGCCTTCGCCTCCGATTCGAACGCCAGCTCCCGCACCACCCACTCCACGGGGATCGTCTGTCTGTATCTGTGCACACAACAACACGTTAACACACACGCCGCCCGCCACACCGCTCAGTCGCCTCTCCCTATCCATCTCTTTCTCTCTCTCTCTAGCTAGTAGTCAAGTGATTAATGCGTGGTTCAGATCCAATGTCAAACTGTAGGTCCCTTTTCTCACCATTGTGGTTAGTAGGTTTGTTCAAATTCTGTACCACCCACATTAGTATAGTATTCACCCTCTAAATCCAGCTAAAATCAATAAAAGCATTACTCATTGTCACTGGTAAAATTAATGTTTGTGCTCATTCATGTCTACTGCCGTAAAGTCAGTTTAGCGCAATTGAAATTATCATGCTACAAATCAATAATACCAGAAAACAAAATAGAGTTAATTTTTTAAGGCTTTTCACTGGGTTTCCAGGTTGAAGACTATAACATACATACTAAATGAAGAATTGAAACTTGGCTATGTAAAATAGTTTGTATTTTCCTTCCAGATAAGTGTAGGTGGACCGGAATACTAGGAAGATGGCAGAACACTCTCTTCCAGATTAAAAATGCTATAATGTAATAATGACTCCAGATAATGATGTGTGCTGTGACAGGTCATAGTTAGTACCCACGAATTGCTTTCATTATAATTTAATTAAATAATGAAGTTTATCAAAAGCAATAGCGGGGACCCAATCTAATCAAATGGAAAGTAAGCAGACAAACTGTCATTGTTATAGGGTTGGTGTCAGTGTTGTAACTGTAACCAGCTCACGCCAGTCAATTGTCTCAGTGGATATCGCACGCGCACACACGCGCACGCACACACACACACGCGCACGCACACAAACACACACACCCTTATCCCCACGCGCGCGCGCGCGAACTCACACGCGCACTAGTTCAGATGAAAATGACAGTATCTCCCAAACCCTCATTAAATACAATCCCATTTGGTGTATAAAGGCGTATGGTGGCTCTATAACTGGCTAGCGTCATTTAGGGTAAAAAATCTACATGACAGTTTTCCCTCAGATGACAGCAAAAGTAAGAATTATTCATAAAAAATATTAAATCAAAACAATACCTCACGTTAGAGGGTTCTGGCAGATGATAGTAATAGGGTTTCTGGTTCTAGGAAACTCTTTAAAAGGTCCACATACGCTTACATACATTTCTGATTATCACAGTGAAGTTTTTCACTTTGACATGCATGTTGTACTGCAGGAGACTGTTTGTGTAGGATGAACAAACGGACGGACGGACACATGTTCAAATATTCAGTGCAAAGAATTAGAATAGAGCAGGACGTACGATTTGACCATATACTTGAGGTATAGCTTCCTCTCCCTCTCTACAAACCAGTCCATGAGGTAGCCGGCCATGAGGGGGGCCGTTTTGTAAAGCAGAAAGAACCGGTGCAGATTGCCCGTGGCCCACGCTCCGCGGGTTCTAAGCGCGTGCGCTATGCAATCGTTCTTTCTCTCTTCCGGAGACAAACATTTGAAAATTGTTGATAAATCTGAAAACATTAATAAAATTATGAATATCTGTTCAAGTTAAGAAACTGATGGTGCAACTCTGCGATCTATTAAAATGACAGGGTTAAAGCACAGAAACAGATATAGGGCTATCACCCAGAAGCGACGCAAGTCCATGTGAGTATCATGCTCACTGCCCGACGCCCCCTTCGCAAGTGCTCACCTACAACCTGTCGACGCTCGCCCGAGCCGCAGTCTACTCACACACACCCGCATCACGGGGGTGGTCAAGTTCAATAAACAAACAATGGAGAAATATATAAATTTGACTTTTTTTAGTAATAGAGGAATACTTGCTGGTCACATGATGGCCATCCAATATCACCTCCGAGAATATATATGCCATACTGGAGACTTCCCTTTGGATTGCTGGCTATACTGAGGAGAAGACAGCTGAGGCTGCATTATATAAAGGATAGATAGAAGTACAAACCGAGCGTGTTCTTAGTAAAGATGTAGTAGAGTATCCTGTAGGCGGTGAACTCGGCACAGTTGGCGCGGCAGTGCGGCAGCTCGCTGTACAACATCTTGAGCTGCGTCTGGCACTGGTTGAACTCCTCGTGGTCGCCCTTCTCCAGCGCGATGCGCGCGTGCGTCTCGTACACCAGCACGGTGAGCTCGTCACGCACGCCCTGCACCTGTACACATAACTATCATTATCATATAATCCTCTATCTTATTGCATCACAATTTCACCTACAGAGAGCAATAAACAGAAAAAAAAACAAAAGAAAAAAATATGGATATAACATATAATAAAAATACCTATCTTATTGCATCACAATTTCACCTACAGAGAGCAATAAACAGAAAAAAAAAACAAAAGAAAAAAATATGGATATAACATATAATAAAAATACCTTAAAATTACAGTACAGCCCACTATACACATACACATTTGAATATAACAATAAAAAGTTCAATAGTAGGTATGTAATGAATACTAATAATAAATTGACAACATTGGAGCAACGTAGAGAAAGGGGTGACCTCATAGAAACATACAAGATTCTCAATCAGCATTGTGATTGTCCAGAACTGGAGAACCTCTTTACCTCCTCTAAACTAACTTCAAAATAACAAAGCACCAGTGAACTTAGACATAAACACATCAGCTTAGGCTGTTCGTTCATCAAATAAATAAATAAATAAATAACAGACTCTCCTAAATACATTGAACACCTTTTGCTAAGAAAATATGTTTCTATTTCTAATAATTACCGAGATAATAATTGTGAAAGTTTATTAAAGTTCGGGATGCGCCAACGATTAATGAACTTTGACCAAGTGGCACAAATTCGGGTAGCGGCGCGAAGCGGCGACGCGCGCGGCGATACTCTGTGGCGATATGTGTGCGCTATCCAGCTGAGCAGACATAGGTATTACCCCCCACCCCCGCTCTCCGTCTCGGAATGGAAAGGAACTTCGGCCTTGCGTACCGGCGGCGGCGTACAAACAAAACAAAAAAACTTCGGACGTGCGCTCGCCACGATTAGTCAATAGTTGCGCGGGACGCGCAGACTTCGCTTCGGAATGCTTCGGGATACGAAATCATAACGTGCATTCGCTCCTTCCGCCCGACGCGGCGGCGGCGACGAGTGCTCCATATATACGTAAGTACCTACGCACGCTCTCCGACTTCCGAACAACTGATTGCGCATTATTGAAATTACTAATGTGTTTCAAGGCCGAAGTTCGATAACCGCTGTGTGCGTAGCACAGATAATGTGCGAAGTTACGAGGTAGGTAGCTACCTACCCAACGGGTGTTCCTTATGAATTTAAACTTTAATAAACTTTTACAATTATTATCTCAGTAATTGTTAAAAATAGAAACATAGTTTCTTAGCAAAAGGTGTTAAATGTATTTAGGAGAGTCTGTTAGTATTTTTTATTATAAAATAAATTAGAAAAATAAAATATAAAAATATTACCCCCCTTTTTTATAATTTTAATATGATCTACTTCCGATACAGAACATCCCCTTATACCCTTCGTCAGTTAAAAAAATATATCTTATAGGCCTTAACAAAGGCCTTTCCTGATAGCAAACCTTCACCCACCACCTATACCCATTCCTATACCCATTTTTTTTTTTACGATATCAAATACCTACTCATGCTTTGAAATGATTGTTCAATAAACTATTATTTTAGTAGGATGGGTAGGTATTTGATAACTGAAAAAAAAAATGGGTATGGGAACGTGATCAGTATCTGATACACATACACCCCTTAGCGTAAAGTTACCTACTACTTACAGTGAGATCCTGCCTGATGGACTTGAGCTGGTCGCAGGCGTAGCGGTAGTCCTGCTTCTCGATCCAGCGGTCCTTCACGTTCTGCAGCGAGCCACGCAGCACCTCCACCGGTCGCACCTCGCACGGTTCCGGCGCGCGCGTCAGCCGCAGGAACGACTTCTCAATGTCCGAGCATGTGCCTACGATGTGGATGTCGCTTAGGTCGTAGTCCGCATCCGTATCATGGACGATGAGATTGTGCACGGTCACCTCCTTCCTCTTGCCATTGGGAAGGACGGAGCTGGCGATGGTCGGCACCGGGTTGTTGCCGAAGCGAGCCGCTCGCTTCTGCAGACGCTCCGAGTTACCTTCGGCATCTTCTAACGAAAACTGCTGATAAAACGATGCCCTCTTTTTCTGCTGCTTGCTCTGCTTCTCAGTCTTCTTGTAGTCTAGCGCTAGACGATCTGAAACCTTACCTTTACCCTTGTTACTGTGTTTGTAGCTCTTGCTGTGCTTACTCTCTCCGTCGTCGGAGCCCAGTGAACAGCTGCAACAAATTATGTCTCAGCTTTATCCTTCATTTCCTCCAGAAAACTTATAATTTCCTGAATTTACTGGATAAAACATCGTACTCTCCTAGTGATGTATCTACAACGTACATACGAGGACATTGATTTTATCCACACAAAAACAAAGAAAGACATGGAATCTTCAGTCAAAATATCAGGCTGTTTTTCGTAAGTTTGTGTGTGTTTTGACATTTCGTTCATAGTGTTGCGAGATCTTTTTTTTTTTGGAAAGTGACACCGTTTCCTACATCACCAACTACATCCGTGTCCATAATACCTTGGTGAACTAGGTGTCATGGCAATGCTTCCCTTCGGTCGTGATGGCTACACTGAACTGGACGGAAAACACAAACTATTTACAAAGCTGTTTCAACAGACCTTTCATTCAGTGCGGTGGTACAAAACTGGCCCGGTTAAACCCCACCACCTAGTAAGGTAAGAAGGGAAGGGACCTACAGTTTTACGTGGAATCTGAACCACGGTCAGCCTCCAACGTCGAGCAATCACCCATCCATCCACTGACATTCTCAAAAAAGGATAGGCACTAATAAGGATAACAGGTACCGTGTGGGGCCGGTAGCCAGTAGAATAGCCCCACTGCATCTCTCCCTGTGTATGTCGTAAAAGGCGACTAAGGGATATGACTCTCTTCTTATATTACTAGGTGGTAGGGTTTAACCCGCCCGGGTTGGTACCACCGCACTGACTGAATGAAAGGTCGGTCGAAACGGCTATGTAAATAGTTTGTGTTTTCGTCCAGTTCAGTGTAGCCGGCACGACCAAAGGGAAGCACTGATGTGGCACCTAGTTCACCCGGTGTTATGGGCTGACATCGCGGATGTTATAGGTGATGTAGCTAAACGTGTCAGTTTCCATAAAAAAAAATATAGGTAAAGGAAGGATTAGGACTGACGAGTGAAACTAAACTATCGCTATTATTATTATCTACATATAACTTCACAAATTCATGGCATGTTTTTGCTATAAAATGAAAATCTCCAGTAATGCTTCAATGTAAATTAGGCCAGTAGACCAGTCAGTGAGGAAAGAGGTCAGGATGGAATTATTCCAGTCAAAGTTTGAGTCCTGGCAAATCAGTTTATAGTTTCTTCAAGAATCTAGGCTTGCCAGATCTGCGATAAGCTCCTACATGGAAAGGGCTTTGCAGGCCGCACTGAAAGCCTCATACTCATTATGTCATTTGTATCAGTAGAGAGAAAAGTCGAACATAGACTGCTCCACGTCAGTCAAAGCTGACTAGCTGACGAGGCCTTGACGCGAGCCCTATTGTCGTTAATGTCGACGACAGGGCTCTAACATCTATTTAGCACGGTGTGAGAGAACAACAGTGGCCACTCGCTGATCTCTCGCTGGATTGAAATCTTCTCCTGCTTACAATGGGCCCGGATGTGTTCGGTGAAGCCATGGAGTACTGTGTTAGTCATCTGCTCTATGTTTAGTTTTAGTAACACAGTTTACTACTATACTGTTTCTCACAATAAATGATTACCATTGAAAAAACGTTTATAGTTTGAACTGAAAGTAAAAAAATAATAAAGAAATTAAAGAGACCTGCGTCGCTTCCTGTGGGGGCTCCTAGACTTGGATCGAGTGCGGGAGCTGAGCCGGCGGCGGCGGTGAGGCGAGGGACGGCGCGCGCCGATGCGTCCGGCCAGCCCACTCTTAGTCGAGTTGGCCTTTTCATTGGTGGCGCTCTGGTACAGAGACAAGGTGCCCGGTACAGTCTTCACGACCAGGTGGTTGCGCTCGCTGTATACGCTCGGGATGGGTTCCTCGTCCCAGTCGCGAGTCCAGAGCTCATCCTTGTTGGCAGCAGCCGTTATCCGACCCTTTAGACATATTTCTATCTGGTCACGGTCCAAGCCCGTTAAACATTTTGAGTAGCAACGTGCAATGTACCTGTTGAGGCTCTCCGGCCAGGCTCCGCAAGAGGTCTGATACACTGATGAAGGATTTAACAAATCAGACTGTATGCAGTCGACGGCCGCTTGGGCATTGACGTGACCGTTGATGGAGGGATGCGACACGACATCAGATGGGGCGGCAGCGGTGATGCTGGGCGGCGGCGGTGGGGAAGGAATCTTGGGCGGCAGGGGTGCCTCGAGGGGCGGGGGTGCCTCGAGTGGCGGCGGCGGCGGTGGCTTGGGGATGTCGAGCGGCGGAGGACACGGAGGTAGCGGGGGAGGGTCATCGGGGAGGGGAGGGAAGGGTGGTGCATCGAGGTAGTTTTTGTTGTTTTTCTTGCGTTTCTTCTTTGCGCTGCCGTTGTTACCAGCGTTGGCGAGCGGATTATCTTGCGACAATGTGGCCGGCGTTGCCTTCCGAGCACCGTTCAGATTAAAACGAATCGGCGCCTGGTGATTGAAGAAAGGCCGCGTGGCATCGAGCGGGGACATACCGAGCAGCGGCTGAGCCGGCGGGGGGAACGGCGGCGGTCGCTGAAACCCCTTACCGTCCTTCTGAGGTATCTGGCTGAACTGGTGGTTATTGTGCTGGAAGGGAGCGTTGTAGTAGTGATTGTAGTAGGGCGGGAAGGCGCTCGGATAACCTCCGTAGCCGCCATACATCCCGTACATCCAGTCCCCTCCGCCCGCACCCGCTCCGCCGCCGCCCGCCGCCAGTCCACTCATTGTTTGTATCGGGGGATCGTTTAACTTATCCGACATGTTCTTCGTAGGTGTTTGAAACAACACATTCACGAAGACTTCAGACCATGAAGATAACTGCTTCACTCGCTACGAATGCTTCACGCAACCAACGCGCGCTTCAAGGCCACAGAGTCTATCCACTATTTTAGGAAGAGCGTAGACTGATACCCTTACGGAAAATATTTCAGAGCTGCGCTGCGATGCAATACACGATCTACACTTATGTAGTAATCACAGCAAGAGACAAGACATGAGACCTAGGTCACCCACCTAGCAAGCCCTATTACACCACACACAATACTTTACAGTACACTACAAAGGTACACGTACGCCGTACGCGTGACCGGGTATTCCACCTACAACACACCGCACAGTTCAAGCTTCTTCTTCTTCTTTTTTTAAATAGTGGCAACCAAACGAGATCGGATTGATCAACGATCAAAGAGTGAAAAGAAATGAATCACAAAAATGAATGATCCAGCGATTCGATTTAGCCAATTCCAAAGAGGTTAAAACCACTGGCCAATTCAAACTCTCGAAATGATTGAATTGAACACAACAAAATGGCGATTGACGGCGACACGAGTAGCTCAGGATCAATTCTGATGTCTCTCACTGACAGTTGTCCCCCTAAGAAATCTTTATTTTCGGAAATATTCGGAAATATACAAACTGTTTTGGTGGTTTAAAAAAAAACCTAATGTTGAGGCGGTGCATGTCGTTTTTGTTACAAGTTTGTATTTCCGAAAATAATTCTTAGGTGGTTATAAAAAAAACTAAACACCCTAAAACACCGTAACATTGCATTGCAAAGAAAAAAAAGCAAAAAAAAAACAAAAAGATATGGTGGGAATCGAACCCATGGTCATAAAACTACTAGTCCTAGACCCTCACCCCTGAGCCACGAAATCACTTAAACGAACAAACGAATATCGAATTCCCTTGATTCGCTTTCGGCTCTATGACGTCATAGCTGTCAGCGAGAGCCAACAGAATTGATCCCGAGCCACTCGTACGGCGACTGCTTATAAGAATATGGACTACTCTATGGACTATGGACTGCGACTGCGACTGCTTCACATTATCTAGATGTTCACAGATTAGCAATTCTTTTTCCTTCGCCTTCGCTTCGATGACTTATTTAAGGTCCGGCACATGAAAGAACAAAGGAATAGGATTGACTTTTACGCTATAGATCAGCTGAAGGCTACAGGGAAGAAACGCGAGTTATCTATCACTAAAGGATACTTTTACAGGAGGGGATTTTTAATTTTTGAAGGTGGATATCTAAATGAATAAAGAATATTTTTTTTTAACTGTTAGCCTTAAAGCCTTAATAAATGAAACAATCATCCCTTATCCATTTATCTAAAGACATTACGTTTTAGTTAAGCAGATTTCTAGAAATTAAATTAAAAATTGACAGAAACCCATTTTTAACAGGGAAGAAACGTAATATGTTGCTCTCAAAAAAGTTAAGAACTTAGTTTAGTTTTGATAAAAAGGGAAATAAACAATCTATTTTTTAAATCAAAATGTTTATTACAAATTAAAATAGAAATCATCAGTCTGTAAAAACTTTTCAGTCGATTGCAGTTGCACATTTCAATAGTTTCGTGCGACTGCAGTTTAATTTGTTTAGATAGGTACTTCTGAAACGAGCCCAATTTCTTACTTTTTTTAGTCTACAATCGTCGATCCTCTTGTTCTTCAGAAAAGATATTGCCCATGATTCATCAGAAAGCGCCGCCTTCGCAGCTAGATGTCTATCAACATGTAACAAACAATTCGTCTGTGCTGATTCCGACTGTTTGAACAAACTGAGGGGCAACTTTCACTCTATAAACGTATTAATTATAGTTCTAACAATTCAATTAATAATAAACATAATATTTACCTCTATATAAGCTGATGTGCAAAGTTAAATATATTTTGATAGTCAATCTTCGCGCACTTCGCTCTTTCCGTGCGTGCGGTGCGTGCGCCTAATCCATTGCCTTCTTCTACTCTTCTCGGTGACTTTTCACATGGGCTTCAATCGTCAACTTTTAAAGAAAACACAGGAGAACTCAGCTCCAACGAGTTCTGACCGGTTAAATGACAGTGAGAGATGTCAAGTGTGATAATGTTGAAAAACGCGTCTATGGATGCTAAGACAAAACACGTTTTTTCCCGGTTACATCTAACATATTTTGGTTCTTGAGCAGTTTTTGATTACTATATTGTTTTTCTTCCCTGCACGAACTAGAATATAATGCCAAAAAGATGGTGACATCGTACGTTTTTACCCGGTTCGATAAGTGCGTTCTATAGAATTCGGAATTCTGAACAAACTGGCATCAAAAACTCATTTTAGGAAAAAAGTGACAACTCACGTTTCTTCCCTGTACCTTTCAGCTGATTGTAAACGTCACCTCCATGGCTGTGAACGTGTGGGAGGAATGTGTGGCATACCACAGTGATGTTTTGGTGGTTTAAAAAAAAAATAACCAGGGTTAATTTAAAGAAGATGCGTCGCTATCTCTCTAATAACCCTAACCTAATGTTGAGGCGGTGCATGTCGTTCTTGTTTGTTACGTTTCGTTTCGTACATATGGGTGGACGGACAATGGCCGAGAACAAGCGCGCTAAAACAGCTGATCTTCCTTAGTTCTTTCATGTGCCGCTTTGCTTATTTAACGAGTGTCTCTTTGTATAATGCGCGGGGCCGATCTCGGCGTGTCGCCTCCGCAGCGGTTCGTCAGTGTTCTCCCTCGCACCCGCACCGTACTTTTATAGTGTATTCGCGTGGCCGACGACACGCCGAGATCCGTCCCGCGCACTATAGTAAGGTAAGGACTAAGGACCTGACAGCTGACGCTGCTGGAAAAAAAACATACTTGCCTTGCCACGCACAACGCATAAATTGTAACGAAAGTCGAGAAGCGAAGCAAGTTCATCGTTCATCGTACAGAATGGTAAGGTGTGTGTTGACAACATTTGAAAGGTATTCTGTGGCCACGATGTAGGCTGTGGCTAAAACCGTTCACAGTTAATTTAGCCATCAAGTTGGCTTACCTGAGCTCTGTGCTGCCATAATTGGTTCGTACTATTTCCCTGTACGAAATATTTGAATATATTTTTAGAAAAGAATAGAATAGAAACTCTTTATTGCACACAAATTGAAAAAAGAACAGTACACGACAAGAAACAAGAAATGCACAGCAGGAGTGCGCAAAGGTGGACTTATCACTACAAGTACAACAGTTACTTATACATAATTTCCACTACCACGGGTAAAATATTAATAGCAGGTAACCCTTTTATATCATATCATATTTATTTATTTATTTATTTATTGTATATCATATTTTGACCGAATGTGCAAGGGGAAATTTAGTTAGGAAACATTTGAATTATGGGCGATTCTGTTTAGGTCCATATATAGATAATTTGGCTCATCCAGCATCCGAGGGTGCTGCGAAGTTGTTTATAATGTATAATGTTATTATGAAAGAAAGAGCTGCTCGCTCGAATTAGTTTGGTTAGTTTTTAAGTTGTTGTTGTCTATTATTTTATTGTGTTATGTTTGTTGTTGTATGAAGAGGGTTGGCATTTTCATTTAATGAAACAAACCCTTTAAATAAATGAAAAAAAAAAAAAAAAAAAAAACTATTAAGTAATCTGTGACCGTAGTATAGTACTAGTGACAGCAAGTGGTGCCAACCTAGCGAAAGATACAATGACATGTGTCAACTGTCAGAGGTAAAATTACTGTGTGAACCAAAGAATATAATACTACGTGTGAACGAACACCAAACAACTTGGTTGAGCTGAGATAATGTACTCTGTTGAGGAGCTGAGCCTCGGACAAGGGAGAAAACGTAGTGGTAGGGGTTATATTCTCTTTGCCTCGAAGTGTAGGTACCTACTATGCTAATATGAGCTCATGTTTTATGGACTATAGATAGTGTGCTGCAGTCCAATGAGTGAGGCATTCGCAAACATGGACCTGCTGAAGACTCCATCCGTTCAGTCTCTGGTGGACTCGGACATAGGCTCAGTTGAGAGTCTGCAGTCGCTGGATATAGAAGAAGTAAGAATTGAAAATTTTGCTTCCTGAATGTTTTTATTTTAGTTATTAGTAGCTTTCGCCCCGTGGGCGGGGCGAGGGTCATGTGTAGTTGATTTATTCCCCTCGCCTGCCGGAGGGGGGCCGTTTAGGGGGGGCATACAAAGTACCTCGGAAAAAGGGGGCGAAAACGATTATAAAGCATATAAAAGGGGGCGGGGACAGTATATTGGCCCCCTCCCCCCCTGGCCCTAAGAACACAAGTCCTAGAAAAAAAATGCCCTAACAAATTTTCAACACATAAATTATGTTTAAAAAAAAACTTTATTATTAGTATTTTCGGGTCGGGCTGCGAGTCCGCAACCCGACCTGCGAACACAAGTTCCTACGGTAAGTACTTATGGAGAAACCGAACTGCGAGTCGCGACGGTCGCAATCTGCGTCGCACTTCACCCAAACATTCCAGCAAAACTCAACTAAACACTGTTCTAAACTTTTGTCGACTTGTTAAAACTGTGTCAACTGTTGTTAACTTTCGTAAACTTGTCAATTTTGATGAATTTTGTCAACTTTTGTAGATTTTTGTCAACTTTTATCGACTTTCGTCGACGTTTGTCAACTTTTGTAGACTTTAGTTGATTTTTGTCGACTTTTGTCACATTTGGTAGCTTTTGTCAACTTTTATCGACTTTTGTCAACTTTGGTAAACGTTTGTCTATTTTGTCAACTTTGACTCAACTTTGGTAAAAAAAAAATTCAACTTTTGTCGACCAAGGTTTACCAAAGTTGACAAAAATGGACAAAAGTCGACATAAGTTGACAAAAATCGACAAAAGTTGTTAAAGTTCACAAAACTTGACAAAGGTTTACCAAAGTTGGCAAAAGTCAATAAAAGTCGACAAAAGTTACCAAATGTAACAAAAGTTGACTAAAGTCAACAGAAATTGACTAAAGTGGACAAAAGTTGACAGACTTCGACGAAAGTCAATAAAAGTTGACAAAAATGTACAAAAGTTGACAAAATTTGTCAAAGTTGACAATTTACCAAAAGCCGACAAAAGTTGACAAAATGGACAAAAATGTACAAAATTCAACAATCGTCAAAATCATTTTTCAATACACAGTTGTCTCTATTCTCCATGGTACTGTAGAAAAAGTGTCACGTCGGTCGAAGACTTACACTTTTTTCGCTTAGCTCTCATTCGCCAAGTGTCTGGCTGGAGTGTAATGTGCGATAAGGAAACGTTCGGTCGCTAGCTTACTGAATCAACTAAATACCTAGTACGAAAGAATACGAAAGATTACGAAAAAGCACCGCTCTTTGTGATATTCATTAGTGTTTATATCAGTTCTCATTGAATCAATACGGTATCTTTTACAACACTATCCCCGAGACGTCAAAACCCTTAGAAAGTTAAAAAAGAATTTCCGTTTAATTACTTAACCACTCACACGGCGCATATTCCGTGAGCGTCGCTGTGTTCGCGACTGCGACCGCATAAGGACGGGGTTACGGGAAATACGCTTCTTTTAGGAAAGGTGAAAGGTTTTGCGCAGGAGGACATGGAACAAGATTTCAAACTTCACGCCTTCAACCTAGAAATGCAGAATGATTGGCTAACAGTGGGCGACTTCTGCATCCCTCCTGCATTGAAGTGAAAATCCATAATATACAACTGGTCCCCTGAGCTGCTTAAGTTCTACTTAAATGCATTCCAGCTTCCACTCCACTCTCCCCGACCCGAGTAACCTAGTTAGATGGGGGAAATCTACAAATAGACTATGCCCGTCATGTAAGGAAGGAGTTCGTAGGCACGGCCAAACATTTGTTGCATTACAACAACTCTGGTAAATTACAGCACAACACCGACCAACCACCACGTTTCGCAAAGTATTCGAAGATTCAATCGATCAAGCAGCAAGTAAGGCACAAATACCCACTTCGGTGGAAGTATCGCGCCAAGGTGAGAGGTGGCTAGCCTGTCGCCCTTTAGCATGGCATCTTGTTCTTATCCCTTAGTCACCTTTTACGACATGCATGGGGAGATATGCAGCGGGGCTATTCTTTTTTAGTACCGGCCCCACACGGTAAAAAATAACAAAACAAAAAAAATCGAGTGCAGGGCGGTTTCCAAAAAATTGGAAAGCTTTCCAATAAACTTCCAAATAAAGATATGGTTCCATTTGGAAGTTGAAAGAGTCCCAACGCGGCGCGGCGCGGCCTTGGTCGAGCGAGCCGCGCAGCAGCGGAGGCGGTGGGAGTCGACTGCCCAGCCGCCGGCGGCGGCGACGTGACATCACAGCTGATACACAATTTGTTTAGAGAGCGCTCAAGATATTCAACTTTAAACATTTTTAAAAAATTCAATTGAATGCCTATCGCAATAATTATTTTGGCGTTTTTCATCTAATTTTTCGGTAAATTTTTTCCGCCATTTAAATTTTATTGCTCATCTTGCCTATTCTTATCTCTAGGAACTTATCATAGTAAAAGACTTTTCGTATTTTCTTTCCTCGCTTATAAAACACATCTGAATTGTATCTTTTATTTATTTACTCAATATATAATTTTGTTTGTTTGTGTGTGTGTTCAGCTGGACGAGACGGAGTACGGGTTGCCGGCGGCGGAGTGTGCGCCATCGCTAGCGGAGCTGCTGAGCAAGGAGCGCGCGCCGCCGGAGCCCGGCGACTGCTCCTCGCTGCAGGCAGAGCTGCTGCAGGCCATCTCACAGCAGCTTAGCTCTGCGCAGGTATTCAGCTAGCTGACAGCTTACTTATTTATTTATTTATTTTAAACACTGACAGCTAACATCTGGTGCGTGTATTCTGTTTATAAATTTATGAGTGCACTTGTATTGTTTTTAAGTATTTTTGTTTGTTTGTTTTTTGTTTTGTTTTTTTTTTTGTCTAATTGGTTTTTTAAAGAATTAACCGAGGGGGCGCTGACGGTGTCCTCAGATAATTTGTTCCAGGCCCTTACGACCCGGTGCGTCAGAAAATGCTTCCTGGGGTTGGTTCTATGTGTGGGCCATTTTAGTTTTAATGAGTGACCGCGAAGACGTTCTTCAGTGCTCCTTTCGTACATCGTAGCATTCTTTTAGGATTTTATAGGTTTCTATAATGTCTCCTCGTTGTCTCCTTTCCTCAAGAGTTGTTAATCCCAGTGCCTGTAAGCGATCTTCATATGTTTTATTTTTAATTGATGATACCATCTTTGTTGCTCGTCGCTGTACTCTCTCTAGTAGCTCAATATCTTTTTTAAAATATGGACTCCAAATTTGGTAGCCATATTCAAGTAGTGGTCTTATATATGTCTTGTAGAGTTTCAGAAACAGTTCTGCGGTGATGGAGGAGAAGGCTTTCCTTATTGTATAGAGAAGTGAATTTGCTCTCTTCACTAGCTCAATTATGTGCGCTTCCCATTTTAGATCTTCTGATATCACGACTCCTAAATCCTTTTGCGACTTAACTGGTTGTATTTGGTTTCCACCAATGTTGTATGAGAGCTTTGGGTTTTTAGACCCTATGTGGAGTACTGTACATTTACTGCTGTTGAGTGAAAGTAGCCATTCTTTTGTCCAATATAGAATTTGGTCAAGGGTGTCTTGTATGGTCTGATGGCTTATAAGAGGGTCTGCAAAAAATTTTGTATCATCGGCAAAGAGCGAGAAGCTGAGTTTCATGATGGCTGGTAGGTCTGTGAGAAATATCCCAAATAAGATTGGCGCGACGATCGATCCTTGCGGTACTCCGCTGAGTACTGGTTGAGGTTCAGATAGTTGTTCGCCAACTCTCACTCGGAACTTTCTATTTGTTAGAAGATCTTTCAGCCACAGTAGTAGTTTTCCACGGAGTCCAAAGTGGTCCAATTTGTGAATAAGTCGGTTTATCGGGACACGGTCGAAAGCTTTTTCATAATCTAAGTATATTATGTCCATTGGCTTACGCTCATCCCATGTTTTGGTCCATATGTTCATGCATTCGAGTAGGTTTGTTATGGTTGAGCGCTTGGGTACAAAACCGTGTTGTTGGCTGATGATAATTTTTTCTTGTGTTAAAAATGTTCTTAGTGAGTCACAGACAATTTTCTCCATAGCCTTGCATATAATGCTCGTCAGACTGATTGGGCGGTAGTTCGATGCTGCAAGTTTATCCCCTTTTTCGTATATTGGTGTTACTGTTGCTTCTTTCCAGTCTGACGGTAGTTTGCCAGTTTTAAAGGATAAGGTCATTATAAATGCAAGGTGTTGGCACAACTCTGGGGAACATCTTTTCAAATAGATTGCAGTTATACCATCCGGTCCCATTGATGTTTCATCTTTAAATGTTTTTAATACTTTTAGAACTTTCTCCGGGGTAAACTCCACCATTTCTAAAGTATTCTCTACTCTTGGAACAGCGACTTGTGGTAAGGGGTCATCATTCTCTTGTACAAAAGATTTTTTAAACTGTTCTGCAAATGTGTTTGCTACTTCGAAGTGGTCGGTTATAATTTCTTTTGTGTCGGCTTTCCGCAAAGCTGGCGGTATGCTAACTTTGGAGGATAGTTGTTTCCGGATGTAACCGTAGAAAGCTTTTGGCCCTAAAGTGATTATATTATCCTCGTACTTTTTCCTTGATTGTCTTGTCAGATATACAATTTGGTTGTTTACTTTGCGGTAAGTTTCGTATGTTTTTTGGGATTTATTTAATTGGTAAAGTCTCCACAGGTGCTTTTTTTGTTTAATCATATCAATGACTTGCTTGTTTATCCAGGGCTTGTTGCTTAGTTTTTTCTTGGGTGTTGAGTCTTACTTATGGGACATTTGAGAAATAACTAAGTAAGTTTAGCTACTTTTAATTACGTAATGTTACAGGAGCGGTCTGCTGCAGGACCTGCCACCACATTGGCAGTGGGTGGTGGAGGAAGATTAGCCGTTGGGACTGCACATGGACATCTACTGGCTTTTCAAGGACAAACGCTGCGCTGGGCGTGCGACTCCAACTCGGACCGTGGCGCCATCACTTGCCTCGCATACAACGGCGACAGCACCCGCCTGCTTGCAGGCTACGCTCGCGGTCTTATCTGCCAGTTTGAGAGCAGTCAGGGCATCGCACTCCGCAGAGTAGTGCCCGGCGGCGGGGTGTGGGGCGCCCTGCGCGTCGCGTGGGCCGACGTAGCTGCTCTCGCCCTCGATACGGGCGGCTCAGTTTGGCTCCTCAAATTCTCTCGTCCTCTGGGAGTACGTTCAGCGCGGGTGTCGTGCCTGTTCTCGGGGGCCCGCGGCGAGGTGGTGGCTATGGCGGCGCGGGACGCTCGCATCCTTGCGCTGGCGACGTTGTCGCGCGTGATCGTGGTGGCGGGAGGTCGGGCGGCGGCGGTGCGGCTGACGGGGCCGGCGGAAACGCTGCCCGTGCTGGCGTGGTGCGAGTGCGAGGAGCGCGTGCTAGTGTGCGCGCGCGGCACCTCCCTGCAGTGGCACATGGTCAATGTGGGAGGAACATCCGTGTCGCTAAGACCACTGCGGCGCGCCGAGCTGCCGGCCGCTCCGCTCTGGATGGGCTGGCTCGGCGGAAGACTGGCCATTCTGGATGTCGCCGAGCGCTTGCGTCTGTGGGAGGATGAAGATGATCGTGCGCTCGATCTCGCACAATTTCAACCAGTTTATGCTTCTGTATTTTTCAAGGTGAGAAATGTAATGTCATTCAAAATTCAAGTTTTGAGATATCAGCTAGTTAGTTCCCTTAAATTTTATTTATAAATTATAATTTTTTCATTATTAATAAAGTGTTTGTCCAACTGGTTATTAAAACCGCTCACTGATATAGCACTTATCACTTTTGCCAGTTTTGAATGGGTGAACAGAGATTGGTGATCATAGAATGATGATACTGACTTCTCAAAAGAACTGATGGTGAGTGACAACACGCAGGGTGTGTGGACGGACGGGCGCGTATCGCGTGCATTGTCGCGTGCGGGCGCGGGCGCTCTCGGCGGAGCGTGCGCTGCGGACGGAGCGCTGACGGTGCTGGGCGGGGCGGGAGTGGTGCGCGTGAAGACTCGCGACGTGCTACAGCGCGCACGCGCGCTGGCGGCGGCAGGGCGAGCGGCACGCGCGCTGCGCCTCTTGTGCTCGGCGCGCAGTGACGAAGCACGTCGGCTCGCCGCCACCTTCGTGGGAGAGTTGTCAGAGCGAGCGCACGCACTGCAAGAGCGAGATGTCGCCGTGGCCGCTGTCAGACTCTGCGTGAAGAATGGCCTACAGTAAGGCTTGGCTTTAGTCACGGAGAGTAGAGTACAGAGGAGTTATTACTAGCTATAGTTTCTAGCTAGTAGACATGTGTCACCAGCGCGAGGGTAGCCGGTAGCAAAGGGATGCAGAACTTCCGAGTCTATCAATCACACTCAATTTAACTCTAAGCACGCTGGTATGCGATTGCTCCAATGTCACGCCCACGTAAGCTCCCAGTTGGTGGCGACGATGTACCAGTTTGCTTAGACCAACTCCTCTATACTCTCTTCTCCTTGAATTGAATGCATATTTTTGAACTAAATTTTGCAACGCATAGGAACCAAAAAATCTGCTTCCAATCAGGTGCGCTAAACTCACCCACATCAACGACCCTGCCAAAATCCTTCACGCAGCAATTGCTAGACAAAAGTTTCTTCTATATTCGACCCAGAAGTAACTCTGTTGGACCCACAGAAATGCTAATGACTCTACAATCTCCTCAAAAAACATGATTCGACTGAGTACACGAAAGCTACAACCAACCAAACACACTGAACTTGGCAGAAACAAGTACCACAACCAAGGCAAGACAGAAAGAGGAAAATACCCAGTAGTAGCAAAACAGCATCGCCTGAGAGGACAAGCATCCAACCCAGAAATAGGTTCTCCATACTTCCTACTGATGATATGGTAACAACTCGGCGAAACCGCAAAAGGAAACCAGGCCACCTCCACTTATACTCTATGGGTTACAAGTCAGCACTCGTAAAATAAAGTGACTCGCAAACTGAAGATAAGTGCAAAAAATTACCTACAGGCCCAATTGGAATCTCTTACACCCACTAAAGCAACTAACTACTCCCTCTGGAGAATGACCAAAAACTATAACCAGCCTCTGCCAGGCATTTGGCCAACTGCTTGAGAATATCCTATTGAAACAACTGTCAAGCGCTATGGCTGAAGAAGCAGTAATACCTCAACACCAGTTTGGATTTAGACAAAAACATGCGACTGTAGAGCAAGTTCACAGAATTTGCAGTGTGATAAAGAAATGTTTTGTTTTGTTTTTTTTTTAACTGGCACGGTTGGCTCCTCATCACCTACAACATCCGTGATGTCAGCCGATAACATAACTTCCCTTCATTTCATGTCGGCCAAACTGAACTGGACGGAAAACACGAACTATATACATAGCCGTATCAACCGACGTTTCATTCAGTGCGGTGGTACCAAAACGGGCGGGATAAACCCTACCACCTAGTAAGGTAAGAAGTGAAGGGACCTACAGTTTTACGTGGAATCCGAACCACGGTCAGACTCCAACGGTCGAGCGATCACCCATCCAAGTACTGACCGCGCTCAGGGTTGCTTAACAACAGTCGACCGACCGCACCACTGAACTGCCGAGGCTGACAATCCCTCGAAAATAAAGAATATTGCTCATCAGTCTTCCTAGATGTATAGCAGGCTTTCGATAGGGTCTTGCACAAAGGCCTGCTGTATAAAATAAAAACATTTCTGCCACACTCCTTCTATGGGTCACTGGAATCATACTTTCGGTGAGAATGTTCCAGGTTAAAGATGGAGATTGTGCCTCGAACTTTCACAATATTCAATCAGGAGTCCCACAGCTGTGGGGCTCTGCTAGCGAGTCAAATATCTGCTGCATACAGAGGGTACAAAACTACATACTGAAGCAAATCTCCAATGCACCCTGGTTCATTAAAAATTAAGAAGTGCATAGCCTACTCAATGTGCTTTAAAATTCCTTTATTGTAAGAGGAAGAGATCAAATCGATGGTGACGAAGTACAGATCCCGATTGGAACACCACCCGAACCAGCTTGCTGTCCAACTGACCATGCCGGACTATATCAGACGTCTAAAAAGGCGCGACATCATGGAACTAGGGAATTAGAGATATCCCTAGCATCGTTCAAGAGGAGAGAAATGCTCACAGTATCATCAGCTGCAAGCGACAAATAACACTCCACCCATCTGCTCATAGTTGATGACTGATTGCAGATTAAACCTGAAAAAAAAAAACAAAAATTAAATAGTTAAATGCGAAGCCGAAAATGACGAGAAAAAATATGTCTCGACTCGAAGCAACTCCGGCTTAAGCCGCCAGCGCGTTACCAATTTCGTCACCGGGTCGATGACTTATCTCTAAATTTTCGAACCGTTGCTTGCATGTTCTCTAATAGGTATGACGTAATTTTCTGCGTTCAGTCAATTTGCCTGATTCAATATTAATCTTATGCTGTCGTGTTGTCACGAAAGTCGTATTTGGCATCGGACACTAGAATTTGACTTTGGATATTTAATATTATCCTACTAATATTATAAATGCGAAAGTTTGTGAGGATGGATGTATGGATGTATGGATCTTTGTTCCTCTTTCACGCAAAAAGTACTGAACGGATTTTGATGAGACTACAGTACTATAGCTTATACATCGGAATAACATATAGGCTATATACCATCGCGCTAAATAGCCTTAGGGCTCAGCAGTATCAAATAAAGTATAGTATGGACGGGAGAGAGCGAATCTCCCAAGAAAAACAAAATATTATCAACGTCACATAAAAACTTCAATTTCGAATTCTGTTCTTTTTTTAAAATTTGCTGCAAACAAATTATGGCCAGTGCGGAAAGGCACGGGGCACCGCGGGGCGGCGTGGAGCGGCGCGGGGCGGTGCGCGATTAAAGTTGATGGTGGAAAATTTAGAAAGTTTTAAGAAGGTTAGGTTAAGTTAGGTTATTTATTATTTTTTATATATTTTATGTATTATTTTTGGTCAGTATTTTACGCTAGATTTTCGTTATGTAATGAAATGACTAACTCATAGTGGTGCGGGCGGAGCTGCAGACAAGTGCTAAGATTCTTCTTAGCTTAGAACTTAGCTTTAGAACTTAGCTTTTGCCTGTACTAAGTAAAAATAAATTAGAAAGTACGTACGAAAGTACGTTACTAAGAGCGCAGACGAAGACCGAGCCGCATTCAGGTAAACAATGACTTTCTCGAAGGAAGTGAGTAACAGTGGGCGAGTTGATGGCCGAGCTGTGTTCAGATGAACTATGTATTCTCATGTCATGGCAGACCAAGCATGAAAGCAGAATGCATTTATGTGTTAAGTTACAATCAAAGTATCTACTCGAATCCTTGTACACGCCCGATGAGGGTTGGCTCTTTTTGACGATTTTAGATCTGATAAGTAAAATTTGTTTTTTTTTTAAATGGGAACTGACACGATTGGCTACATTACCTGCAACATCCGCGATGTCAGCCCATAACACCGGGTGAACTTGGTGTCACGTCAGTGCTTCCCTTCGGTCGTGCCGCCGGCTACACTGAACTGGACGGAAAACAAACTATTTGCCGTTTATTGCCCGTGGTACCACCAGGTTGTACACCCAGTGGTACCACGGGCAATATTTGCATAGCGTTTCGACCGACCTTTCATTCAGTGCGGTGCGGGCCAACCCGGGCGGGTTAAACCCAACCACCTAGTAATATAAGAAGGGAGTCATATCCCTTAGTCGCCTTTTATGACATACACGGGAAGAGATGCAGTGGGGCTATTCTTTTAAAGTACCGGCCCCACACGGTACAATCATATCATAATATACAAGTTTCATAATGATACTAAATTCCGTTCATACTATAACTTTATACTGCTCAGCCCTATTGCTATTTAGCGTGATGGTATATAGCCTATAGTGAGCCTCAAGAACTACTCTTTACACTGGTGCAAACCGATTGTGTGTGCAAACGGTGCAAGACGATCCCTTTTATAAGAAGTAGAGTAGAGAGTAGAGATAGAGATTTTAGATTGGACAAAGTTTAAAGTCTTTTATCATTATTTCCTCGAAACTGTCAGCTTTGTGTTATTTTATTATGGGCATTTGGCTCATAATAAAAAATAAATAAAATAATACCTCCAAACGGAGGTACAATTTCAGATAAAATGTAATGGCGATTTCCAAATGTAATAAGCTGAAGGCTGTTGGTTGCTCAGCTGTGGCTCAAGGGATATCTATGGGAGTCTGTGGTTTCGTTTTTCTAAATGGAGGTCCGTGCATTTTAATACATATACATAAATATTTTATCAGCCAATCTGAATACAATGGTGAATGTTGGCGATGATCATCCTGCAGTTAGTTTACTGTGTAATATGTAAGTAATATTTTCAGAAATGAACTGTGGGGCCGCCTGTGGGAGGCGGGTGCGGGAGAAGCAGCGTTCGTGGAGGCGGTGGGGGCGGCCGCCGCCGAGGGGATGTTCAAGGAGGAGGCGGCGCCGTCGCCGGACGTGACGCAGGCGCTGCTGGAGAGGCTCGTGCGAGTGGCGCCCGACACGGTGGAGCGCGTGCTAGTGGCGCTCCCGCTCACCTCCCTCGACCCCCACGCCGCCACCGTGCTGGTACGCGAGCGCGGACTGTGGCGCGCGGCAGCTGCGCTCGCGGGGGTGCTGGGCGGAGCTGGCGCCGCGCTGCGCGACCTCGCGCCGCTAGTGCGCCGGTGCCGGGAGGGCGGGCGCGCCGGCGAGTGCCGGTGCGCGGGGGACGCGCTGCTGGTGTGCGCGGCGGACGGGCTGGGCGGGCGGGGCGCGGGCGGCTCGCGACTCCCCGAGCACGCGCGCCCCGCCGCGCGCCACGAGACACTGCGCGTGCTGCTCGCGTGCGAGGGCGACGCCGCGCCGCCGCTGCGCCTGCTGCTGCAACACGACACGCGCTCCGTCGTTCGGCTGCTGGAGATGTCCACGCGAGATCCTCCGTTCGCCGGTCCCCTCGGCAAGCAGAATAGACTGCGCGTCGCCCGTGCTCTGCTCGGATGGACCAGTGGGCTTGAAGTAAGTTTTAACTTGATTTATTTGTGTACATAATAAATTAAAAAATATAAAAACCACCTTCAAGAATTTATGAAATAAAAAAAATCTAACCCTAGAGTTGAAGGCGGTGCTAAAGAAGGCTACACAAATCACAAAGGATATCATCCACTCTTGTTTTCTTTCATGCATCATTTTTGCTTGCTTAGTGCCACCTTCAACTCTAGGGTTAGATTTTTTTTATTTCGTACATTTTTGAGGTGGTTTTTATATTTTTTTAAATAATTTTTTATTTCACAGTTTTGTTTAGTAATTTTTTGCTATTGAAATGCTAATGAATTTAATGCTAGAGAAAAGAAAGAATTATTTCATAGGTACACCTTCCGCCGCACTGCGGTCATCATGATCGGTCGTCATGATGACGCGATTGAATTGAAACAAATGCTACTCGGAAGCTGTTGAACAGTGAACTCGTAACATGTATACCACAATCCGAGTATACTCCTATACGAGCTACTCGTACAAGCGCACTCGCTCCGAGAGCACTCCTATTGTGAAAACCCCGCTTGAGTCTGTGTTTATGCACTAATGTGCCCTTTCTTTCTCTCAGTACTGTATTTTTCTGTTCTTCTCTGTGTGTTTTTCTTCTTGCATTGTTGTTTTGCTATTGGTGTGCAGTAAAGTATTTCTATTCTATTCCATATTTCTTCACCATTACTGTACAGGAAATTCTTTGTTAACAGGATAAAGATCGTCTTGAAGTGATAAAATTTGTGAGCGGGCAGCTGAACTCGGGCACCCTCCCGCCCGACCGTGAGCTCACTCTGACGACGCGCTCGCTCGCTGCGTGCCTAGAGGGAGAGGAGGCGGACCGAGCGTGGCTCGCCCTCCTGGAGCGACCTCACACGCGCGGCGACCTCTCCGTCCAGCTCGTCACGTCGGACGGCCGGCCGCGCGTTCGCTGGCACATCCTCCAACTGCTGGGGCAGCACGGACCTGCCCTCGACGAACTCTTCACTCTCCAACACCTGACTGAATCCGACGTGGACGAGCTGTACCAATACTTGAGCAGGCGCGCTGCCGAGAAGAATGAGAGCACTCCAGAGCAGCTAATGCCTCACCTAGGCCGCTTGGTGGAGGTGCGACCGCGCGCTGCCGCCGCACTACTCACACAGGCGTGGCCTGATTGTGTGCCGGCCGCGCTCGCCGCCGCGCCTCTCGAGGCGGCCATCGAATTCGCCGAAAGCTTGATTGGGCTGGGTGCGCTCACCGGACCCGCCGCCGCTATCCACTTGCGAAATCTGTGCATACACAATCCTAAGGGTGTCGTAAAATTCCTCAAGTCGAACCCTGGATCGGTTAGGCCTGAAGACGCCTTGGATATAGTTCACGAGAACGGCCCGAAGTCCGCAGAGCCTATTTGCCTAGAGGCGGCCGGCGATTCGGAAGGTGCAGTAGAAGGGGCCGTCAATCTCATAGCTGAGGCCGAGAACGCTGCCGAGAAGGAAGAACTGATCGCTCAAGCGTGCGAGCTGTGCGCTAGGATCGCTCCGATGGCGCCGGTCGAGTCGTCCGTGCGGATGTGGAACCGGCTGCTGGACTGCGAGGCAGTAGCGACGAGCGTGCCGCCGGCCGCGCTGCTCGGGGCGGTGTCGTACGTGCCTGTCGACACGCTAGTGGCACGCGCGTGCGCCGCCTCCCCAAAGATCGCTATCGCCCTCTGCAACAGTGCCGCCGGGCGTGAGGCGGCCGTGCGTCGCACTGCCCGCATTTTGGATCTGGAACTTCATACGAAATTAGCACAGGGCGTTCGTCGTGCGGGGCGTGCGGTGTCCGTGCGCAGTGCCAAGTGCACGGGGTGTGGAGGCGCTCTGAGTGCGCAGCCGCCGGTGCGTGCGTGGCCGTGCGGACACGCCACGCACGTCGAATGCGGCGTGGCGTCGCGCTGCTCCGCGTGCGGCACGTACGCATTGCTGGAGGAGGTACGCACTGTGAATCAGCCCACGCTGCCTGCTCTCCCACCGTTGCCTTTCGAGTTGCAGCTAGTCGCACCGCCTCGCCCTGACCTTGAAGGTCTCGCTTAAAGCACTGGAATCAGTCAACAGCACGTGATGAATTCAGCAATCAATGGCTTCACCGAACACATCCGCCCATGCAAGTAGGAAAAAATTTTAAACGAGCACGTGACTAGCGAGTCTCTCACTCTTGCTCTCTTGCTCTCTTACAGGATATTATTTAAGATACTTTCCATATATACGTCAAATAATAGGAAAGATTCAGATTCCGGATTTTACCCTGTTATAATTTTTTCCGGATCACAATGACAACCCTAACACTGGAAATTACCCGAAAAAATTAAATTGCATGTAACTTCTAGATTCCACGGTATTAGGTTGTGATATTTTCAGAGGTCATAGATAACTGGGCAATCTTCCTTTCCTGTAGATATCTCGACCTACTACAGTGGAATGATTGAGAAAAAAAATGAAAACAAAAAATCGATTTAATTAAATATTACGATTCCAGACAAAGCTTTCACTTAGGTAATTATTGAAAAAAATTGCATTTTGAAAGTACTTTGGAACCGTAAATATAATTTCGCAATAACCATCTTTGTTTTGCAACCAGAATTGTTTTTCTTTTTTTCGGATCATTAAAAGGCACATTTTTTAAAATTTGTATCTTTAAAACGAAACATTTTTGACACACGGGAGTTTTTCTCTCGCACTTGAAATATAACCAACTTTCGATTTTTTAAATAAAAAGGAGAGTGTCAGAAAATCGGCTCCCATAACACACTGTGAGCTGCTGAAAAGGTTGGACACCCATGTGCTCGATGTTTCGGCCATAGAATTACAAGATGTCTGGAAGTAGCGATTGTTCGCAAGCAAATGAAGCCGAAAGTTAATCGCTATTTATAAGATTAAATAAAAAATTATGTATTCACATTATACCTTGAATCTTTACCTAACTATAGGCATATAAATTATAGTTAAATCACTTGAACTATGGGTATGGTGTTAAGGAAATACGAAGTGCTTTTGCCTAGTACCCCCCCCCCCCCCCCCCCCCCCTCCCCTTAAATGTAGATGGCGCTGACATATAGCCTGGACGTTGAATTGCCATGTACTAAATACAATCCGGCCGCGCTGCTCGAGGCGGTGTCATACGTGCCTGTCGACACGCTAGTGGCACGCGCGTGCACCGCCTCCCCGAAGATCGCTATCGCCCTCTGCAACAGTGCCGCCGGGCGTGCGGCGGCTCTGTTGCAGAGGGCAATCATCAATAGCCAATAAATTTAAATTACCACCTCATTACTATGAAGTATGAACCAAAAGATGCCTGATTTTTTTTTTATTTTAAATATTATTCCGATATTCTACTTAAGAAAGTGTAAATAGGCAGAGTGGTCAGATTCTTCAGTATTCGTGTTTATGCTGTAAATATTAATGCTCTTGTGAGCGGTAGTATGGGTTAATTATTTGTAAGTTACTATAATATAAAACTTATAAGGTACTAACATAACATTGTGACTAGCGAAGTTTGTCAGTTCTTCTTCGCATTGAATTTAGAACTGGCGGAATTTTCGACATATCCAAGCGTAGGTTACCTACCTATGGATGAAATTATACAATAAACAATAAAAAATAATTTTAAATTAAATTATGAAAGAAATAAATAAAATATGATGAACTTATGTCTGATATGTCGTACTTAACATATTGTAATAATTAACGCCATCGATCGGTTTTTTTCCTGTATGACTTATGTATGTCTGAGATCAGTAGATCACAGAGATAGCCTAGTTAACAAACACCTACAAAATTAATGTCACATCGTTATAGAATTGATACCTACTCCTGTCGACATCTAGTTGTAACAGCGGGTACTAAACATCGAGGCACGATTTATAATATGGCGATTCTTTCTTGGTCAGTCCTCTTGTATATTTCGTCCATGGTACTGCAAAACATATTCTGATCTGAACATATTACGCAGTAGGTATTATGCTCTCCTTTCTTTGTTAGCAAAGAATATCCAATCGACTTTTACAGTAGTACAGCGCAGTCTCAACAGGATGTCGGGAACCTAAAAAAAAAATGTTCCGTTATCGCGAGTAGCTTATTAAAGCTTAATTAGAGATTAAATCACGAATAAAATAAAACATACTAATAGGCACAAATTTAACCAACATTATAAGACATAGATAGGAGGAAAAAAATATTCTTTAATTGCAACACCGACTCATAAAGTGCCTCTGAGAGAAGTAAATAAATCAAAATTTTAAAACCTAATGGTATTTATTGTAATTTTGTACACTTACTGATGAAATATGATCCCTGCATCTTTCTTTTTGTGTCCTGCAGCATTTTTGCATGTTGAAACGGCACAAAGACCGCATTTTTCTACTGTTTATAGGAGCGCATTCCGCACGTGTGCACCACCGCGAACGCCGTGAAGAACTGAGTCGCTCGCGGCGCGTAGTCCATTATAGGGGACTATTGATCGCTTAAACGCTGCGCTCACTCCTTCTAGACCTCTTAACATTCTAAGATTTCGGCTCACGTCAAGCTCGCCGGTTGTCCACCTGTTCCTGTAATTTTGCTTTTATATCATATGTATGATGCATCAAATTCAGAAAACAGAAAGTGCCAACTGCTCCACATGCTTGCCTCCACAAGATTAGGATCAGTTCCATGTACTGTTGAATTGTGTTCGGAACGAGGATCTAAGAAATGAATTTGTAGAAAAGTTAAGCTCTGAGAGGCGCAACTTACTGTCAAAATGCACGAACCGCTCAGCCGACCCCAAAGCAACCTATTTGTATTTTTTCTTGTTTAAATTTATTGCACTCAAATAAAAATATCTAATAGGCGTAATCAGTAATTAATTAGTATGGGACTGGCATAGTTAACTATTTGGCTAAAGTAACAAAACATTTCAGAGAAGAAAATTAAGTACAAACCAATCAATGCTCTATTTGTATAGTTGCTCTAGTTGTATAAACTGTTTGTTTAACCTGTACGCTCCCGCGTTATAATATGTCTACAGCCCCCAGACTCCCGCATGGGCGTGGCCCGCGGACGGCGCGCGCGCACATGAGCGCCGACCTCGACATAAACGCAGATATTTCGGAAACTAATAAAGTTAGATCTATAAACTCTTCTGTCCTAGAAAGCCTAGAAAATTTCCTAAAATCCATGTGAAACAGTGAGGCTTACCTTGTTTAGAAGTACCAGATATTTTAGGTAGAAAAAAAAATCCCAATTTTTTTTTGAAAAATTCATTATAAAATAAATTCAAAACATACCTTTACAATATTTATATCAGAATACTCGTAAAGAAACATACTTTTAGAAATAGTAAAGTATAATATACGTTTTCTTTACAGAAATCAGCGAAATCGGATGTTCAACATGAACATCCTGGGACATTCCGTAAACTCCGAGATGGCACGCGCGTGATATTTTTTCCCAATTTTATAAATATATTATTTGAACTAAACCTTCTTTTATTTTGCAACTGATCGTATGTTTGTATAATAATGCGAAGAAAATTGGAAAAATAAGCTATATTTCCATGAAAAATATGCCCCCAAAGTCATTGTTTACACATTTCATACAAAAATAAACAAACATTTTTGAGCGACGAAAAATATGACTTTTGTCGCCACCCGAACTCGTAATGCATCTTCTATTGGTAGAATAACTAATAAATAACACTATTTACTAACCTTTAGCTCATAGATGCACTTGAATACACTTATAATAAATAATTTCGCAGAAGTGCGTCACCTCGAAACTCGTGAGAATTATGAGAACAAAGAAACTGTCAGCTGACAGCTAGCGTTCGTTTTATTATTCATAATTGGTCTTTGGAGACAAGAAAAATGGTTAGTTCATAATTGCCGGTGTCACTTATAGCCCCCATCAACGATTGAAAGAGCAATAGACCAATTCGTGCGACCGTAATTTGAGAATAAAGATGGGGTCCGTTTCGGGCCCAAGATAATTGGCGGAAAAAATATATGGGCTCCTATCGGAGCCCACAGGAGCAGCCAGGTGATGCCTGCAAAAATTTGATCTGCTTGCAGAATTTCCACAGGCTCTAATAAAATATGTATTTTACCATTTATTCATCTTGCAGACTAATTTTTATTTCATAATTCATTCTATCTAGTCTGAATGATGAATATATGATGATATTTTTAAATGAGGGCGTTTTGAACACCTAGGGAGGGGGGGGGGGGGGGCGTATGTACGTCCATGGGTGAGACTTCATTGTCTGTCTATAGTTGAAAATTGTAATTCGGATTACTTGGGGGTTTGTTTGTTTGTTTGCTGCCCAGCCTCTTGTGTGGGGCGGGTGGTCTATTCTCCGCACTGAGACCTCAAGAAAGTCCGTTGTACATTGGCGCTCGGGTAGTGTTTGCTACTCCCGCCACCCGAGCTCTTACATGAAGTGGAGCAGTCTTCTTGGTCGCTTCCACACTCCATGGGCAGTTCCCACGTTCCCAAGAAACTGCAGTCGTTCTTCCGCCACCACCGGGCACTCCAGGAGCACGTGGGCGGCTGTTTCGTCCTCCACCGTCCAGCCGCTGCATAGGGGGCTCTCTGTGACACCTATGAAGAACAAGTGTCTGTTGAGTAGGCGGTGCCCTGTAAGGAGTCACACCGCTATTCGGAGTTGACCCCTGTTAAACTTTAGCAGTCGCTGGTCCAGTTCGGGAATAGCGTCCCGGGATTGCCTGCAGTCACTGGTGTTGGTCCAAAAAAATGCTTAGTTTTTGTTAGTTGATGTAAGTAGTCAATATTTAAACTCAGTGCGCCGCGAGCTACGACAGCGTGCATCACATGTGGTAAATAAATGAGAATATAAATATAAATTGTTTTATTCATTATCCTAAAATACAAATATATAAAAAAAAATCTATACCAATATCTTCATTCGTTATTTTTCTATAAGCCAACCAGTAATGCTGAAAAACTATAAAAAAAAATAAAAACCGACTTTAAAAATGTATGAAATAAAAAAAATCAAACCCTAGAAGACGGTGCAAAAGGCTACACAAAATCACAAAAGGATATCATCCACTCATGTTTTCTTTCATCCAAAGTCCGTTTTTATATTTTTTTAAATAGTTTTATATTGATTCATATATTTCAATAATACTTTTTAGGTCTGTAGTATAGTGCTGACGTATCGACATGCTTATGTTTTCTTTTTGTTGAAAAAGTCCACACCACAAAAGTTTTGCTGAAGGGTTACCTTAGTTTTTTGTTGATTTTTCAAAAACCGCTGGATCTATTTCTGGGACATATATATGGGACCACCTCTGAAGTATGACCTACCAACCAAAAAAAGAATTTTCAAAATCGGCCCACTATTGACGGAGTAATCGCGTAACGTGAAAGGCCAAACGTGAACTGAAATCGCTGATCGCTGAACAGAATAATAAAACCCTACAGGACAAACTGGAAAAATGTGGCTGTGATTATAGGAGTGAATACAATCTGTGGAAAATGACAAAGTCTTTCAATCCACCTCAAAAGCTTGTACCTCCACTGAAACGCTCTAATGGAACATGGGTAAATACTGACTTAGAGAAATGTGAACTGTTCGCAGATCATCTCGAAAATTTGTTCAAACCGAACGACTCCCAAAACGAAAACGAACACACAGAGCGAGAGATAGACGAATTACTGCAAAGCGACCAGCAGATGTCACCGCCTCTAAAAACAGTAACGCCAAGAGAGGTATTCAGAGAAATTAGAGGCATGCAAAACCTTAAAGCACCGGGATACGATCTGATCACTACAGAACTGCTAAAAAGCAGTGGCGGTTCCCCAGGTGAAGCAAGTGAAGCACCGTCTCACTTAATTATCTTGAAAGTAAAGAAAAAAAAACATTTCAAAATATCAAGAAAGAAAACTTAAAAAAGTCAAGTATATCCGATCCGAACTGATCAAAATATTAGCGCGGCGGCGGCGCGGAGGAGGCGGAGGCGGCTGGTGCGACGCGCGCGACGAAATACGTTAAAGATGTGTTAGTGCATCAACACCACCAACCAACACAGCACGCACACACACACAGACGTGACGTGTGACGTGTCACGTACGGCATGGCATATGGTGACTCACCCCGGTCCAGTGCGGCGACGAATCGCTTATTTTGATATCGCTTCACCAAGCGTAAAGACAACAGGTTGACCTTGGAGGCTTTGGATGTAGGGAGCAGCTGAGGCTCTGATAAATGGCGCCGAACGAGACATCTATATCCAATTAAAAGAATGCAGAGCGAGATGGGGCGATTCACGTTTTCTATAAGTCGGTTTGTTTTACCTCCGTGATTAACATGATGGCGAAATTCGCATTAGTTAGGGTAAGTTTCATAGCTCAATGGTATATGCTTCGCTTTTCAATCTAGTGACGTTGGTTCGAATCTCACTTTTGCGAATTCTTTTTTTTTTGTTTTTAGGGTTCCGTATCCGGTACGGGACCCTATTACTAAGCCTACGCCGTCTGTCTGTCTGTCTGTCTGTCTGTCTGTCCGTCCGTCCGTCCGTCTGTCTTTTTTCTTTTTATGTAATCCGGTATGTGTGGCTGAGCCGGAGGGGCCAAAGCGCATGCTCCGACCAGCCGATATCACCTCCGAGAAGGTAGGTGCCATACCGGAGACTTCCCTGGATTGCTGGCTATACTGGACTAGAGGAGAACACAGCCGAGGCTGCTATGCGGCAGCAGCAGGTGTAGGTATGCATGCACGTAAATTTTTTCGTCAGAAAAAAACTCATTGTTACACGCCGACCGGATTCGAACCTCGCACCTCTCGCATTTGAAGCCAATGCCCAAACCACTCGGCCACCCGCCGCTTGTCTGTCCGTCCGTCCGTCTGTCCGAGGCCTGTATCTCTTGAACCGTAATTGGTAGCCCGTTGAAATGTTCACAGAAAATGTGATAATATGGCCGATATAACAAAAAATAATGAAAATAAGAAAAAAGTAAAAAACCCACGGGGGTTCCCATAGATGGCGCGCGCGCATACACTTTTTGGTTTCAAACGTTTGGTTAGTCAGAAAAAAACTCATTGTTACACGCCGACCGGATTCGAACCTCGCACCTCTCGCATTTGAAGCCAATGCCCAAACCACTCGGCCACCCGCCGCTTGTCTGTCCGTCCGTCCGTCTGTCCGAGGCCTGTATCTCTTGAACCGTAATTGGTAGCCCGTTGAAATGTTCACAGAAAATGTGATAATATGGCCGATATAACAAAAAATAATGAAAATAAGAAAAAAGTAAAAAACCCACGGGGGTTCCCATAGATGGCGCGCGCGCATACACTTTTTGGTTTCAAAAAGTGTATGCGCGCGCGCCATCTACCAAATAGATGATGAATCATTTTCTAATCGTGACTAATATGAAGTATTTCATAACACGCCATCTAGATGGCGTGGCGTGTTATGAAATTCATCTAGTGGCGCTAGCCGTGACATGGCGATACGGTACCCTCGGTGCGCGATTCGATAGTAGTTTTTGGTTAAGTATTGTTAGGGCCAAAAAAAATTAGGTTTAGGTTTTTCGCGCGCATACACTTTTTGGTTTCAAAAAGTGTATGCGCGCGCGCCATCTACCAAATAGATGATGAATCATTTTCTAATCGTGACTAATATGAAGTATTTCATAACACGCCATCTAGATGGCGTGGCGTGTTATGAAATTCATCTAGTGGCGCTAGCCGTGACATGGCGATACGGTACCCTCGGTGCGCGATTCGATAGTAGTTTTTGGTTAAGTATTGTTAGGGCCAAAAAAAATTAGGTTTAGGTTTTTCAATTTATCATAAAGTAATAGCAATGTAGGTGGATTTTTAGTCGCCTCACTAAGATTTATAGGTCAAAGCCGCCACTGCTAAAAAGGCTACCGAGAAAAGGAATAGTAATGATAACAATTATCTTTAATGCTATCTTAAGAATACAATACTTTCCTTCTATGTGGAAAATATCGCAGATCATATTAATACACAAAGCTGGTAAGCCGCCAACTGATATCTCATCCTACAGGCCCATAAGTTTGCTGCCAGTATTATCCAAACTCTTTGAAAAAATCTTCCTCGGTAGAATCAAACCCCTACTAAAAGAAGAGAGTATCATACCGGATCATCAGTTTGGATTTCGATCAAGCCACTCAACCATAGAGCAGGTACATCGCATAGTCAGAAAGATACGACAGTCTCTCGAGAAGAAGGAATACTGCTCAGCGGTTTTCCTAGATATCCAATAGGCCTTTGATCGCGTATGACACAAGGGACTTCTGTACAAAATAAAAAAGACATTACCAAACACTGTGTTTATGCTGATAAAATCCTATCTGGAGAACCGGCTCTTCCAAGTTAAATATAATGAAGACCAATCCAATATAATGAAGAGCTGGAGTTCCACAGGGCTCTGTTCTTGGCCCTGTACTGTACACCATCTTCACAGCTGATCTTCCCGAATCAGACCATATACTCGGAGCAACATACGCAGATGACACAGCTTTTCTAACGAGCAGTTCAGATGCAGCAATGGCTTCAATAATACTACAAAACCATATTGAGAAAGTAGACCACTGGCTGGATATCTGGCATATACAAGTTAGCGCTGCCAAATCGGTACATATTACATTCACGTTAAGACAAGGCGACTGTCCACCGATCAGACTCAAACAAAGGTAATATACTGCCGCATAAAACTAGTGTAAAGTACCTCGGATGTCACTTGGACTGACGACTGACCTGAAAGAACTACATCACAGCGAAGACCACAAATATAGAAATCTCCACTGGCTCCTGGATAGACAGTCCAAACTTTCACTCACTAATAAACTCCTTGTGTACAAAACAATCCTCAAGCCGGTGTGGACGTATGGCATCGAACTATGGGGATCTGCCAGCACATCAAACATGGAAATTCTGCAACGATTCCAGAACAACATTCTACGCGGAATCTGCGGTGCCACATGGTTCACCAAAAATAGTGAAGTCCACGAGTACCTGGAAATGGTAACAGTAAAAGAGGAAGTGAAAAATGGGCTGGAAAGTTACAAATTGCGTCTGCAGCACCATGTGAATCCGCTGGCACTACAGCTCCTAAATACAAGAGACGACATCGCCCGACTCAATAGGAACACTCTACTCCTGTTTAAATAGGAAGATGGAAGGAACATGGAGGCTGTTCCCCACGTCACTTAAACAATACCATCAAACCTGATAAAGGCTTATAAAGGCTGATTGCAGATAGAAGAGGAGAAAAAAAAAATCGGCCCACTATTAACGGAGTAATCGCGTAACAAACATAAAAAAAACATGCACCTCCTCCTTTTGGGAAGTCGGTTGAAAATCGCACGCATCCTATAATACGCCGCTGTTAAAGTGTTAAAGGGTAGTACCTAATAAGTACTACCTATTTACATTTGGATAGATAGAAGACATTTTTTGTAACTCTTTTTAAGTAGATAACCGAATGTGTCTGTCGCGCCGGAGGTGGGACATTGTTCCAGCACTTGGTGGCCGAGTACCGAGAACTTCCCCTAAATTGTATAGATTTGTGAAGCGGTATGAAAGCCGGCCGCGACCAGTTCAGGCCTTCCAATTTCCCCATCCGTGGTCTATTCTACCGCAATTCTTTGTGAATACCTAAACAACCAGAACAGTTCGACTGTAGTGCAAAAAAAAAAATAAGACATTATTATAATTTTCTATTTGTTCAGTTCACTCTCAATAAAATGTTCGATTACATAGCGGTCACAGTGATCCTTAGTAGTTATATTCTAAACAAGTAATAAAATAAAACCCCCTCAAATTAACAGGTTTCTGAAAACTCCGAATGAACTAAGTATTGCATAGGAAGCAGTGGCGGCTGGCCCTTAAGTGCACTCGTGCGCCGCACTACCACAAAACAGCGCCTTCACCCGAAAGAAATAAACAAATTAAAATATTAAACATTTCCATGAATATCACCGATCGAAGTAAAAATATCAAACTGAATTCGTTCCTATTTCCTAGATAACAAGGCACGATTTTGCTGTACGTAATACGTACTACATACTACGTATCGCCGCCGAGCTCGCCGTCGCGCCGCCGAGTGCATTAGAAAACACCGCGAACGTCTCTTGTATTGATACTATGAGAAAATATCTAACGCCGCTGCCCCGCCGCGTTGAAACAAAACACTCTTCATACGATTATGTGTGGAACAAGGTTGCATTCTGCGTGTGACACACGACGGAATAAGAAGGACAGTATATTGTGGATAGACGCGCGTGCGACACGTCGCGACCGAGCCAGCCGACGATGAGCCGATGTAAGCCGAGATCGTGAACCCGACTGCGGGCACGTGCGGGCGGGAGCGCGCGGGCGCGGCGGGGGCGATCCAAACTCTGGGTCGAAGATACACACAAGCGCTAAGTACCTACATGTATGTACGCTGTTGCACGACTCGACAGGCGAGTCCATTTTTGGAATATGGGTGTTTCTTATATATAACAGATCGAGTTTGCAATTGAATATTTGAATTATTCGAATATCGATTTGATACATATTCGAATGGTAATTTATAAAATATTCGAATGTTACGACAAACATTAATGCGTTACGAAAATATTTCGCTATTTTAGTTAAAGTAAAAAAATGGAATCACCCAAAGAGCTAGGCAGGCGTTGTTTGGCGCGGCGCGCCGCGCCTTCTCAGTTCGGGGCGAGACCCGTCGTCGCGTGACGCGTCGGTCGACCGACAATCGCCGCGCCGGGATGTTTTGCAAATCCGTTTTTTAGCAGTTTGAACGAATTTTCGTCAGTTAACATGTACATTGTGAAGTTTTCTTCATTGCCCGGTGCGGCAAGGACGCGACACCGACGCGACACAAACATTAATATCAGTACCGCACGCTGCTGTCTGGCCGGGCGGGCGCGGGCGCGCGCGCCGGGCACGCCTCGCGCGCGGGTGCGCGCGAGGCGCGGCTCGCTCGTGGCCACTGCGCGCGCAGTGAAGTGAAGTGTCGCTTTGGTTCTTCGAGCAATTAGGACGCTGGGTGGGTACATAATTTTTGCAAATAAGTCAAGACCGCGGTATCCATTAGATTCACGTTTGGGTATAGTACTAAGTAGCTAGCGCACACCCAGTCCCATAGGTCACCAGCCGCCACTGATAGGAAGGATGGACGGCGCGGCATACTGCCTGTCAATTTTAAATTTCACTTCCAGTTAAGTGGAACCATTTTTCGTCCATGGTGGAACTAATGATTCTGATCAGATAACTTGGTGCGTTTTCCTATATTTTTGTTGCGGTACCGCACCCCTACCATTGATATGCCTTATTTTACTCATAACGTGATCTGAGTGACTGTAGACTGACTGTTAGATAGTTACATTCTTGGATTTTGTAAAATAAAGACACTGCACTGTACGCACTTAGCCATTTATTTATAGTATTTACTATGCACTTTGACAATCTGAAAATTTACCGAAACAAAATATTCATTCCAAATAAAAGTACTATTATAAAAGAGTACTGAAGTGTACACACAAACACACGAGCTCCGCTACTCCGCTCCGTCGTATCTCACCCTGAAACAAAACAAACAGAATGTGTCAAAATATCTCAGTAAATTTTTGTTGCAATAGTTTGTGAGCATGTTTTTTTTTATTAGATTCAATTCATCCCAAACAGGATTTGAACCTGAACTTAGAACACTGCACCACCCAAGTTTACGCGCGTAAAGTAGAGTTTTCTACCCGGGTACCCGGGACCGGGTATACCCGGGTTTACAGGCGATTTCGTACCCGGGTAAAATTTCCCAGAATACCCGGGGCCCCGGGTATCATTTTTTGGCACTTCGAAAATAAAGTTAGCGTTTTTTATCAGCATTTTTAACACCACAGTACCATATTTTGTAGTAGCCGAGTTGGCAACACTGGTTGCCTGTGCCAGCCATAGATAAACTTAGTGATTATTTACTCTGTGGCCATAGATGGCCGATGAATTGAGTGAGGTAACTTTGTTTGTATTAGTTTTTTCCTTCTGCAGTTAAATTACTACATGCCCCTCATTAATTGATATTAAACAAAAAAAATACAATTAAATCTATAATACAAAATTCGAAAAAAAAATTGCAGCAGTTTTATTCACATTCAGATGTCTTTGGTTATATAGCTGATTTATATCCGTTTCCGTGTTTTGTATTTTGCTTAAAATTGGTTGTCTTTAGCAGTCGAAGAAGGAAAGGGATAGATCAGCTATTCCTTTTGATTTTAAACTATAAATTGTTGATTCTTCTCCATTCTTGCTAGCTGATTTATTTAGTTTTTTTTATATCTCCACACTTTTTGCAATTTTCATAGCCTTTCCCAGCGTTAGATCCTCTTCTAGCAACAGTTTTACTCGAGGTTTTACTTGTATATAGCTATACATAATGTAATACCCGGGTATACCTGGGTATATATTAAAAAAATACCCGATACCCGGGTATGAGAAAACACCGGGTACGCGAAAACCCTAGCGTAAACTAAATAACTTTGCTACCGGCCGATGACTAATTCTCTCTAAATCTCGTACTATTGATCTTCTAGTGTAAGTCAATCAGTCCCTGTAGCTCGTTGGCGCAATGAGTCGACATCCAATCGTGAAGATAAGCACACCCAGGTGCAGTCAGAACTTGGATGGGTGACCGTTCGATGGTTGAGGCTGACAGTGGTTCAGATGCCATGCAAAACTGTAGGTCCCTTATACTGTAACGGGTGTAATAGGTGATTTTTTTTTTTTTTTTTTTTTTTTTTATGGAAACTGACACGGTTGGCTACATCACCTACAACGTCCGTGATGTCAGCCCATGACACCGGGTGAACTAGGTGCCATGTCAGTGCTTCCCCCTTTGATCGTGCCGGCTACACTGAACTGGTCGGAAAACACAAACTATTTACATAGCCGTTTAGACCGACGTTTCATTCAGTGCGGTGGTACCAACCCGGGCGGGTTAAACCCTACCACCAAGTAAGATTAGGAGGGAAGGGACCTACAGTTTTTACGAGGAATCCGAACCTCGGTCAGCCTCCAACGGTCAGCGGTCACCCATCCAAATACTGACCGCACCCAGCGTTGCTTAACATTCAATAGCGACAGTTGACTGTCTGCACCACTGAGCTATCGAGGCTGACATCACGTAGCGACTGATGTAGCCAACCGTATTACGCTAACATATAACATTTGTTTTATTACTTACAAACAGTTGAACCGTTTTGGTGGCATTATGCACCACTCATTAATTCAAATATTTTGATGGAACTCTCACTAAGGCCACCTGACATGTCCGGAGCTGGTTATAGACTAGGCGCAGTTAGTGGAGAGTGTCACCTCTGGCGCTGGTTGCTGCGCTTGCTGAGGCGGCGCCCGGTAGACTTCTGTGCGAGGGTGAAGCGGCGCGTGGTCTCCGGCGCCACGCGCAGCTCCCGCTGCTCTGTCTCGCGAGCGCTGCTCACCTGCCCAACCAATCTCACGTCTACAACACACTCTCGCTCACAACGTGGCGCTGGCGTCTCTCTCTATGCAACAGCGCAGCTAACTGTCTTCTACTTACATTATCTTTGGCATATAATTACAAATTCTATGAACTTCTATATATATATGTAATCTATATAACAAAATCGAAAAACCAGAACGAGATAAACAAAACGAGACAAAGCAGGATGGTGCTCTACGAAACTTTTTTGCCATGTTTCTTCCAAACGGCGCACTATTTCTTGGGAGTTTGTATGTAATTCTATTCCTTGACCTCGGGAATCGCGAAAAACTTGAGAAAATATGATATCGGGTATGTAATTTTTGTATTAAGCAAAATCAAACCGCAAGTTCAAATTTCGAGTCAAAAGAAAACGAATCCATTGTCTATATCAGTGTTGCCGTTCATAGTCGTGACATTTCTTTGGTTGGTTTCGAGATTTAAGGCCAATTTACACTTAGTAAGTACAGAAGCGAGTTAATTTAATGCTGTATACCAGTGTTGCCCATACTTTATTTTATGAAGATCTACCTACAAATAATTAAAGGTTGCGAGATCGACACTTGGACCAAAAGTTTTTGTTGTTCAATAATGAATAGTAATGTTTTTTCTTTAGGCTTATTATAATAATGATTCAGAGTCAAGTATGGCTACTTTATTTTTGTTATTTTACGATAAATAAAGTTCGTACTTACGTATTGTTTCTAAATTACAATTAAAATAATGGTATTAATGAAACTGCTTTGGGTGTAATTTATTCTTTTAATTAATAAAATTAAGCCAATCTTGCTGAAATGTAATTCACATGTTTGAGAGCTATGTTCATTACATTCTTTATATTTGTTACCAGTTCTGTCCTTGCGAAGGCAACACCACCCGGAAAATGTTAAGTCACTCACATAGGTACATACAACATTATGAATTCTTAGATGTTTCTACGAGTCACATCTTGCTCAACATATTTTCAGCGATCGACCTAAAAGGTTCTTGGGATCGACCGGTCGATCGCGATCGACCGTTTGGGCACCACTGCTGTATACCAATAGTCCGACTATCTAGGGAGAGCTTGACGCTGGATCAAGTCCAGAGGCGCAAGCTGGTATTTGGCAGGGCCATCCCACAGGTGCGAGCAGTACTCCAAGCAAGACCTGATCTGCGATTTATAAAGAAGCAGCTTTTGGTACGACGTGAAGTACCGTCGCACCTTATTGAGTACGCCCTTGTAGGTTTTTTTGTAAATGTTGTTTTGAGTGTTTATTTTCTTTTATTTTGTCATTTAGAAGCTAATTTTCATAATGTTTGGTCACAATTTCGTACTTGTAACTCCCGTTACAAAGTTACATTTCATTTCATTTTCATTTCATTTCATTTTCAAAATATAAAAATAAATAGAAAATTTGATAAAAAATGTATTTTTCTTTATTCTCTGAATTCCTAAAACATTCACCTTCAAGTTCCTAATACACATGAAATTTGTAAATTCAATAAATTCGGAGAGTTTTGGACATTTCTCGTAGAAGTCAGAAAGGCATTACCAAATTACGTAACTCCCGTTACAGTACTAAATTGGCAATTTCACTGAAATTTATATATTTTGTGCACACCTTTTTATGTTTTTGTAAAGTTAATGATAAATGATTGATGTTATACAATTTCAGTGTTAAAATTAAATATAGTAGTATTTTTTATTGTATTTAAAGGTGTGCGGTGTAACCCCCGTAGTTTATAGATTTGCCCTGCTATTCTATGTTTCTTGGTGTTATAAAGTATTATTATTATTATAATCAATCACACAAATTAAGTAGGATAGAGGGAACAGTGAAGAAGTGACCTTGCTCATAAACTTGTTGATGAGGTCGGAGCAGTTGAGATGTTCCTCGGGCTCCCACGAGTCGTACCGGTTGGACCACCCCTTCCAGTGTATGAGGAACTCCCGCTTGCCGCTCTTCTTGTGATGCACCTCCAGGATGCGCTCCACCTGCATCCACAAATACTTCACCGCTCAAACCATATGTACAAACTATTATTACTACAACTCTATTCACTTTGCTTGCTCTGAACCTGATGACATTTCCAGCTGAGCCGGGCTAAGAGCCACCTTAACCACTGAAGTGCTGGCGGACCATACTGTGGCCCGGCGAAAAAACTTTTGTATAGTGCGGCGGGCCAGTGTTTCCGCAATAAAATAAAACCTGACGCCACAGATGTAGCAGACAGACCATGTCAAATTTGTTGAAGAAAAAAAAACTGAAAATAAAACAAAATAATATTCACATACCTCATATTCTGCATCAGCATCAGCACTTTCATAGTCAAACTCCTTCTTAGGTTTGGGAGCTTTGCTCGGTTTCGCTTTTTTGGCATTTTTTGCTGGTCTTCCTTTTTTGCCGGTCTTCTTAGCAGAAGTGTCGGCTGCTTTGCGTTTTAGAGATTTTTTGGGACTCTTTTTTTCTGCACTCTGAAATGCAATTTGAATATAGAGTGACTAATTAATTACAGACAATTTTGTTATTGTTTTACTTCTATTACATCTCCGTTGCTGCCAAGTATACAAATAAATGCACTTATTAAAATATTCACAATTTAACAAGATGCTTGCTAATCCTATTATCTTAGGTTCCTGTGCGTTCTTACAGCTACAAACTGTCGGGGCCAATAGAGCACCGTGCGGCAGTGTGGTGGGAAGGATTACCTCCTCGAACTTCTTTATTAACTCGGGACAGGAGACGGAGTCAGCTGCCTCCCAGGTGTCGCTGGAGGCAGAGTAGCCCTTCCAGCGGATCAAGTACTGCAGCTTGCCCTTCGACCGCCTCGATTCCAGCACCTGCTCCACCTGTGCCAATGCGTGATTACATTCACATGTAAGTTCAAATTGCAAATTGTTTTTCTCATCCACCCCCTTCAAACTAGCAGGGAGGCAGATGGGAATATTGTTTCCTCATGACTCAAGGAGACGGCTCAAGGACAACCATATAGGGTTAGATGAGCGTTTCTTGAGCGGTTAGCTAGGAATAAGTTTTTTTTATGTAAACCAACATGGGTGGCTGTGTTGAGGGACCAATGGTACAGTCGACACAGCCTCTCCTCGCGAAACCACGCTCAGTGAGGCGCCATGCCAGCAGATTTGCGGACTGTTGCTAGGCTGTCTATCCCGTTGATACGACGTTTGAAGACACCCAGATTAAAGGATTCGGGAAACACACTCGCCGGGAGACAGTTCCACACCCTAGCGGTGCGACAAAGAAACGATTTTGAGAACCGATGGGTTCGCAACAACAAAATGGTGCTTTTCTCTGCAGCGAGTGCTGCGAAGATAGGTTGGATGGCAAGGAATAAGGGAAGCAAGTTCCTTTGAACATCGTCCATGATAGTACCTGTAGAACAGACTGAGTGACTCTACAAATCGTCTGTGACTGAGACTCCAGATCATCTCAGTTTCGAGTCTCCTACCAGACGGACGGCTCGTCGCTGTATTGAATCCAAGGACGCCAACCGTTACTGGGCGCTGGCTTCCCAAATGTGACTACAGTATTCCATCACCGGCCTAATCTGTGATTTGTACACAAATAAAAAAAAATGTGGTTTTTCGTTTAGTATTATGGCACGCACGCGCGTACGCAAGGCAGATTGCATGGGCGCCATTTATTTTGTTCGTTGTGACTTGTCGTGAAGTGCTGTGTGCGTTTTGTTTGCAATTGTTCAACGTTTAGTTTTGCAGTTTTAGAGTTTTGCATCCTATTTCCTTCACTTTACGTGTTTTATGTGTTGAAATTTAGGAGAATTTATTTAGGAGAAGGAAGAGAGAGTTGATAAAGCAGCTAAGGAAGGCTAAAGCCTCAGGAGACAGAAATCTATGCCACCAATTAGCCAGAGCGATGAGATCTATCCTAAAACTCATCCAGAAAGTATCTGAGCAAATTACGGTTGCTGGCAATGAATTTCGAAAGGCTCAGAATATAGCAGCTTTCGAGAAGAACCCCTTTTATTTCGCCAAAAAAGCTTTTAAGGAACAGCAGGGTACAATTAGGTTAAGTACGGACGAGATGTTCAACTACTTTAAATCCACATATACCACCCCGGAGGCAGATATAACTTACAGGGATCCACCAGCTCCAAAACCCAAAGAACCTGCTCTAGCATTTGATGCTGATTCACCGACGATGGAAGAGCTGGAATACCACATAAAAAGGAAACCAAATAGTTCCGCCCCGGGACCCGATGGCATACCATACATCATATTCAAAAAATGTCCATCAGTGGGGAAACACATGTTGAACATCTACAAAAGAATTTGGATGAACAGAGGGGTGCCAGACTGTCTTGGTAAAGCCGTGTTTGTTCTTCTACCAAAAAAGAAAGAAGTTACTGATCCCAAGGATATTAGACCTATAGCCCTTACGAACACAATTTCGAAAATATTCTTCTCCATTATACAGGCCAGACTACTCAAACACATGTGTACCAACGACTACTTACTGAAGAAGTACCAGAAAGGTTTTCTCCCAAGAGTTGCAGGGTGCCTCGAACATAATTCTTTGCTGACTGAATGTCTTAGAGATGCAAGGAAGAATGTGAGACAATTAACTGCTACGTGGTTAGACTTTGAAAACGCCTTCGGTTCGGTGCGCCATGAGTTACTATTAAAGGCGCTAGAGTGGTATAATGTGCCACCTCTGATCTGTAATATAATAGCCTCCTACTACAAAAAACTTTCCTTTGTAATACAAGTAAAAGGCGAAATGGAGAAGACACCAGAAATTCGTTACGGCATAGGACTTTTCCAGGGTTGCTGCCTCTCTCCTGTCACATTTAACATTGTTATCAACATTCTAATTGATACGCTTGTCGTAAAAGAAAACAAATGGGGATACAGGTTCAAATATGGAGACACATATATGGCGGCCATCCTGGCATTTGCGGATGATATTACGCTGTTAACCCGCAATCCAAAACAAAATCAGGCGCTTCTTAAGGTGGTGGATGGACCAAAGGGATGAAGATAAAACCAGCGAAGTGCTACTGTTTGAGCTTAACCAGGAAAGGTTCAAAGTTTACCTCAAACAATCCAGGTCTGACAGTAGCCGGAAAACCAATCGCAACCGTGGCTGATGAAGCTCCTTTTAAATTCTTGGGCAAAAGGATCACCAGCAGAGGAAAGGAGCATCCTACTGATGATATTGTCCAACTTTTCGAAGAGAGCCTCCGCCAAACTGACAATCTTCCCCTCCTGGGTACACAAAAGGCATGGATTTACGATAACTACCTGACATCAAAACTTTCATGGCCATTTCTCGTCTACGACTTCACAAAGCAAAACCTGACTAAATTAGACTCGTATGTGACCAGATTCCTGAAATCATGGTTTGGACTGGCTCACCCGGCTGACTCGTCAACGCTCAGATCTCACAATAACTTTGGACTGAACATTAAGAAACCGTCAATATTTTATCAAAAGGCGAGAATAGCCAAACGATGTATACTCAAAGACTCCAATGATAGCGCTATTCAAGCCTTACCCAACACATCACTATCAGATGAACTGGAATCGAGACTCGACTTCTACAAATCATTCCAAGTTGGTACACGCACCAATAGATCTGGATTGGGCATAGAAACAGCAAAGTCTGATAAAGAAATACTGAAAGGTTTTGCTCAGGAGGACATGGAACAAGGCTTCAAACTTCACGCCTTAAACCTAGAAATGCAGAATGATTGGCTAACAGTGGGTGACTTCTGCATCCCTCCTGCATTGAAGTGGAAATCCATAATATACAACTGGTCCCCTGAGCTGCTTAAGTTCTACTTAAATGCATTCCAGCTTACTCTCCCCGACCCGAGTAACCTAGTTAGATGGGGGAAATCTACAAATAGACTATGCCCGTCAGGTAAGGAGTTCGTAGGCACGGCCAAACATTTGTTATGCGGATGCAAAATACTACTTGAGCGAGGCCAGTATTCCTACCGTCATGATAAAGTCCTCCAAATCATCAGAGAGGCCATCAACCTGTCAATTGCACGGACCAGGAAAGGGCAAACCAGTAGCGGCTTCCAGAAGGTCAACTTTGTGAAACCTGGAGCCAATAAGCTGCCCAAAGATAGGACTAAACCTTCTTCAATTTTGGGAGCAGCAAAGGATTGGGAATTGTTGATGGACACACATGAGAAGCATTACCAAATGTCTTCGGAAATCTGTACCACAGCATTAAGCCCGGATATACTCATATTCTCAAAAGCGACAAAGCATGTAGTACTTGTTGAACTTACAGTTCCATGGGAAAGTAACATACCGAAGGACCACAACATCAAACTTAACAAGTACTGCAACTTAGTAGACCGGATTGTGAGAAACGGATTCAAGACTGATCTCTTCGCTGTGGAAGTCGGCGCAAGAGGATTACCAGCGAAGTCGCTCTACAGTCTCTTCAAGAATCTAGGGCTCCCAAGATCGACGCTAAGCTCATATATGGAGAGAGCTTCGAAAACGTCACTGGAAGCATCCTACAGAATATGGATAGGTAGAGAGAGGGAGGTCGAGAGCGGGACTGGTGGTTTCCCCGCGTCCTAGTCAACGTTAGATTAGTCAGAGTTAGATTGTATAATAAAATACCAGAAGAGGTAAAAAATCTAAATGATACTTTGTTTAAGAAACATATAAAATCAACTCTTATAAAGAAAGCCTACTAATACTGTAAATGAGGTATTCGCCGACAGGACTATATCTTGAGGTTCTGACTGCATAATTAGTTAGCGCATGACTAGGTACTATTTGTACCCAAATTTATTTACTAACCGATTGACAACTTGATACTACAAGTATCTTAATATTTTTATTATAATTTTTTTTATTATTTGACAATACTACGTTGTAGTATTGTCAAACATTACTAACATTATTGAGTGATACAAATGACGTATCAAAAATTTGACAAAGGTTCTTTACACCTGATCCACTTAATTAAGTCCTTGCAGTCAGAACTTCAAAAACAAAACAAAAATCTGTTTTTCATCTTGCTCTCAAGCTGTATTTTCAATCGACTGTAGGCGGTGTTATTATGTGGATAGTCACTAAATGCTTGTAAAAATGATTATGAAAAAAAAGCCCTGCGAAGTTTCTTACCGGTTCTTCTTCGTGGGTGTAATCGAATCGGATAGAACAAATTGTAACAAATTGGAGTAGTCATGCTGTCTAATGAATATACAATAAACAATATACAATATACAACGCAGACTAGCTGTCGAGGGCTTGATGCGAGCCGAAACGTGAAGCATGCGCGGCAATTTAGAGTGGCCACTCGCTAGTCCCGACCTTGATTAACACCCTCCTCTACTGCCGATGGGTCCGGATATGTTCGGTGAAGCCATCGCAAGCTTAGTTCCACACCTTCCTTCTATTTATTCACACATTATTTTTTTTTTACTTATTTAGAATATAAAATATAAAAATATAATATACAAATTAAATATAAAACTTTTTTTTTCCTCCGGAGTGCACTTGTTTTTATTTTAATGAATTCTTTTTTTTAGGCCATTGTTAAACTATTTACACACTTTTTAACACAAGAATATTTACAAGACTGTTGGCTAGGCATATTAGTTACTAAATTAGTCAAAATGCACAATCCACAGTGCATACAGTGTGCGGTGTATGTGCATAGAATCCACAGTACATACAGCCTTGAAACAATTAAGTTAACTACGTAAAGATGCTAGCTGCATCAATCGATCAATCAAAGAGTAGAGGACACAGAACAACGATCGGGCCACACCGCCGGCGCCCGCGCGCCCCTCAAGACTGGTCTGGTTCAAAGTTCCTTGGTAGAGGAGGACACCGAATTGACTAGTCTGGTTCAAAGCTCCTTGGTAGAGGAGGACACCGAATTGACTGGTCTGGTTCAAACCTCCTTAGTAGAGGAGGACACCAAATTTACTGGTATGGTTCAAAGCTCCTTGGTAGAGGAGGACACCGAATTGACTGGTCTGGTTCAAAACTCCTTGGTAGAGGAGGACACCGAATTGACTGATCTGGTTCAAAGCTCCTTGGTAGAGGAGGACACCGAATTGACTGGTCTGGTTCAAAGCTCCTTGGTAGAGGAGGACACCGAATTGACTGGTCTGGTTCAAAGCTCCTTGTTAGAGGAGGACACCGAATTGACTGGTCTGGTTCAAAGCTGCTTGGTAGAGGACACCGAATTCATTGACAAGGTGACAAGGTGATAAACAAATTTGGTCAGCAACCAAGACACCTACAATGTTTATTCAAACAGTAATAAAAAAAGTTGATTTTTTTCTATGTATTTTCTTTTCTGACAGGGGGGTGCACGCGCACCCCCTTGCACCCTGCTGCCGGCGCCCATGACCCCGCTCCCCCCTCACCCCGCCGCCGGGGCGAAATCTACTACTCCCCCACCCCCCTCCCCTTCACCTCATCGCTCAACCAACCCCTATGCCATTCCTTATGAAAAGCTTTACCCTTCCTCCCCTCACTTTCGCAAGTGTTCTCCTACTGCTTTTAATTGTCTAAAATGTTCGCCCCTCTCTTGCTCGGCTAGTGCAACCAACTAACCTCGTACTCCGCTTCCTCTTCATCTTCATCCTCGCTCTCTTCTTTTTTCATTTCCTTGGCGCGACTCTTCGCCGCGCGTTTTTTGGGCGGGTCGCGCGGTTGAGTCTTCTCTTCTTTTTCGGGCTCGGGGGAGCTGTCAACGGGCGCGTCGTCCGCAACGTCGTCGTCTTCATTTTGCGTTGTATCCTCTGGATCGGCATCCGCGTCGCTCCCAGGACCGCCATTGGTCACCTCTGCATCGGCCTTGACGGAGCCGTTGGTGGACGATACGGTGTCGTCGTCGGCGCGACTCTTCGACATCTTGCGCATGATTACCAGACTTGCAATCACCACAACTTCTCGAAAATGTTAAATGTATGCTCCGATTGATTTCAGGTCACCACACCAAGCCACACTACAAGCAAGCAAGCAAACCGAAGAGAAACAGAACAGCAAACAGATAATTGTATAGTTAGATGAACGCGGTCGCGTACACAACTTTATAGTGTCGTGCGTGGCGTGACCGTCAGGCGTCTAGCAATTCAAGATCTGTCTCTACCTATTTGAATTATAAGACAGAGAGGTTCCTTGAGAGTAGTGCGTAATGTACTCTGTTGTTGTCTCGCTAAAATGTTAAGCGGCAAACTTAAGCGTCGTCGTCGGGATTGCCAACCCAAAATACGTCTTCCCCCTCATCGTAATGTTACACGTTCACGTTTCAACAAAATTGAAGCAATGAAATTGAAAGGCGTTGAACATTGAAAGCGCAGCAGTCACGCCAAGCGTATTATGCGTTAAAGCTTTCAATGCGATGTTTAGACGTTTCAATTTCATTGAAGCAATGAAATTGAAAGCAATATTGAACCGAAATTGAACCGTCTAACATTACCATACCACCTCTCCCACATCGCCTATTATTTTTCTTATCTCATGTATTGCAGTTTTCTCCTTTTTATTGAATAATGAAACTTAATTTGAAATATTATAATACAGAAAATAATTTCAATATAAACCGTCAGCCTCGATAGCTCAGTGGTGCAGACAGTCAACTGTCGCTATTCAACGCTGGGTGCGGTCAGTACTTAGATGGGTGACCGCTGACCGTTGGAGGCTGACCGAGGTTCGGATTCCTCGTAAAACTGTAGGTCCCTTCCCTCCTAATCTTACTTGGTGGTAGGGTTTAACCCGCCCGGGTTGGTACCACCGCACTGAATGAGACGTCGGTCTAAACGGCTAAGTAAATAGTTTGTGTTTTCCGACCAGTTCAGTGTAGCCGGTACGATCAAAGAGGGAAGCACTGACATGGCACCTAGTTCATCCGGTGTTATGGGCTGACATCACGGACGTTGTAGGTGATGTAGCCAACCGTGCCAGTTTCCATAAAAAAAAAAAAAAAACTAAACTTGAATTGAAATCTAAAATAAGATATAAGTACAAAAACTTTTTACGGGTAACCCCGAACACGCAACACGAATACCTCGCACGGCAGCAGCATAATATCCAAAGTCTAGTAGGCGAGTTGCTCTGATTGGTCGATGCCAGTTTGGCGGGAAATTTAAATTTCGTCTGGCTCCGCGCCTCCGGCACTCCCCAGCGAACCTACCATAGACGTATAAAAGAAGATAGACTGAGTGATAGCATTGGTGAATCAAGAAACTACGGAGACATGCATTCGGCGTGTTCGTTCGCCATTCATTCGCTCGCAACGCAGCGCAGACGTCAGTCGTTGCGCGCCATCAGTCGAAACATCTGCACATTGCCCGTTTAAAAACTTGGTTTCCAAACACAATTAAAGTGCCATGGTGTAGTGCTGCGTACCTAATTGCACGGCGAACTCCACAGTTGTCAGTAAACTTGTGTCAGGCACTGGATTTCACAGCTAAGTCGATTTTGAAACATCAATATTTTTTCGCTGTCATGGCCGCCATGTGTCGGTTTGTGTGTGAAACACATTAGTCGGCGTCGGCTCGGCTCACACAATGGGATTCATACAATTTTATTGGACATAATTTATTTTTATAATTTTATTAGGTGCACTTTTTAACTCTGCATTATTATATAATTATCTTCATTGATGTTGCATTAAATTGATAAAATCCGCAGCCGACTGTTCAATTCAATTCAATTCAATTGCCATTTCAATAGCAATTTGGAAAAAATAATAAAATCGTTTTTCCATAGCTATTGACGATGGAAACAATACATTTCATGAAAGCAAATATAAACTGACTTACTTTTGTAATGCTCAAATAAGTTAGTTTCACACCCAAAATTATCTCAGGGCTCTCAAATATCGTGTAGGGACTACATTTGATTAAATTATACCTAATCCTAATATTGAGGACTAAAACAAGTTTGTTCATGTTTTCCCGAAAGACATAGACAGAATAAATATGTGGTCCGATAAAATTAAAAGAAAGAATTGGGAAGCAAACGTACTTCTGAAACTCCTGATCCCAGACTACTCATTCGCTGGAGGAAATGATAGGTCTCGACGAGACGTTTTTTTTAGTTTTTAGTTCTTTTTTTATAGGTTTTTTGTTTTTTGTACTTGCGTGTTTATTATATGTCTGCCCATGAATGCATGTCTATGTCTACTGGTAGTCCCACAACTACCATGGCATTTTTTACCTGTATTCTGGCACGATGTAGGAAAGGTACTGTGGCCGAACTCTATGCGGTTTGCTAGTGACAGACTGAAGCAAAAAACTTTAGTACCCCCTCCACCGGGCGACACTTTAGTACCCCCTGCACCGGGTTACATATGACGAAAAGTCATGATCGTTATATAAAACTGTTTTGCTCGCGCTCGCTTTCATTCACGTTCACATCTTGACGCCGGTAACGTGTCTGAATGCCCCGAAAAAATGCTTACAAGTAGCTTATTCGGGTGCAATAAGAAATCCAACACGTCAAGCAAACACAAGGACGGAGTTACCTTCCACCTGTAAGTACATTTTATTTTAAATTGTTATGATTTTCTAAGTTTTATTGTTAAGAACGTCGAATTATTCGATGGCATGTCCGCCATTGTTGCCGTGTGATCCACCCGCGACGCTCGCTCGCGAGCGCGCGGGCGAACGAACCACACGGGCGAATGTGCGGGCAGTCTGGCGACAAGGTTGGATGCGAGGTCACTAAAAATCATCGTACGCGAAGTTGAAAATGATGGTATTTAGGGCAAAATTATCGGACGCTTTACGATTTTAATTTGGAAATCGTTATAATTATCGTACAAGTGCGATAATAATCGTACGAACTCCAAGCCTGGTCGGCAACAAGCGATTGTGGCGCGCGCGTGGTAGCCGCTGTAACTACAAGGTGCCGTCAGTTTTTGCTTCACGTTTTCTATTCAGTTCGGCCACCGTTCCTTTCCTACATCGTGATTCTGGTAAGGATATATAATATGCAAATACAATAAAGTTATTTAAACCGAATAGGAGTTTTATTCTTATCATCGTGGAAGGTAATTTTAAAAGGTTTCAAAGGTTAATTCTGAACTTCAAAGACCTATGAAAACAAATTAAAACACACCCAAAACTGACTAAGCATGTGCAAGTAAAGTATGGTAGTCATTTTTCAATCATCCTTTCCTGATTTCGATAGTAGTAATAAGATTTCGTACAATTTCGTTGAAATGTGCTTAATATGGAATGCACTCCCACCTACATCCTTTCCTCCAATGTACAGTCTGGGGTCCTTCAAACATAATGTAAAGGTGCACGTAGCCGGCGACGTGGTATTTGCCGCCTTCGTAAATACACGAATGCCCGTGGGCGCCGCCGTCGGACCTCTGCGTTAGTCTGGCGCGCGCCATATGTCGTGCTTCCCATAAAAAATAAATAGAAAATTTGTCTAAAGGGGCATAATTACTAGATTTCATTAAAATATTATTGTAGTAGAAATATGCTGTCTGTACCGGTTTATGTATCGTAGTTACCAAAAGAAGTTAGTTCAAATAATGCAAAACAATATTCGTAATTTATGTCCATAAATATTGTGAAGCGGACCCATGGGGCGCGCCAGTTTCAGTTGACATTGGAATCAGCCAATGACAGCATAGCTTGCCGTGCTGTCATTGGCTGATGGATAATGTTGCCCACGCGTGCCGAATTACATCTTTTTTAGGAATTTTATGATGTGTGCTTCTTTGAGACGATAAGATTTATATTTTGTATTGCAGGTTCTAAGTTCATATGTAGACATGCTATGCTACAACATTACGCCGATATGATAATTTCAATTTTACAAGGTTTAAATAGTTGATTTTTAGTTTGTATTACGTCGCTGCGCTCCTCACAAACTCTTTGGCGGATTCCACGTAAAACTGTAGGACCCTTCCTTTCTTACCTTCTAGGTGGTAGCGTTTATCCCGCCCGGGTTGGTACCACCGAACTGAATGAAACGTCGGTCGAAACGGCTATGTAAATAGTTTGTTTTTTCCGTCCAGTTCAGTGTAGCCGACATGATATGAAGGGAAGCACTGACATGGCACCTAGTTCACCGGTGTAATGGGCTGACATCACGGATGTCGTTGGTGATGTAGCCAACCGTGTCCGTTTCCATAAAAAAAACAGAAAATTTTTAAAACCGTTGAAACATGTTCACTTTCTCATTTTAAGTCGCCCTGGTTGAAGTATATTGTATACGTGAACGCTGATCCGCCTTTAGTTACATACTTTCTTCTTTTGAAATACAAATTTCACGTTAGGTGTGAAAAAGATGGCGGACGGCGGAAGTTTGTCGCGTCGTCGTTGTAATTAAAAAAATATATTTTTGTGGTTCTCGCGGGCCGAGAATTTATACAACAGACGTTAAAGCTACAAAGAAATGGCTGTATACTCTAATGAGTTTTGCCTGTTTCGGGAGGAGACGAATTAAATAAACAACTAATTTCACGCGAGCGAAGCCGCGGGCAACAGAAGGTATAAAATTGCAGCAATGACATCGACGTAACATGACATAACGTCAACTTAAATTTTTTTTTCCATTAATTTGTCAACCTGGCAGTTGACGGTTCTCCGTTGTCAACTTGACATTAAAATTTTTTTGCATTCCATCACGATTCCAGAATCAAAATAATTCGTCACCGGTCAGCTGACGCCAAAAACAACCTGTCAAGGAACCTTCACTTTGGACTACGTGATTTTAAATGCGCAATAATATTTATAATAATTTAAATTTTTGATATATATTTTTATCTGAAATGTTATTCCGGGATATACACACACTGTCACTATACAAAGTATCGTCAAATTCCGTTCAGTGGTTTTTGCGTGATGCGACAAACGAAAGAACAAACCGACAGACCTTTTTACGTTCTATTACTTATTCCTTCCGTCCCCCAGTTATTTTTTTGCAAAAATATTTAATGTACAGACATGGTAATTCTACGATTTTATTATTATATAGATGTATTCGTCTGTGACCTGTGATATTGAAAGGGTAGTGGAAGGAAAAACCTTATTCATAGACAAATTTTAATCTTACTGTTATTTCTTACAAATTTTTGTTTTCATACATCGTCCTCATCGTCCGAGTCTACAGGCATAATAGCATTTTTATTAATGCCTATATTTGTCAACAGAGTGCTCGATGGTCCGGACGAACCCATTTCTTCTTTCATACTCTGCAACAAGTTCACAATAGTGTTTTCCGATATATTCACTGCTTTGCCATCGCTAACAAACGACTGTGCCATCGTGGTGGTGGAAAGCTGCTGGTCCATCTCTTGCTGGTAGTGCTGGGTCAGTTCCACGCCCGCCGTCAGATCGTCGTCGCTACCGTACTCACTGAGGTCCGTGCCCGAGTCTAAGTCCCAGTTGTCCTCCGGCACTACCAAGTCTAAAATATTTTTCACCTGGTCCGTGAACTGTTGGTAGTCGAAATCGATGCGATCCTCTTGAGCGTTGGTTGCCTGGTCATCCACCTCTGCCTCTTCCTCCTTGTATACTTCGATTCCTTCCAAATCTGATGATTGATTGAGAAATGATGATAATCCATCAGTTATTGTTTGAGGTGTGACAATGTCTCCTTTGGACAATAAGTTCTTTTTACCGTAGCGTTCAGACATTATATTATCCAACTCTTCAGGTTTAACATTTAACCAATTGTCGTTGTCCTCGTCACCGGTCGTTGCAGTCTCAGTGATGCTTTTGTATGTTTCTTCAAACTGGCTCGCACTCATTATTTGCTGTATAGTGTTACCTATGTGAGAATTAATATTTGAGCATTCATTTGTTAGAAAATACTCTTTTGCTGCTTCCAATAATCTTGTGTATTCTTTTGAACCCTCAATGTTATCCTTAAAGTATCCATTCTTCTTCAAGCTTTCCAAATAAGACTTCCATTGTTTGCCAGCGAAGGTATCCTGAGATGCTTTTGACATTAATATTTCAAATCCGCATGCCACTTTAACACCCAACATGTTTTTCTTATATTCTTTCGACGATTTTGCAGGCAACTTACAAGAGGGTATGTTTATTATGCTAGCATGAACGAGCATGGCGTAGAGGCATTTTGTGAATGTCACACTAGTATCAATAAAATTTTCCAATTCCAATTTTTTACATATGTTTGATTCTAATTTATCTCGACTGCAGTATGCGTTTACTGTATGTGCAATGAGTGCTGGCTCAATTTTAAGAATGGTTGCAAATTTTGCTGGTATTTTAAGTGTTGTGCGGTGCAAGTTATGCACAATCCGTTCTGGATAGTCTTGTGTTCGTTTATTTATAGCGACATGTATGTCTTTAGCCGATTTTGTCAAATCTGGATATTTTTGTATGCTTTCTACTGCTTCTCTTACAGATACGGTCTTTTTAACATCAAACAGAGATGGAGTTATTAGATGAATGTTACCATTAAAAATATATACCTGAAACAGAAAAACATGAATTAATTTTAATGCTGAAGCATAAAAACCTTATGCTCATATGATTTGAAGTTTTTTTTGACAGAAATTTATTACAACTGCTGCTTCACCGGTCGGAACTGGTGCAAAACTGTAGGTCCTTCCCTTGACTTGCCCCTTACTTCACTAGGTGGTAAGCTCAAATTGTAGCCGAATGGGTTTCTACAATCGTAACATGGCCGCATAGCAGCCTCAGCTGTGTTCTCCTCTAATCAAGTATAGCCAGAATTCAAATGGGAAGTCACCTTCATATATGTCACCATCTCAGAGTTGATATTGGCTGTTAGCATGTGCTATTGCCCCTTTGACTTAGCCATCCATGATTATGATTTAAAGTGTGAGAGTTAGTGCCCCTGGGTCCTGTTATCACTGTGACCTAGGAAGATCTATTGTGATCTCTCAAAAGTTTAGAGCTCACCCCTAAGGCCAATTTCCACTATGAACCGAGTTATATTCTTGGGGTTGAGTGCCTGTATTTGGCATGGGTTAAAAATATAACCCCAAGAATACGGCTTCTACTGTGAATGAGCACTTCACATTCACAAAGGATGTGTATGGGCGTTTCATCCTCTTTTATACAGAATCTGTACACCGGTCTGTCGCTAAGGCACATTCGGTGTAGGTAGGTGTTTGTTTAGTCTGCTCTGCAGTGTCCTGTTAAGGTCCTTATTACGACTCTTAGGGTGCGTTTATTTGACAAGAATTATTTCGTGCGGCCGTCGCGCTGCCGCCGCGCACAGCCACCGCGCGGACGCCGCGTGCACATAACTGTGGACCAGTTGTTAAAGCAAAATAAGCCGTATTTATTTAGCTACTACGTTTAAAATTAAAGTAGCATTCTCACCACCGATGACGCCACTGCGACATCGGTTCACGGTCTTGTCCCAAAGGACTCCTCTCTCTTCCACCAAGACAATCAAACTCCAAATACGAAAGTCAAAATACTACGACACGACGGCGTAGTGGAGTGGCGGCATCGAGACCGCGTGAAAAACGCGCGGACGCCGCGCGGCGTCCGCGCGGACGCCGCGTGGTTAGGTGTTTACGAGGAATTTGAGTGTTGTGCGTAGTACATAAAGTCCACATTCGCCGTTTCTGAACACGAGCGCGCAGCGAACGCGCGGTAAACGCGCGGTGGCCGCACGAAAACTTTCGCGTCGTTTAACTGCAGCCTTAGTCATTCCGGTTTAGGTTTAATACCTCGGAAGTGAATTTACGCGAGTATGTACCCAGAAATTAATGCCTTCGCATCCTGCCTGGGCAGTTGGAACTAGTGCTGCTTGCTTTGGTTGTGTACCCAGTAGAGTATTTCTTCCCGGTATGTGCTTTTTGATATTCCAATTATCGGCTCTGGGCTAATGGGTGTATTTTCAGCTCCATACCTAGCATTCTGATCAGCTCCTTCTTTGCCGTCAATTCCACTATGCCCAGGCACCCATCACAGCATTACTTTGTTGTTGGCGTTGAGGTGGTTTAGGGTTTGGAAACACAACTGAGCCACCTATACCGGAATACATAAAGAAAAATAAGGCAATCATAATGACGGTACTTTTGAAGTGTTTTGTTTATAATATGTTGAACAATATTGTCGCGCAAATGACTTACTCTATTCTCGGTGTTGTCGGGTGTAGCCCATACAGGCAGCGCGTCTGCCGCTTCGATCAGCAGGAACTCTCCATCATTGTCCCGCACACGCACCACCACTCCCGCGTGCCTTCGCGTTACTTCCCGCAACACGTACACTATGAACCACTCGTCCTCGATGTTGTCGCCGTAGTAAGTCAGACTGTATAGATGTGGAGGCAGCTCTGTAAACAGTGAATGTGAATGTGAATGTTAACACATGTGAGCATCCGAGTCTTGAGCCGCTCAGCTCGAGTGTCTGGACCTGTCCGCTCAGCTACGACCCCTCCATGAGGGAATACGGCAGCGAGCGGCTCACAGCGCGTACGCTCGTGTGTCCGCACATAGCTTTAACAGCGTTTCAGATACCCATCATAGCGTTTGAGTGTAATCTGTCGACGACCTACCCTTGTCTTTTGCATATTGACTGGACTTTATGTTCATATTCATAGGGCTCAGCAGTGTGAGAGGGCAAGTGGAGTAGTCGCTGGAAACGCCTATTGCGACAGATAATTTTTAGTGGTGATCACTCTAAATTGGCTCAGTTGGCATAGTGAAATAAAAAAATCAAAACACCTGACCATGAATAAAAACAAAGGAAACAACCGTTGCCTTTATTCCTAGCTGGTTTTTTTTGTTTTATCTATATTTGAATAGGACTTTAGCCGACTTATGCCAGATGCCTTGCGACTATTTCAGCTCCAGTACTTACTTTTTAAACAATAAGTAGGTACTTAGGTACTCCAAACTATCTCTAGCCTCTGAGGGCTAAAGATGCTTGGAAAAATGTAGTCAGCATTTTGCATTCTTCCATTAATTTAATCTGTCTGTCCTTAATTATAAGATCAAAGTGTTTCTTAAATTATTGTTACATTGACAGTCTAAAAAAAAACAAGTAAAACTTTAAAGCAAAGCGCCTTCTGCCGCCGCGAGTCAGTTTTAAATTATTATTTAGTTAGTCTTAAAATTATTAAAAATGGAGCCATTATGTAAAACTTAAATAACCAACTCTTGGTACTAAATAGCATATGTTCTTCCTAAAAGTACCAAAACTTGTGTGCAACATAATTTTATTAGCTACTTGTGAATCCTACCTATTTTTGTTGATTATTTTTTTGAGCACTGAATGTTTATGATAGAATAACTAGAATAAGAGAATTGTTCATTTTATTTTTGTTTTCAATGAATACGATATCTATTTTACTAAAATTTTAATAAAACCTGTGCCTCACCATTGCTCTGATTTTATTTTTACAATAATAAATAAATGTACCGAGCGAGTCAATTCAACCCCCCACATACATACGAGTATAGCGAGCCGAGTTTTTGTATTCGAGTCGCAACTCGAGTTATAGATGTTTTCAACTCACTCGAGACGTCCATGCATTCGACTCGTAACATGACTAGCGCGCATCATCCGGAAGTTCATCTCTTTGGGAACCCACCATTGGCAGCCTGGGCTTGCCCCGCCACCGGTGATGGAAAATCCATTTAGTTTTATATTTAATTTGTAAAATAAGATAAAAAAAAGTCTGAATAAATGTATAATAATCAGACATCGGAATCCGCGGGGCACGAATACGACCTTGTTAGGGATTGACTACGGCGATCAATAAACAATCGACACTGTTATCGATACTCATATTTATTTGTTTATTGTATTTTATTCATGTCATATTTCAGACCTGAATACTTATATACCTACAGTACTTATATAAACATGTATACTTTATGTTAACGATAAAGTAAATATAATACATATTTATATAAGGTCTTTCAAAATTAGTTCATAGTACGCTAAGGGGGGGTTCTGTATCATATAGGGAGTAAAACCTATATAAAATTTTTTGGACCTTGGGCTTTTTTTAAGTAAAATTTTTTTTATGTAGGTATTTAAATAAAAAAATAGGTGGTTGATTTTTATAACCTAATCGATTCAGTTTCATAACAGTAACAAAAAAGTCTTCATGACCATTATGATGTAACACGTGTAAGTTGGTAAAAAAAAATTAAATTCTTTCTATTCCATACTAATAAAACTAAAATTGTGGTTTTTCACAATTTCTGAAAGAAAGAGATATACGTGTTGGAAGACTTTTTTGTTCCTAGTACGAAACCGAAACGATTAAGAAAACATTTTTTTTACATTTAACATTAAAAAAAAAATTTTGTAAAAAAACAATTCTTTGTTCTTCAAAAGTGATCTATTTCCGATACAGAACCCCCCCTTAGCTTACTATGAACTAATTTTGTAAGACCTATTTTTTTGGACCTTGGCCTTTTTTTTATGTAAAATATTTTTTTATGTGTTTAAATAAAAAAAATAGGTGGTTGATTTTTATAGCGTAATCGATTCAGTTTCATAACAGTAACAAAAAAGTCTTCAATATCATTATGATGTAACACGTGTAAGTTGGAAAAAAAAATCAAATTCTTTCTATTCCATACTAATAAAACTAATATTGTGGTTTGAACAGATTTGTATTGTACCTACAAAGTAAATACAACATTTGTTTATTATATCTCATTTTCTATAGAAATACTCTTAGTTTTAATAATCGACATTATTTCATATTATTCTAAAATAACGATCGATTTTCGATATTTGTGGATACATTGTCCCATCACTAAACAACCTTGAATCATTCGTGCCCCGCGGATTCCGATGTATGATAATAATAAACAATACTGAACTAACGGGAGCAGATCAGTGGCGGCTTTGACCTATAAATCTTAGTGAGGCGACTAAAAATCCACCTACATTGCTATTACTTTATGATGAATTGAAAAACCTAAACCAAATTTTTTTTCGCCCTAACAATACTTAACAAAAAAGTAAACCTATTTTTAATATGCCAATAATACATAATAGATAATAAAAAACCAGCCAACTGCGAGCCGAACTCGCGCACCGAGGGTTCCGTATCGCCATGTCACGGCTAGCGCCACTAGATGCATTTCACAACACGCCATCTAGATGGCGTGTTATGAAATGCTACATATTAGTTTAGTCACGATTAGAAAATGCTTCATAATCTATTTGGTAGATGGCGATACACTTTTTGGATTCTTCTATGGGAACCCTGTGAATTTTTTACTTTCTCTTATTTTTATTATTTGTTGTTATATCGGCCAAAATAACACATTTTCTGTGAACATTTCAACGGGCTACCAATTACGGTTCAAAAGATACAGCCCTCGGACAGATGGACGGACGGACAGACAGACGGACGGACGGACAGACGGACAGACAGACGGCGTAGGCTTAGTAATAGGGTCCCGTACCGGATACGGAACCCTAAAAACAAAAGAAAAAGAATTCGCAAAAGTGAGATTCGAACCCACGTCACTAGATTGAAAAGTAAAGCATATACCATTAAGCTATGAAACTTACGTTAAGTAATGCGAATTGCGAATGCATTTCACAACACACCATCTAGATGGCGTGTTTTGAAATGCTACATATTAGTTTAGTCACGATTAGAAAATGCTTCATAATCTATTTGGTAGATGGCGCGCGCGCATACCCTTTTTGGATTCTTCTAAGGGAACCCCGTGAATTTTTTACTTTTTCTTATTTTTATTATTTGTTGTTATATCGGCCATAATAACACATTTTCTGTGAACATTTCATCGGGCTACCAATTACGGTTCAAGAGATACAGGCCTCGGCTCGGACAGACGGACGGACGGACAGACAAGCGGCGGGTGGCCGAGTGGTTTGGGCACCAGCTTCTCATGCGAGAGGTCTGAAGTTCGAATCCGGTCGGCGTGTACCAATGAGTTTTTTCTGACGAAAAAATTTACGTGCATACCTACACCTGCTGCTTCACCGTTCGAAACCGGTGTAAAACTGTAGGTCCCTTCCCTTGCCCCTTACTAGGTGGTAGGCTCAAATTGTAGCCGACTGGGTTGGTACCACCGTACTGGATGTAAGATGGCTGCATAGCAGCCTCGGCTGTGTTTTCCTCTAGTCTAGTATAGCCAGTAGGGAACGCAAAACCGACCTTATTTAAAAAACCGGGTAATTTTCGGTTTTGCCCTGCAAAACCGATTAACCGTTTTTGCCCTGCAAAACCGATTAACCGTTTTTAACCGGGTTTTCTTCAAAAAACACAAAATTCGTGTTTTGTATTATTTTCTACGTACATTAAGATAAAAATGGAAGTCAATTATATTGCTATTGCATTTATTGCTATTGCTAAAAACTCATGTGATTCTTTTTTTCTTCCTTGGCATAAAATATTATCATCAAAATAAAAAAGAATAAAATCACCTACAAAACAAAAACGAACCACTTAATCAGTCTGCTTCATTATTAGTCATACATAAATCGTAATAAATTTATCAAAGTACAATTGCTATAATCTCTAGATCACCAAACTACTAATTACTTACTCTGTATATTTTCTAATATGTGTCAATTATCCTGTTCAGCAAGTACGATCCAACAAATGAAAATAATCAAACACAGATACAAAATCACTTTCTGCTACTCTGATACCTTCTAAATTCTAATATTTATTTATGTATCACTAATACCCGTTTCAGCGCGATCTCACAAATTAGAATCAAGAATCAACATTAGCAGAACTATATTCAGTCCTACTCTCGTGAACATTCCTATATCTACGAATATAACCCACTTTTAAATAGGATTTCAGATAGCTAAATCGTAATTGTGTGGAGCTGTCTGTGCCATCTCTCGAAAATACTATCTAATCTAACACTTATCCAGAAATCCAGAAGTGGTGATACCGGCCATAAATAATATAAAAATAATCACAGAATAAAATTAATCACTTTTAGTCATAATTTGGATAGTTATAATAGCCTTTACCCTGCGAAATTAGTCCAACTCCTAGGGGGTGAAATTGGCTGCGCTGGGTCTGAGGCTTCGACCTCGGGCAAAGCCACCCAGTTCGGAAGCAATAAAAAAAATCAACAGTCTCTAATTTTGCTTAGTTGACATAAAATAATACCTAAGTATTGTCATTTCACTCAAAGTTTTTTTCTTTCCATTCTCGATCTTAGTTTAGAACACAGAGGCCCGGCAGCAGAAAACACCCGCTCACATTCTACACTGGTAGGTTTAATCGACAACAGATGACTATATGCCTTGTTCAAACATTTCCCCCTATCGACACCATTCTCAAATATTGCCATTTCCATCCAGAACTCTTTCGGAATGTTCTTCCACATGACTATCATTGTCGACAGTAAACTTTCTCTGCAACTCTGCTCGTAATTGTTCTTTATACGAAGTGGACATGGACGGCGCTTCTTTTGTTTCGAAATTGGTGGTCCCCGACAAGAATGATACAAGAAAGGTTAGTTCATCTGACGATACAGCACTCGTCTCCGTGGTAGTAGTCATTAATGATTTTACAATGGATATTATGTTGTTTGGATCGGGCCGTACAAATTAGGCGCAGGCTTCTTCTTCTTCGAAAAATATACCTTTGAATTGTGCAGGTATTTAAGCACACTTTAAATGATTTGGTATCTCTCGCCTAATCTCTTCTCCAAGGTTACTTTGAAGTCAGCGCTTAAAGAAGTGGACATTTCGTATATTTTTTAAACAGAAACGAATACACAACGTCAGCTGTCAGCAGCGTAGCATCCTCTTCACATAACATCTCTAACGATCCTTTGACGACATGGCGTTGTTAGATTATTATTTGATATCATATATTATTTCCACCGGACAGAAATCCACACACTCATATTCTTGGTTGATTCCACGGGCAAGCAATTTGCTCGTATTAACGAATTCGCTGTAATACCCACTCGTCCTTCACTACATCTTACAGCACAGATTTTATCGTATTCACTGCATTTTTCTATAAAAATAAAACGCGGTTTAAAACCGGGTTTCCTTTCAGAAAACCGGGTTTTAACCGCTCCCAAAATGGAACGGTTAATTAGTTAACCGGTTCTCGGTTAACCGGTTTTGCGTTCCCTAATAGCCAGCAATCCAGGGAAGTCTTCGGTATGGCACCTTCTCGGAGGTGATATTGGCTGGTCGAAGCATGCGCTTTGGCCCCTCCGACTCAGCCACCCATACCGGATTACATAAAAAAAAAGACAGACAGACGGACGAACAGACAGACAGACAGACGGCGTAGGATTAGTAATATGGTCCCGTCCCGGATACGGAACCCTAAAAACAAAAGAAAAAGAATTCGCAAAAGTGAGATTCGAACCCACATCACTAGATTGAAATGCAAAGCATATATACCATTGAGCTATGAAACTTATGTTAAGTAAGGCGAATTTCGCCATCAGGTTAATCACGGAGGTAAAACAAGCCGACTTGGTAACACTAGAAAACGTGAATCGCCTCATCTCGCTCTGCATTCTTTTGATTGGATATAGGTGTCTCGTTCGGCGGCATTTATCATAGCCTCAGGTGCTCCCTACATCCGACGACTTCAAGGTCACACTCTTGAGTTTAGGATTGGTGAAGCGATATCAGCATAAGCGATTCGTCTCCGCGCCGGAGGTGAGTCACCCCATATGCCATGCCGCACGTGAGTGACACGTCACGTCTGTGTGCGTGCAAATAAAAAAATGAATTCGTGCGTATAAAAAATTCAATAATAATAAATACCCTGAAAATATGGGTGACCGCACCCTGTGCGTTGGTGGCACTGGTGAAGTATTTTTCATCAGGAGTGCCATTCAACGCACCATTTGCGTTCGAATCTAGAAAGTATTATGCAACATGCAATTACTTCTTATTCTTTTTTTATTTACTGTGGCAACCAGCGAACTTGCGTCGTTTATTACTTTTTAATTTAAAGAAAAAAAAATGTTTTACCCATACATTTTGAGAATAGGTATTTAAAAATTGTATAGAAAACATTTTTTTTTTGTTTCAAAATTTTTTTTTCGCCGTAGAAGTTGTTCTGATGTCAATTAAAAATATTGTGGGGGCAATTGCTACGCCGTGTATAAATAATTTATTATATAATTTAAATAATAAGTCATTATTACTTCAAAAAAGATTATACCTAAAATCATTTATTCATAATGCATAAAACCATCCAACAAGGATTTACTCAGGTATGCCAGTGAACGCACTGTATGCGTGCATATCATTTTATTCTATGATTATACAATGAAACAATGAAAATTATTGTGTAAAACGAAGAATATTGCTCATCAATTACTTCCCATAAATTTGTATAATGGACACCAGTGTATTTCTTGATTTATTTGATAATAAAAAGTAGCGCAATTCAAGGCAATTTTTTTCCAACTGACGAAACGAAACTGACAGTGTTTTTACATGTAAAAACTATTTCCCTTAGCCTGTGTTGCCAGAAATTTAACCAAATTTGTCTATTTTTTTAACAGGGACCATAAATAGGCAAGCTCCACTTGAACGCACACGGTGCGTTGGTGGCACCAAATCGAAATCTCGTTCAACGCAAACGGTGCGTTGGTGGCAATGAATGGGTTAATAAAAAATTTATAAAATTCAAATGTGTTTTATTGTAGGTACCTACCTTATATACCTATACACGGTGTTGCAACCCCAACCGTAAAACCCGAAAGAGGGTGATTCTGTACGTGAAATAGAACAACTTTTGTTCTACGACTCTTTAATTTGAAGAAAAACTATATTTTTTTCTCCATACATTTTGTGAATAGGTATTTAAAATTTGTATGGAAAAAAATATTTTTTTTTGTTTCAAGTTTTTTCGCCACAGATGTTGTTTAGTTTCACATCCATACTATATACTATAATATAATATATAATATAATATAATATAATTATAATATAATATTATAAATTCGAAAGTAACTCTGTTGTCTGTCTGTCTGTTACCTTTTCACGCCTAAACGGCTGAGTCCCAAATCCTGAGGAAGGACATAGGCTACCTTTTGTCTCAAAAACAACCCTTAAGGGGGTGAAATGGAAATAGGGGATGAAAGTTTGTATGGGGAACCCAGCATTTCTCAAGTTAAGGATATGACAATTTCATATTTAGGCTTTCGGTATGAAATAATGAATTACGTGTTTCAGCGTTTTTGCTAAATCCACCCTTAAATTAAGATAGGGGATGATTTCAAAATAAAATTTTAAGATTTTATAAAATTTTGTACGGAGATGAATTGCATCCTGAGGAAGGACATAGGCAACCTTTTGTCTCAAAAAACAACCCTTAAGGAGGTGAAATAGGGGATGAAAGTTTGTATGGGGAACCTATCATTTCTCAAATTAGGGATATGACAATTAATATTTAGGCTTTTGGTATGAAGTAAAGAATTACGTATTTCAGCGTTTTTGTTAAATCAACCCTTAAATTAAAATTAGATTTAGGATTTAAATGATTTTAAATAATTTCACCATACTGGGGGTGGCTTTGAAGAGGGGGATCTTTGTATGAAAGTCTTTGTTCTTCGAAGTAAGAAACATGAAAATTTGAATTACATCTACTGAGAATAAATAAATAATGACGTGTTTCAGGGTTTTTAGATTTTCACATTTTAAGGGAGGGAAATGTGGGGTGACAGTTTGTATGGGAGTATGGGTTTTTTAAAGGTAGGAACTTGAACATCATAATTATAGCTACTCATAAGAAATAAATGATGACGTGTTTCAGTGTTTTTGGTTTTTCACATTTTAAGGAGGGGGAGGGGGGGGGGGGGGTTAATTTGGGGTGACAGTGGCCTTGCCCTTAGTAACGTTCTTTCTTTGAGAAGGTTTATTGTATTCCAGAATGCAGCTTAGCCTGAAGCCTTGCCGTTCGTTACTTACTTTATTTTTATCGTTTACCTAAAGGCAGCTCGGCCTTCAGCCTCGCCCATAGTTACTTGCTTTCATCGAGAAGGTTTATCCTCTTCCTGAACGCAGCTCGGCCTTCGGCCTCACCCATAGCTTATACTTACTTTCACCGAGAAGGTTTATGGTCTTCCTGAATGCAGCTCGGCCTTCGGCCTCGCCCTTAGTAACTTACTTTCTTCGAGAAGGTTTATGGTCTTCCTGAACGCAGCTCGGCCTTCGACCTCACCCTTAGTAACTTACTTTCTACGAGAAGGTTTATAGTCTTCCTGAAAGCAGCTCGGCCTTCGGCCTCGCCCATAGTTACTTACTTTCTTCGAGAAGGTTTATAGTCTTTCTGAACGCAGCTCGGCCTTCGGCCTCACCCATAGTTACTTACTTTCTTCGAGAAGGTTTATAGCCTTCCTGAACGCAGCTCGGCCTTCGGCCTCGCCTTCAGTTACTCTTATTTTCTTCGAGAAGGTTTATGGTCTTGCTGAACGCAGCTCGGCCTTCGGCCTCGCCCTTTGTTACTTACATTCTTCGAGAAAGTTTATAGTCTCTCTGACCGCAGCTCGGCCTTCGGCCTCGACCTCAGTTTCTTACTTTATTCGAGAAGGTTTATACTCTTCCTGAACGTAGCTCGGCCTTCGGTTTGGCCCTTAATTACTTACTTTCTTCGAGAAGGTTTATCGTCTTAATGAACGCAGCTCGGCCTTCGGCCTCGCCCTTAGTAACTTACTGTCTACGAGAAGGTTTTTAGTCTTCCCGAACGCAGCTCGGCCTTCGGCCTCGCCCATAGTTACTTACTTTCTTGGAGAAGGTGTATAGTCTTCCTGAACACAGCTCGGCCTTCGGCCTCACCCTGAGTTACTTACTTTCTTGGTGAAGGTTTATTTTCTTTCTAGAATGCAGCTCAGCCTGAAGTCTCCCTCGCCGTTAGTTACTTACTTTATTTGAGAAGGTGTATCGTTTACCTTAACGCAGCTTGGCCTTTGGCCTCACCCTTAATTACTTACTTTCTTAGAGATGGTTTATCGACTTCCTGAACGCAGCTCGGCCTTCGGCCTCGCCCATAGTTACTTACTGTCTTCTTTGAAATACGAATTTCATGCGAGCGGAGCCGCGGGCTCAGCTAGTATAGAATAACCCCCTTATGTCAGTTAAATATATTACGGGGGCAACTGCAACACCGTGTATAATGTAGAAATCTAAAATCATCAAAATAATATTATGGTCTTAGATTATTGATAGGTCTCCGCGCGCTCCGACTAGATACCGCGCGGCTGGGGTTTACACCTTTATTTCAACTAACTGGTGTGATAGGTCTGTAGTGTAGGCTTTTGCGATTCTGGTGATGTAATTTTTTTTCTGCAGAAATCTGTATTTCACGAGAAAAACGGGTTTTCTTTTTTCGGTTTAACGGTTTCTTTTTTCGGTGCAACTTTCTCACACTCACTCGCTTGCTCTGACACATACGCTCACCTACTACGACTTAATGTGACAAGGTACCATCCGGGACTGAATAGTTTTAAGTGCGCTCTGTACAGTATTACTGTGTAGATGGTGTCACACCTTGTGTTGCCATATAGACAACATTCGTAAGGATAATGGGGTAATTAACTTTGTGGAAAAACGAAATTCACCGCCCCGACATAACCTGCGCTCGTTTTTACGCAAAAACGACACGGGCCGCCTTAAAATTAGGTAAGGGTTAATTTATAGAAGATGCGTCGCGTAGCGGCGCATCTTCTATAAATTAACCCTGGTTATTTTTTTTTAACCATCAAAACTTAACCTAGCCTCATACCTACGAATAGCTCTGTCCCGCCTAGTACGTCTATTCGTAGGTAATCAACCATCTGATTACATACGAATAGACATACTAGGCGGGACAGAGCTATTCGTAGGAAAATGTGATATTTGCAAAAAGAGGTTTTTACGCAAAAACGACACGGGCCGCCTTAAAATTAGGTTAGGGTTAATTTATAGAAGATGCGTCGCGTAGCGGCGCATCTTCTATAAATTAACCCTGGTTATTATTTTTTTTAAACCATCAAAACCTAACCTAGCCTCATACCTACGAATAGCTCTGTCCCTTTTTGTGTAATTAACGTTTTGTTTGTTGGCAATACTGAAAACTGATTGGAGGGATGGTGGCGCTCGCGCGCGGCCGACCACTCCGTGGGGGGAGGGGGTGTCGCACGGAGAGGGGTTTCTTGTTCGTTCGTTCAGTCGCCCGCCGCCGCCGCAACCGCTCGCGTGTTGTGTGTGTGTGTGCGTGAGTTGGTCCTACATGCAAACGCACGCCCCGCGCGCATTCGACGACGACGCCAAGTTGTGTTCGGCGCACTGCGCCGCCATATTGTGATTGCGCTCGTCTTGATGCCCTGCTGACTTGTAAGTTTTTAGAAATGTTTTATAACTTTTTATTATATTGTTTGTACTTATTGCTTTACCACAATGTATTTATGCGTAAGATTTTTAATGCGTTAATGTTAAGATTGGGATAAACACACCATTTTGTATGAAATTTTTTCGTGAAATTTTATTTTGTTGTTTTTGGCCCCAGTTTTCATTTCCGCAGGCTAAGTCTTTTCTAACATCAGTGTTTTGGGGTCCTTTATAGGTATATATTTTTTTTATTTTTTTACGAGGTGTACGTATTGGAAACCCGCCCCTACCGCGCTACCTAAAACAACAGCTCCGTGAATGCGGCAACTCAATATTCTAGTGTGTGTAAGAAAATGTTGTAGTATGTGTGTGATCCCATAGTCTTTCCTATTGAGACTGGCTCGAATACGCCAACTTCGGCGTAGTATTTGTTGCCGCATTTTACACGTACACGGGCGGTATCAAGTCGGAGCACGCGGAGACCAATTAATAATCTAAGATTATGGTATATCTGACAGACAAATGTTTATGAATAGTGTATCTCCCAAGTATGTTTAAAAATCTAGGGATAATAATCTTATTCTTACTTACCGTTATTTTGTGTAATAGGTTGGTGTACGTTAAATGAGTCCTTGTGCCAAAGGTAGTTGCGAGTCAAATCAGACACGGTCACACGAACTTGTGTGAGAAAAGCAGTCATATAAGACACATCGTCGCCACCGCTCGGTTTCAAAGACTGAGGGAATATCCAGCACTCCGTCGCGTCCTCTTTCACTGTCTCTAAACGCGCTCGCAACATTATCTGACTATCTTTCCCTTTTTTGCCAAGGTAGTTTTGCTGTACAGGAGTACTATTTTATAATCAGCTTTCGTGTTTTCATTTTCAAGTCTTCAGGATTTGGGGCAGACGCACGCGTACAATACCTAGGTGTAGGTGTAGAATATATTGGTAATCTGTGGGTGTAGAGAGCACAGATTATATGTCTTTGTAGAGAGAATGACATGCCCACAGATTACCAATATATTTTACCAAACAAGACGCGCGGCATATTGTCAGGTGTTTTTCTATTAGCGAAAGTCGTTGAAGGTCAAAAGTCGGGCATTAAAAAAATAAGTGATCCAGAGTCTCATTCATATTACTGTTTACTGTTTTCCATCCATTTACGATTTCATTATTTCAGCAATTGGCGATATATAATAATTTAAAGAATAACAACAGACAAGGCTGCATGGTATAATACCTTCCTTACCTTTTAATACAACCAAAAAAAAAAATTATAATAGTGAGTGACAGGACAGTGAGCTGTGAGCTACTAGTAGTATTAGGTATATTCTTTGGCTGTGAGAGTTCTTGAGCAGTGTTGCCATGTTAGGAGATTTTCTCCTAGATTCAGGAGAATTGCAGCGGTGTTAGGAGAAGTTTTTGCCTGTCAGGAGAGTAGGAGAAAATCTAGGAGAAAGAAAATCATTACAGGAGAAGATTTAGGAGTGAGAAACATATATTTACTAGTAAGTAACAAACAAATATTTCGGTTTGTACGGTGACAACACAATGATTGAACTGTTTGTGAATCAACCAACCTCTCAAGTCACACAATATACGATAGGATTTGTCTTTTAATAAGAGCAAGGTTCCCCTTCTTGCTCTTTAGATAGGATAATGTGACACTCTGTGAGTGTGTGCGTGCATTGATCGACCGACAAGCGACTACCGGGCGGGCCTAACCGAACGAACACTTTGTTAACAATCAATGTTATTTACATGTATTCTTTGTAATAATCAGTGTATTACTGAGCCTACGTCGATAGTCTGTCCGTCAGTCCGCACTACTTTAACGGCTGTATCTTTTGTACCGTAATAGGTAGCTGGTTGTGATTTTCACAGATCATGTGTTATTTATTATTGGCGGACATCCTATTAAATAATAAGAAAAAATCAATAAAATTAAGGGCTTCCCCATAAAAGAAACGTCTTTTTTTTTATTATTTTTTGTTTGGTTTTGCTCTAACGTAAAAACGGTAATACGTACAAGTGTCAAACTTGGTGTGGTTAAAAACTAAAAAAAAAAACAAATAATTAAAACAGACGAATTACGTGGTGGTTAGAATGGCAATCGTGGTTATGACGGGGAGACAAATCATTATTGGCGGAGAAGTGATAGAACATATTGAAGGAAGAGTATGTACGTATATCTCGGTTAAATACTGCTTGGTAGACAAGGAAGGTCGAGGGAGGAATTCAACTGAGTAGGGCTGCCTCGGAAATTTAAAATTCGCCCCGAGGTCTAACCTGTATATATTATGACCAGCGCGTCCTACCGTTTATGACGTACGGGTGTGAAACGTGAGCTCTGACTAAAGTTGTTTTCAAAAGTTGCCCAGCGAGCGATGGAACTAGCCATGCTGGGCTGGCATGGGAGTATAGCTAGGCGAAATGGTGCGTAATGATAATGACTAATGAATGAGGGGACGACGACCGTTGGAGTAACCATGTACTACATTGGCGGCCGTGGACTGGAAAATGGAGTGTGGGAGACCACCCGCCAGGTGGGACGCCGACATGAAGTATGTCGGCGGAAAGCAGTGGTCCGTACCGCTGAAGGCCGAGACACTGGAGGAAAATTGAAGGCGTATGTCCAGCAGTAGACGCTTACACGCTGACCGACTGACTGACTGACAGAGAACCCTCGGTGCGCGAGTTCGACTCGCACTTGACCGGTTTTCAGGGTGCAAAAGATACAGCTCTTTACAGGTAAGACAGACAGACGGACGGGCAGACGGCCTAGGCTTAGTAAAATGGTCCCGTACGTATAAGGAACACTAAAAATGTGGTGAAATTTTTATAATTTGAAGAACAGGAGAATTTTTTAGGAGGACGAAAATTTTCTAGGAGATTTTTAGGAGATTTTCGAAGTCAATCTAGGAGAATTTCAAAATTTGAGTTGGCAACACTGTTCTTGAGGAGCACTTGACAATGGCAAAGTTGGCGCGTCAGCGCGAGTTAACAAAAAAAAAAAAAAAAAGGAGAAGCGAAATAATGACGGGAAGAGCTAATAGTAGGAAAACGAGTAATCTAAGAATGAATTATAAAACGCAAAATGAAAAGGGAGACAGCAAAGGAAGTAAACCGACGCGGGATGCGTCGTCGGTATTCGAAGTCCTCACCATGATGATCGTGCACGTTTGTAAGAAGTCTCTTTTCTTCGACACAAATCTAAAAATAGCAATTTATTTGGGAGCTCTCTTTTTGCTTTCACTGTTTGCGGACGTCCTAAAGTTTCCGAAGACATACTTCTCAAGGAGCGACAATATGTTCAACTTATACTTCGTGAAAATTGGTTGGTTCTGGACCCTGCTGCTTACGATTCCCTTCGTTCTGATGACCGCCTACACAAACTGTTGCGGGCGGAGGCCGCGGATCATCAAGGGTCACCTCACAAGGCTACTGATCGCCTCCATATTCTGGTACGGGTGGACTACCTTCTTCAACGTCATCGAGAACAACTACGGCAAGTGCAACGTGAAAGCCTTCGATAGCAAGAGAGCGTGTCTGAAGAACGGCCACTTCTGGAACGGTTTCGACATATCAGGTCACTGTTTTATTCTGCTCTACTCGAGCCTAGTGCTGATAGAGGAGGCGCGAGCCATCGTAGGCTGGGAAAGCCTCAAAGATTTCATTCGGGATGAGGAGTATTCGCGTGTGATCGACGACAAGTCTCCGCGTACCAACCCGCTGCGGCACCTGAGTGCGCAGGAGCTGGGAGTACTGAAGCGGTCGTACGAGCGGTTCACGCCCGCGGTGCGTGCGCTGTTGGTGGCGATCACGCTGCTGCAGCTACTGTGGGACGTGATGCTGGTGGCCACCATCCTCTACTACCACATCATGGTGGAGAAGTTCGTGAGCGGTATCATCGCTATCCTGACGTGGTTCGTAACGTACCGCGCGTGGTACACCATGCCGAAGTTGTTCCCCAGCCTGCCCGGCGAGGGCATCTTCAGGTACAGCAAGGACAAGATCCCGAGTGTGGGCGCACCGGCCAAGAAGAGAGTGAGCGCCGTGCCTAACGGCAAGCACTTCATGGGCATGCCCATCTTCAAGGCGAGCGAGCCGAACCAAGAACCCGCAGACGATGCTAGATAATGTCACTAACTCTAGTTGTTGTTTTACTCGTGTATTAGTTAGTTGGGTGGGGTAGTTGGGGTATAGTATGAGTAAGGCATAAGGGATTTTTCTGATTGTATAATTAAGTGGGATTACTTTATTTATTGATCATTATTCCACTGATACATACGTTTGTTATGGGTGTTGTGATGAGAGCATTTTTTTATTACAGTTTTTATGAACTTTAATAATGTGTTTATTAAACCCTTTGAGTCCCTTTGACTCAAAATACTCCCCTTGGCTCCCAGGCCCTTTTAGCGGCGCTCAAAAACGCAAAATTTTGGCGCGCGCGCTCCCGCACAAATTCGAATATCCCGCCTCAATCGATCGATCCATCAATACTCGTTATTCAGTCTTGTTTGTACTGAAATTAAGCGTTCAGTGATACCAAACTCTTCAGGATTGACTTATTTAGAAGCACAGACCGATTTTTTGAACTCCAGGCAAAACAAAACACACTCGACATTTTTTTTTTTTCCTGACCAAAACTGTACAATTTCGTCTTACATGTCGCATACGGAAATAAGCGCATTGAAACGAACTATCGAATACCGAACTACGTTTACGGGTACAATCTTTGTCTATTCCAGGGTCAGTGGAAATGTCAGCTCCCAAAAGTGACATTTTATTTTCTGTCAACTTCACTAAATATTTTCTGTGTGAAGGTGATTGTGTTGCCCTGTCGTGTCTGAGAATAGTAATTAGTAAGTTTAACCAAGAAATGATACCAGTATTGAGTGTTTTGGTAGAAAATTGGTAGAATTAGATAATGAATTAAAACTAGCGGCGCGCAATAAGTGGAGCGCTCCACTTGGGAGCCATGGGTCGTCGACGAAAACTGGAGCGCGTGCTCCAGTTGGGACTAGAAGGGTTAATATCAAACCCTAAGAAGCTGATACCCATAAATAGAAAGCTTGAAACCTAACTTGTACATAACTGTCAGCCGCGTTAGCTAGTCATAGCTAGTCGTTAGCGTCCTAGTCAACGCAGACTAGCTGACGAGGGCTTGAAGCCAGCCGAAACGTGAAGCATGCGCGGGAAATTTAGAGTGGCCACTCGCTAGTCCCGGCCTCGATTAATACCCTCCTCTACTGCCGATGGGCCCGGATATGTTCGGTGAAGCCATCGCAAGCTTAGATCCACACCTTCATGGTGCGGTCGGTCGACTGTTGTTAAGCACACCTGGGCGCGGTCAGTACTTGGATGGGTGACCGCTTGACCGTTGAAGGCTGACGGTGGTTCGGATTCCACTTAAAACTAGTTTTGAGATATTGCGTTTGTACTCTATCTATGATACTTTTACACAATTTTTTAAAATCTTTTCTGTATGTATATATATTACATAACTCTTAAACCGATCATCCGAATTAGATGAAACTTAGTACAAGCACATTTAGCTATTCGTGACACAGTATAGGCTAAATAAAATTCAGTTCCGGTTATGCTGAAATGTGGGTATCATACAAACCTAATTATTCTGCGTGCCGAAATAAAAATACAGGGCTTACTTACTTTCTCTTTTTAAATACGAATTTCACACGAACGAAGCCGCGGGCAAAAGCTAGTCGTTAATAAAACCAGCATGTTCCGAGCAGAAATCTGAGAAAAAATGTAATAGAATTGTCGTACAACGTATTATGTCAGTTGTGTGTAGCTAGTATCAATTTGATGTGTCAGAATTTGTAAATTATTTTGTGTTGGACCACGCCTCTATTTATTGTTGCCTTGAAGGCAGAACCTTTTGGCTGTAATATTATAATAGGCCTGCAAGCAGGTGGCCGACTGGGCGTCGGCTTCTCATGAGAGAGGTCCAAGGTTGGAATTCGGTCGGCGTGTACCAATGAATTTTTTCTGATGAAAAAATTTACACGCTAGATAGTGGGCTCAAATTGTAGCCGACTGGGTTGATAACACCATACTGGATGTAAGATGGCCACATAGCAGCCTCGGCTGTGTTCTCTAGTCAAGTATAGCCCGCAATCCAAAGGGAAGTCTCCGCTATGGCACCTACCTTCTCGGAGGTGATATTGGCTAGTCGGAGCATTGTGCTCTGTCTGGCCCCTCTGACTCAGCCACACATACCGGATTGGACTTGGAGCCAAGCAACATGACTAGTCATATACCTAATAACGTAGAATGCGAAGTTTCCGTGTCCATACGGAAGCATATTACTAAGCTTACACGGTATGGCTGTCCGTCCGAGAGCTGTATCTTTTGAACCGTAATAGCTAGCCGGAAAATTTTCACTAATACAATAAAAAGTAAAAAATTAAGGGTGGTCCCATACAATTATTATAATATCTGGAAGAGCGCCACTTAATTTTAAATACAAAAGTATGAACAGTCACCGATAGATGGAGTGAGGGATACTGATTCAATATATCAATACAAAATAAGCTCTCGCTATACGTGCAAGAAGAAGGAACATTGGCCACGGACGGAACCCTCTACCTACAATAACAACATTTTCACATAACAGGTTTTTCTGAAGTAAAAATATTAAGTGTTTCATTTTTAAAAGCATTTAATAAAATATAATACTGATATGGTACAAAATGTACATAGGAATAATAAATTACCTAATAATTAATGGCCACACAAGGGGTGGCTGATACTGGTTGGTTATTTGTTTAACTGATCACTGATATCTTTTATCAGAGGTACTTTTACAATTGTTCACCTTGGTTCATACTTTACCGAAAGCAAACTGTATTTGTATTGCAATGAATTTAAAGTTTTGGGCTCTTGTGCTTATTTATTCGGAACAATGTCTTATGGCTGATTTAGTTTTTGTTTCTGTTTCTAAAGCCTGTTCAGCTAAACATCTGCCTTTCAAAACGTTGACACGGACTCACTTTAGCACTTTAGTGAGTTAAACACGGTTTTATTTACTAACAAATGTAATAGAGGGAACATACTTAAAATATGATTTTCTTAACAATGTATAAAGCGCCAACGACGGCGCTGAGCGACGCGACGGAGATGACGCCGAGGAGGGCAGGAGGCTGCGACGACAGCATTATCTTGAGGTGGAAGGTGAGGCTGGGGACAGCGGCTTTGTAGGAAGCTCTCTCGCGGACTCTGCTGTAGTAGCTTTCGAGATGCGACCGCTTGCCTTTGGCCCAGAAGCGCTCCTCCAACCCGAGGATGTAGAGGCGCTCGAGAAGGATTGTGAGCGTGATGTCAGCTATGGTAAAGCTCTCGCAGCACAGCCAGTTTCCTGTAAGGTTACAATTTGTAAGTTTCTTAAAGTAGAGTGAGAAGTCACTTGTCTGTTTCATTGAAGATACTGCTTCGTTCAACATCAATAGAATGTGCAACATATTGCAGTATAACATACAAAGTACAGTTCCCGGCAATCAGTTGTATTTAAATATCGTATATTTACTATTCAATCTATGCTTTATACCAGGGGTTCTCAAACTTTTCTTTTCAGGTACCACTAAAACCAATATGTTTGGCGTCATACCACCTTTACCTACAAGAAGATAATAATAATACTAAGGCTAATAAATAAGCTATTAATTATCTTCTATATTTACATTCTTAAATTCTCTTTCGAGGTTAGCATCACACCAATCACAAAAGTTCAATTAATGATCTCTTTCCTCAAATTTAATTGAATTTAGTTCTGGAAAATCTTGTTTACTTAAAATATTCTTTAGAACTCAAGACATTGACAAACTCGATCATTTGACAGTGGGTTTTTTTATCGCTAACATCAGAATTCAATTTCTGTTTATGTTCATCAAAATAGGAATATGGCACTTTTTATTGCCGCTTATTTTATTTTGTAGAGCATCATGTTTCATTTTTTCGCATACCGCATACATAAGCAACGGGTGGCCTAGTGGTTTGGGCATCGACTTCTCATGCGGGAGGTCCGAGGTTTGATTCCGGTCGGCGTTTACCAATGAGTTTTTTCTGACGAAAAAATTTACGTGCATAAGTACCTACACCTGCTGCTTCACCGTTCGGAACCAGTTTAACCGGTAGATCCCTTCCCTTGCCCCTTACTAGGTGGTAGGCTCAAATTGTAGCCGACTGGGTTGGTACCACCGTACTGGTTTTAAGATGGCCGCATAGCAGCCTCGGTTGTGTTTTCCTCTAGTCCAGTATAGCCGCCAGCAATCCAGGGTAGCTCGGGTATGACACCTACCTTCTCGGAGGTGATATTGGCTGGTCGGAGCATGTGCTTTGGCCCCTCCGACTTAGCCAACCATACCGGATTACATAAAACAAATTTAAAAAAAACCACCTCGAAGCATTCCCTTTATCTTTAAATATTTTAAAACTTGTCTTCTGCGACCGACGAATGAGTGGTAACTACCCGCCATCCGTTGGCGCGGTGTTTCTAAGCGCTCGAAGCGAGGGCATTGTCATCCGAGCATTCATTCGTTGCTCTGCGATTTCGGAAACTTGCTCGCGCTCTCGCTGCCGCTGCCGCTGTCGAGCCGGCTATCTCCGCCTCTCCATCGGGTGATCAAGTGCGTGTCATGCTTCGTGAGTGTGAAGCCCAGGATCCTGGTGAATAGCTTGGACAATCAGCTACGTGGTCCTCTTTCGTTCGGTCGCACCATACATCCATTTTCACTCCCTTCATTTCATTTCATTCTTCATACAGTCCATGAATATAAATTCCAGTTACCGAGTTCTGCTTGGTCACCCAAGCAGAACTCCCCTTCAAGTGGATTAAATAGATGGGATTTCCATTGCTATATCTCAAATGGCCGAGAGTGCCACTAGCAACTTGCATGAGTGATATACCGTACATAACCCACATTTAGACAAGTGTATTAACATGTAGGTACAGTTCCCGGCAGCAAATAATGTGTGTCGAGCTTTAGAAAGAGATCAGTTGGGTTGTAGAGTGTCGTCCCTGTCGCACGAACCCGCACGTTTCTGTGCGACAGGGACGACGCCCTACAACCGGATTGTCTTTTTCTAAAGCTCTACATGCATTTATTGCTGCCGGGAACTGAAGGTATATTATAGTTAGCTGGGTGTATACTCGTTGCGTAGGCAGCAAACAGTAGGAGGCAATAACAGGTAATAATGTCCTAGTAGAACAGTTAGAGCAGGAGACCTTCAGGCTGAGCGGCGAGCTCGTCCTCGATGAGCGCGAACAGCTCGTCCACCTGCTGCAGCACCTGCAGGTACTGGCGCCGGTCGGCGAGCAGCGAGTGCTTGCGGTCGTGGATCTCCGCCTTGTACAGCAGCGTCGCCTTCGCCTTCGGGTGCTCCTCCGCCAGCCTCCTCAGGTTGTTCGAGTTGTTTATTTCTGCACCTGCAACGCACGGTGAGTGCCCTCACTTAACACTTTAACAGCTATTCACATACCTAATAAGGGCAGACCCTGTCGTGTCAGGACGCCGATCACGCACGCCGTACGGGACAGACTTTCATATCGTTTATTATAAAATCCCGCTCGTGGAACGTGTTCTGCATGTAACCCTCTTGTAGTGTATTTAATTAGCTACACACACATGTATAATTCACCGATATGTGGTGCGCGGTATAGGCGGGGAAAGGAGTTTAGCCAGGCGCGGCGCGTAGCGCTCCCCTGCCCCGCCAGTACTCGTTGGTCCGTTTTTGGCTCGAAATGGCGTACACGCGTCGGATTTATCGTCTCGATTCGAGAGAAATCATTGACGTTGGTGGGAAGACACTTTCTGGAGACACACACGCAAGGATTATACATATTAAAAATTAAAAATAAATTTGTAAGACTTTTTTTTTCGCTTTCAGACAGTATCTGGACTTTAATTTAAAAATATAAATAAATAATTTAAATATGTTTTTTATTTTTATTCTCAAAGTATATAAAACCATTCTATAAATAAAAAAATTATTATGCATGTTACACTGATTGTAATTTTTTTATAAATCTTACAATATCGCCAAAAATCGCCGGCGTACCAGAGAAGGCGCGCTTTAAAACGCTTGGCTGTTAAAGTGTTAAGATATTGGCTCAATACGCTAGGGGTGCTTCCCTGGAACGGTACCTAACGTAATGGGCTGACATCACACGTCCAGATGGCATCAGTTTACTGAAGTGGACGGACGGGACACACCCCTACTGTAATGTTGACTGCAGAGTGCAGTGCAGACAGATGTGGTGGTGGTTTAGGTAAGTACTCACTCTTGAGTGTGTTGCGCACGGAGAGTATAAAGGGTAGCTTGGGCTGGCCGCACAGATCCGGGTGGAAGAAGGAGCCCATGGTAATGACGCCGGCCGGCATCGCATCCAGCAGGTCGCGCCAGTGGTTTATTCTCTTCAGCACCTTCGAGTCACTCGACACGGTCACAAGTGGATGCGAGTCTGAAATCATAAGGAGACATAGACAAAGTCATCATCACAATCACAGATTACCTAGTCTAGTATGATTTGATTTGAAAAAATTTTAAGTTGTTATTTATTTATTTTAAATTCTAAATGTTATGTTTGTTTGGTGCATATTATAGCTGTTTCTTTAGCATATAGATAGTTAATTCATATATTTTTTGCTTCTGTGTCTACATAAATTGTGTTAAATTGACCATAAAGAAAATAAAATAAAATACATTTTCTAATAACTCATAGGTAAGGCCATATCTATCATCTAAATTACACTGCATGTGGGATGGTATCAAGGCATTTCACCAATGAACAGGTACAATGACAAATCAGATCTGAGAGTGCCCACCACAATAGTGGCTGGCGAGTTTCTACGTGGCAAGGATCTAGAGAAATTTCGCACTTCCTGACTACCTGCAACTTCGAATGTCGCAGGTTTATCATTTAATACTACAGCCAGAAACGCTGAAGGGAAGAAACCCTTACAAAATCGATCAGGTGTCCGTCCGTCCCTCCCGCCCGTCCCGTGGCCGATCCGTAGGTGAAGGGTTAATTTCTAACATTTTTTTGTTATGTTTTGTTATATCCGCCATAGTAACGCATATTATATTCTGTGAAAGTTTCAACAGGCTACCTTTTACGGTTCAAGAAATACAGCCCTCGGACGGACGGACGGACAGACAGACGGCGGAGGCTTAGTAATAGGCTTCCGTACAGGATACGGAAACCTAAAAATGGAAACAGCAACAGAATAGAAGATTGCAGTCACCATTGTGAGTGAACTTCTCGAGATGGTCGAGGATGCGGGTCGAGTCCGGGATGAGATGCGGTCCGTCCTGTAGCACTGGCACTTCGCCGCGCGGATTCAGGTCGAGGAACCCGGCCGTGTACTGCTCGCCGCGCGTTATGTCCACCACCACCCCCTCGTACTCCAGCTGTTTCTCGTGCAGGGCCATCAGCACCTGAAACCACATGCACGTACACCGCTCCGCACCACTCCCTCATGCATGACGGTCGCACGAGTCCATATGTGACACTTTCAGGTAATTTTGTTCATTAAAAGCATACCTATTCAATAAGTGGAGACTCAACGGGTTAAGCAGTATGTACCTACAAAATTTTTCCTTCCTCTTAGCCCAAAATGTAGATCATCCAATAGCTAAGAAAGGATTAAATGTATTCTTGGTTTCCATAGCTACGTGATGTTGTTGTTGTTGTTTTGGTTTGGCTCTAGGCCTGCAAACTAATCCCGCTTGGTTGGGGATCTTCGTGCAAAACCCCGCAGTCTCCAGCTACCCCAGCCAACCTATGTCTTCCATGAAAGCCACAAGTCGACCGGGGTGTCTGCAGGCTGCTTATCCCTTAGTCGCCCTTTACGACCTGCACGGGGAGAGATGCAGTGGGACTATTCTTATTAAGTACCGACCCCACACAGTACTAGCTACGTGATGTCACTATTTTGTTCTATTTTGATGTGATCGGTGGTCGGCGGTCGAGTGGAAAGATGCCGTAACAAATGTATAGACCGCCGCCGTGTCGGCCCGACATGTCGGATGTCGTTATCGGTCGCTGTGGAAAAACGGCCTCAGTCTTTATTTTTCCTCGAAGCCCTTATAAACATAAAATATGTTTTTAGAAATTAATACTGGCGAGTGAAGGGGAGTTGAGGTGAGGCGCGAAAACATTTAATTAAACACATTGAGAGAGCCCTAGGCAAATCTAAACAAGCAACCAATATTCTTTTGAAGTTTTTCTATATTACAATCAATAGGCTTCAAGGAAAAAATGGGTTGGGAGTTAGTATAGCGCGGCATTCTTAGAAGATTTCTGGTAGCTGGGACTGGGTCTAAGGAGCTATTAGCAAAAAAAAATCTTTGTGCGGAGACTTGTACTTTCGGAGAAGAAAATTTTTGAATTTTTTTTTCATACAAAATAATTTTTTTTTTTTAAGGCACAAAAACATTGGTTTTGAATATAAATGTATGTAAAAACAAGGGAAGTGGTATGGGTGAATGTTTTGGTGGTTTAAAAAAAAAATAACCAGGGTTAATTTATAGAGGCGACGCATCTTCTATAAATTAACCCTAACCTAATGTTGAGGCGGCACATGTCGTTTTTGCATAAATTCCTATTCAAAATAAATGTTTTGGTGCATTAAAAAAAAAAAAAAAATCGAAAATTAATTTTGTATGAAAAATATATTTAAAAAAAATCATTTTCTCCGAAAGTACAAGTCTCCGCACAAAAATGTTTTTTGCTAATAGCTTCTTAGACCCTCGCCTACCAGTCCCAGCTACCAGAAATCTTCTAAGAATGCCGCGCTATACTAACTCCCACCCAAAAAATGTTTATCACATTGTACAATAGAGATTATGAAATAAATACTAATATTGTTATATCGGTACTAGTGCATAGTTTTTGCGAGTTCAAGTCATGTGACCTTTATCTCATGCACTCGATACGCGCTTTACAAATCTGACACAAATGTTAGAGAATGTTAAAGAATTGAATGTAAGTACAAAAAAATAAGCTACTAAGTAATTATTTTACCTACTTTCTGAGAGTAGTAGCTGTAGTAATTGTAGTAGAGTATCATGTGATTCGTTATTGGTACAGGAACATAATCCGCCGACGCCGCTTCACTGCTTTTGCTCTCCCAGTATTTCTGGGCGCTTTCCCAATATTTCTTTAGATAATGCATATTTTTGTGTATGTTATGCTTATATTTCACTTTTATGCAACACTCGCCACAGAAACCATTACTTACAATACTTATCGAAAAGAAAATGTGGAAAAGTGAAAATCAGATCATCAGATCAGCTGATCTTCACGTTCCGTCGGTCGATCAAATTTGATCTATATGTTCGTTCGTTCATTCCTACGCAGTGTTGCCAACTCAAATTTTGAAATTCTCCTAGATTGACTTCGAAAATCTCCTAAAAATCTCCTAGAAAATTTTCGTCCTCCTAAAAAATTCTCCTGTTATTCAAATTATAAAAATTTCACCACATTTTTAGTGTTCCTTATACGTACGGGACCATATTACTAAGCCTAGGCCGTCTGTCCGTCCGTCTGTCTTACCTGTAAAGAGCTGTATCTTTTGCACCCTGAAAACCGGTCAAGTGCGAGTCGAACTCGCGCACCGAGGGTTCTCTGACAGTCAGTCAGCGTGTAAGCGTCTACTGCTGGAAATACGCCTTCAATTTTCCTCCAGTCTCTCGGGCTTCAGCGGTACGGACCACTGCTTTCCGCCGACATACTTCATGTCGGCGTCCCACCTGGCTGGTGGTCTTCCACACTCCGTTTTCCTGTCCACAGCCGCCAATGTAGTACATGGTTACTCCAACGGTCGTCATCCTTTCGGCTAACGTGCCCAGCCCACTGCCATTTTAGCTTATACACCTGGTTTCCAATGTCAATTACTTTGGTGCCTCAGCGGATTGCCTCATTCATTAATCATTCATTACGCACCATTTCGCTTAGCTATACTCCCAGGCCAGCCCACCATGGCTAATTCCATCGCTCGCTGGGCAACTTTGGAAAACGGCTATGTAAATAGTTTGTGTTTTCCGACCAGTTCAGTGTAGCCGGCACGATCAAAGGGGGAAACACTGACATGGCACCTAGTTCACCTGGTGTTATGGGCTGACATCACGGACGTTGTGGGTGATGTAGCCAACCGTGTCAGTTTCCATAAAAAAAAAAAAAACAACTATAGTCATAGCTCACGTTTCACACCTGTACGTCTTAAACGGTAGGACGCACTGGTCATAATATATACAGGTTAGACCTCGGGGTGAATTTTAAATTTCCGAGGCAGCCCTACTCAGTTGAATTCCTCCCTCGACCTCCTTAAGGAGACCTTGTCTACCAAGCAGTATTTAACCGAGATATACGTACATACTCTTCGTTCAATCTATTCCATCATTTCTCTGCCAATAATGATTTGTCCTCCCATCATAACCACGATTGCCATTCTAACCACCACGTAATTCGTATGTTTTAATTATTTTTTATTTTTTTAATTTTTAACCACACCAAGTTTGACACTTGTACGGATTACCGTTTTTACGTTAGAGCAAAACCAAACAAACAATTTTTTTTAGAAAAAAATACGTTTTTTGTATGGGGAAGCCCTTAATTTTTTTTTCTTATTATTTGATACGATGTCCGCCAATAATAAATAACACATGATCTGTGAAAATCACAACCAGCTACCTATTACGGTACAAAAGATACAGCCGTTTTAAAGTAGTGCGGACTGACGGACAGACTGTCGACGTAGGTTTAGTAATACTACTGATTATTACAAAGAATACATGCAAATAACATTGATTGATAACAAAGTGTTCGTTCGGTTAGGCACGCCTGGTAGTCGGCTTGTTGGTCGATCAATGCACGCACACACTCACAGAGTGTCACATTATCCTATCTAAAGAGCAAGAAGGGGAACCTTGATCTTATCAAAAGACAAATCCTATGGTATATGTGTGACTTGAGAAGATGGTTGGTTGATTCACATAGTTCATTCATTGTGTTGTCACCGCACATACCGACATATTTGTTTGTTATTAATAAATATATTTTTCTCACTCCTAAATCTTCTCCTGTAATGATTTTCTTTCTCCTAGATTTTCTCCTTCTCTCCTGACAGGCAAAAACTTCTCCTAACACCGCTGAAATTCTCCTGAATCTAGGAGAAAATCTCCTAACATGGCAACACTGTTCCTACGCAACGCAACGCAACCAGTGTTGCCATGTTAGGAGATTTTCTCCTAGATTCAGGAGAATTTCAGCGGTGTTAGGAGAAGTTTTTGCCTGTCAGGAGAGTAGGAGAAAATCTAGGAGAAAGAAAATCATTACAGGAGAAGATTTAGGAGTGAGAAACATATATTTACTAGTAAGTAACAAACAAATATTTCGGTATGTACGGTGACAACACAATGAATGAACTGTTTGTGAATCAACCAACCTCTCAAGTCACACAATATACGATAGGATTTGTCTTTTAATAAGAGCAAGTTTCCCCTTCTTGCTCTTTAGATAGGATAATGTGACACTCTGTGAGTGTGTGCGTGCATTGATCGACCGACAAGCGACTACCGGGCGGGCCTAACCGAACGAACACTTTGTTATCAAACAATGTTATTTACATGTATTCTTTGTAATAATCAGTAGTATTACTGAGCCTACGTCGATAGTCTGTCCTTCAGTCCGCCCTACTTTAACGGCTGTATCTTTTGTACCGTAATAGGTAGCTGGGTGTGATTTTCACAGATCATGTGTTATTTATTATTGGCGGACATCCTATTAAATAATAAGAAAAACAAAATAAAATTAAGGGCTTCCCCATAAAAGAAACGTTTTTTTTTCTAAAAAAAAATTATTTTTTGTTTGGCTTTGCTCTAACGTAAAAACGGTATAATACGTACAAGTGTCAAACTTGGTGTGGTTAAAAACTAAAAAAAAAACAAATAATTAAAACAGACGAATTACGTGGTGGTTAGAATGGCAATCGTGGTTATGACGGGGGGACTAATCATTATTGGCGGAGAAGTGATAGGACATATTGAAGGAAGAGTATGTACGTATATCTCGGTTAAATACTGCTTGGTAGACAAGGTCTCCTTAAGAAGGTCGAGGGAGGAATTCAACTGAGTAGGGCTGCCTCGGAAATTTAAAATTCGCCCCGAGGTCTAACCTGTATATATTATGACCAGCGCGTCCTACCGTTTATGACGTACGGGTGTGAAACATGAGCTCTGACTAAAGTTGTTTTCAAAAGTTGCTCAGCGAGCGATGGAACTAGCCATGCTGGGCTGGCATGGGAGTATAGCTAGGCGAAATGGTGCGTAATGTAATGACTAATGAATGAGGGGACGACGACCGTTGGAGTAACCATGTACTACATTGGCGGCCGTGGACAGGAAAATGGAGTGTGGGAGACCACCCGCCAGGTGGGACGCCGACATGAAGTATGTCGGCGGAAAGCAGTGGTCCGTACCGCTGAAGGCCGAGAGACTGGAGGAAAATTGAAGGCGTATGTCCAGCAGTAGACGCTTACACGCTGACCGACTGACTGACTGACAGAGAACCCTCGGTGCGCGAGTTCGACTCGCACTTGACCGGTTTTCAGGGTGCAAAAGATACTGCTCTTTACAGGTAAGACAGACAGACGGACGGACAGACGGCCTAGGCTTAGTAAAATGGTCCCGTACGTATAAGGAACACTAAAAATGTGGTGAAATTTTTATAATTTGAAGAACAGGAGAATTTTTAGGATGACGAAAATTTTCTAGGAGATTTTTAGGAGATTTTCGAAGTCAATCTAGGAGAATTTCCAAATTTGAGTTGGCAACACTGAACGCAACTCAAGTACCTAGTCTGTCTGTCTGTGAACACGGCTCAAGATCTATCCTTATCTCACCTTGCAGTAAAGTAAAAGAAGGGCGTTCGTTATCCAGTGAATTAAAGGCCGTACTCTGCGTACCCGGAATCGTGCTCCAATTTGTTTGTAGAGATCGTTTCAACCGTTTGTTTGTAGAGGCTGTGTTTCAACTAAAAGTTGCCTTCGCCGTTATGTTGGCTCGACTGTCTATCTGTCAAAACAGCGTTGAGGGTTGCTATGTATACAGATTTACCCGTAATTATCGGTATTTACCGTATTTATTATACGGTAAATAAATACCATCCCTCTCCTGCTTACTCATATAGCGGTGTCCCTATCTCGCATGACAGCTTGCGGTACTAGCCAAAGAGGATATAACCACAGCGGTTATATTCTTTGGGCGGCGGGCACGCACGCCATGTTTGTTTTCTTTCTTTCTCGTCTCGTTCTCCTGGCCTGACTCCGCGTGTCTTGCCGAAATACCCCTTGTTTTTGCTGTGATTAGCCTGTAGCGTGAAAGTGAGTTGCCGTCGAATGCATCCATTGCAATGCGGCATTACAGGAAGTGTGTGATGTGTGGTGCGGGGATATCGGGATATTAGGACTAAGATGAATGTTTTCACGGAAATGTTAGGTTTTGATATAGACTAATGGTAAGAGAATTTTGTATAGATATTATTAATAATATCAACATTACAAAATACAAAAAACTATGCTGTTTTACTCATAATAGCAATAAACCCAACCTAAAAAAACCAAGAATATTGATAAACGGCTGAATTCACGGCACTTCCTAATGCAGTGGTGCCAACATGACAGCTACAACCGGATATTTTGCAGCGGCCATTGAAATGTCAGCCTCGATAGCTCAGTGGTGCAGACAGTCAACTGTCGCTATTGAATGTTAAGCAACGCTGGGTGCGGTCAGTACTTGGATGGATGACCGCTGACCGTTGGAGGCTGACCGAGGTTCGGATTCCTCGTAAAACTGTAGGTCCCTTCCCTCCTCAGCTTACTTGGTGGTAGGGTTTAACCCGCCCGGGTTGATACCACCGCACTGAATGAAACGTCAGTCTAAACGGTTATGTAAATAGTTTGTGTTTTCCGACCAGTTCAGTGTAGCCGGCACGATCAAATGGGGAAGCACTGACATGGCACCTAGTTCACCCGGTGTTATGGGCTGACATCACGGACGTTGTAGGTGATGTAGCCAACCGTGTCAGATTCCATAAAAAAAAAAATTTAAATTATGCTGATTTTCACATTGACTTAGAACGATTTTTTGTATGAGAGTTCCGTCTCTTAAAATGTAGTGGTTATATGGGTTATATTCTCTTTGGACGAGACGACAATATCAAACTTTTTGGACAGAGTAAGGAATGAAATATACAAAGTGAAATCTTTTTTTGACGTGAATTCGATGCACTCTTTTCAGCTCACGGTCTCGCTTGAAATCTAAACAGGCCTGGTTACGTATTTCCACTTTATGCTAACAGTTAGCCGGAAGAAGGTATATTTATATAGAGGAAGTTATATTTCAAAATATCCATTCATTCGTCAAATAACTGCTGACAAAGATTTTGAAAAAATTATTCTTATTGACCTTCAGATTTAGCTGATTTCTGTAAAGAAAATGTATATTATACTTATTATATTATACTATTTCTAAAAGTATGTTTATTTACGAGTATACTGATATAAATTGTAAAGGTATGTTTGAATTTATATGAATGATGAATTTTTGAAAATTTTTTTAGTGATTTTATTGTCTAACTAAAATATCTAAAGGTAAGCCTCACTGTTTCACATGGTTTTGAGGTAATCTAGGCTTTCTAGGCCAGAAGAGTTTATAGATCTAACTTCATTCGTTTCCGAAATATCTGGGTTTATGTCGAGATCGGCGCTCAAGGTCGCACGCGCCCCACCGCGCGCGGACCCAGGCGGAAGTCTAATGGAGTTGACATATAAACGTGGAAGCAAACAGGTTAACGATATTATTTCCATTTTTGTTGAATTAACATTTGTAAGGTAATTTGACTGTATGTCTAATAAATATGTGTCTAAACACTCACACAAACACACACTAAACACTTTGGGTCCACTATTATTTCTCTCATACTTTAATGATCTCCCACTAAGCATTAATCACAATATGGTATTATTTGCCGATGATAGCACAGTTATAATAAAAGGTAGAAAGGAAGATATAAAAGCATATGAAAATGACATAAATTCAACGATCGATAAAATAATAGCATGGCTCAAAAACAATAATTTAATAATAAATATTGAGAAAACTAAATACATACAGTTTTGTAGCTCACAAGCGAAAGATATTAAGCTAAACATAGAATATAATGGTGAATGTATCGAGGAAGTCAAGAATACTAGATTCTTGGGTATAATGCTGGATCGACACTGTAACTGGAAGGAACACATTCAAATTCTAAGTGGTAAACTAAGCCGGTTTGTGTTCGCCCTGAGAAAAATAACCCAGGTATCATGCGAGCAATCAGCCTTAACTGCTTATCATGGATACGTTTCGTCGAACTTAAGGTATGGGCTAATATTTTGGGGAAATTCAACAGATGTAGAAGTAATATTTAGATTACAAAAAAAGTGTATTAGAGCTATTTGTCAGGCTCAAACGACGGACAGCTGCAGACCACTTTTTAAGAGACTGAATATATTAACGGTTGCTTCCTTATACATATTTGAAGTCTGCATTTTTGTTAAAAAGAACCCAGAATATTTTAGAACAATAGGTAGTACACATAAATATAACACTAGAGGAAAAGAAAATTTATGTGCTGAACAACCGCATACGACATTATTTCTTAAAAGTGTGTATTACATGGCAATAAAAATATTTAATGAAATACCAAATAACATTAAAGAGTTGGTATTTAATAATTTTAAAATGGAATTATATAAATGGTTAGTTGACAAATGTTTTTATAAAATCAATGACTTTCTATCTATTAAGAACATCGACATCTATTTTATAGATCGAACGTCGTACGATGCAACCTGTGCTAGACGTCGGTACAAGTGTGCGTGCACACACACGCAGTATTGTGATACGTGACACGATCCCTACGACGATACTATCGCGCGCTCGCCCCCACCCGCCCACAGATGACAAGAACGAGCGAGAAAGACGTCATGCGGCGCGTTTGCCGTCTTTCCGCCCACTCCCATCACCAGCAGGCAAGCGAGAACGAGAACGCGATACCACCGCACTGTCACACGATCCTATCCGTGACAGCATGGCTTCTTAACACGCCGTAACATGCTCAGGCGAAACAAACAACAACGTTTGTCACTGTCACTCTTTATAAGAGCAACCGGGCATGCTGCACACACGCGTCACCGACTCGATACAGACATGCGTGCGTTCAACACGCGCCGCACACGCCGTATGAAGCGGCTGTCTGTGAAATCTGCATTATATGCAGTTCTCGTCGAGAACATATTTGTTCGGGAGTGATGTATGGGATGGGCCAATCTATAAAATAGATATCAATGATTATGAATTAGTTTTAGTTTTTTTTACCTATATGCTTTTATTAGAATTTTATGAATTATTACATTTAATGAATTTGGTAATTTTATAATTGGAACGATTTTCATTTGGGATTTTATGATTTTATAACTTTGAACCTCTATTGTATGTAATAATTTTATCAATTGAAAATAGTGTGATTATATTAATTAACGATGATTATATTAATGAGTGTGATGATTATAACAAGATGGTCTATACTAACAAAATTTGTGTGTGCTTGCACAGCTTTTTGAAGGAGGGCTGTGACTGGCAGGCGCTGTTGCACGCCTACCCGGGCAATTTGTAGAAGGAACTTATTAACCTATTTATATAGGGTCATTTTTTATTAAGTGAATTCCCTTAAATGGTAGGTTCTATATCTGAAATGGATCATGTTTGTGATGTTAATTTTTCTTTACGTACCTAAAGTTAGATCTTTTTCTGGACATACCACATATCAGTGCCCATGCATACTAATACGCCCTGAAAATTTCAATAAAATCGGTCCAGTACTTTCAGAGTTATTAAAAAATTAAAAAAACTTTGCGCGCACAAAAACAAAAGCGCGCATCGCATCATTCGCGCGGGACAGCTGGGTGGTCGTTGACCCGTGCGAATCAAAAAGTAGCTCAAGGCCACACGCGCCAGCTGTCCCGTGCATGAGATGCACGTAAATGTAATTTTTTTCATTTATTAATAACTCTGAAAGTTCTGGACCGATTTTGTTAAAATTTTCAGAGTGTATTAGTATGCATGGGCACTACTATGTGGCATGTCCAGAAAAAAATCGAACTTTAGGTACGTAAAGTAAAATTAACATCACAAATGTGATCCATTTCAGATATACAACCTACCATTTAAGGGAATTCACTTAATAAAAAATGACCCTATATATATGGCACTGTTATTATACCACTACAAATACGCAATAAATTATATTGATTTGATTTGATTTGAAACGATATTATATTGGCGTATAAGTGAAGAATTGGACAATTTATATTGCATTCTAAATCATCGATTTTTCTAAATAATGTTAGATTGCCGCACGGGCTATTTCAGGCGCACGGTGGTCGGGGCAATTTAGGAGTTGTCTCTACACACATGCCTGCCATTCAGTATGAGAGTGAACGTCCCGCTGAACACACGCGTTGAGAATGGTGCCGGTATTATCGAAACCTCAAAGGTTCGTTATGGCCTTGGCTCTTTCCGAGGTGCTAACACAAAAAAAAAAAAAGAAAAAGGAGATGCTGGGTGAAGAAGTGGTCACGGTTAAAATAATGTTTGTTTTTTTTTTGTCTCACATGTGGTGCCGGTCTTTATACACTTTTATCACCAGCGTCCAAACTTCACGCTCATTAGGTATTATTAGAATCCATTGTGAGCGACACGTGCACTCCGCGCGGCAGTCGCCAAGGAACTGAATTGAGAAATTGTCGCAATCGCGCTACACACGCCACGCGGCAACGTGGCAGGGCGGCAGGGCCGATCTAGGGTTCTAGGAAGGTCTCGCGCCCCTGCCGCCGGGCCAATCTAGAAAATTGCCCCTGCTTACCTATACACATCACAATCAAGGAGTCAATCAAGGAGGCAATCCCGAGATTGCCCCTGCGGCAGGTGTGTCAGTAGCCGCCTTTAGAAACCAGTTTGATTATCTTTGCCAGTTTGCCATCCTGCCAGAAATTAATAAATAAATATTGACAGCCATCAAAATACTGTTTTCTTTTAACCTGGAAATATTTTTAAACTGTGTTCTATAGGAAAAGTAAAGGTTTACAATTTATATTGCATTCTAAATCATCGATTTTTCTAAATAATGTTAGATTAGAAACCAGTTTACCATCCTGCCAGAAATGAATAAATAAATTGACAGCCATCAAAATATTGTTTTCTTTTGACCTGGAAATATTTTTAAAGTGTGTTCTATAGGAAAAGCAAAGCACCATTCTCACTTGTTTTAATAAGAAATATGCATTGACATATTATTATTGGACGGAAATGTGCAACCGTATATTCCGCGTTGGTGTTGTGGGTGGTAACCGTAGTAAGACGCGTAAAACCCGTTTAACCCGATGTTTAAACTTTAAGAAATGAATGGTGGGGTGTAAACAAATACAACTGAAACTATTTTATGGCAGAGATATATTTATTTATTTCACTTAATTTTTATAAATAGTTATAAATAAATAAATAAAAAAAAATCTACAAATGCGCATTTTGTCCGCCGGTGACGACGAGCGTCTCACCGGTGACGTAGGAGGCGTCATCCGACACGAGGAAGGCGGCCGCTCCTGCTATCTCCTGCGGCTTTCCCAGCCTCTGCATGGGCACATTCCTCAGAGCTTGCTCGCGCGATGCTTCTGATTCCGTTATCTACAAGGACAACAACATTCACATTTTATTATAGGATGATTATAGGTACTTACTTAACAGATCAGGCAATCTTGTATTCACTATTTATCAAATAATAAAAATGTTATATCATTTTTATTACTGATCCATAAGGATAAAATTCAAAAGTTTGTCTTTTTATCACAACAAACTTTAAGACTTTAGAATGTGACATTACGTAAGTAGTCGAGGGATTATAAAAATACATACATACATACCACACACTGTATCCCGACAATCGGAGTAAGCAAAGTAATCGGTGTTGTGCTGCAAGAACTACGATAAATTACAGCCCAGCACCAACTTCCGTGTTTAGCAAAGTATTAGAACAAGAAGCAGCATGTAAGCATGAAAACCCACCTGCTGCAGTCAGAGTACAGTGCCAAGGTGGCTAGCCTATCGCCCTTTAGCACGGGATCTCGTGTATGTTTCTCTCCTTGTATGTCTTCCAATATTAAGGGTTAACAGACACATATTAATTTGGCTACAGGTACTAACAGCACTGGCGAACTTGGTGGCAATGATGCCCGGAGCGACACAGTTCACTCGGATGTTGTCGCACGCCAGCTCGCTCGCGATGGCTTTCGTTAGACCCAGTAGAGCTGTCTTGCTCACACTGTACGCACCTAGCGGCTGCAAGTAGTACAAGCACATGTACATGACGCTGATACACAACACAATGCAATACCTCCATTATAAAAACTTAAAAATTATACAATCACAATTTTACAGAAGAGCCAAAGAAAAACGTTTATTTTCAATTTAAATAAAAGTCTCTGATGGCATAATGAACCACTAAAATTATATGAAAGTAAAGAAAAGTCGTTTTTGTCTTGGCATTATAAACAATATTGTAAATGTTACTATTCAGATTTATTTTTAGGTTTTACTTGATATGACAATTTTGATTTTAATATAATAATTATAAGGAGAAAACATAAGGCCACCTTAATACATTTTAAACATTACTTAAATATGTTTTGTCTGGTGCGCTCAAAAACTCAACAATTATATAATTATAATAAACTTTGTCAACAACACATATCAGGCCATGTTATAGTTATAGTTGTTACATTTTTAACGAAATCATCTAACTAAAGTAGGTACTTAAAACTTAGGTAGGTAAAAAACCGGCCAAGCTCGAGTCGAACTCGCGCACCGAGGGTTCCGTATCGCCATGTCACGGTCAGCCAGCGCCACTCACGCCATCTATGGATTAGTTAAAATTCTTCATACTGTTTTCGGTAGATGGCGCGCATAGACTTTTTAGTTTCTTGTATGGGAACCGCTGTGATTTTTTTAATTTTTCTTATTTTTATTATTTGTTGTTATATCGGCCATAATAACACATATTCTGTAAAAACTTTCAAGGGGCTACCTATTACGGTTCAAGAGATACAGCCCTCGGACAGACGGACGGACAGACAGACAGACAGACAGACGGCGTAGGCTTCGTAATAGGGTCCCGTACGACAGATACGGAACCCTAAAATTATAATTAAACATAACAAATTTTACAGTAAATTTATTCTTTCATTTTGATTTAACTACACATCACACATTTTTTAACGCACATTATTGAAATTAGTCGAATAATGGTTTTTATCAAATATTTTGACTGACTGACTGAGGATCCCATGGGATCGGCATCATGGGAGCCAGATGAGTGTCCGGAGGGGAATTTTACTGTAGTAGACGCAAGGACAAACATCACATGGCCAATATTATTACTGGTTGTTGTTGTAATTTTCACATTCAAAATTATTCTAAAAAACACTTCTTGCCCTGGTAACTTTCCTAATTCAAAACTATGTCTCCCCCATGTTCAGATATACCTTGTATATATATTATATATGTAAATAGTAGATATATTTAGTCTATGTCTGGTATACATGTAGGTATAATATTTAGATCATTTGTAACTATTAATATTTAAGTTTATCTTTTGTATTTCAGTAACCCTTTCATATGGTGAGTCTCTGGTCAACTCAGCCCACAGCCCACTCAGCCCGTGGACTTAAATGACTACTATAATAATATATGTATACCTACAGTATATTTTTTTCCGCCACTCACCTAGCAGTTGTCATACCCCAAAGGTATTCTGTTAGAAAATGCCTAGAGGTGTGTTACCTTTTGCCCATATTTTATTTGAGTGCATATACAATACAATTCAATAATATTACCTGTAACAATGGTTAATGCTTTCATGGCCTACCGCCGGATTTCGAAGATGTCTACTACTTTGATATAGGTAACCTAACAGTATTTTGTTTTTCGAAAGCGGATCCTGTGGAACTGTGAACTTGTTCTTCACACTAATACTATAACCAGTCCACTGTCGTAAGAGCTTTCATAATTGTATTAAGAAACATATTTTGCAGTAATCATTGCTTTATGTTCTGTAAATGTTCATTTCATATTATTTAAATTAATAAAAATACCTGCATGGGATGGTATCCAGCGATGGATGATATGAAAAGGATACTTCCCCCTCCCCTCTTCTGTAGCTCAGGCAGCGCCTCCTTGGCGAGTTGCCAGGAATTCTTCACGTTCACTTCGAATATCTTGTCCCACACCTTGTCTTCCGTCTGAGGAAGTCACAGAACATGTATTCATTCACCATAGAATGATTTTATTAGTGAATAGTCATTCTGAAGCATGGCAGTATGTGTTGTTGAAAAACTTGTGATGTTTAAAAAAACAAACAAGCTAAGTTATAAATAACCAACATAATTTATAAATGTGTACTTAGAAAATATGATATTTATTAGTTACTGCTGCTGTCATGTGATAAGAAATGTACATAAAGCGCAATCTAAATAAAATAAATAAATAAACTATGTAAACCCATTTTTCATTTTTCCTAAATAAAATAAATAAATAAACTATGTAAACATGTTATTGCTAAACTAAGGTATACAAGCCACTCTATTTGCTAATGCCCAGGAACCTTGTCAAAGTATACAAGCCGCAATATTTTCTAATGCGCAGGAACCTTGTCAAAGTATACAAGCCGCACTATTTGCTAATGCACAGGAACCTTGTCAAAGTATATAACCCGCAGTACTTGCTAATAAAGGAACCTTGTCAAAGTACATATCCAAATACAAATGCAACATCTTTATTTCTCAGAAGGCATAGAAGAAACAGTAACAGTAACAAATTGATTTTAATAATAATAAAATAGGTGTACCTACATAATATATTGTTTTTTTTATAGACGACCGGCACGGGTGTCTGTACCCAAAAGTTCAAAGGACGATTAAGACACAGCCAATAACACCACTCCTCGCGAAATTGCTCTAACTTCGTCAATTCTTATCGTATAGCAATAAAACTTATGCCAAAATTTAAGTTAAGAAAAGTTCTTTACAAATAAAATATAAAAAAAAATGGGCCTAAAAATTGTGAAGTGTAGAATAGATAGAATGTATGTAGTTTTGTGACTTTCTTTCAGGTGGAGTTTATTGATCTTGGCTCTTGCATGTTTGTCGTGTGAACTTGTCCATGTGTGTACATAGGAGGCAAGTCTCAATATATACCTATATGTTTGTCTCACGTTGATCGTGTTCTTTGTACAGCTTTTCCGAAATGGCTTTTTCAACATAACCTTCAGAATTGAACGTTTGGCTTCTTCTATCTTAAGCAATGAGTTTTATGGCGTAAGGAAAGTGTTGTGAGCTTGTGATGGCTTCACCGAACATATCCGGGTCCATTGGCAGTAGAGGAGGGTGTCAATCGAGGTCGGGACTAGCGAGTGGCCACTTTGTGACAACGTTTCGGCTCGCATCAAGCCCTCGTCAATTAGTCTGCGATGACTAAGACGCGGAGAACCACCAGCCCTGCTCTCTCTCCCTCTCTCTACCTACCTATCCATATTGTGTAGGATGCCTCCAGTGAAGTTTTCGAAGGTCTGTCCATATAAGAGCTTAGTGTTGATTTTAAACACAGGCCGTAATATACTTTTAATATCTGGTGACAGTTCATTATGTAGTCAACTCCACTCATATTGCCTACACTTGTCTCTTGATTCTACCTTTATTGTGTTTTTTGAGTAGTTAGTGCACTGCACACCACATTTGTAAGCGGCAGCTGAGAAATCACTACATCTTAACCAGACCTGCCAGCATTTAATAGTGATTGCGTCAAGCTCTGATAGAGCGGTTTAGTGTCCTCTCTTGCAACACTAGCAATAATTTAGCAGCGGCGACTATTAGTAACACCAACTTTCTTATTCATGTTCAACCAGTGAGCTAACACGTACTAAAGTATTTATTCGGGCAGCGGGCATAGCTCCATCTAGATCTAATTGACCAGTTTGTTTATACCAGTCTATCGCGAGCGGCCGAACTCATTGCACGCGTGCCACGGACCTCACGCGGCGCCTCACATCTGTCATAATGCCCGGTTGTGTGTTCCGATATTGCAAAAATCCATTAGCCATTGTCGCGGCTTTATATTATGTTTAGAGAAGAAACTTACTTCCAAGATTGGTCCCACACCTGGGTTGACTGCAGCATTAGACACGAGAATGTCCAGTCCACCAAACTTCTGTTTCGCCTGTTCACAACATTATTTCAGAAATGTTAATGATTTACTTGAAGCGAAGAGGAGAGACACATTTTTATTTTCGGGAATGGTTTAGAATCTCAACTCACAATTTGGAGAACATTAATATTATGTTTATATTGAAGATTAGTGTTTCAGAAAACTATAGAATCTTTTGGCAGGAAATTCGTATTTTGGAAAAAAATATAATGTTTTAAATTGCCCACCAGTTCATTGGAATCTCTTAAATTTCATAGGATACACATAGTGAAACGTTATATAAAATACTAATAAGTAACTAATTAATGTATAAGGTAGAGAGTAATTTCCATTCACGCCTCCCTGCGTGAAAATGTTTCACCCCCTCCTCGTTCCCCCTTATGGTGAGGTGAGATACTCCAACCGACCCTGATTTTTGTAAGTTACATCTTTTATTTTTTGGATTAAAAGGAACTCACAGTTTGAAATAGTTTCTGCCTCTGATCAGCGCTTCCAACGTGACAGACCACTCCCTCCACATTGAGCCCCTTGCCGCGCAGCTCCGACACCGCCCTCGCAACGTTGTCTTCCTTCCGACTGCTCACCACCACCGCCGCACCTTCACTCGCGAGACGCTCTGCTATTGCATACCCGATTCTGATCAAATACAATCTCATAAATACATGGTGCGTACCCACAGTACGGCACGGTAAACTAGTAGACCCTAATGGGCGCCACAAACCTTCAATTAATATTGCGCAAGTCCAGACTTGTGCAAGTCTGCATGACGCCCCAAGTCTAGAAAATTGCGCAATAAACTTCCCACACACGTAACGGTACACTTGCACAAGTCTGGACTTGCGCAATATGAATTGAAGGTGTGTGGCGCCCATAAGGTGGATTCAGATTGAGAAGAGGTGGTTGAGTTTTGGAACCATTGGAACCAAAGCCGATTCGTTGAGATTAGTGCTCATCGATGGTTAATTTATTAATGTGGCGACCTATAGCCACAGCATGAAAAATTATGACCAGAGTCATTACAACGCTTCCCGTTGCAGAGAAAAATAGATTCACAACAACGCCGTGAGATGGCGCTTAACAGGCAAATGTCAGATGCCATACATTCCTACAAACAAACCCTTAACGTAATTCTCTTGTTGCAGAGTATATACGATTACCAACACAGAAAGCATCTAGCAGTAGTCCACACTCCACACAGCAGCAAGCAGTGCAGCCAACACAGTGGTGATAGAGGACGCTCGCATCTCTCCATACTTTTACCACGTCCTCCACATTATTATAAATAAATCATAAACTCCGTACCGTTCCTCCATGATCGGCTGCCATTTCGAAAATCATTAAACCATGATAAAGACAAGTAAATCCCCAAAATTTTCGTACAAAAACCCGAACCTTAGATTATTGATAGGTCTCCGCGCGCTCCGACTAGATACCGCCCGTGTACGTGTAAACTGCGGCAACAAATACTACGCCGAAGTTGGCGTACTCGAGCTAGTCTCAATAGGAAAGACTATGGGATCACACACATACTACAACATTTTCTTACACACACTACAATATTGAGTTGCCGCATTCACGGAGTTGTTGTTTTAAGGTAGCGCGGTATCTAGTCGGAGCGCGCGGAGACCAAATAATAATCTAAGACCCGAACCTTTTGATAAATGTTTAATTCCTTCAACCTGGAGAGCGTGTCTCCAGTCTTGCGTCTCGCTCGCAAATGCGAAACATTCAGCTCTATCAAAGAGTTCAGATAGATAGGTTTGCTTGAATTTGTGCCATGCGATAGCCCGAGCGGGTGGGATTTTTTATTTTGTGTGCTTAGGTAACCTGAACCACTAGTAAGCCCGAACGGATGGCAGCCCTATTGAATATATGCATAACCTATTAGAATACATACATACTCACTCACCCATCAGTTGAGGCGGTAACAATAGCTACCTTTCCTTGCAGCCGGCTAATAGCCCCGGATGCAGTAGCCATACCGCGAACAGTTCCAGTATTGATATTTCGGATCATGGTAAATTAGTTACTTGTTAGTTGTTACAGTGCTCTTAGTGCTCGTGAATTATGTCGTCGATACAAAGTTCACATTATTTGATAATATCTTATCAGAAGAAAACCGGTATCTCCCCACCCGCCACCGCTCCTCCCGACCCGACATTGGTAATCTGTGGACCCGACGAGGTGTCTCGCACTGTCTCGGGCAAAGAATATAATACTACTCAAAGAATATAATACTACTAGTAATGTAGTCAACGAGGAGTTGGACCCATACATTAATTCCTCAGTCAATGAAACTTTGATAATATCTTGGAGTAATGTTCGGAATTACTACTGACAAATAATCCAACATTTTTTTTTACGGGAAGTTGGGTATATTCAAAGAAAAGTGAAAATTTAATATAACTCCTATAGACAAATTGCTCCGTCCAAAGTTACTTCGCCATAGGGTAGGTATTATTTATATGAATAAGTACGTAAATAAATCCAACATTTTTTGTATATGGAAATAGTGAATTAAAAACAAAATGTGTTTTTTTACTATATTTTTCTCGGCAAAATTGCTCAGTCGGTTCTTTAATCGGAATATACCTTAGTATTATTATGTACATCAATAAGCATAAGAATCCAACAACTTTTTTATATGCATCATTTTTTTTCAAGGTGACGGCCGAAACTCTGTTCCGCAAAATTCCTCCGTCCGTTTTTATTGTACAATTATGATTAAGAATTTTGAAGAAAATTATTTGCAAAAGAATCCAACAAAAAATCCATCGGCAAGTTTAAAAAACAAGCGGGCCAAGACGGGCGCGGTGCGCAGAGGAGCGGCCGGCCGCGGGAGGCGAGAAACGCGGCATTTTCCCCTCCTCTGCGTCCATGCTGCGCCGCGCCGCCCCTGGCGCGCCGCTGAAGTTGGCGTGCGGTGTGTGCTAACCAGGGACTGAAAACCGGTTCGAAATGGGGTTCGGGTTCTCCGAACCGGTTCGAAGAACCTTTTTAACGAGCGAACCAGTTTGGTCGCGAACCGGTTCAAAAAAACCCGAACCTGAAGCCTAAAAACCGGTTCAGAACCGGTTTGGACCTCTAATATTAACCGGTTCGCAGCAGGGTACGAAATGGGGTGGAAACCTATATACATTTTTTTGGACTTTGGGCTTCTTTTTTAATGTAAAATATTGTTGTTTTATGTATTTAATAAAATAAAAAAATAGGTGGTTCATTTTTATAGCCTAATCGATTCAGTTTCATAACAGTAACAAAAAAGTCTTAATTATCATTATGACATAACACGTGTAAGTTGGTAAAAAAAATCAAATTCTTTCTATTCCATACTAATAAAACTAAAATTGTGGTTTTTCACAATTTCTGAAAGAAAGGGATCTATGTGTTGGAAGACTTTTTTGTTCCTGGCATGAAACTGAAATGATTAAGAAATTTTTTTTTTACATTTTACATAGAAAAAATGTTTTTGTGCGAACAAAAATTATTTGTTCTTCAAAAGTGATCTATTTCCGATACAGAACCCTCTCTTAGCGTACTATTAAATAATTTTGAAAGAAATTATATAAGGTGCTTCGTTATTCATCTCAAGTAAACACGTTACGCAAAAAAAATTATATGTTTTTAGCATAACTTTTCGAGAAATTTTCAAACGCAGAACAGCTGTTTATTGTAAGTAAGTCACAAGGTCACTAGACCTGTGTGTAACAGTAGGTAGCTTGCATTGTACGGGGTCAATGACCGTTGTATGTCCAAACGCAGAACAGCTGTTTGTTGTAAGTAAGTCACAAGGTAACTAGACCTGTGTGTAACAGTAGGTAGCTTGCATTGTACGGGGTCAATGACCGTACTATGTTCAAACGCAGAACAGCTATTGTTGTAAGTAAGTCACAAGGTCACTAGGCCGCCGCCGCTCTAAAACTAGCTACCTACCTACCTACCTACCTACGTGTGCGGTGTGTGTGCCTACGTTTCTTGTTTGCAAGGGTCTATAGCCTTGATTGGTTTTTACAGCTATTTGATTTAATTTTTTTGTTAGGAGATGTTAGGAGAAACAATGCTCCTATAAACATGTTTTTTTTTTTAGTAAAGTGTTGAGCTGAACGGGACATGACAAAAAAATAATAATAATGATAATGATAATGACGAACCATACTGAATATGCATATGTCTCAGTGAAATATTGTTATTGTTGTGTGTTCTTTATGGCGAAATAAATATCTGAATCTGAATCTGTTTGTTTGAGCGCGTATGTAACCCTCCCGAAGTTATTGACATAAATAACGAAGCACCTTATATAGGGAGTTAAAGCTGTTCGCGTCTGTGACACCTCATGGTCCTTAAGTCACACGTGCCTCCTGGGTGGTGCCAAATGAACAGCAGTTAGCATGTGGGAGATCTTCGGATCGACTGGGTTCGCGACCACACCCTGGGAGAATCAATTATTTGTTTAATTTTTATTTTATTTTTATTTATCTCTTTATTTCAGCCAACTAGGGCCATATTGACAATACATATTAAATGTCTTAACCTAAGAACTAAAATTACTTTTTCTCCACTTGTGTCTGTACGGGTCCCAATAGAGACCCGTATGCGTCATATTAGTCTGCTGACGCGGTGAATCAGGTGCGCGTAGAGTGGGCGCAGATTGCGTCCGCGGCACGGGCGTCGGCAGCGGCGCGGGCGTCGGCAGCGGCGCGGGCGTCGGCAGCGGCGCGGGCGTCGTCGGCGGCGGCGCGGGTTGCGTCTCCTGAATGTGCAGGACGGCAGTTGTAGACAGCTCCGGCGCGGCCTCAGCATACTTATGGCGCGCGACCTCACGATGAAGGTCGCGATTGTAGCGCCGGAACACCACCCCGGAGGGCCAAAACTCACTGCGAAGGAATGTCTTCACCTTCTCGGCAGGAATGCACAGCTTGAAAGCGCAAAAGTTCGTGTCAGCCCAGTGAGAAGGAAGAGCCTCGACACTCTCAACTCGCTCACCCTTATCCTGGACGTGGCGGATGAGGTCCTCGATCTTCATGTACTTTCGCAGGCGAGACACGTAGATGAGAGCCGTGCGGGGAGCTGCCTTCAAACAGCTCTCTTCAGGGGGCGCAGATCCGCGCTTATTGCACCTCTTCCTTCTCTTCTTCCTGCTCTCGACGAGTACGAACCCGTCTTTATCACGTGCAGCCTCCTGCCGACAGTCGGGACGCGGTTCCAAGCGCGGGGATACCATTGTTGTTTTCTCCACCGTTTTACTGATACGCTTCGTCATAGATCCGCGTCGCCTTTTCGGACGAGCGGCAACGGGGCGGGTGGGCAGAGGAGCGGGAGGGGTGAGCAGTGTAGAAGTCGAGGCATCAACAGCACCATCAGCGCTTACGTAGCATACCGGCGTCGATGTGCAATCGCTGGGTGACGACACTTGAGCACCTCGCCTGCGCATATTGATGTTGCGTACACTCAGCGTTTCGTTCGGTGTTCCCACTTGCGGAATGCGATCAGGCTGCAGAGACGGGGTTATCGGCCGGAGTGACTCGGAACATGACAATTTCTCAACTGCCTGTTTCAGCTGTTGAACTTCCGGGACGAGAGATGTTGGCCCCTACGCCGCTGTCGCTCCACAGTTTCCCTTCAGTTGAGCTATGTCCGCTTTTATGATCACCAAATCTTTCAGGAAGGCCGTAACGTCGACGTGGTCGAAGGACACAGGCGGCAACTTATTGAGGTCGTACGCGACGAACCTTGGCACGTCGTCGGGGTCTGTCGGCTTTAAGATGGTGATGATGTCCTGGATAGTCTTCTTCTTCCGATTTTCTCCCTTGCGAGTCGGCCTTCTTGACGGAATGCACGCACAAAGCAGAACTCTCGCGGTCTCAACGTCATCTTCGGTGAAGGCGGACTCACAAATCCGGATGATGCTGAAGGCTGATCTTCGGTGAAGGCTAGTACTTCGTTCACAACCATATTGCATTTATCGCACGCCATTTTCGCTTACATCGCAGGTGCGTCTAGAGTGCATCGTGTGCGCGTCCGTCGCCGACCGATGCAAGCTCAGTACTATTATACCGCCATAACAGTTCACTGTGTTCCGGTGCACCTCCCGGGGACCCAAAAGCAGGTGGGGATGGCTGTGGTGAGGAGTAGGTCAGTAATCCCGACGCGGATTCGCTGTTCCGACGTAATGCATCGACACGGTTGACAGGGAGACTCGGTGAGACGGTTATTCCGCTGGCCGCCCGCCGGTGGTACAGGGGCCCAATCGCGTCTAACCAACGCGAGAGGCTGCCCTGGTAAACCGGCGCATAATCCCGGAGTGGTCCGTCGTGCCGGTTGGTGAACGGAGTAGGGGTCCCGGCGGCCACTTCCGGGGGGAGGGGAGGGGGGGGGACCGGGGGCCCTTCCGTCTTCCGTGTCGGCGCACCACTAACCTGAGCAGTAAGCGATGGTCCACGCTTTGCCCGTGAATCACCACAGCCACCCTTCACGCTCTTTCCCCCCCTCTTACTACAACCATGGCAGTACAAAGAAAGAACAACTTTCAATCAGCTGTGCACACCCCTTTTTTTTATTTTTTTATTGATAGCGCGACATGTGGCATCTTTTCACCTACAAGTAGGTGTCTAACGATGCCCATGGACATTCTGTGATGCACGGGGATTGCGAATGCCATGCCGGCCTGATAGGAGCCTTTTCACGCCCCTTTTGAAGAACCCCAGGTTGTACTTGGGAGGAAATGCGGGGAGTGCGTTCCACATTTTCCCGGTTATGTGAATAAAAGATCTACAGAACCGGTTGGTGCGCATCCGTGGTAGGTCGATTGAGTAGGGGTGCATCCCCTGCCCAGTACGCGTGGTGCGGAGGTGGAATGGGGACGGCGGAATCGCGTTAAACAGCTCCTCCGAACACTCCCCATGAAATAGACGATAGAACACACTTAGGGAGCCGACGTCCCTACGGAGTTGCAGTGGTTCTAAGTCGCGGGACACCGCAGGGTCACCCACCAGTCGCACGGCACGACGCTGGATTGAGTCTAGCGGCGCAAGCTGGTATTTAGCTGAGCCGTCCCACAAGTGCGAGCAGTACTCCAAGCAGGACCTAACCTGTGTTTTATACAGCGTCAGTTTTTGGCCCGACGTGAAGTACCGCCGCACCTTGTTTAGTACGCCCAGATTTTTTGAGGCCAGCTTGGCCTTGCCCTCAATGTGGCGCCGGAAGTTCAATTCGTGCGACAGTTCGACACCGAGGACCTCGAGGTGGTCGCTTAATTTCAGCGACGTGTTTTGGAAGGAAGGAGCTGGCGTGAACGCCGTTCTCTTCGCACTGAACGCACACACTTGTGTCTTCGATGCGTTGAACACGACCAAGTTGCTCCGGCCCCATTCGGCAATAGACTGGAGTGTTTGCTCGAGTTCAGACACAAGTGCTAGCCTCTTCTCATCCACAACTTTCCGTCCGGCTGAAGGGTGACTGGTGTAGGATCCGTGTGCCGTACTGTCGTCTGCATAACAATGTATGTTGCCGAGTGGCAGCATATCATTGATATGGAGAAGAAACAGCGTGGGAGACAACACAGAACCCTGTGGTACACCGGCATTCACTGACATGGCGTCCGACGAGCAGCCGTCCACGAGGACCTGAATGCTACGCCCATGTAGGAAGTCGGTGACCCAGTCACAAAGGCCAGAGGGGATTCCGTACGCCGGCAGCTTGCCCAGAAGTGCTTTGTGCCAGACCCGGTAAAATGCCTTGGCAATATCGAGTCCAATTGCCAAGGATTCACCGTACCCTTCAAGCGCTTTCCCCCAAAGGTGAGTGACGTACGCTAGGAGATCACCAGCTGATCGGTTTGGCCGGAAGCCGTATTGCCGATCGCTGATGAGATTATTTGTCTCTAGGTACGTCATGAGCTGCGTATTGACTACGCGCTCCATCACCTTGCAGAGGATGATTGCTATGATTCGGTAGTTTGACGGGTCAGAGCGATCGCCCTTTCTTGGGACAGGCTGAACGAAAGCTGATTTCCAAGCTGCCGGCACGCGGCCAGTTGTGTACGAGAGGCGAAAGAGGCGCGTCAGTACTGGAGCCAGCTCGGGAGCACACTTTTTCAACACCAATGCAGGCACTCTGTCCGGTCCACTCGCTTTCCTCACGTCTAGGGCAAGAAGCTCCTTCCGCACAGTTCTCTGTCGGAACTGCACTTCTGGCATGGAGTTCTCACACCTAGGTATGGATGGAGGAGAAGCTCCCCCATCATCTAGGTGGGAATTCCCCGCAAAAAGATATACCAGAAGGTCTGCTTTATCTTTTGCGGAGTGAGCGAGTGATCCGTCAGTGCGCTGTAGAGGTGGAAGTGAGGGGCGGCAGAAATTCGACTCGACAGTTTTGGCGAGAGACCAGAACTCACGGCTCCCAGTCGGGTACCGGTTCAGCCTATCGCCAATTTTGCCGATATGCTCGAATTTAGCCCTGGCGATAGCCCTCTTGCAGGATCTGGAGAGGCGGTTGTAGTTCTTCTTCAATTCGGAGATATATGGATCACGTCTTGCACGAGCACGTGACCATGCTCGATATGCCGTAGCTTTAGCCGCGGCAGCATCGGCACAGTCCCGGCTGTACCAGGGTTTGCTCTTACCTCCGAGGCGAAGGGAGGCATTGGGAACAAACATGTCCATACCACCCAGAATCACCTCGGCAACGGTATTGGCACATTCCGACGGATCGTCCGAATTGAAGCATAGCTCTCTCCAAGGGTAGGATGCAAAATGCTCTCGCATTCCATCCCAATCTGCCGACGCGTAGTGCCAAATTCGACGGGCTCCTTCAGTTCGGGTCTGAGGGGGCGACGAAGGCACTGTAGATCCCACTAGGCAATGGTCGGAGGAGCCAAGAGGAGCGCTCACTGTTACCTTATACCCAGCAGGATTAGACGTCAGCAGAAGATCCAGCAAGTAGGGTGTATGACCGTCTATGTCTGGTATTCTGGTAGGTTGATCTACCAGCTGAGACAGGTCATACGTCAGGGCGAAGTCGTAAGCGGCTCTCCCCGCGAAATCGGTTCTGTTGGAGCCAAGCCACACCTCGTGGTGGGCATTAAAGTCCCCAACGAGTACCATGTCTGCTGTAGGGAACCGCTCTTGGACTTCGTCTGCTGCTCTACTCAGGTGCTCAAATAGGCGAGCTGTCTCCGCATCACCCGAGTGCGACCTGTAGACGCAGGCGTACACGCGCGATTCCGACCCCAGATCCACGTGGACCCAGAGTACTGAAGACGTGAGGTCTTCTAGACAGCGCAGGCGACGACAGCAAATATCCGCCCTAGCAAACAAGCATACCCCGGCACGGGAACGGAAGGCTTCTTCCAGGTTGTACCCGGGGTAGTGCAAGTACGACGTGTCGGCTGGGCGAGATATTTGCGTCTCCGTCAGAAAGAATAAAGCCGGCTTCGCTGTCTCCAAATGGTGGTGGACGCCATCCAAATTGGAGTGCAATCCTCGCACATTTGTTACGTCCACGCTGAAATGTGTGGGGTTGTGCACCGCTGAGCAAACGTTTATTCTTTTGTTTTGTGCTGCCATTATTATTGAAGGGGGGAGAGAAAGCATTGAGAGGCGCCTGCGACGATTTACGGGCAAAGCGTGGATCGTGGCGTCATCACTATGTGCTCAGGATAGTGGAGCGCCGACACGATGGACGGAAGGGCCCCCGGTCCCCCTCGGAAGTGGCCGCCGGGACCCCTACAACCGGTCACCATCCGGCACTACGGATCACTCCGAGATTATGCGCCGGTTGACCAGGGCAGCCTCTCGCGCTGGTTAGGCGCGATTGGGCCCCTATACTACCCGGCGGGCGGCCAGGGGAACAACCGTTTCACCGGGTCTCCCTGGCCATCGTGTCGATGCACTACCCCTGGGCAGTGATTCGGCTTTAGAGCCACTGGCCCACTCCTCGTCACAGCCAGCCCCTCCTGCTACTGGGTCCCCGGGATGTACACCGGAACGCAGATAACTGTTATGGCGGTGTAATTGTTCCCGGGGTGTGGTGGCGACCCAGGCGATCCGAGGATCTCCCACACGCTGTTTACTGTTCATTTAGCACCACCCAGGAGGCACGTGTGACTTAAGGACCTTAAGGTGTCACGGACGCGAACAGCGATACCCCCCAAGTACACCACTATTTAGCGTTGACTTGACCAACGTGCGGGGGTTGCACACCAATCTTAATGCCGTCAATCACCACGTGAAGAGGATGAAGCCGGCCTTGCTTTCTCGACGAAAACGCAAATATCTCGCCCTGCCGACACTTCTTACCTGCACCACCCCGGCTACACCCTGGATGAAGCCTTCCGCTGGCGAGCCGGAGTCTGCCTGTTTGTCAGGGCTGATATTTCCTGTCGTCGCCTGCGCTGCATTGAGGACTCCGAGCTCTCAATACTCTGGCCCCACGTGGATCTGGGAACGGTGTCGGGGGTCCCAATAGGTCGCACTCTGGCAATGCGGAGACAGCTCGGTTATTCGAGTACCTGAGTGGAGCGGTAGACAAAGTCCAAGAGCGGTTCCCCACCGCGGATTTGGGTTTCCTTGGAGACTTCAATGCCCATGACAAGGCATGGCTAGGCTCCAGGAGAACTGACTTTGCGGGGAGAGCCGCCTACGACTTCGCCCTGACGCATGGCCTGTCTCAACTGGTGGACCAGCCCACCAGGCTGCCAGATATAGACGGTCATGGACCCTCTCTGCTGGATCTTCCGCTGACACAAACCCCACTGGATATAAAGTCTCAGTGAGAGCCCCGCCGGGTTCTTCTGATCATTGTTTAGTGGGGTCCACGGTGTCATCTTCGCCTCCTCAGTCCCGTACTGGAGGAACGCGTCGAATTTGGCACTACGCGTCAGCAGATTAAGATGAGATGCGAGAACACTTCGCATCCTACCCTTGGAGAGAGATCTGCTTCAGTTCGGACGATCCGTCAAAATGCGGTAATACCGTTGCCGATGTGGTTCTGGGGGCAAAGGAAATGTTTATTCCCAGCGCCTCTGTCCACCTCGGTGGTAAAAGCCAACCATCGTACAGCCGCGACTGTGCTGATGCTGTCGCAGCTAAATGCACAGCTTATCGGGCATGGTCGCGTGCCCGTGCCGGACGTGAATCAAACGTATCCGAACAGACGATGGAATACAACCGCCTCTCCAGATCCTGCAAAAGGGCTGCAAAAGGGCTCCAAAATATTGCCAGGGCCAAATTTGACTACATCGGCGACAGACTGAACCAGCACCCAACTGGGAGCTGTGAGTTCTGGTCTCTCGCCAAATCTGTCGAGTCGAATTTCTGCCGCTCCTCTCTTCCACCTCTGCAGTGTCCTGGAGGCTCACTTGCCCACTCCGCAAAGGAGAAAGCCGACTTACTGGTATCTCTCTTTGCGGGGAACTTCAACCTGGACGATGGGGGTGCCACTCCCCCAGCCATACCTAGGTGTGAGAACTCCATGCCGGAAGTACAGTTTCGATAACAGACTGTACTGGCGGAGTTTCTCTCCCTATACGTCAGGAAAGCGTGTGGGCCGGAATGGATTCCTGCATTGGTGTTAAAATAGTGTGCTCCCGAGCTGGCTCCAGTGCTGACGCGCCTATTCCGTATCTCCTACTCCAATGGCTGTGTGCCGGCGGTCTGGAAATCTGCGTTTGTGCAAGCGGACCCCAAAAAGGTTTTTTTTATTGACAGCGCGTCGTATGGCGCCGAGCCACCCATAAGGTGTCTAACGACGCCCATGGACATTCGGTCGTATGCGGGGGTTCCGAATGCCATGCCGAGCATTGCTTATGGTGCCCATTCACGGCCCTCTTGAAGGACCCGAGACTGTACTTGGGGGGAAATATATGTGCAGGGAGAGCGTTCCAGGGTTTACCGGTTCTGTAGAGGAAAGATCTGCAGAATCGATTGGTACGCATCCGCGGTAAGTCCAGCGTGTAGGAATGCAATCCCTGCCCAGTGCGCGTGGTGCGAAGGTGGAAAGGGGACGGCGGGATCACATTAAACGGCCCCTCCGAGTACTCCTCACGGAATAAGCGATAGAATACACTTAGGGAGCCGACATCCCTACGGTGTTGCAGTGGTTCTAGATCGCAGGACACTTCGGGGTCACCTACTAGTCGCACGGTTCGACGCTGGATTGAGTCCAGAGGCGCAAGCTGGTATTTGGCAGAGCCATCCCACAGGTGCGAGCAGTACTCCAAGCAGGACCTGATCTACGATTTATAGAGAAGCAGCTTTTGGTGTGAAGTACCGTCGCACCTTATTGAGTACGCCCAGCTTTTTAGAAGCCAGCTTGGCCTTCCCCTCGATATGGCGACGAAAGTTCAGGTCGTGCGACAGTTCGACTCCGAGGATCCCGAGGTGTTCACTTAATTTAAGCGACGTGCCTTCGAATGAAGGAACCGGTGTGAACGCCGCTCTCTTCGCACTGAACACGCGAACTTGTGTCTTGGAAGCGTTGAACTCGACCAAATTACTATGGCCCTATTCGGAAATAGAGTCGAGTGTGTGTTCGAGCTCAGACACAAGTCTTCGCCTCTTCTCATCCACAACATCCCGACTGGCTGAAGGGTGACTGGTGTAGGATCCGTGTGCCGTACTGTCATCAATGTATGTTGTCCAGAGACAGCATATCATTGATATGCAGAAGAAACAGCGTGGGTGACAACACAGATCTTTGGGGTATGCCGGCGTTCACTGACATGTCCGACGAGCAACCGTAGTGCACGGTTGCTGAATGAATGCTACGCCCATGCAGGAAGTCGGCGAAGAAACAAGAAACAAGAAACAAGAAACGTAGGCACACACACGCACACGTAGGTAGGTAGGTAGGTAGGTAGCTAGTTTTAGAGCGGCGGCGGCCTAGTGACCTTGTGACTTACTTACAACAATAGCTGTTCTGCGTTTGAACATAGTACGGTCATTGACCCCGTACAATGCAAGCTACCTACTGTTACACACAGGTCTAGTTACTTTGTGACTTACTTACAACAAACAGCTGTTCTGCTTTTGGACATACAACGGTCATTGACCCCGTACAATGCAAGCTACCTACTGTTACACACAAGTCTAGTGACCTTGTGACTTACTTACAATAAACAGCTGTTCTGCGTTTGAAAATTTCTCGAAAAGTTATGCTAAAAACATATAATTTTTTTTTTGCGTAACGTGTTTACTTGAGATGAATAACGAAGCACCTTATATAATGTCTTTCAAAATTAGTTAATAGTACGCTAAGAGAGGGTTCTGTATCGGAAATAGATCACTTTTGAAGAACAAATAATTTTTGTTCGCACAAAAACATTTTTTCTATGTAAAATGTAAAAAAAAAATTCTTAATCATTTCAGTTTCATGCCAGGAACAAAAAAGTCTTCCAACACATAGATCCCTTTCTTTCAGAAATTGTGAAAAACCACAATTTTAGTTTTATTAGTATGGAATAGAAAGAATTTGATTTTTTTTACCAACTTACACGTGTTATGTCATAATGATAATTAAGACTTTTTTGTTACTGTTATGAAACTGAATCGATTAGGCTATAAAAATGAACCACCTATTTTTTTATTTTATTAAATACATAAAACAACAATATTTTACATTAAAAAAGAAGCCCAAAGTCCAAAAAAAATGTATATAGGTTTCCACCCCATTTCGTACCCTGCTGCGAACCGGTTAATATTAGAGGTCCAAACCGGTTCTGAACCGGTTTTTAGGCTTCAGGTTCGGGTTTTTTTGAACCGGTTCGCGACCAAACTGGTTCGCTCGTTAAAAAGGTTCTTCGAACCGGTTCGGAGAACCCGAACCCCGTTTCGAACCGGTTTTCAGTCCCTGGTTAGCACACACCGCACGCCAACTTCAGCGGCGCGCCAGGGGCGGCGCGGCGCAGCATGGACGCAGAGGAGGGGAAAATGCCGCGTCTCTCGCCTCCCGCGGCCGGCCGCTCCTCTGCGCACCGCGCCCGTCTTGGCCCGCTTGTTTTTTAAACTTGCCGATGGATTTTTTGTTGGATTCTTTTGCAAATAATTTTCTTCAAAATTCTTAATCATAATTGTACAATAAAAACGGACGGAGGAATTTTGCGGAACAGAGTTTCGGCCGTCACCTTGAAAAAAAATGATGCATATAAAAAAGTTGTTGGATTCTTATGCTTATTGATGTACATAATAATACTAAGGTATATTCCGATTAAAGAACCGACTGAGCAATTTTGCCGAGAAAAATATAGTAAAAAAACACATTTTGTTTTTAATTCACTATTTCCATATACAAAAAATGTTGGATTTATTTACGTACTTATTCATATAAATAATACCTACCCTATGGCGAAGTAACTTTGGACGGAGCAATTTGTCTATAGGAGTTATATTAAATTTTCACTTTTCTTTGAATATACCCAACTTCCCGTAAAAAAAAATGTTGGATTATTTGTCAGTAGTAATTCCGAACATTACTCCAAGATATTATCAAAGTTTCATTGACTGAGGAATTAATGTATGGGTCTCCATACATCAAAACTCCTGGTTGACTAGTGTATAGGGCGTAGAAGAAGCACAAGCCCATACAAAATTTGTTTGCCTATGTTTTAACCTTGGTGGCGCCAAATGCGGCCACCGGCGTCCTTCAGAACTAGCACTTGGCGGGAATTGGCGGGAATTTCGAATATATTTTTAGTAGGTACTGCACATTTAGCCAAACTGTGACCATTTCACACTGATATTTCTAAAATTGTCAGCCCACTCTGACTGAGCAGGCAGAACTGACAATTTTAGAACTATCAATGTGAGATGGTCACAGTTTAGCTAAATGTGCCAAATAAATAACATCATGAGTACACAGCAAATGCTCTTTTATTACAAAATGAAGTGTTTGTACAAGTAAACTATTACACAAGTAAATATTAAAGTAAATAAGCAATTTCATCCAAATAATTGGCACAAACCGTACAACATAGGAAACTGTACATAATAAGTTTGTTTTATGATCTTTTTTTGTTTGTTTTTCTCTTAACAATTTTTTATATGGTGAAATTCGCCTACAACTACTTGGCTTATAACAAGTATGTACATTATAACTCATAAATCAATGCTTATATAGTATAATGAACATCCTTATATTACTACATACTTACAATATTACCCTTACATATAATTACAAATGCACGATTTCCTCGAACATTTCATAAAACAATTCGTCTTTAACTGTTTGAGCTGGGGCGCTTTACAAATGAAGTTTTCTAAATTATTTATTAAATGTGACTGACCTTGTAAGATACATTTTATACTACGACTGTGCGCCACTATGCCACTAATCGTCACAGATTTTAGTCCAGCAAGAATTGCTGGACTGTGGGATTGTTGTTATTTCCACAGCTCGATCTTACGCCCCCAAACATGTTTTCTAAATTGTCTTGATTTAGACAGTTCGTTGAGACTAAATAAAAGTCTAGACGTAACATTTTAAACAAACGCTCAAATGCTTCTATTGTAGCAATCCACTCATTTTGGGAAGGTGGAATGGCCCTCGCTCCTTACCACTTTCAATGTTTAATGGCTTGCTTGTGTTGTTGCCCAAAGAGCTGGTCCACATCTTCTACGAGGTTCGCCGTTGTCACTGCTTGCAGGGGCAGCTCACCTGTAACATATCAGGAGTAATGAGCATGTATGTATATAATACTAGCATTTACCCGTGATGCGCGCATATTTATATTAACTGTTCAGCCCGCTGACGGCATGCCGTGACGTAGAAGTAAATTGATTGATTGGATTCGGATTGATTGACTGATTGATTTTCAGTGGTAAGTCCTACCACCTTGTAAGGATGGAAAGGATTTCCTTGCAGTGTTTTCCTTCACTCGCCGGAGCGACGACGGGCAAATTGTAAAGATTTTTACAAGGACTGGGATTCGAACCCACAACCTCGCACTTGAGAGGCCAGTAAAGCCCCAGATACTGAGTGACTCATCGCTTATGCTGTCAATTTCACTCACATGTTTTCTGTACCGTTCTGATTGACTTCCATAAGTATTGTAAATACCATTGGTCTTACCTTTCAAAATTGTTCAAGTTAGGTGAAGGAAATCTGTGATATGATCGTGCTGCTTCGACCGAGTGTTTTGCAGAAGACGCCCCACTCTTCTACGAGATTCGCCATTGTCACTGCTTGCAGGGGCAGCTCACCTGTAACATATTAGGAGTAATGAGCATGAATGTATATAATACTAGCATTTACCCGTGACTGCGTGCGCATTTATATTAACTGTTCAGTCCGCTGACGGCATGCCGTGACGTAGAAGTAAATTGATTGATTGGATTCGGATTGATTGATTGATTGATTTTCAGTTGTAAGTCCTACCACCTTGTAATGATGGAAAGGATTTCCTTGCAGTGTTTTCCTTCACTCGCCGGAGCGACGACGGGCAAATTGTAAAGATTTTTACAAGGACTGGGATTCGAACCCACAACCTCGCGCTTGAGAGGCCAGTAAAGCCCCAGATACTGAGTGACTCATCGCTTATGCTGTCAATTTCACTCACATATTTTCTTTACCGTTCTGATTGACTTCCATAAGTATTGTACATACCATTGGTCTTACCTTTCGAAATTGTTCAAGTTAGGTGAAGGAAATCTGTGATATGATCGTGCTGCTTCTACCGCGTGTTTTGCAGAAGACGCCCCACATTTTACGGACTTCTATGGTGTTATCTGGGAAAGAACACACCAAGATTTTATTTATAAGATTATTAGTACCTACATACTTTGATTTGTGGTCGGCCGTTGTAGACAGTAACCTAAATTGGTTTGCTACTGCAGGAGTTGAATCAGAGGGGAGTCATAAATATATTCTAAGGCTGCAGTACATTTATCAGATAGGACTGAGTCAATAAAAACCTTACCTAATTAACCAGCAGCATTGTTTTTTTTTTTTCATTGTGGATCTCTCGTAATAGAGAACTAGAGACGTATTTCAATTTCCTGTACACAAAGGCGTGCGGCATACATAATATATATGGATGATACTGCACATTTTATAGAGGTTATGTTTATTTTGACAATTTTCACTAGAACCCTACTTGGGTAATAACTTACTCTGTACTACAGACAAAGGCAAGCATCCAATAAATAACATGCTGTAACATTATGTTATTTGGAAAATATAGGAGATATCGTGGAAAAATTTGAAATATCGACAAGTATCAAAAGCACTTTTCTTACCTCCGTGAAGCTGTAGGTACACTGCACTTCACCCAAATACTTTTACTGTTTGCTGCAAGCTTGGTGCATTCGTTTTCGAACGAAAAATGATAGTAAAAGGCATAACTCGTGTTTTTACGTCGTTGATTCTTTTCTTTGGGTAAAATTTCGTAAATGCTGGAATCCATAATGTTGCCAGGTAAAAAATGTAAAAATGCTCAATTCAATTTTATTTGAATTGAATAAAAAACCTTCTTACCACTGTCTGAAATTACTGATTAAGTAGCAATTAAGTGGAGAAAATATTATATTTTACTGTTCCGTATTTTTTACAGATGTATAACTGTTAAAAACGTGCTTACTTCGTGTAATTAATTTGAATAAATTTCCCCATAAAACCCTGGAACTGGCAATTCAGTAATAGCGGGGAAGTGCAGTGTTGTCTCTTTCATTTTGCGCGAATTTTCTGTAGAGCTGTCCCTCTCGAAATGTGGCCATTGACCTTCATACCCAAAGAATATAATTTCAAACATAGGCCACGACAGCCGGACTGGACTTGGCTCCCCGTGATACTACTAGCAAAGAATATAATACTACTTACTAGTCCACAGACTATAATATAGAGATTACTAGTCTCGTTGCCAACTCAAATTTTGAAATTCTCCTAGATTGACTTCGAAAATCTCCTAAAAATCTCCTAGAAAATTTTCGTCCTCCTAAAAAATTCTCCTGTTAGTCAAATTATAAAAATTTCACCACATTTTTAGTGTTCCTAATACGTACGGGACCATATTACTATGCCTAAGCCGTCTGTCCGTCCGTCTGTCTGTCTTACCTGTAAAGAGCTGTATCTTTTGCACCCTGAAAACCAGTCAAGTGCGAGTCTAACTCGCGCACCGAGAGTTCTCTGTCAGTCAGTCAGTCAGTCAACGTGTAAGCGTCTACTGCTGGACATACGCCTTCAATTTTCCTCCAGTCTCGGCCTTCAGCGGTACGGACCACTGCTTTCCGCCGACATACTTGATGTCGGCGTCCCACCTGGAGGGTGGTCTTCCACACTCCGTTTTCCTGTCCACGGCCGCCAATGTAGTACATGGTCACTCCAACGGTCGTCATCTCTTCGGCTAACGTGCCCAGCGCACTGCCATTTTAGCTTATCCACCTGGTTTCCAATATCAATTACTTTGTTGCGTCGGCGGATTGCCTCATTCATTATTCATTCATTACGCACCATTTCGCTTAGCTATACTTCCAGGCGCGCCCAGCATGGCTACTTCCATCGCTCGCTGGGCAACTTTGGAAAACAACTTCAGAGCTCACGTTTCACACCCGTACGTCATAAACGGTAGGGCGCACTGGTCATAATATAATTATACATAGACGTCAGGTTGTACCGTGTACAGGTTGTACTTTGTACCGTGTGGGGTCGGTACTTAAAAAGAATAGCCCCACTGCATCTCTCCCCGTCGCATGTCGTAAAAGTCGACTAAGGGATAAGAAAATTCGTCAGCCCCGGTAGCTCAGTGGCGCGGTTGGTTAGTCAACTGTTATTAAGCAACGCTGAGCGCGGTCAGTGATTGGATGGGTGACCGCTCGACCGTTGTAGGCTGACCGTGGTTCGGATTCCACGTTAAACTGTAGGTCCCTTCCCTTCTTACCTTACTAGGTGGTAGGGTTTATCCCGGCCGGGTTGGTACCACCGCACTGAACGAAACGTCGGTCGAAACGGCTATGTAAATAGTTCGTGTTTTCCGTCCAGTTCAGTGTAGCCGACGTGAAATGAAGGGAAGCACTGACATGGCACCTAGTTCACCCTGTGTTATGGGCTGACATCACGGATGTTGTAGGTGATGTAGCCAACCGTGTCAGGTTCCATAATAAAAAAAAAAGGTGAATTTTAAATTTCCGAGGCAGCGCTACTCAGTTGAATTTCTCCCTCGACCTCCTTAAGCAGATCTTGTCTACCAAGCAGTATTTAACCGAGATATACGTACATACTCTTCCTTCAATCTGTTCCATCACTTCTCCGCCAATAATGATTTGTCCTCCCGTCATAACTACGATTGCCATTCTAACCACCACGTAATTTAATTCGTCTGTTTTAATAATTTTTTTTTTTTTTTAGTTTTTAACCACACCAAGTTTGACACTTTGTACGTATTACCGTTTTTAAGTTAGAGCAAACCAAACATTTTTTTTTGTTGAAAAAAACACGTTTCTCGTATGGGGAAGCCCTTAATTTTTATTTATTTTTTCTTATTATTTGATAGGATGTCCGCCAATAATAAATAACACATGATCTGTGAAAATCACAACCAGCTACCTATTACGGTACAAAAGATACAGCCGTTAAAGTAGTGCGGACTGACGGACAGACTGTCGACGTAGGCTTAGTAATACTACTAATTATTACAAAGAATACATGTAAATAACATTGATTGATAACAAAGTGTTCGTTCGGTAAGGCCCGCCCGGTAGTCGGCTTGTTGGTCGATCAATGCACGCACACATTCACAGAGTGTCACATTATCCTATCTAAAGAGCAAGAAGGGGAACCTTGCTCTTATCAAAAGACAAATCCTATGGTATATTGTGTAACTTGAGAAAATGGTTGGTTGATTGATTCACATACAGTTTATTCATTGTGTTGTCACCGTACATACCGACATAATATGTCTTTGTTACTAGTAAATATATGTTTCTCACTCCTAAACCTTCTCCTGTAATGATTTTATTTCTCCTAGATTTTCTCCTACTCTCCTGACAGGCAAAAAATTCTCCTAACACCGCTAAAATTCTCCTGAATCTAGGAGAAAATCTCCTAACATGGCAACACTTTCGCTCTGGGCGACGGGGGGGGGGGGGGGGGGGGGGGGGGGGAAAGCTCAACTACCGCCTGTCATTTTTCACTCGAGGTGAATACGACACCCGAAAGACAAGGCGGCTCCTTTCGTGAGCACTCGGCTCGAAACGAAACGTAACAAAAACGACATGCGCCGCCCCTGTGTAAAATAGTCACAGTGTGGCCAAATGTACAGTAACTACTATTAAAGACATCACGAGTAAAAAAGAACGCATAAAGTACGGAGTTCCACAAGGAAGCATCCTTGGGTCTACACTTTTCCTTATTTATATAAATAAACTCTGTGCGATATGACGTTAAAACAAGGACAAATAGTTACGTATGCAGATGATACTGCCCTGTTAGTGCAGATACTTGGACAGAAACTTTTGCCTTAGCTGAGGAAGGATTAAAGAAAGTTAAAAAATGGTTGGACATGAACCTGCTCACCTTAAACATAAAGAAGACAAAGTACATGAGTTTCTCAATAACTAAAGCTGGACAACCAAACATAATTAGTGAACTGAAATTACACTGTTGCACCAATACTACTCACTGCTCATGCCTTCATCTGGAGCGGTGTGCTGAGATCAAATATTTAGGTGTAACATTAGATAAACACTCAAACTGGAGTCAACACATCTTAAAAATAGCCGCACGCACAAGAAAACTAATTTACTTCTATAAATGTATAAGAAACGTGGCAAATGAAAAACTCCTAAAAACTGTATATTTTGCTATGAGTCAGTCTGTACTAACCTACTGTATTAGTGTTTGGGGTGGTGCCGCAAAAACATTTCTGATTGACCTTGAGCGGGCACAGCGCTCTAACCTAAGAGTGCTTTATAAGAAGCCTTTTCGTTACAACACACATGCGCTGCTTTCCGAGACAGGGATTTTATCAATTAGACAGCTATTTATAGAAAAAATTATTGGATACTTTAAGGAAACGGAGACCCATGGAATCGTAGACAGGCCACGTACTAGAAATTGTGATGACACTCAACCTCCACAAATGAAAACAACATTTGGACAACGGTCAAAAATATTTTTAACTGCCTATATTTATAAACAGGCTAAAGCAGCGTGTAATTTTACTGAGAAAGCTGGTAAAGCACGAAGAGACTCAATTAGAACCTGGTTAAATAATCTGGATTACCACGGAACAGAGCAGCTACTGGAAATCTTAAGTTAAACATTTATACATTTGAATTGATTCATGATTCGTAATGTTTTATGTTTTTCTTTGAATGTGTTATTTATTTATTAAGTTTAGTATTAAAAATCTGTAACTAAAAGGGGAAAAAACAGAATAGTTAGATTTACTCACATCTTGTATTTATTACACTTATTTATTACATAATTTAGATTTAGACGGGCGCAAATGTAAATGTAAAAAAAAAGAAGTTACGGATAAACTCCTACAAGACAGAACTTTCTAGTGCAGGAGAACTGAAATGTATGTATCAAGTGCCAATAGTATGTTTAAATAAATAAATTTTCATTTTCATTTTTTACTAAAAATCCTAAAAATAAAATATGTAAATTTTAAATTCCAGCTAAGTGCTAGTTTTGAAGGTCGACACAGTGGGATCATTTGGCGTCTCAAGGATAAAATAAACAGACAGAGGCAAACAATCTTCTACCTACCATGCCTACCCCGGCCCGGAGTAGTATCCCCCCCCCCCCCCCCCCCCCCGTATATAATATAATATATAATGCACTCTGTGCTACTACTACGCACGATACTACGGCCAGGCCTTCGTCACTCGCTCAAGGTCGCGAGTTAAATGCCTACCGCTTGGCGTACCGACTAATGTACAATTAACAGTGGGCTGTCGCTATCCAGCCAGACCGGGCGTGCGGCGCTTTCGAATTTAGAAAATGTCGAAATCACGTAATTATTGTGCAGTGGACGGGTGCAAAAGTCAACAGACAAATGAAAACTTGTCTTTTTTTTCATTGCCGAGAGAAGAAGAAAGGTAAGTGTTGTTTAGTAGCATTTTGATTTATTTCTAGTAATTTATTTATTCATATAGTAGGAGGTCATTGATTTAAAATGATATTATTATATTGCCAATAACATTAGTACGCCGAACAGCGTGGTGTGTATGGCCTAATTCGTATAAGGATAATAGGTACATTGTAGATGATCATTGATCATTAAATTTATTGATCAAACAAAACTATCACTGGAAGGTTGCACGCAATGCACGCTTCGATGTGAGAAACTAATTGTGACGCTAACGCATGCATGAATTTGTTCGCATGAATTTGCCGTAGCTAAATATCATATCGTTGGTAGCTAGAACGATAAAAGTTGGTAGGTATCATCTTTATTTTATTCCTCACAATAAGACAGCACAAAGACACAGCCCTTAACGCGCTGAACGGCGCGCTTTCGAGATAGAGTTACACGACAGAAAGAGAAGCGAAATGTAGGCAATTATCGTGGTTAGGCATGCAGCTCTGGGCGAGTCAATTTGTACTTTATCGCGTCGTCGCAGAGTAGCTATTTCTTTGTGAGTGTTTGTACAGAGCAGCTTCTGTACGGAGTACTCTTTTCTATTCTGTGCTACGGCACGGAATACGGAACGGAATATTATATTCTTTGGCCACACGACAGACCGCCGGACCGGACTGGGCTGTGACCTCCCGTTATCAGGGAGAAAAACTTTCTAAGTAGATTCCGTCTCACGAAAGAAGCGCCGCGGCAATAAGTGGAAGTGTAGAGTCCGTCTCACTTCCACTTATTGCCGCGGGACTTCGACTTGAGACGAGGTGTATGACCGTAGGCCGTAGCGCCAGGCCTCACGCACTCTATGTACTTGCGCGCGCTAACTACCTACCGCCGGGCTCACCGCCGGCGGCGGTGAATTTCAATGGGCTGCCCAAAGAATATAAACAGCCCCGCGGGGCATACTTACGCACGGGCGGCGCAGTTGCAAAACAATAATCAATCACTTTACACTCGATCGTTAAGGTAGGTACATTTTCGCACGCAGCTATTTGCGACGTGAAACAATAGGCTATTATAATAAGCCCGAAGGTAGAAACTTTTTCTATGGAGTGATTTGTGTAATCTAATCTTACTAAAACTTCAGGTCTCGGTGAGATCTATCCATCTGTCATATAACCTTTTGTTTTGGTCATAATAACTCGAGACCTAAAGTTTGAGTACCATCACGATGAGTCTAGCACCAGTGGTTCTCGAGTTATGACCAAAACAAAAATTCACGTGACAGATGGATAGATCTCACCGAGACCTGAAGTTTGAGTACCAACACGATGGGTCTAGCAACAGTGGTTCTCGAGTTATGACCAAAACAAAAGTGCACGTGACAGATGGATAGATCTCACCGAGACCTGAAGTTTGAGTACCAACACGATGGGTCTAGCACCAGTGGTTCTCGAGTTATGACCAAAACAAAAGTTCATGTGACATATGGATAGATCTCACCGAGACCTGAAGGTTGAGTACCAACACGATGGGTCTAGCACCAGTGGTTCTGAGTTCTATGTTCTCGAGATTTTTTATGTTTACCAATAGCTCTAAAATTTTTTTTAAAGTTGACCTATTTCTCAATTTGACCCCTATTCCAGCTTTAATATAAAACGTCACCGTACGGTTACCACAGGTTTTCTGTCAAACTAGCTGTAAGTCACTGCATTGAAAAGTAGGCCTACTTCTCAATTCAGTGCTGTAGCGCTACCACAGGTTTTGGACTTCACTTCACTTCGATTCACGTTGCGTAAATTTCTATAGAAAGCCGTGCAGCGCCCCTAGCGTTAGATGTGATGAACTAAATTCGGTACCATGAGGCTCCTTTGACTTTTGTTGTCGTTCGACGACGACCATTTTGGAACGATCGAAAGTGTTTTTGTATGAAATTCGCTACCACGAGTGACCATTTCGGTAGTTGCCATCGAACACTTCGACAACGAACGCGTTCACGCTCTACACTAGCCAGCCACTAGGTGAAACGGCAATGCCACAGGGCCGAGCGGGGTGGCGAGCGGCGGCGGGGAGCGTGGGAAGCGGCCCGCTAGCGCGGCGGCGAGTGCGATGCGACCATACCACGGTAGTGAGCGGAGCGGCGCCGGCGGCGGCGGCGCGGCGGCGATTTCAAATTTGTTTGAATAGACGGGACGCTAGACGCTTCCCGCGCTTGCGTGGCCTTCTAGATACATTCTTGCCGCTTTGCCGAAAGGGCGTGTTATGTTTTTTGTTTATTGAAAATATCTGAAAAATAATGCATCGGGGGTATTTCACTTGGAGAATGTGGTTGAGGAGGCCCGGGAACAAGATCTTCGGGATAATCACCGAGAACTTCAAAGAAGCCTTCTCCTATCTGAGCGAGGAGCTAAGCTCATTTAGCTATAGTTGATTAACTATTCGTGATTTATTATTTAGCTTCATTCTATTCACTTCACCTCTCACTTTACGCTCACGCAGACGCAGGGGTTATATTCTCTTTGCACGCAATCCGGCATGGCATGTTTCTACGTTTCAACAAAAACGTAAGCGACATTTAATGCGAACTAGCGCTATCCTTCTTTAACTCACTTAAAAGAAGCATAAACACTAGTACAGAACGTACCCTTGAAATGTGAGCCCGAAGTTGTTCTCAATGTTGTCTATGATCGAACGCGAGAACCTTCGAACGATCGATACGCGTTCGATGCGTTATGGATGTAACTCATGGTACCAAATCGAACGCAAACAAAATCGTACGTGATGAGTCGACAAAACTTACAGTTAGACAGAAAACCTGTGGTGCCAAAGAATATAATACTACTAGGGCGTAGAAGAAGCACAAGCCCATACAAAATTTGTTTGCCTATGTTTTAACCTTGGTGGCGCCAAATGCGGCCACCGGCGTCCTTCAGAACTAGCACTTGGCGGGAATTGGCGGGAATTTCGAATATATTTTTAGTAGGTACTGCACATTTAGCCAAACTGTGACCATTTCACACTGATATTTCTAAAATTGTCAGCCCACTCTGACTGAGCAGGCAGAACTGACAATTTTAGAACTATCAATGTGAGATGGTCACAGTTTAGCTAAATGTGCCAAATAAATAACATCATGAGTACACAGCAAATGCTCTTTTATTACAAAATGAAGTGTTTGTACAAGTAAACTATTACACAAGTAAATATTAAAGTAAATAAGCAATTTCATCCAAATAATTGGCACAAACCGTACAACATAGGAAACTGTACATAATAAGTTTGTTTTATGATCTTTTTTTGTTTGTTTTTCTCTTAACAATTTTTTATATGGTGAAATTCGCCTACAACTACTTGGCTTATAACAAGTATGTACATTATAACTCATAAATCAATGCTTATATAGTATAATGAACATCCTTACATACTTACAATATTACCCTTACATATAATTACAAATGCACGATTTCCTCGAACATTTCATAAAACAATTCGTCTTTAACTGTTTGAGCTGGGGCGCTTTACAAATGAAGTTTTCTAAATTATTTATTAAATGTGACTGACCTTGTAAGATACATTTTATACTACGACTGTGCGCCACTATGCCACTAATCGTCACAGATTTTAGTCCAGCAAGAATTGCTGGACTGTGGGATTGTTGTTATTTCCACAGCTCGATCTTACGCCCCCAAACATGTTTTCTAAATTGTCTTGATTTAGACAGTTCGTTGAGACTAAATAAAAGTCTAGACGTAACATTTTAAACAAACGCTCAAATGCTTCTATTGTAGCAATCCACTCATTTTGGGAAGGTGGAATGGCCCTCGCTCCTTACCACTTTCAATGTTTAATGGCTTGCTTGTGTTGTTGCCCAAAGAGCTGGTCCACATATTCTACGAGGTTCGCCGTTGTCACTGCTTGCAGGGGCAGCTCACCTGTAACATATCAGGAGTAATGAGCATGTATGTATATAATACTAGCATTTACCCGTGATGCGCGCATATTTATATTAACTGTTCAGCCCGCTGACGGCATGCCGTGACGTAGAAGTAAATTGATTGATTGGATTCGGATTGATTGACTGATTGATTTTCAGTGGTAAGTCCTACCACCTTGTAAGGATGGAAAGGATTTCCTTGCAGTGTTTTCCTTCACTCGCCGGAGCGACGACGGGCAAATTGTAAAGATTTTTACAAGGACTGGGATTCGAACCCACAACCTCGCACTTGAGAGGCCAGTAAAGCCCCAGATACTGAGTGACTCATCGCTTATGCTGTCAATTTCACTCACATGTTTTCTGTACCGTTCTGATTGACTTCCATAAGTATTGTAAATACCATTGGTCTTACCTTTCAAAATTGTTCAAGTTAGGTGAAGGAAATCTGTGATATGATCGTGCTGCTTCGACCGAGTGTTTTGCAGAAGACGCCCCACTCTTCTACGAGATTCGCCATTGTCACTGCTTGCAGGGGCAGCTCACCTGTAACATATTAGGAGTAATGAGCATGAATGTATATAATACTAGCATTTACCCGTGACTGCGTGCGCATTTATATTAACTGTTCAGTCCGCTGACGGCATGCCGTGACGTAGAAGTAAATTGATTGATTGGATTCGGATTGATTGATTGATTGATTTTCAGTTGTAAGTCCTACCACCTTGTAATGATGGAAAGGATTTCCTTGCAGTGTTTTCCTTCACTCGCCGGAGCGACGACGGGCAAATTGTAAAGATTTTTACAAGGACTGGGATTCGAACCCACAACCTCGCGCTTGAGAGGCCAGTAAAGCCCCAGATACTGAGTGACTCATCGCTTATGCTGTCAATTTCACTCACATATTTTCTTTACCGTTCTGATTGACTTCCATAAGTATTGTACATACCATTGGTCTTACCTTTCGAAATTGTTCAAGTTAGGTGAAGGAAATCTGTGATATGATCGTGCTGCTTCTACCGCGTGTTTTGCAGAAGACGCCCCACATTTTACGGACTTCTATGGTGTTATCTGGGAAAGAACACACCAAGATTTTATTTATAAGATTATTAGTACCTACATACTTTGATTTGTGGTCGGCCGTTGTAGACAGTAACCTAAATTGGTTTGCTACTGCAGGAGTTGAATCAGAGGGGAGTCATAAATATATTCTAAGGCTGCAGTACATTTATCAGATAGGACTGAGTCAATAAAAACCTTACCTAATTAACCAGCAGCATTGTTTTTTTTTTTTCATTGTGGATCTCTCGTAATAGAGAACTAGAGACGTATTTCAATTTCCTGTACACAAAGGCGTGCGGCATACATAATATATATGGATGATACTGCACATTTTATAGAGGTTATGTTTATTTTGACAATTTTCACTAGAACCCTACTTGGGTAATAACTTACTCTGTACTACAGACAAAGGCAAGCATCCAATAAATAACATGCTGTAACATTATGTTATTTGGAAAATATAGGAGATATCGTGGAAAAATTTGAAATATCGACAAGTATCAAAAGCACTTTTCTTACCTCCGTGAAGCTGTAGGTACACTGCACTTCACCCAAATACTTTTACTGTTTGCTGCAAGCTTGGTGCATTCGTTTTCGAACGAAAAATGATAGTAAAAGGCATAACTCGTGTTTTTACGTCGTTGATTCTTTTCTTTGGGTAAAATTTCGTAAATGCTGGAATCCATAATGTTGCCAGGTAAAAAATGTAAAAATGCTCAATTCAATTTTATTTGAATTGAATAAAAAACCTTCTTACCACTGTCTGAAATTACTGATTTAAGCAATTAAGTGGAGAAAATATTATATTTTACTGTTCCGTATTTTTTACAGATGTATAACTGTTAAAAACGTGCTTACTTCGTGTAATTAATTTGAATAAATTTCCCCATAAAACCCTGGAACTGGCAATTCAGTAATAGCGGGGAAGTGCAGTGTGGTCTCTTTCATTTTGCGCGAATTTTCTGTAGAGCTGTCCCTCTCGAAATGTGGCCATTGACCTTCAAACCCAAAGAATATAATTTCAAACATAGGCCACGACAGCCGGACTGGACTTGGCTCCCCGTGTGTGGTGCCCAAGTGCAAAGAATATTATTTAGGCCCTCTAGGGCCTAAATATAGGCATGTCATCGTGATGTCATCCTCACTCCCAGACATATATATTCTGTGGTCATTCCTCCCTCACCACAGATAAATAAAATACGCCGCCGCTATTCCGACGCCGTTTGTCTATGGTATTACTAATACTATTACATATCACTACCACCTCTATACCGATTTTACGATATACGTGTTATATACTTTGCGTGTACACAAATGCACACACACTTCAATAACCGGCGTCGGAATAGCCACTTTTGCAGAATTTGACAGTTCTTGTATATAAGGTTCACGCCGCCGATCATATGTTTTGAATATATTCTTTGTGTTTTTGTTTGTAGTTGTCAAAAAAGGTCAATAATATGTCGTGATGTGATGTGACTGGACTCGAACGAATGTAGAAATAAAATTAGAATAGAATATAGTCGGGCGTGTATGGCGGGAGAAGACTTTTAGTAATTTAGCATAATTTTCTGTTTCTCGGTTTTCGTCGTGGTACTAGGTAGGTAGGAGGCGGCGATCGTATGACTGACGTGTTCCGTTCCCGTACAAACAAATAGTAGTTTCCGTTTCTTTGTGTGTACAGATTGCAGCTAAAGGCTCAGACTACCTAGGTGAAGACCTAGTCACATCACAGACGCAATACTATTATTTGAATCCTGTCCTGCGCAAATGTTGTGTACCTACTTTATGTTATAAATATGAATGTAAGTACTTACGTAGAGTCAACTTGACTGGAAATTAGTAGGTAGTATGTACTATCATTGTCTGATGCAGAAGTTCCCCTCCCCTCAACGCACCCGGGGCCCTTTTCCCCACTCATTAATTAACAGCGGACGAATGACTCGGGCCGCGAGGCCCCGAGAATGTCTCGGAACACCTAGACTGTCGCCTCTCCACCTTGATGGAAGATCTGGAACTGCATCCACTGCATCTGATAGCTACCTACATCAGACGTCAGCCCAAACACAGAGTGAATTAGGCAGTGTGGTGGTACAAAAGATCACAAAGTATAATTCCATTGTTTTGTTAGGCATAGCCTCTGAGGGTACATCCCCAATTCCCCACACACTGTCTTCAGTGCTTCCCATCGACTAGTTACTGGATACTTTCTTGAGTTCAAGTTCATGTACCTAGTGAGTGGGCAAACGATTACTTAATTGATATTTTGAGGATGTACAGAGACCAATTTAATTCAAACAAGTGTTTCAAAATGGTGCAAAATGATTACTACACTTTGTTTAGGATTAAAATAACAAAACAGTTTTGTTCACACTTAAAATTTTTAATGTTATGCATATCAAACGCCGACCCCTATTATTATCATTCTTCTCTCCCTCCACCAAACATAATAAAATGAACAATGTCAATGAAGTCATTTATATATTATCATTTTTGTCAATAAATTTATCCTTTTTACAATTTGCTTTCAGAACTTGATAAACATTAAATTTATATTTAATCATACGCTTAATAATTCTGATCTACTATATCAGGCGTAAAGGCCTTTGTCAAAAATTTTATACGTAATATTATCAATTTATTTAAATTAGTATTTGTCGTACTACAATGTAGTACCATGTCAAAAAATATGGATCATTCTCAGAAGATCCATTGGCCAGGTCCATGGTGGATACTCAATGTATCAAACCGTCAATACAATTAGTTAAAAACAAGTGTTACAAAATGTACACTATGTCTATAATAGATAGGTACGTGGTGTCAGAATTATCATTACTATGTTTTTATTTTCACGTTTTTCTTCAGAAATATTCATATAAATTCTGTACAGGTTCGTAAAAGAAAAAATATACAAATAGAATCAAATCCTCCAAGCACGCCGGCGGATGCAGGCCGTGGGTACGGAGCTCTCCGGGACGACGCGAGACTAGCTTCAAGCGATGGGTGGTGGTACTAGACACGTAGGCCACCACCACCCCCATCCTGGAGAGCTCCGTGTCCGTCGGACTGCGGGGTGACGTCACGCAGATCTTCTATCTTTGTTGGCCCTCTTGCGTGCGTCGCTGTTGCGCACGGCGCTGCACCGGTAGCGGAGGCTGCAAACGTGACACAGGGCCGCGATAGCCTCAAGCGAACCGGTGGCGGCGGACTTCGTCCCGTCGTAGCTGGTGTGGCCGGGCGTGTCCCTGGTTCGTCATCCTCACTGGCAGACACGGGCGAGGGATCAGCGAACCATGGTGGATTGGGTATGGTATTGGATATGGTTGTAAAAGAAGCGGCAGGTCTTGTCACTGGATCCGGTCTCATCGTGAGGAGGGCGAGTCGGTGTCGGACGCGCGACGTCACTTGTCCCTCCTCTGACACAATTCTGATATATGATGAATTGATGATAGATAACATAAATTAACTTAAAATTACTTTATTTTATAATCATAATTAGATTACATAAATAAATAACTACCCTCTACATTACACTGTTGTACATTGTTGTACTCTACGATGTCTTACCCCTTCTTGCCCGTTGTCTTACAATTTAGCTTTCTCGCTAGCCTTCCTTCACCAAGGATAATAAATAATAATATAACCATCACCAATGAATACATAAATGAACCATGTGAATTATGTATGACATTACAAAAACCAGCATACTTATGTAATGAGTGTTATTACATTTTTAAATTGAGCATTAATTATTATTTATTAGGTACTAATGAAAAACAGTGCATAAGACAGCTAGAATAAACAGCTGGCATAAGCTAGATAGAAGTAAATAGTAGGCATAAAGCCATTAAAACACTGAACAAGCGCTGTTGACCCCGGCGTGGCTCCGGCCTCGCGAGACCACGGCAGGCCCTTTCCATAGTAGGTACTGGACTGTATTAGACAAAAAAAACAGTTTTTTCTCACTGGCTTTATATTTTGCCTTTCTTCTCTAGAAGTTTTATGTGACTACTACTAAGGCAACGAACAGATTAAAAATCATAGCAATTTATTTTTTCGTCCGTCGCCAACGCACTCCCCTCGGTCGAAGGCTGGTCTCCGACGACCTCATGGACCGGAAGACGGACGATCCTCTTCGCCGGACGTCGCAGCAGTTCTTCGACGGTGCGTACGTCGACCACTCGTACGTGTCCATCTCGGCCAGGCAGGGCCGTTATCAAGCATAGGCTACCTAGGCTGCAGCCTAGGGGCCCGCACCACAAAGGAAATTTGTAAAAAAAAATTTTTATTCAAACACTGGTGCGAGCCCCCATATAATGAAGTCGAGCTCCAGAATCGCTTTGGCGAGCTGCGATATTACGGAAGTCCCTCCGGCGGCTCGTGTGTCGTCATTGCGCCTCACGCCGTCGTCGCGTCGGTCGGCGGGGGTGCGGGCGTGTGGTGTCGCACACCCACTGCTCTGCGCGTTCTCGTTAGCTTCCTGCTGTACATCAGAAGCTTCGTTTTCGTCGCTGACATCTGCCTCCTCATCTGCAATATTTTCAAGCTCCATTTGTAGCCTCTTCTTTACTAAGTCAGCCTCAAGCTCTAACTTTAAATGTAGGTCAGGTAAATAAGATTAAAATTGCATCTTTTGAAATAGCTATAACTTTGTAAATTCTTATCGTATAGCAATAAAACTTATACCAAAATAGTTAGGAAGAGTTCTTTCAATATAAAAAATAAAGAAAAATGGTGGAATAGTCTATTAGCCGTTTTATTTCGAAAAGCGGTCAAACATAGGGACAGACAGAAAAACACTTCCAAAGAATAGATTTTTATCATCAGTTTCGTTAATAAGCCCCCGAAAAATATTTTTTTAAAAATTATAAAATTACAGACATTCATGTAGCCTAGTGTTTTATAATTAAGTCGAGATGTTGAATCTATCAGGAATAAAATAACACTTACTGTTGTATTATAATCATCGGTGCGAGGTTTCTTCGCAACTGGTTTGTGTTCATCGGCGGACAACACACGCTTGTAGTTCATCGGCCCAGCAGTCTGCGGTCCGCATTCCATAAAACTGCCAGCACCTTGCACCTGATCTTCCAGGTTTTTCGCAGTAGTAGTGTCATACTGCAAGTATTTAAATAGGTATACATAAATATATATTCCAGTCAAACGTTATACACTTAGAATACCTTCGTATTGCTTCTGTATTGTTTTTCTTCACCGGTGTGTTGAGTAAATTTGCATACAACCTAGTACAAGATTTTAAAATCAGAAATAACTGTAGTAGTGGGTGGGTTTCGATCCCACGACCTCTTACTCAGCGGCCGACGCTTTGCCCACTAGGCTACCAGCACGCAAGTCACTAGTGTCATCTATTAAAGTAGAAATTTCTTATTTTACCAAACCTGCTGCTCCACCGTTCGGAACCAGTGTAAAACTGTAGGTCCCTTTCCCTTACCCCTAACTAGGTAGTAGGCTCAAATTGTAGTCGACTGGGTTGGTACCACCGTACTGGATGTAAGATGGCCACATAGCAACCTCGGTTGTGTTCTCCTCTAGTCCAGTATAGCCAGCAATCCTGGCAAGTCTCCAGTATGGCACCTATTTTCTCGGAGGTGATATTGGCTGGTCGGAGCATGTGCTTTGGCCCCTCGGACTCAGCCACCCATATCAGATAACATAAAAAAAAAATCCCAGAACAAAACATAATTTTGGAGGTAGTGGGTTCAAATACAGGAGCATGCACAACTTATTTCTGTCTTAACAAAGATTGATGTGTATTTGACACTAGTTGCTCTTGGTGGGAACACAGTGAGGAAAGCTCTGCACAGCAGTACGAAATTTTTTTGTTGTGTACACCGCTTCCCATCATCCGGCTGGACACGGTGGAAGTGTATGACCGTCACTTCCCTCCCATATGATTGGAAAAGCCCTATACCCTCACAGTAATAATAACTGTACAGCCCCCGCTACCGGTGTGGCGGTACAGTGCACAACGGTGACGCACGCACGCACGAGCAAAGTCCATAAAAGGGCTGCGTGACGTTCGCCCCGCAGACCGGCGGATATGTAGCTCTCCGAGATGGGGGTGGTGGTGGCCTACGAGTCTAGTACCACCACCTATCGCTCGTAGCTTGCCTTGCGTCGTCTCGGAGAGCTCCGTAGTCACGTCCTGCACCCGCCGGCGTGCTTGGAGGCTTGCCTCCCGCCGTCAGCGGAAATTACCGTTTTTATCTAGATTTTGTATTAATTTTGTGTATTTTTATTACTTTTTGTAAAATGTATGTAAAATTAATATAAAAATATTCTAAAAACGTGAAATAAAGGAAATAACTAAAATATAGAGCTAGCGCATCTATGGTGCAGTCCTGTCAAAATGTTCCGGAGTGTAGACAGGCGATGTGTGTTTCCAAGAGTAGTTTTTACAAGTTTCCACTGCACTTTTGACTTACAGATGATTATAGTAAATTAACACTTATGCGCTCTATAATTTATAATTACTCTGAGCCCCTCCATCAGTGGTAGAGCACCCGGTGCGGAGTTCTACCCATCATCAACACGAACACTAACTTTTTCAAATTAAATAACACAATGATACCTCGGTTACTGGATTCATCCATCCATAGTAATGTCCCAATTACACTGGTGTTTGGCTGTGATATATTTTGAGACTGGAGCTGAAAATTTTGAAATATAATCTTTAACCCTTACCGCCTTACTTACATCACTTGCCGGACTATAATATGTATGTATTCTTTATTTGCACACAAAGTTTAGGTAACAAATAGGCGAGTCTAATGCCACAGAAGAATTTTTCACAAACTGATTGTGATAATTGGTACAGGTAGGCGCGTACATGAGATATTAAACGTCTCACTTCAGGCAAGTATAGTATATTTACATTAATTTTGTCAAAATGCTTGCGTGACTCTTGTATCTCTTATGTCTGCAGCCCGCAGGCAGATACGCGAGTGGAAAACATTAGCGTATTCTTATCATGAGATGATTTTAATGCAATGTTTTGGTTTTATTCTGTACTAGATTTTCCCCGCGGCTTCGCTCGCGTGTTTTTTTTTTTTTTTTTTTTTTTTATAGAAACTGACACGGTTGGCTACATCACCTACAACGTCCGTGATGTCAGCCCATAACACCGGGTGAACTAGGTGCCATGTCAGTGCTTCCCCCTTTGATCGTGCCGGCTACACTGAACTGGTCGGAAAACACAAACTATTTACATAGCCGTTTTAACCGACGTTTCATTCAGTGCGGTGGTACCAACCCGGGCGGGTTAAACCCTACCACCAAGTAATATTAGGAGGGAAGGGACCTACAGTTTTACGAGGAATCCGAACCTCGGTCAGCCTCCAACGGTCAGCGGTCACCCATCCAAGTACTGACCGCACCCAGCGTTGCTTAACATTCAATAGCGACAGTTGACTGTCTGCACCACTGAGCTATCGAGGCTGACAAATGCGCGTACAATGCGCACAAGACAAGGCGTGTAATTCGTATTTAAATAGAAAAAAGTAAGTATGCCCACTACCGCGTACCTTTATTTCGGCGCGCGGAACAATTCGGTTTGTATGAGAGCTACATTTTAGTGTAACCAGAAGTGAATTTTATTTAGTCTATCCTGTGTCCCATGTAGGTAAATGTGCTTGTACGAAGTTTCATCAAATTCAGATGATCGGTTTAAGAGTTATGGTGGAACATACATACATACAGAAATGATTTCTAACAATCGTAAATTTAGTTTTAGTGTCATACACAGAGTCTACAAACCCAACATCTCAAAAAACAAAGCAACTTACTCCATGACCATCCCTTACAGATTTATTATTAGTATTGATTGATATTGATATTGATTGATTGATTGATGATTGATTGATTGATGTGGATTAAGACCGACCGAACCGATATAGTTCACTGAAGTGAGCGGATGAGCAAGCTCAGAACAACTGAGCAAAACATCTCAGCCGCTCAGCCACTCCTTGTCAGACGGTCGGTCGGTCGGTCGACCGAACGAGCGGAGGTGAGAGCGAGCGAAGGCGCGAGCCGCGAGACGCGCGGTCGGTCGGTCGGTGGCGGGAGCGCAGTTTGCTGCTCCGTCCGCTCACGCTCAGCCTGAGCTACTTTAGTGAGCCTGAGCTAACTGAGCAAGAAGAGCAGCTGAACGACGAGACCGAACTAGTTCACCGCGTTCACTGAACTACAAAGAGTGAATCAGTATAATGAACGAGCAGACATGACTAATGTGGATGCACACACACACACACATGCGTAGACATGATTTGAAGTGCTATGTGTAATCTTTCTCTCTATATTGTTGCCAAATAACAATATACTTACCAACGAGCTTCTTACAGAGCTATGGGAAGGATCAGGAACTTCATCGTTCAGCTTGGACTCGCTGTAGATATGTAGTACAATGAACGTGGAGCACTGGCGGCATATTTTTACCTATATTTACATACAAACATGAATGAATGGTTAGGAAACTATTTCGCACCACACCAGCAGGCGTATTTAAATCAATTAGGTTGACAGCAATGGCTTTCATTTAGTTCTCTGTAATAAAGGCAAGCACAACTTCTTTGCATTTATAAGTAGGTACACCCACCCCCCAAGGTTGAACTTGGGGGGTGACCTTGTGTTTAAATTTATATATAAAAAACAAAGTTGTGTTAGTTACACCATCCATAACTCAAGAACCGCTAGACCGATTTTTATGATCTTCGATTTGTTAGAATTGTCTCCACCCCGAATAACAAAATACAAACAAAAAATTTAAAACTTTGTAAAAGAAATTATAAAGAAAATTCATTTTCTCATACATTTTGTATGGAACGGATTTTAGTGGGGGGAGGGCAGCGAAGGGAACACACCGAGTTTGCCGTGAGCGAAGCCACGGGGAACAGCTAGTAGAATATAAATTTGGATAAGGATTCGGACGATGCATCATATCATTCCTGACGCCGATAAGTAGCCGGAACGATCTTTTAAGTAGGTAGAGAGTATTATAAAATTCAACCTGCTTAAAGCAAGAGTATTGTTCGCGCACTTACCTACACGATGATGTACTTGTTGCTGGAATAGGGGGCGAGGGCTTGAGGTTGATCAGGGGTATGAATCGTCGTTGAATCTAGTTGATTCAAGGTTGGTCGGTAGGGCGCGACGCGAGCTGAAAATAAGTTTGTCAATTAAGGAAAGATATCTGTAAACTACATAAGAAAGCACAACGGTCTGAAAAAGTGCGGTTAAAACGTCGGCAGCGATCTGTCGACAATAACATCAACTACTACTACTAACGAGCGAATGATCGCCTCGCATCACGTGGAAGCCTGTAGACTGGTATACAACAATGCATTGCTTGCTTTGCATTAGAATTCACAGCACTCAGCACAGCACTACACACAGCGAGACAGCTTGATATTGAACGAGGAATGCAAAGAACGGCGGAGCGCGGAACACAGAATGACGCGGAATGAAACGACGCGACGCGACGCGATGTCGACTCGAGTTCTAGCTACTTTTTCAATAATGAATATGCGAAGATGCAAACGGCAAACGAGATTTGATAATAAATAACACTATCGGCCATCGGCATGCTATCGGCTATTTCTTTATTTGACAGCAGGCAGACAGGCGCGCACTAATACAATCTCACCTTTATGTGATGCTTATTTACAAGTCCATACAGAAAAAACGTAGAAAAAACTGTTGCCGGCGTCGGAATAGCCTCGGCCAATAAAATATCTATCTCGTCTCATGTCTGCGTTAGCAGCGCTTGCCCAGTACTCCTCGGATTCAGAAGGCAGTGACGACGTATCTGAAAACATACCGCATCAACTGTGTGCCAAGTTAGTGCCGAATCCGTTACGTTTCTCTATTCTATTTAGGTGTGGGACGATTGTGGTGGTGACGGCGCGCATAGGTACCATATAAATAGGTACCTAACCTAAATCAAAGCTCCCAGTAACTTACGAGCTCTAGCAAATCCACATGAAGGTTAAATGTCCAAGACCACCAAGACCTACTGGGTTGCAACATTTCCAAAGACGTGGGCTTTAGGCAGTTTATTGAGTGCAAGGCCAAAACCGCATAAAAAACTAAGGATCCTATACTGCAATAGGAGATTTATCTCACCGGCACAACTCCTCATATTGTAAAAATTGCAGAATAGGCCAGTGATGGAATATTGTAGCCACATTTAGGAAGGTAACCCCCCAGTACCTGTTGGCGTCCTTGGACTCAATACAGCGCTGAGCTGTCTGGTGGAAGACCCGAAAGTCTCTGAGTCAAAGACTATTTGTAGGGACACTCAGTCTGTTCTACAGGTACTATTATGGACGGTGCTCGGAGGAACTTGCATCCTTTATTCCTTGCCATCCACAACCTATCTTTGCAGCACTCATCGCAGAGGAACTGAACACCATTTTGTTGTTGACATTGGGCGTTAGAGCACCGATCGGTGCTCAAAATCGTTTGTCGCAACGCTAGGTTGTGGAACTGTCTTCCGGCAAGCGTGTTTCCCGAATCCTATATGTTGGGGTGTCTTCAAACGATGTATAATCAGGCTAGACAGCCTAGCAGCAGTCCGCAAATCTGCTGGCATGGTGTCTTTCTGAGCTTGGTTTTACAAAGAGAGGTGTTTTTGGCTCTGTAGACTGTACCATTGGTACTCGACACAGCCACTCCTGTTGGTTTTCGTAAATAAATAAATATATAAACAAATCAAGAAATGAATAAATTTGTAACTAAAGGAAACAATTTACGAGATTATTTTTCATCAAATTTCTCACCTTTCACTATTTATTATACTGTCCCAAAATCTTTTGAATTTTTGCCCGACTACTTACTTCAAATTCATATTGGAATTAACCCTTCACGTTTCCACCTATTAAATATGCTTACCTACCTTGAGTTCCATGCCATTTTCGCCACGTTCAAAAATGCGAAATTTTGGCCCACGCATTCCTGCACAAATTCGAATATTTAATAAGGTAATGAATTTAGATCAATATAATCTATTCACACTTATTTATAATGAAATTACGCATGCGATCATACCAAACACTTGAGGATTCACTTATTTAAAAGCACAGATGGATTTTTTGAAGTCTAGGCAAAAGAAAACACGCTCGTCTTTTCCGATTTTTCTGACCAAAAATGTACAATTTCCCCATACAAGTCATGTATCAAAATAAAGGTAAAAAAAATACTATCAAATACGCGAATTAAATTACAACCTTTGTCTATTCCAGATTTCTCATAAATGTCAGTGGTCAAAAGTAGGATTTTTTTTTTTTCAAAAATTCTCTTCTGTTTGAATAGTGCAGTGCTGCCCTGGCATGTTTGATAATAGTCCCTAGTATTTTTAAGCGCAAATTGGCGCCTCTAGCACCTTTTAATAAGAAAAATTGCCAGAATTAGCAAATAAACACGCAAACATTTCATAACAAACAGTGGACGACTGGCACCAACTTCCAGAGGAAGTAATAACCGCACTTAGTACCAACCAATTCAAAAATAGACTAGATAAATATCTAACAAATAAAGCATAATCTCAAAAAGAGTGCTCAAGTATGATAATAAAAAAAAAATTAATAAAAAAAAATTCAAGATAATAACAAAAACAAAAAATTTTAACTGGATTTAGACGTATCAGCCTAGGCTGCCCGTCCAAAATAAATAAATGTTCAACCTTCAATTGCGTGACGCGCCGACACCAGCGCGGGTGTTGTACAACGTAACCGTAGTGCGATTTGTAAAACCCATCGGTGTTGTGGAAGGCAAAGGGTTAATGTTATTTTATTTTATATTAGACCTTTATCAATTTACAATTGATGTTTTAGGTATTTCAGTCCTTCAAATTTTAATATTTTGATAACAGACGGACAAATTGTATTACAGGAAAGTGCGGCTTCCTCGGCCAAAACTGGTAGTACCAGGAGCTGTGACAGCTGAGGAGCATTGCGACGAACCGGCAGCGCACGGCGGCCGCGTGCGAGCATTTCTTCACGAGCGCGGCAATTGGCCCACGTTCGTTTACGTGCAGTGTGGGTATTGCTATTGCTAGTGGGTATATCACACCACACCACATCACACACCAATACAACACGACACAGCACCCCACATCTCACATTTTTATAGAGTGTATAATACCCAAGTGAAACTACACCTACTGAACACCTCTCCTTTATGGTACAGCCATGAAGCTAGTTAGAGGAGAGGGACTGCAAATTATATGTAAAATGGTATTTAATAAACATTTCAATTCATTTCAGTTAAATAATGCTACGGCCCCCCTTTACTTCCTTGCCATTTTCGCCGTGCGGAAATTAGCGAAATTATCCATAAAACTATGTAAAATAAGTGAGGATTCACTTATTTAGAAGCACGGATGTATTTTTTTAACACAAGGAAAAAAAAAAACACGCTCGACATTTTTTTCGAATTTATTTTACCCTAAAATTGACAATACCCCATAAAAATCATATATTGATTTGTATGTGAAGAAATTACCTCTTCAAATAAGGCATTTGAAATAAAGTAAGGGTAGAAACCAGTTTACTATTTGATGTCATCAGTTTACCAGTTTTTGTAGGTAATTTCATTGGCTATAAGTGCCAATAGAGTATTGTTCTGAATTCATTATTTTACGGAATATTCGAGTTTTTGTCAAGGTCCGCACTCAAGGGGGTGTGCACAGGCGGGTTGTAAAGGGGAAGTAAAGGGGTTGTCAGCATTATTTAACTGTAGCAGTCAACGGGTTAACCATGATTTTGATTACAGACTTTTTCATTTATATTTTGTGCAACCTAACACATTAAAGTGCTCGCCTATAACAAGTGTGTACTTATCCATCGATATGTCCAAACTGGCTCTCACACAAACTGTGTATTTTTTAAGGGTTAAATATGGCAGGGGTGGCCAAGTTGATGAAGCCTAAGATCTACTTTTTATTTTCCTGACTCCTGGCGATCTACTTCATAACTCCTCAGAATAGTTACAAAATTTCGTTCCATAAACTTGTCAGGTGTGTATCCGACGTGTGAGCGTCTGTCAAGCATGAACGGTGCTTACTTTTCGTTTGTAGGTAGGAAAATGCTGATTCACATAAATATGTCGAACCAAAACACGAGTGCAGTTGTTCGGCACATTTTTTACATTTGAATATTTCTCTTTTGAAACCAATTTCCAAAAATCTAGACAAGAGTTTGACCTTGCTTTCAAGTATACATCGCTACGCAGGCAGTAATAATTTCATTTTCTAGTAAAATGTGGTCCATTTGGAACATCTCTGCAAATTTATTTATTAGACATCTTGTATGAGTCGTTCACGTCAGTGTTGATATTGAATGGATAACTGATAAATTCTACCAACTTTTATAATGTTTAAAAGTCACTAAATCTGTTGTCGAAATCTGATAACACTGCCTTTATCTCTGCTGTGTATTTCTCAGGCATGAAAATGTTGGTAGGTACTTTTCTAAATGATCTTTGAGGTTTGTAAATCGCTGGAACCTATTCTTTTCAAGATCAATTTATCAAAGATGCTTGATTTTTTAACGCTGCAACAGAATTCATCATCTCTGATATAGTTTTGTTCTTGTCTCGTAATTCAATATTTAATATGCTGAGTTGTCTGGGAAATCTGCTAAGAAAGCTAAATCAGACAGCCAGTTCAAGTCGCGCAGTTGATGATAGTCATCACCCCTATCTTCAAGAAATTTTATTATTCATTTGAAGATCCTTCTGAAACGTTTCTTTTCAACCACTTGTCCATTTTGGCCTCTGGCCTCGTCGCGATCAACCAGCACAGCAGCCGCGATCGACCGGTTGATCGCGATCGACCGGTTGGCCACCCCTGAAATATGGGACACTTGTTAATATTTTCAGTCTACTCTAAATAACAGACAAAACTGGCATGTTTGCAATCGTAAAGAGATTAAAGATGTTTTTTTTAGCTAAATTTTCACTCACTCATATTAAGCGTAACACTTATTAGCAGTGGCGGCTGGTGACTTCAGTGACCGGTAGTGCGCTAAGTACTTACCTAGCAGGTACTTAAATACAAAATTTCCCAACAAATTCCCGTCATATTATTTTAAGATCGGGACTTCCGAATTTTTTAAACACCTGCGTTTTATTATGTACGTACCTAGTATGAATTATTCTCAAGACACTCAATGAGTTGCAAAAACAAGAAAAAAAAATCCAAACAAGTTTTTTAACTCATTTTAGTACCTTTATGAACACACCCATAGACCACAACACTAACTCCAGCTTTCAAAAAGAAAACAGTAGTAATGTCCCAAAAATACTTAAAAAAATATATAAAAATAAAAGCATTTGAAAAGTAGGAATTGAACCCGGGATCACCTGATTGTAAAGCCTTACCTTTAACCAACGCTTAGACAAATATTGGCACCACTTAATTCCAGTAACACGCGACAGAGAGCACAAAACCTAACCATATCCCATTTTAAATATTCGCGCGCTAACGGGTATGTGACATCACATGACAGCGCGCTGGCTGACTCTAGGCAGATGGACTCGTGCAAAACGAATCGCTCGCGACGTGTCACACGCGCGGCTATTCACGATATAGCGTCCTTGTTTGACGCTCGTGCGCCACACGCAGAACTCCATTTCGGCCCATACTGTTTCTATGAAGTATCTTTTGTCTCACGCACCAGCGGTGTTTTGCCGATGTCCATACATTCAGTATGGGAGACCCGCGTGCGTTACTCGATTCCGCACGGGGCTCACGTTTAAACGCAAAAAAGTGCCTTGTGATCTATAAAATAAGGTCGAATTCACATTCGTATTTATTTGGAGTATGATCATTATGGTTTTAACCCTTCAGCTCCCACGATTTTAATAAACTTACGTACCGTTGACTCCCAGCCCTTTTCGCCGCGCGCAGAAACCCAAAATTTTGGCGCGCGCGCTCCCGCACAAATTCGAATATCCCGCCTCAATCGATCGATTCATCACTGATCTGTATTCAGTCTTCTTTGTACTGAAATTGCGCGTTCAGTCATACCAAACACTTCAGGATTCACTTATTTAGAAGCACAGACCGATTTTTTGAACTCCAGGCAAAACAAAACACGCTCGACATTTTTTTTTGGTTTTTTCTGACCAAAACTGTATAATTTCCATAGACGAGTCATACCTCTAAATAAAGCTAATAAGACGTACTCTCGAATACGGGTACACAAAATACGGTACAAGATCTGTGTATTCCAGTGTCTGTGGAAATGTCAGTCGTCATGGGAGCCTTTTTTTTTTTACATTTTCAAAAAATATTTTCTGTGTGAAGGTGATGTGTTGCCCAGTCATGTTTGATAATAGTTATTAGTAAATTTAACCAAGAATGTATGCCAGTAATCAGTTGTTTGATAGGAAATTGGTAGAATTAGTTATGAATTAAATAGAGAGCCGCGCCGCGCCGAGACCCGGCCGGGTCTTCTGGGAGTTATCAGATTGGCGCGTCATAAGACCCGGCCGGGTCTTCTGGGAGCCAAAGGGTATGTAGGTATGTTGTAAGATATTATTTATTTTGAGTGAAGTGAAGACTTCTCGTGGTATGGTAGTGCGGCGCACGAGCGCACTTTAGGACCAGCCGCCAGTGCTTATTAGGTATTGTTAGCAAAAAGGGTGATGTGCTAGGCCAGGGGTGGGCAAACCTTTTTCTATGCGGGCCAATATTTATGAACAGAATTGATGGTAAGCCGGGTTTTTTAATTTTTGGCTGTAATATAATTCTATATTGAAATAAAAATATTTGTATTGTCCGAAATTTGTTGTGCGGCCGGTGGCCGAGTAGTTTGGGCATCGGCTTCTCATGCGAGAGGTCCGAGGTTCAAATCCGGTTGGCGTGTACCAATGAGTTTTTTCTGACGAAAATATTTACATGCATACCTGCACCTGCTGCTTCACCGTTTGGAACCGGAGTAAAACTGTAGGTCCCTTCCCTTGCCCCCTACTAGGTGGTAGGCTCAAATTGTAGCCGACTGGGTTGGTACCACCGTACTGTGTTTAAGATGGCCGCATAGCAGCCTCGGTTGTGTTCTCCTCTCAGTATAGCCAGTAATCCAGGGTAGTCTCCGGTATGACACCTACCTCCTCGGAGGTGATATTGACTGGTCGGAGCATGTGCTTTGGCCCCTTCGACTCAGCTACCCATGCTGGATTACATAAAAAAAATTTATTGACTCATAGGTTTCAACAAAATTAAAGTTCTCTTATTTATACAAAATTAAATTATATAACTATCTGTCTATAGATATATTCGAATCATGCACAGTGTACCTGGTACACTATGAAATACGGAAGTATATATTTATTGCATTGGTTAATGTAACCAAATATTCTATTTAATGTTTAACGAATGTTTCCGTGATTTATGTTATTATCTACGACCGAAGGGAAGCACTGACGTGGCACCAAGTTCACCCGGTGTTATGGGCTGACACCACAGATGTTGTAGGTGATGTCGCCAACAGTGTCAGTTTCAATGAAAAAAAAAAATTCTACTTTTGGGTCGATGGTCGCGAGCCGAATTGCAACAGTTCGTGGGCCGGAGATTTTTTTTATTTTTTTTTAATGGAAACTGACACGATTGGCTACATCACCTACAACGTCCGTGATGTCAGCCCATAACACCGGGTGAACTAGGTGCCATGTCAGATCCGGCCGTGGTTTGCCCATCACTGTGCTAGGTTAACACAAATTGGCTGACACGCCCGATAAGGATAGTGCATTTTTAACTGCCCCAGTGTGACTAAATAGATTTGTAGCCTGACCTCCACACCAGCTCTTAATCGCCCGCTCCTAGCACCAACGCCGAGTTGCCGGTTACCACCCAAATTTATTGAATTGTCTGCAGGTCCCGACAGTGAGTGGATAGACAGGTTCGTAGCGGATGTGAAGTCGTGCAGCGCACCGGAGCAGCTGGAGAGGTGCAGCGACCTGCACATCAGTCTCTCGAGGACTACAGTGCTGCGCTACCACTGGATAAATACATTTACTACGACACTTCAAACTTCTCTCAGAGACATTGAATGGTAAGTTAGAATAGAATAGTATAGAAGAGTTGCTTTGCAAAGAATTGCTTTACAATACAAAATTGTACTAAAGGCGGACTTATTACTTAAGGCAATGAGGGAAATCCCCCGCTTTTGTGGCACATTTGAGATTATTTTTTAGTATTCCCATACAAATTGTTAATATCAGGTTATGAGGGCTGAGGAAAGGTTCGAAGGGGGGAAGGGAAAGAGATGTTCGAGCAACCCCTGATTGCGAGAATCCAAAGAGCCTCGTGTCTCACCCCGCGCGCCCGGCACACACCCTCGCCGAGAGTACATGCACGAGTATACATTCAACAAATACATTTATTACATGCCTGTTTATGCTACATAAAAAAAACCTTTGAATAACTTGTGTACATTGATGTCGTCTCACCTGCGGGTGACCTTCCCACACTCCGTATTCCTGTCCACGGCTGCCAGTGTAAGACGTGGTTACTCTGACATCTTCCCCATCTCTTCGGCTGACGTGCCCAGGCTACTGCCCTTGAGCTTAGCCACCCGGTGTCCAATATCGACTACTTTAATGCGTCGGCGGATTGCCTCGTTACGCACAGTATCACATAGCGATATTCCCAGCATCGCCAAACCCAAAAAACCGTCACGTGGTTTATGAACGCTCCCTAACTGATTCTCTGTGTATATTGATGAATTTTATTTTATTGCAGCATTGAGCTGGAGTTGGATTCTGTGAAAATTTACTGCAATGATGAGCAAACACGCACCTTCATAGCTCTGACGGTAGATCACTTTGGGAGCCAAAAGCTAAATGAGATTACTGAGAAAGTTGATGCAGCACTCGCAGAATTCAAATTGCCTAAATATTATGAGGTAAGAATAATAATTAGCCTTGTTGAAATCGTGGACATGTTTGTCAATGTATAGTTTTACTTTATTTCATGATACCTATTTAAATTTTTTTTTATATCATACCTATTTTTAAAGATTACATACTTGTTCATATTTTCTAAACATGTCAGTCAGTCAGTCAGTCAGTCAGCGTGTAAGCGTCCACTGCTGGACATACGCCTCTCCAATTTTCCTCCAGTCCTCCCGGCCTTCAGCGGTACGGAACCACTGCTTTCCGCCGACGTACTTGATGTCGTCGTCCCACCTGGCGGGTGGTCTTCCCACACTCCGTTTTCCTGTCCACGGCCGCCAGTGTAGGACACGGTTACTCCAGCGGTCGTCGTCTCTTCGGCTGACGTGCCCAGCCCATTGCCACTTGAGCTTAGCCACCCGGTATCCAATATCGACTACTTTGGTGCGTCGGCGGATTGCCTCGTTACGCACCATATCACGTAGCGTTATTCCCAGCATGGCTCGCTCCATTGCTCGCTGGGCAACTTTCAACCTTTGGACAACACCGACCGTCAGCGTCCACGTTTCACACCCGTACGTCATAACCGGGAGGACACACTGGTCATATATACGGGTTTTTAAATTTTGCGGAAGATCAGACCTCAGGGCGAATTTTAACTTTCCGAAGGCAGCCCAACCCAGTTGAATTCGTCTCTCGACCTCCTTTAGCAGACCTTGTCTACCAAGCCGCAGAATTTGACCGAGATATACGTACTCTTCAACCTGTTCGATCACTTCTCCGTCAATAACGATTTGTCCTCCCGTCATAACCTCGGTCGCCATGACCTTGGTTTTGTCCCGGTTCATCTTCAGACCCACCTTCATCGACGCTGTATAGAGGTCTTCCAGCATGGTCTGAAGCTGATCTCGGGAATTTGACAGAAGGACAATGTCATCGGCGAAGCGCAGATGACTGAGAAGATCTCCATTCACGTTGATACCCATGTTGTCCCACTCAAGCGTCTTGAACACATCTTCTAATGCGTTCGTGAAGAGCTTGGGTGAGATCACATCCCCCTGCCTTACGCCCTTACTAAGGGGGATGGGTTGGGTATTTTCGTGGAGCCTCACAGTCATCGTCGCGGACCGATACAGATTTCGGAGTACCTCGATGTAGCGGTGGTCGATTCTGCACCTCAGGAGGGAGTTTTCGACAGCCCATTTTTCAACTGAGTCGAACGCCTTCTCATAGTCGACGAAGGCTAGGAAGAGCGGCTTGTTGTATTCCTCGCACTTTTGCACCACTTGTCGCACAGTAAATATGTGGTCCATGGTGCCGTATCCTTTCCTAAATCCAGCTTGCTCACGAGGCTGGTACTGATCCAGCCTCTGTGTCAGCCGACTCGTGATGACTCTCGAAAAGACCTTGTACACGTGGCTGAGAAGTGAGATAGGTCGATAGTTTTTCAACTTCGCCCTATCCCCCTTCTTGTGAAACAAGACAACGACACTATTTCGCCATGCGGCCGGAACTACACCACTTTCAAGAACTGCATTGAAAAGTTTCTGCAGTTCTTTCAAGATCGGTCGTCCGCCAGCATTTAGAAGCTCCGTCGTTATCCCGTCTTCACCTGGAGCCTTGTGTTTTTTGAGTCCTTTCAAGGCAGCCTTTATCTCATAGACACTAATCTCGGGCAGATCCTCCGTGTAGTGTCTAGTGAGCGGCGCACGCCTATCAGAGTCGACTGGTTTGCTTGGACTCGGGGCAGGAATTGCTGCGGAATACAATTCACCATAAAATTCCTCCACCGCCTTAAGTATATCCGGCTTTCTTGCGGTGACAACCCCATTCGCTCGCTCGAGTTTGGAAATTTGGTTAGCGCCGGTAGAGAAGGCACGGGCAAACACTTTGCTGCCTCGATTTTCCTCTATAATGCGCTCAACCAATTTCGTGTTCTCTCGGCGAATATCACGGCGAATGGACTTGCCTATGGTCTTGTTGAGGTTCCTGTGCACGACACTGCTCCGGGTCTCCGGTTTCATATTCCGTCGTGTTTCCAGGAGCCTCAACGTCTCTGCGGATAACTTGCTGCGGGGTGCCTGTCGACTTTTGCTGAAGTGCTGCTCTGCAGTGTCCGTTAGTGCGGATACGAAGTCCGTATACACCTTGTCGATGTCGGCATCCTCATCTCGTGGCACCAAGCTAAAAGCATCCTCGAGTTTCGCTTCGAAATTTTCGAGCGTCTCGTCCGGTATGTTCAGCTTGGCCAGCGGTTTGTGAATGAGTTTGCGCCGTTCCATCTTGAGGTTTAACTTCAGCGTACCTCGCACTAGTCGGTGATCGCTGCCAGTATCGAAGCGGTTAAGGACAGTAACGTCTATACATGACGATTTACTGTCCGCCAGTATGTAGTCTATCTCGTTTCTCGTACAACCGTCAGGGCTGGCCCACGTCCATTTCCTTTTCTCCTTTTTTAGGAAAAATGTATTCATGGCGTGGAGCTGGTTGGCTTCGAGATAGTTGACCAACATCTGGCCGCGTCGATTTCTGGCACCGATACCGTACGGACCTACTGCTCTCTCTCCCTTCAGAGGCTTGCCCAGTTTGGCATTAAAGTCTCCCATCACGTACTGGAAGTGAGATTTGTTGGTTTCCAAGGCTTTGGATACATCCTCGTAGAACTGCTCCACCTCGTCGTCAGCGTGCGAACTCGTGGGAGCGTATACCTGCACCACCTTCAGCTGATACCGCTTGTTCAGCTTGATGATGATGTAGGCCACTCTGTCCGACACACTGTCGATTTCGATGATGCTGTTCACGAGGCTGCGCCTCACCATAAATCCCACTCCACCTTCCGATTTTTGGGGATTTCCTCTGAAGTAAAACAGATTGCCGGAACGTAGCACTTCAGTCTCTTCGCCCTTTCTTCTGACCTCACAAAGACCTAGGATGTCCCATTTTATATGAGCCAGCTCCTGTTCTAGCTCGACCAGTTTCTCGTGCGTTCTCAAGGTCCGTATATTGTGAGTAGCCAAGTGTAGTTGGGTGTGGCAGCCAGATCTAACCCAGGGATTCTTAGCACCCCTCACCCCGCCGGAACCAGGACCGCCACCACGATGATCCGGAATAGCGGGGCCGCTGGGAACTAGGGGCCGAGGTACTGTGTTGCTTTTCATGTTGGAGGGTTTTGGCCATAAATCGCCACGTTGGCCAAACGTCTTGGCGAGTCTTCCGCTCTCGTCAGCCTTAGGATTGTAATACCTACGATATTACGCACCTAAGTTTCCAGGATATACCGCGAGGAGGTGTGAGTCGGAAATTGGAGAAAGAATTTCACTCCGCCACTACTTCACCATCGTGCGATGGGGCAGCATTAGCAGGAGATTAATTCAGTCCCCCGTTTATATCCTTTAATTCAGTCCCCCGTTTATATCCTTTCTAAACATATCTTATTGTAATGCTATCAACATTTGATTATTCAATGGCAACTTTTACAGAATCCATCTTTTCACGTGAGCGTTGTCTGGTGCAACGGCAACAAGCTGTCTGAGCTAACACAAGTTCACCAACAGCTACAGGACGCACTCACCCGCCACAGGAAAACTCTGACAGTCATCGTCGACAGAATAATTTGTAAATGCGGAAATAAGTTCTTCCAGTTTCCTCTTAAGTATTGAAAAAATGAACAACCATTTGCAAATTATTGGGGATCAGAGTTCGGAAAACCGAAGCTACCCAAAGTTGTACATAAATCCACACTTCAACCAAACAAAATCTACACACAATGTCCCACACGTAAACCCTAATATTTACCGAAGACTTTACCGTGAAGAACAGAGTGAAGTGCTAACAGGAACTGCTCCGAAAATACATGTGAATCCTAAATTCGTAAATTTTAGTAAACTGCACGAGAGCATTGAAAGTTCGAGACAAGGAGTATTGGAGACCAGTGCAAAGGCGAGCCAGATCGCTACCCTTCACAGACTTAACCCTTTGCCAATCACAACAGCCATTTCCTCAGTTTCGTCACTGTCGACTCAGCATTCTAAATCAAAATATAAACTAGTTAATGTTAAATCAATCACAGTAAATGTCAAACAGGAGGCGCCTTCCATCTCACGTACTTATTTAGCATCCACAAGACACCACAATAATGATACCAGTGCTTCAGCTGTGCCGCTAGTCCCTACATCGTCTTCCTATCACCCTTCAAAATATTCATTAGTGCAGCAGAATAACAATAAAAGTGCATCGAGCTCACTCCTTAAGAATACTATTAGAATCAGCAGATACAAGACGGTGCCATTACAGAACATAACATCCAAACCAGAAGTTTCAGTACCCACCACCTATCGCAATAACAAGATGAAAATTAGTGTGATTCCTGCATCACAGTGGATTATGCCAAAAAATTTTACAAATAGGAAAATCGACAGGAGACGTAAAGTTGTATTGGTGTCTAAGAAATGTAATAGTTTTTATAATAAATCCTTTACCAATTTGATAACCATTAAAGGTAGAAAGTTCTCTCTTACTGATAAATCATTGAAACTAATCGGACCAAAATGTGATACTCTATGTCCCAATAGTAGTGGTAAGCTAACTGTCCGTGTGAACGGACGAATGTACATTCAGAAATCTCGTCATCTCTTTGTCAGGAAATCTTTAGTGGCGAAAGACAAAGAAAGTTTCAAGAAGAACAACATTCCTTGCCCTCTGTTTCACAAGTTTGGCAAATGTATTAAAAAGGAAAAAGGAAAGTGCCCCCTGCTGCACGACAAGAGACACATAGCTATCTGCAGGAGGTTTCTTAAAGGTCTGTGCCAAGATGAACACTGCCTCCTCTCTCATCAGGCGACTGCAGAAAAAATGCCCACATGTAGCTTTTACTTGCAAGGTTGTTGCACGCGAGAGAACTGCCCCTACTTGCATGTGAAGGTGAATGACTCAGCTGTCGTGTGCGTCGACTTTCTGAACGGCTTCTGCGAGCTCGGGGACCGATGCTCTAAACGCCACATCTACCTGTGTCCCGAATATGCGAAAAATGGAAAATGCACTAGGAGTAAATGCTCTTATCCGCACAACAACCGCGAGTACAAGATCCCCCGTGCAGCTAGGGCCAGTCCAATAATGACACGTGTCAACATTTCAAGTGTGGAGAAAGTAGAAACAGCTGAGGAGTTAAATAATGAGTTCAAGATAGAAACGAGAAGGTACTATGTACGCGGAGACTCGGCTGACGGATCTCCAGAGAATGCTGCCGACGAGATTCACACAACCCGCTGCCGGCTCGGCGTTCTACCCTCCTTTATAAAGCTGTAATCATGGCTAAGTCAATGGCTGTAATAATATGTTTTGTGCATAATTGCTGAAAAATCATCTGCCGTTGCATGTGTCAGTTTGATTTGAACGTAATTTTATTGTTTTATTGAGAATTTCTATGGCCACTTGATATGTTTGTTAGTAAATACAGGTTGTATAAAGAGGTATAGTGTCGACGAAAATGTTAATTATTTTTTTTTATAAACCCAATCCTTATCAATATGATTTGATTTTTATTTTGTATGAAAAATTACAAATTTTGTCATCTGAGAAAAAAATGCCATGCAGATTTTTTACTCCAAATGGCCTGGGGAATGTCCCGGTATGGTCTATACATCCACTATAGTTAAAGCAACAAGTACAGTTGTCATAAAATTCCTTCAGCCGTCTACGTAACTGTAGTTTCGTAACCAGTATGCTCTCGATACATATATGAAATTGTTTTTTCACTTTTTGTTCATAATTTTATATTCACATAGTTATAGTCACAATAAAAACTTTCAGCATGATTGCAGTGAAAAGGGGAAAAGTGCTTGTAGTGGAGATAAACCATAGAAATATTCTAAACAAGATAGAAGCCCCATCAGCGTAAAACTTCATACAAACGATTGTGTCCAAATTGTTTCACGTGGTTTCACCTACTAGCTATGGTATTGCCGTCTTGAAAATTTTATTTTACCATTCTTAGTTATGATTATTATTTCGCAAACATTTGGAGATTTAATTTATTAATAACATAGTTAAATTACTATTTCCAAACAAATATAAGAAAATTAATTAACATGCAAAATATTTCAGAAAAAAAGACATTTCAAATCATAATTTTCGAAGTTTTCCTCACTTCATATTCATAGGGTAAAAAATATACATTTTTTACATGCATACATATGTAAAAAATATCATACAACGCGAGATCGAGTGACGTAAATAGGAAAAGCTAGAAAAAAGGCTCACGCTTGCGAGTGTTCCTTGTGATAAACCCACACATTCACTTCACACCACAAATGCATGATAGCGATAGTGACGTAACCTAGGATAATAGCATATGCGAGAAAGAGACAGCCACATACCATCCACACACACACACATACCCACCCTTGTTTGTTTTAAGTACCATGCGAGGACCCCCGTTTTACTCATTCAGACCGAGGACCTCTCCGTATCTGGACTATACGAAGTCGTACGATGACCTCGACAAGACAGATGTGCGCCAAATTTATTCCTGGAAACGCGCAGGCGCTTAGTGTTTCGATATCTCCTACTCTTTCTAACTTGAATTGTGACAAACAAAGCGAGGACACAATATACACTCGCAAACCTGTCTGGCGACGTCCATTCGAGGACTTTGTGTTAGGCTAAACGAGGACCTTCGCGACCTGTCCAGCCATGCAATTTCGAGGACCTAATAGCACACCAATTCCTGAAACGTTGTATTATGCGAGGACCTTGTGTTGAATTTTCTACTATCAAACAGGGGACATTTTATTCTGATTTCTTCTTCTGTACAAAACGAGGACCGGGGGAAGGGGAAGGTGAAGGGGAAGGGAAGAACGCCGCTGCCGCGCCGCCGCGCCGGTAGAGGAATAGAACAAATCGTGCTCCCATCACAGTCAGTCGCTTCGCCCGACATCTCGGTTGTTATTACAGTACCACTGCATTCAATAAAATATGTTTGAAGCTGCAAATGTACGTGTTTTTCCATCGATGTGTTTTCCATCTTCTAGTTCAATACAGCCGTGCTCAGATAAAGGAAGGTTCTGAAATGGCACCTAGGGTTCCTTCGGCATAGTTGTGTGTTGGGCTAATATCACCACAGCAGGTGTAATATTCGCACAATCATGTCCAGCTCTCAAATATTGCTAATGATAATAATATTAGCTATCTGATTATTAGAATGATTAATATTTTTCAATAACTTTTAATCCCCATTGTTTTCGTTCTAAAATTCATTATTATTTATAAGGCATAACAAAAATATTAATAGTGGTTTCATATTGATGGGTTGGGCCAAACTTGGTAAATTATCTAATGTTGTTTTTTTTTATGTAATCCGAAATGGGTGGCTGAGTCGGAGGGGCCAAAGCGCATGCTCCGACCAGCCAATATCACCACCGAGAAGGTAGGTGCCATACCGGAGACTTCTCTAGATTGCTGGCTTTACTGGACTAGAGGAGAACACAGCCGAGGCTGCTAAGCGGCCATCTTACATCCAGTACGGTGGTACCAACCCAGTCGGCTACAATTTGAGCCTACCACCTAGTAAGGGGCAAGGGAAAGGACCTACAGTTTTACACTGGTTCCGAACGGTGAAGCAGCAGGTGTAGGTATGCACGTAAATTTTTTCGTCAGAAACTCATTGGTACACACCTACCGGATTCGAACCGCCGACCTCCGCCGCCGACCGCTGCCGCATGAGAAGCCGATGCCCAAACCACTCGGCCACCCGCAGCTTTTGAATTTTTGAAAATTTGTTTAGAAAAATAAAACAATACACACTCAGCAAAACGTGTCCAAACCGAGGACCCATGTGTGAACTTCACACATGGGTCCTCGGATTGGTTAAGAAAGTGGACTTGAGTGTAAATCGAAGTGTGTAAAATACGACGGTGGCGCCGCCCTGGTGGTCACAAATTTTCACACTTTGACTAAAATTATGGCGACCAAATCGAGGACCGTTTCCGATTTCCGTATTTCTTAGACAGAAAGGTTCAGAATCGCACGGAGAATACGACAATGGTGACCATTCAATCCGAGGACCCAGGAAAAAGTCCTCGGTTTGAAAATGTCCTCGTATGTGCCTTGTGTATTCAGGTGCACGTCCTCGGATAATACTTAAAACAAACACACATTCTTTTGTTTCTCCCTATCGTATGAAATTGGGTAAGGACTGGACTGTTTTGGGTTGTATGTCGCACTCACACAGTATACCTGTCACATAAGGTTTTTGTGTTGTTTTGTGTGTTGCACCAAATGTTTTTAATATGAAAATGATTTTTTGTAAGTACATTAATTGCTGGCTTACTTGTGATAAGTGACTCCGGGGTCCTTCTTAGCTCGGTCGGGACAATTTTTGCACTTCTCACTGCATATGGTGACATTTTTTGACGCTTCCACAAGACGAATTACCCCAGTGACGTATGAGCTTAGACAGGATAGCTCGCATACCCCACCCTACTCAATTGACTGGGCGCGCGGAGGAATTCTGAGACGTGTCTATTAAGTCACGTTGACTGGCAGAGATTGCCTTAGGTAATAAGTCCGACTTTTGTACAATTTTGTATTGGAAAGCAATAAAGTATATTCTATTTGTTTTACTCAGTCAATGAGATACTGTTTGCGCGCGAGCTCCGAGGTATCGGGGGCTGGGTCCCTTCACACCCTGCGCGCTCCCAGTACGAGTGTTGGCCTTGACGCGAGAGCACTCTTATCGATGCCGTATTCGTAATACCTATGCGCGCGTATTAGTCAATCGTGTGTTAATTTGTTACTCTTTAAGTTATTTATTAGCCGAGTTCATTTTGTGTGTACAAATAGCGATTCATGGATAAAGAAGAAATTGCGAACATAAGCAATGAGAACAGGGAGAAAAAAAGTCGATTACAATTCGTAGTTAAGCCCGGTTAGTTAAGCGTAGTTAGTCTTTGGAAGTGTGAAGATTGGTAAGTAACTAATTATAGAATGATTTCATAATTAATTAATATCGATAACGTAATATCGTCTAAATCACTGCGCTAGGTCATTACGTCAACCTAGAATGATAAAAAAGGTATGGACGCCGGACTGTCAAATGCTTGTATGAGAACTAGCGTCGCCGAGTTGCGGGGAGTGGAGTCAGGCCTTCGTCACTCGCTCAAGGTCGCGAGTTAAATGCCTACCGCTTGGCGTACCGACTAATGTACAATTAACAGTGGGCTGTCGCTATCCAGCCAGACCGGGCGTGTGGCGCTTTCGAATTTAGAAAATGTCGAATTCACGTAATTATTGTGCAGTGGACGGGTGCAAAAGTCAACAGACAAATGAAAACTTGTCTTTTTTTTCATTGCCGAGAGAAGAAGAAAGGTAAGTGTTGTTTAGTAGCATTTTGATTTATTTCTAGTAATTTATTTATTCATATTAGTAGGAGGTCATAGATTTAAAATGATATTTTTATATTGCCAATAACATTAGTACGCCGAACAGCGTGGTGTGTATGGCCTAATTCGTATAAGGATAATAGGTACATTGTAGATGATCATTGATCATTAAATTTATTGATCAAACAAAACTATCACTGGAAGGTTGCACGCAATGCACGCTTCGATGTGAGAAACTAATTGTGACGCTAACGCATGCATGAATTTGTTCGCATGAATTTGCCGTAGCTAAATATCATATCGTTGGTAGCTAGAACGATAAAAGTTGGTAGGTATCATCTTCATTTTATTCCTCACAATAAGACAGCACAAAGACACAGCCCTTAACGCGCTGAACGGCGCGCTTTCGAGATAGAGTTACACGACAGAAAGAGAAGCGAAATGTAGGCAATTATCGTGGTTAGGCATGCAGCTCTGGGCGAGTCAATTTGTACTTTATCGCGTCGTCGCAGAGTAGCTATTTCTTTGTGAGTGTTTGTACAGGATCGAGGATAGGGTTCGGAGTCCATACCTTTTTTATCGTTCTAGACGTCAACATTCCTCGGAGCTCGCGCGCGGTCTTTAAACATTCTGGGAAAGGGTTAGACATCCACAGTTTTATAGGTATATAAATAACACCAATGTTAGATTTTCCCATAACATATTTGTATTTCAATATATTTAAGAAATTATAAAAACGCTACATGCATATATTTTATAACATTTTCTTTATTTGTGGGTTTCTCGCACGTTGGCATATTGACATAAGTCAGATTGCTGCCTATGTTTATTTTTTTAGTTTTGTTGTCAATCTTTTGTCATACTTTGCGTCAAAATAGTTAAGCATGTATTCAAATGGCACTTTTTTAATTGTAGACTATTGCAAGCTCATTATAACCAAATGTAGCATCCCCCACAATGCTTTACAGTTTACATTATGATATGATTCTAAATTTCCAGTGTGTTGCTAGCATAAATCAATCAGTGACTTTCACGCACTATCTTTTTGTACGTCACCCCCACATATGAACGATGAGTGTGACATTAACATAAACGATGACAGTGAGCCCCTACGATTACACAACATAAGTAATTAGATTTTCTTTCCCTGTAAAACTTTCCTAATAAAATACAAAAAGGCCACGAGTTGTGCTTATGATTTCATTTTGAACCACTTGGGCTGCTTGCCGTCGTTGGAGGAGGAAGTGCCCGCGGCCGGTGGCGGTCTGCTCGGTTCTGATGAGGAGTCTAGTTTCCGCCGTACTGGAGCCCTGCACGTAATAAATGCATGATGCAAGTAATGCTAAAAACTGTTTAGAATTTGGTCATGCATCATACATGTACATTTCGGCAGAAACTATATGCTGTGTATTACAGTAAGTAAAGAAGTTGGTAACTTGATAAAACCACTTTTCGAGAAAACTGAAAAAACTATTTTGGGCACTTTCTTTCACGCCAATATATGTTTTCCCCTACATATTATAATAATAACCAACATCTGCCGTCTGTGTATATATATGTATGTGTTCGCTTATATATAACTCAAGAGCCAACCTATTCGCTTGCAGTTTTTGCCTATGTAATGTGACATATTTCCGCCAGGTTATAGGTCATCTCATCTCACATAATTTTTTTTAATACATTGAAAATACAGTAAATTAGTAGAAAATGGCGTTTTACATTAATTACACTTGTTGCCCCACGAAATATGACATCAGACTCGTATGAAGTGGGTGCGGGGTGCGGAGAAGTCGGAATCTAGTAACACCCCGCGCTCCGCGCTTAACCAGGAAGTACCAAGTTGAACGAAAAGATGTTTACAGTATACCATGACATGAGGTAGCAATAAATGCGTATCGAGTTTTAGAAAGAGACAATCGGGTTGTAAAGCGTCGTCATTGTCGCACAGAGACGTGCGGGTTCGTGCGACAGGGACGAAGCTTTACAACCGGATTGTCTCTTTCTAAAGCTTGACACACATCATTTGCTGCCGGGAACTGCACTTGTATATGACTACATATACATACACATATATCTTGGTATATCATAAGTGTGGCCATATAGAGTCGATATACAGCTAAATACTTTCTTGTTTTTTTTTTTATAATAACGCGACATGTGGCGCCGAGACACCCAAAAGGTGTCTAGCGACGCCCATGCACATTCGGTCGCATACGGGGGCGAATGCCATGCCGGCCTGACAGGTGCCCCTCATGCACGCCTCTCTTGAAGGAGCCGAGACTATACTTGGGGGGAAACATCTGGGCAAGGAGAGCGTTCCAGAGTTTACCAGTTCTGTGGAGGAAGGATCTGCAGAACCGATTGGTACGCATCTGCGATAAGTCCAGCATATAGGGATGCAATCCCTGCCCAGTGCGTGTTATATGGAGGTGGAAAGGGGACAGCGGAATCGCGTTAAACAGCTCCTCCGAGCACTCCCCTGTTCAAAGTCGACAGTTCGACTCCGAGGACCCCGAGGTGGTCGCTTAATTTAAGTGACGTGCCTTGGAAGGAAGGAGCTGGTGTGAACGCCGCTCTCTTCGCACTGAATGCTAAATGTAATTTGGTATGAGGGGCACATGCTCCAGCCAATATCACCTCAGAGAAAGTGTCATGCCGGAGACTTGTTTTCGGATTGCTGGCTATTCTGGACTAGAGGAGAACATAGTCGAGGTTGTTATGCAGTCGTATTACGTCCAGTGCGGTTACGGTTACGGAGAAACAAAATAATATAAATGTACCTGGTCAAAGGAAAGCAAAAAAAGTGCAAATAGAAAGTGACCTGTACTTGGAGGCGAGCATGGCGGCCGCCTCGCTGGACGTCTGGTTGCTGTAGACGCGCGGCTGCAGGCACTGCGCCTCGGGGGAGGCGGCGCCCGCCTCCGGCCCCGCCCAGCGGAAGTGCATCAGCACGCACGGCACAAACTTCGCTTCCAGCAAACTCATGTTCTGCTCCAATATCTCTCTCGATGGTGTTGTGACTAAAGCAAACATTTGAATTAATTCCTGAGCATTAAACATTTTTGTTTCGTAAAAGGTGGAGTTATTGCATAATGCAATTTCTTCCAGTCGACCTTGTACACATAAATAAATTAGCCGTGTTTATTCACCGGAGTGACAGATGTATGATAGATAACTTGAAATTGTGGTTGGTTACATTGTCTACTACGCCCGCAATGTCAGCCCCTAACACCTTGGTTAACTAGGTGCCTTGTCTTGTCGTCTTCCACCGACAGCATCGGACATCACGCCCGACAACGCTGATACAATGGACGCTCTAGCAAGACTACGAGGAAAACTAGAGATACAAAATTTCCAGAAGTCCCTTCAGAAGAGCAATCTAGCTGCAATGTAGGCTTAGTTGTCCCTGCTCTGCCGTAATTCACTAGCAACTCTTCTTCAGGAATGGACGGTATTGCAACACGGTCTCAAAGAATGGCAGTAACATTGCGTAAAAGTCTACAGTGACTTCTTCCCTTTTCTGTATGGAGGTAAATTTATACTCATCCAAAAAGGACGCCAATGTATATGACAAATGTATAATTTGCTTTTATTTAAATAGCCTCGCCTCGCTTGTCAGCCTCGATAGCTCAGTGGTGCAGACAGTCAACTGTCGCTATTGAATGTTAAGCAACGCGGGGTACGGTCAGTACTTGGATGCGTGACCGCTGACCGTTGGAGGCTGACCGAAGTTCGGATTCCTCGTAAAACTGTAGGTCCCTTCCCTCCTAATCTTACTTGGTGGTAGGGTTTAACCCGCCCAGGTTGGTACCACCGCACTGAATGAAACGTCGGACGTTGTAGGTGATGTAGCCAACCGTGTCAGATTACATAAAAAAAAAAAATAGGAAAAGTGACTCACACAAATGGAAGGGTGCGCTGGGCTCGTTCAGGTACCGGCTGACGAAGTGGTGCACTTGCTGGATGGTGTCGGTGGGTGCGAACACTCCCTGCAGCACCACGCCGTCGGGGAACTGCACCCGCACCACCGCGTGCTTGTGCTTGCTCAGCGTCTCTGTGCTCTGCGTCACGCAACATCAACAACGTTAACAACACCAGTCGGCCTCGGTAGCTCGCCGGTGCTATGGATCGACGTCCAATTGTGAAGTTAAGCACATCGGGCAACGGTCAGACCTTGGATGGGTGATCTTTCAACCGTTGAGGCTGACTGTGGTTCGGATGCCACTTAAAACTGTAAGTCCCATACTTTATTAGTTAGGTAGTTCAATCCATTCGGATTGATACCACTGCACTGAATGAAATGTTGGTGGAAGGAGCTATTTAAATAGTTCGAGTTTTCCACCCAGTTCAGTGTATCAGTGGCTTAGTAAGCGAAGCAGCCTCAAGAACGCAGAGTTACATGACTGTGAACAAGTCGCCATCAAACTTACCTTCACCAAATTCTTTGCTGGTGTAATTTTTCAGTTTTTTTATACAAAAACATAGGTACATGCAATATTTCTATTTCATTTCAAATTACATTTATGTATATTTACTTAAATCTACTGTATTACACTTTTATTTTATGATTTACCGATTTCCTTACCACAATTTCATTTCTGTCCCCCGAAAATTTGGTTAGCAATGAAGAGTTGTTGATAATGTTACAAAAGTATTTTTTTTACAAAAAATTCTAAATAGCTTCTCAATAATTAATATTGAAGAAAGCGAAAAGGAAATAAGTAAAACCCTAAAAATTGTAAAAAGAAATATGTAAATGTGTACGTACAGGGGAGGTGCGGTGCATGGCGGTGAGGAGAGGTGCGTTGACGGCGGCGGACGCGTGGTGGCGCAGGTCGCGGTACAGGCGGCGCACCTCCTCCACGCTCAGCTCGTAGAACTCGTCCGGCAAGTCGGCCAGCTCCGGCTCTGCCAGCGACGGCACGAACGATATCGCTTTATTCTCTCCCAGCTGCAACACGCATCGATTGATGGAGCTGGCACATGTTTTGTGGCCATTTTTATTTATTTTGTATACATGCATACACTAGCAGCTTTGAGCTGATCAAGATGAATGGATGAATGGCTTTCTTCTGGAAAGACGCATTTATCTACAAGCCGGTTGGGCACCAACTTGGTGATGTGTTTGAGTCTCAACCTTGGACTCAGCAACATAAAAACATTTACAGAGTCTGACAAAGGGTGGTAAATGTTATAGTATTTCATATTCATCACTGATTACATTAAGGTACTTTTTTTATACAACGAAAACAAAATAACGCTGAAAAACCATGATACCTCCATGTTTAAAATTTAAATTGCAAAATGGAGCTGCTGTTAAGAGTATTTGCGTTCAGTTAGCTCAAGTCAGCTGTTTATCTGCACTTGTTTTTTTTTCATAGACATCTGGCAGTGGTAGCTCTTTCCAATTCAATGGAAGATCACACACAGCCATAACACCATTCCTCGCGAAACCACGGCCAGCTGTTAGGCGGACAAAATGTCACCATCGAATTTATTTGCCTTTTGAAGATCCCCAGGCTATAGGTACTACCGACATAAGCAAGAGGGTGTCATCTACGAAATTTCAAAATAGTTTTTGGTATTGTTGAAATCGAAAAAAAAAATCTTACAATTTGAGATAAGAAACGAGGCGGTATTTGCATTCTAACTATAATTTTCAAATGAAAAAAAGGTGGCTTCTTTCTAAAGATATTTCTTACTAATAAATAGCGAAAATGTGTGCAAAACTGAAAATACATAAATGAGCATCTGTTCGTAGAACCGGCCTTCTTCCTCTGTTTTTGTAGATGCGGCCTGTATCGTTTTAACCCATCTACAACTACAGTCAAACCCGCTTAATACGATCCCGGTTAATACGATTTCCCGCATAATACGATCTTTTGTGCTGGTCCCTTCATTTTACGAACAAATTTTTCCCGCTTAATACGACCCCAACCCGCTTAAAACGATCTTTTGGTGACGAAGGTGCGACCGCCTGAAGCGAGCTCGGGGCTCGGGAACGCTCGGCTTCCGCGTCGGGCGCACCGCCCGCTCCCCGCGCTCGCTCCTAGCGCCGCGCGAGCTCGGAGCTAGTACGCACTGTACGCATTCCGGTGCCGCCCGCCTGTCTGTATAGCACATCGTCACCCGCCGCGAACTGTCGAACTGTATCGAAATTAACATGTGTGTGTATCCTTTTTCGTGCCATGACGGCCAATATTAAACGACAAGCACTCTCACTTAGTGATAGAAGATGTTGTCCAACTAAGGCGATATCTTTGTTCGATTGATTCCAGTGATGATGCTCTTACAAACTAAAATGCATAGAAAGCTCTGTAATGCGTGAGTCTGCGAAACACCTGCGACAACAGACGATTGATTCATATGATTCAGTCAGAAATACAATAAACAGATTTTAAAGTGTGTACTTTGCATGATTTTAACTCTTCCCGCTTAAGACGATTTCCCGCTTAAGACGATTTTTGCGCCCATCCCCTTGAGAATCGTATTAAACGGGTTTTACTGTAGTAGTATTGAAAATTTGTAGTTTTCTCGAGTTCGAGAAAGCTCAAGCAGAAACTGATGTAAACACTCACTCTTGCTAAACTAAAAATTGGAAGTGGAAATAAAGTCGCATTTTGAACGAAATAAAAAACTTATTGGCTTACATGAAACCATACACACACCCTTTTTAGTTTGTACCACTCTCTCTGGTCAGAAAGTGTATACAAATATAAAACCAATGTATGAAGTACCTACTCGTAGGAAAGTACTTACAAAAGTAACTTCCTGCTCAATGTTAAGCCTTCGTTGCAGTAGCTCCTCCTCCCGACGGTCGATCTCCATCGTGCTCTCGCTCACTGCTTCCGATTTAGTCTGCTCCGTCTCCTCTCGCATCATTACATCTTCACTTCCAGCTTTGTCTCGAGCCTCGAGTTCTTCCATCTCATCGATAGCATTCACATTGGCTGCCTTTTTAATTTCTTCCCTTATCAATTTGATGGGATTCATTCCATGAGCGGTTGGCGGGTGTCTTCTGTCATCTGAAGGTCCAGGAGTTGGTTCAAGCTTTGCGGGCTTACTGGTGCTGGGTGTAGAAGCATCTTTGCTTGTCGAAGGAATCGGCTGGTCCGCCTGAGTCGGTCTGAGAGGTAAAACTGACGACACATTGGCTTGGCTGCAAATTATCAATATGTGCACATCTATACATATAATAAAATCGTAGAGGTAAGAAAGTCTGTACATTGAATGTATTCGGAAAAAAACTAACCAGGGTGGCTTAAAATGAGATACTGAACGTGTTAGAATAGTTTTTAAAATTTTTGTTTGTTTGTTTGTTTATTTGTTTGTTTGTCTGTACGCGCATCACGCAAAAACCACTGAACGGAATTAGACGAAACTTTGTATAGTGGCAGTTTATATGCCGGGTTAACATAATACGTAAAAAAAAATAACAAAAATAAAAAAAAAAATTAACAATTATAAATATTATTGCGCGTTTAAAATCAGGTAGTCCAAAGTACATAATTATATCTTGAGAACTGGCAGCAAATACAATTTGAATAAAATATTCATTCGAAATTTAAAAATAAGTAGATACAACGAAAATGACAGTTCTTCTTTTTTATAACTTGAACACAATAGTCTATACATATCTATTCTTTCTATACATATAATAAAATCGTAAATGCAAAAATGCCTACTTGTACGCGCATCTCGCAAAAACCATTGAACGGAATTTGACGAAACTTTTTATAGTGACAGTGTATATCCCAGATTAACGTAATAATTAAAAAATATAATAAAAATCACGTAATCCAAAGTAAAGGTAAAAAACAATTTTAAATGTCAGGTTGACAACGGAGAACTGTCATCTCGACGTGAGCTGGCCGGTGACAAATTGTTTGATAAATAAAAATAATAATTGAAAGTCGAAGTTATGTCGCTGTCATCGGTGCAATAAAATTTATATATCTGTTGCCCGCGGCTTCGATCGCGTGAAATTTGTATTAAAAAAAAAAAGAAAGTAAGTAACTAAAGGCGGGCCCGAAGGCGGATCTGCGCTCACGTAAACGATATTATTTCTCGATGAAAGTAACTAAGGGCGAGGCGGAAGGCGGAGCTGAGTTCAGGAAGAAGAAAAACATTCTTGAAGAAAGTAAGTAACTAAGGGTGAGGCCGAAGGCCGAGCTCTATTCTGGAAGACCATAAACCTTCTCGAAGAAAGTAAGTAACTATGGGCAAGGCCGCAGGCCGAGCTGCGTTCAGGAAGAAGCTAAACCATCTTGAAGAAAGTAAGTAACTAAGGCGAGGCCGAAGGCCGAGCTACGTTCTGACAAATGATAAACCATCTCGAAGAAAGCAAGTAACTAAGGGCTAGGCCGAAGGCCGAGCTGCGTTCAGGAAGAAGCTAAACCATCTCGAATAAAGTTAATTAATATTAAGATTGAGTTAATTTAATTTAAATTTTATTATAAAGTCCACGCTTCTAACGGCAAATATACCGTGCATCCTAGAACCTCGCGGTTATTCCCGGCTGGATGGCAAGAGGCCCGATGCTATCACCTTAGTGCCATGGACTAAGGGTAGTTCTTTGATGTGGGACGCCACTTTTGTTCTCACATTGGCTCCAAGTCACGTTAGGACATCTTCAAGAGCGGCTGGCGCGGCCGAGGCTGGGGCGGAGAGCCTCAAACGCAGCAAATATAGAAATATAATTCAAGATTTCGAATTTGTTGCGTTTGCGGTTGAAACCCTCGGTCCGTGGAGCAGTGAAGCCAAAAGAGGCTTGAGCTGGTTGACGCAACTGGTGTCCCGCCATCAAGGGCTTATGTACTTCATTCAAAGGGTAAGCCTTGCCATCCAGCGGGGTAATGCCGCAAGTGCTCTAAGAACATTCGAAAATGCCCGTTTTGATAGTTATTTTAATGTTTGTTAGGTAGGTTTAATTCTTTAGTTATTAATATTACTTTTTTATTTTTATGAAATGAATAGATTGAGTAAACGATATTATATTCTATCGAAGAAAGGAAGTCTTTAAGGGCGAGGCCCGAAGGCGGAAGAGGGTTTTTGGTTTACCTGAACGCAGCTCGGCCTTCGGCCTCGCCCTTACTTACTTCCTTTATTTGAGAAAGGTTTATCGTTTACCTGAAAGCAGCTCGGCCTTCGGCCTCGCCCTTAGTTACTTACATTCTTCTTTGGAATACGAATTTCACGCGAGCGGAGCCGCGGGCTCAGCTAGTGTATAATAAAATTGTAAACCTTGACAATAAACACGGTGTTGCAACCCCAACCGTAAAAACCGAAAGGGGGTGATTCTGTACGTGAAATAGAACAACTTTTTTTTCTCCATACATTTAGAGAATAGGTATTTAAAATTTGTAGGGAATTTTTTTTTTTTTTGTTTTAAAAATATTTTTTTCGCCACAGAAGTTGTTTACTTTCACATATAGAATAACCCCCCTATGTCAGTTAAAAATATTACGGGGGAACCTGCAACACCGTGTATATAAAAAAATAGTTTTTGCATTAACTAGGATATTTTTAGGGTTCCAAACCTCAGAAGAGGAAAAATCTGAACCTTTATAGTATACAGGATGTTCGGCACATCGACCAACAAATTTTTTTTGCAGGTAAGTGGGTCATTTGCAACATTTTGACCCATGATACCTTTTGTCAGATGTCACGTGGTATCAAGATACGATTTTTTTTCTTAATTTTTGAAAATGACCAAAATCGCAGCTTTAAACCCTTGTAACTTTGTTGTTTATGATTGTATCAGCACGAAATAAAACTTATTGAATTTTACGATGTATCCTTGTTTTAGAAAAAATATTATTTGATGAAGTTAATACCATGAAAAGGTCTTATGACCTCCCAAAGTCCCGAGAACGAGTAAAAATATGACATAATCTTAATTTCTTAATTAGTTAAAAAAAAAAACTGACCGTAATTATTGATAGCTTCATTTTCCTTTAAAAAGTTCGTTAGTTTACGCCCTTTCCAACGCTATACCTAAAATATGTCATACAAATAATTCACTATGTGGTCAAAATTAGGGACAAAGACAGAACAGAACGACAACACGCGTACTTATCGGTGGTCGCTTCTGGTATGGAGTGTTTTCGGAAGCATTTTCAAATTTAAAACATGTACCGCCGGCGCGTTTGGGGCTTGATGTGAAAATAAATACATTCTTATTAATGTAATGTATCTAATATTTTAAATTTTTAATATGAACAAAGTAAGAAAATTTGAGAATAAAGGGATAAAATAATAATAATACCTACATGTAAGTAGTTACATGTTGGTTAACCCTTTACTGGGAACATCGGTCTCACAGACCGCTATGGTTTCTTAGAAATGCTGCCAGTCCGTCGCCCTACCCCCCAGCGACGCACCCCTCCCAGTAGTCTCCTATTAGTTCCTGCTGTGTCGGCGCAAGCGGCGGTCGTGGCTGTAGGAGCATTCGTTTCGTTGTTTTGGCGTCATTTTCAAAACTCGTAATTAATAATACCGGTCCCACAGACCGGTGTTCCCCGGAACGTGGTTTTTTTGGCGGTCTCAGAGACCGGTGTTCCCGACATCGTCCTTTTTTTGGCGGTCCCAGGGACCGGTGTTCCCGATAACGTAAGTATTTTTATGGTTTGATATACTGTTTTGTACGCTTTTTCCTGAATAATGGGCAATATTTTTGTTACTAAATATATTTGCTTATATTATATTGATAAAATGTTTATTGTGAATGTTTTTTTGTTATAGAAAATGGAGGACGAATGTGAGTGAGTACAGTGTTTTATTATCAATAATTTCTAATAGCGGTCTCACAGACCGATGTTCCCTATTACGTAGTTTAAAATTATGTTTCCAGTAAAGGGTTAAATAAAAGATATATAAATACACACATTAATTACAAAATATATCAAATATAATATTATTATTTTTTTTTTTATGGAAACTGACACGGTTGGCTACATCACCTACAACATCCGTGATGTCAGCCCATAACACCGGGTGAACTAGGTGCTATGTCAGTGCTTCCCTTCATTTCGCGCCGGCTACACTGAACTGGACGGAAAACACGAACTATTTACATAGCCGTTTGGACCGACGTTTCGCTCAGTGCGGTGTTACCAACCCGGCCGGGATAAACCCTACCACCCAGTAAGGTAAGAAGGGAAGGGACCTACAGTTTAACGTGGAATCCGAACCACGGTCAGCCTCCAACGGTCGGGCGGTCACCCATCCAATAACTGACCACACCACTGAGCTGCCGAGGCTGACGATCCCTTAGTCGACTTTTACGACATGCGACGGGGAGAGATGCAGTGGGGCTATTCTTTTTAAGTACCGACCCCACACGGTACAAAATAAATATACGGTAAATATATATAAAATAATAAATATATAATATCCAAATAAATATACTATATACTTATAATATTTACTTGATACTAGATGTAAATAAAAAATTAATAAAAATTCTCACATCTCAAGTTCCTCCGGGGATTTGTCAATGAGCCTCAGCACTGCCCTCCCGCCGGTGAGACCGAGCTGTCTCAGAATGGTTTGCTTGAGTTCCGAGAGCCCGCGCACCTCACACCTCGTGTACACCACTGTCGGGTGCCGGCACGCCTCCAGCTCCGCTCCCGCCAAGCTCTCCACCACCTCATGCAGTGTTGTTTGGGGGCTGAAGTCACCTAGTCGACGCTCCCCTGCATATCAATATAACTCATGACAACATGCTGTGCAAACTATAGTTGCAAGGATTCATCCAAATTTTTTTTAATAATTTGCTTTTCAAACTTAGCAATCTAAAGGAAGGAAGCAGTCTAAATGAAATCACATAACAAGCTCCTGCCTGATGACTAATTATTACCTACGATATTCAGCTGTTGCTATTTCGTATATTATGATGGTTTTGAATAACAACACGGTACTTCACGCCAGGACAAAGGCTGCTTCTGTATAAATCGCAGATTAGGTACTGCTCGCACCTGTAGGATGGCTCAGCCAATTACCAGCTAGCACCTTTGGACTCGATCCAGCGTCGAGGCATGTGAAACGGCTATGTAAATAGTTCGTGTTTTCCGTCCAGTTTAGTGTAGCCGACATGAAATGAAGGGAAGCACTGACATGGCACCTAGTTCACCCTGTGTTATGGGCTGACATCACGGATGTTGTAGGTGATGTAGCCAACCGTGTCAGGTTCCATAAAAAAAAAAAAAAAAAAATGTGACTAGTGGATGACCCCGACGTGTCCCGTGATCTAGAACCGCTGCAACTTCGTAGGGATGTCGGCGCCCTAAGTGTGTTCTATCGCTTATTCCACAGGGAGTGCTCTGAGGAGCTGTTTAACGCGATTCCGTTCCATTTCCAGCGATAGAACGATAGTGGTAGAACATCACTACTCACTACACTCCACACCTAGTCAGGGAAGCCATCGAAATCACCAGGCACAGTAATTTCAACAGGGACGACAGTAAGAATTTATCACCTTCTTGGCTGCCCGTGCTGTCACAGCACACATCTTCAAGATCTTCCGCCAAGCCAACGTCTGAAGACAAAGTGAGTGTTGTGTGCAGCCAGGACTTCGTACGTTGTATGGATCGCGATCTGACACCGCTGCCGAATATTGTGCAACCTACCCACAGCAACAATCTTCGAAAAAGAGCAGTTCGAGGGTACAACGGACACCAGACGTCGGCTCCAGGAACTCCCGCAGATCCTGAAGAAGCCCGCGACGTAGCGGGCGAAACGTCGACTTATGTAAATCTTTTACACCTACTGTTAATCCGAAAACTTAAAAATTAATATATTAATAACAGAGTAAACTTAAAAACATTAGTCCCCTTTCCACCTCCGTACAACGCGCAATGGGCAGGGATTGCATCCTATACGCTGGACTTACAGCGGATGCGTACCAATCGGTTCTGCAGATCCTTCCTCCACAGAACCGGTAAACTCTGGAACGCTCTACCTGCCCACATATTTCCCCCCAAGTATAGTCTCGGGTCATTCAAGAGGGGAGTGAATAGGCACCTGTCAGGCCGGCATGGCATTCGCAGCCCCCGCATATGCGTCCGAATGTCCACGGGCGTCGCTAGAAACCTTATGGGTGGCTCGGAGCCAAATGCCGCGTTTACTATAAAAAAAAAACAACAAAACCAATAGCATAGCAAATTTTGGGGGGTAGCATTGCTCGCGTCCGCGACACCTTCGGGTACTAAAAGTCGCACGTGCCTCCTGGGTAGTGCCAAATGAGCAACCAACTAGCGTGTGGTAGACCGCATGGTCACCTGGGTTCGCCACCACACCCGGTGATAAGCCGCACCGCCAAACAGTTAGCTGTGTTCCGGTGCGTATCCCTGGGACCCAGTTGCAGGGGGGGTTAGGTTTGGGTATGAAGTAGTCCAGTGGTCTTGAAGCCGATCCGTTGTCTGGGGGTAGTGCATCGACGCGGTGGCCAGGGAGACCCGGAGAAACGGTTTTTCCGCTGGCCGCCCGCCGGGTAGTTAAGGGCCCAATTGCGCCTAACCACCACAAGAGGCTGCCCTGATCAACCGGCGCATAATCCCGGAGTGGACCGCCGTGCCGGATGGTGACCGGACGTGGGGGCCCCGACGGCCACTTCCGGGGGGGTCCGGGGGCCCTTCCGTCCACCGCGTCGGTGCTCCACCAACCCAAACAAATACCGGTGAAGCTAAAGGCTACGCTTTGACTGCCAAATGTCCGTCCGATCCCCTGTGCCCTTTTACTCCTCAAAACCATCGTAGCACAAATAAAAAGGAAAAAGTGTCTGACAGCGGTGCACACCCCCACTTTTTGCGTTGACATCTGCAACATACGGGGGCTGCACTCCAACCTGGACGCCGTGCATCAACATCTAGAGGCGTCCAGGCCGGCGATGCTTTTTCTAACCGAGACTCAAATATCCCGGCCTGCCGACACATCCTACCTGCATTACCCCGGCTACACTCTTGAAGAGTCTTTCCGCCGCAAAGCCAGGGTATGCCTGTTCGTCAGGTTGGATATTTGCTGTCGACGTCTGCGCTACCTGGAGGATCCCGACTTCTCATCATTGTGGGTACACGTGGACCTTGAATCGGAGTCGCGAATCTACTGTGGCGTTTATAGGTCCCACAAAGGGGATAGGGAAACAACTCGTCTGGCTAAGGTGCTCACCTTAGTGGAGCGACAGACAAAGCGCTCACGCGGTACCCCTCAGCTGAACTCGTGTTTCTCGGCGACTTCAACGCCCACAATGAGTGCTGGCTTGGGTCTGTGAGAACCGATTTCGCTGGGCGGACCTTTCACGACTTTGCCCTTCTGTATGACCTAACTCAATTGGTAACCCAGCACACACGGCTACCCGACCGAGTTGGTGATACGCCTTCCTTGCTTGATCTGCTGCTGACGACTAACCCCACCGGGTATAAGGTGACAGTGAGCGCTCCGCTCGGCTCCTCGGACCACTGCCTGGTGAGGACGACAGTGCCATATACGGCGCCAAATGCCCGTGCAGTGGAATTTTTATTGAGAATTCTGACTACAAAACCCTTACATAAATAAGTGTATCCGGTGTGGGGGACAGTTAGCAACAGCAATATATAAATTCTACATAGTTTTCAGAGAAATTGCAGGCGCTCACAAAAACCCGCAGGTCCACGAGTCGTCGCCTGCGTTGCCTAGAGGACCTGGAGCTCTCAGTACTCAGGGTTCATGTAGATCTGTGGACGGTCTCGCGTGTGTATGCCTATCTCTACATGTCGCAATCTGGCGATGCGAGGACAGTTCAGTTATTTGAGTAACTACCTGAGCAAATATGGTTTTTCATGTGGACTTCAATGCCCATCACAAGGCGTGGTTAGACTCCAGGATAACCGACTTCGCAGAGAGAGCCTCCAACAACTACGCCCTGACGCATGACCTGTCTCAACTGATAGACCTACCAAACAAACTACCAGATATGAAGGGTCATGAACCCTCCCTGTTGGACCTTCTGCTGACGACCAACCCCGCGGATATAAAGTGAGATGCGAGACTACTTTGCATGGCAACGGAGCCTTGCAGGGTTCACGGAGGACACCCCAAGAAGTCTGCAAGAATGTCTACTGCCTGCAGGATTCCTGGAAGATGCTGGGTTGGATGGAGTAGCGGCCGAGGTGGGCCCGCACAATGGATTCAAAAAGAGCGACCTAAATGCGGAAACTGGACCAAGAAGAAGAAGATGCATACCGCTTTCAAGCTGCAAGCCGATAGTGACAATATTGTCCTGTCTCTTGTGTTCTGTTTCCACCATCTCCAGGTTGGCCTTGTTGGGTAGACCGGTGAAGCGTACCGCTGTACTCAGGTCCAGGACCTTGTTGTGGTGTTTTAGGTCATACAGACCGGGGTCGTAGCCTTGCTTCTTGCACACATCCTCCAGTACCTGATGTGACATTGTGGGGAGAGAGACACAAGCACACTGATTGATATACAGGGTAATGCAGCAGTCCCTATGTAGCTAATCCCATTCACCTATCTCTGGTGTATAGTGTCATAGTCAATTTGATACTTAATATATCAAGTCAATTCAACAACAATTAGTAACAGTTTATTACAAAGAAATGTAATAAATCATATTAGAAATCTAAAGATACAAAGTGTACCTATCCAATTGTCAAAGTTATTTAGTGGGAAAAACAGTAGTCAGACTCTTACATAAAAAAAAAAAAAATTATGGTCAGCTATAGCATCCTTAACAGTGTAATAACTCTTTTAAATTAATATTAGTTTAATTCGTATTTTAAAATTATTATCATCTAATTGTTTTATGTTAGAAGACAGTTTATTATAAAATCTAACACTATTACAATTAAAGCTTTTTGAGGTTTTAGATAGGTAATCTATGTCTTATTAATTATACATTATTCTTATACCGTGTATCATAGTTATGATTGTCGGAATTAAGAGAGAAACCATGAATATATTTTCTGGCATAGCATATGTTCTGGTAAACATATGCACTTGGTAAAGTCATGACTCCTATCTCCCCGAACGCTGTCCTACAAGTATCTCTAGTTGTCATATTTAAGATGTACCGCAAGGCCCTCTTCTGTAATAAAAATATTCTATTTGAATCTACTGCATTTCCCCAAAACATAAGGCCATATGACATGATGCTATCAAAATAGGCATGATAAACCGTTTTTGCAGCATGAGTTCCGCCTAGCTCTTTAATTTTTTTTTTTTTTGATAGCATAACAAGGGGATCTCAGCTTAGTAGCTAAAGAGTTCATGTGGGCTTTCCAAGTAAAACTTTTATCAAATATGGGTAATATTTGATAAAAGTTAATTCATTAGCAAGGTTTGTGTTTTCTGCAGTTTTTAATATGCCATCATTGTTATTTAATACGTCTATGAATAAGGCTCAAGAGCAAAGTGCATAATATTAGTTTTGTTAACACTTAGTAATAGATTGTTGCATTCGAACCAAGATTTTAGAGATTCTAGTACAGTAAGGCTCAATCCACACTGGGACGGCAGCGGCGCGGCGCGCACTTTCGGTGTGAAATATTTTTAAACTTTATCTAGGTACATACTTAAAAAGACCAATATCGCTTGAAAAGTTCGAAAAGGTCGAGCGGCCGCGCGCGCCGCGCGCGCAACTGCGCGCCGCCGCGCGGCGCCTCGAGCAGCCGCCAGCGGCCGCGCCCGAGGCGCCGGGTGACCGCGCGCGAAGACGTGCGGGGACGCGCGGCGCCGCTGGCATAGGAGACTATATACTACCATAGGCACGCGGGCGGCCACGCCGCGAGCCTGCCGCGCCGGCCGCTGCCGTGCCAGTGTGAATTTTGCCTTAAAACGGATTCTCTTAGTTTACCCATATCATTGTTTTTCAGTACAACTGAGATATCATCTGCAAACATTACCATCTATATATCGTCTGTTATACAGCTCGAGATGTCGTTAACATATGTTAGAAACAATAATGGTCCCAGGATAGAACCCTGCGGCACACCCGTTGTAATTGATTCTACATTCGATTTTAAGCCATTGACGTCACATATTTAAACTCTATTTTCTAAATATGATTGGACATACACAAATTCATTGTCCCTTATACCATAATGTTCTAGTTTCATCAGTAATATTTCGTGATTTACACAGTCAAAGGCTTTGGACAGGTCACAAAATATGCAATAAGTAGGTATGCTGAGTCGTCTAGAGAAGTTAGTATTGAATGAAGTGATCTTATAATGGTTCCGTTATTCCTTTTAGGTACGAAACCATAAAAATTGCAAAAACACCTCAGTTGCCGGGCACATACGTGGTACAGCAAGTGTATTAATACCATTTAGTATTTAATTGTCCATTACAAAACTGTAACATGTAACTGTACATTAAAATATGTGGAAAAGAAAATGTGGGTATGAAATTAATAATATAGTTTAAAAATAATCTTGAACAGTTCACCTGCAAAATAGTGGTGTTGAGCGTACACTTGACGGTTTGGCGGCGCCCATTAGGGGCGAGCACAATTATATCCTTCGACATTGTGGCTAAATGAACATGCTACTCGTGTTTACGTGCAACCTTCATACATTGACGTTTGCGAAGGCTGCAACAGAAATTAAATTAATAGATGAATCTTAAAAAGTGGTGTACCAACAAACATATTTACCGAGTTTGCAGATTAGGTACATCGGATGTTTAGAAATCTGGGCCTCGCACCAAGTAAACAAAATATGACTATTTTATAACTGAAAATTTGAGTAGACTGCCAGCCGGCAGCACATAGAAAGGATTGTCTAATGTTTGATATAATAACGATTAACCCAAGATTGTACCGTGTGGGGCCGGTACTTTAAAAGAATAGCCCCACCGCATCTCTCCCCGTGTATGTCGTAAAAGGCGACTAAGGGATATGACTCCCTTCTTATATTACAAGGTGGGAGGGTTTAACCCGCCCGGGTTGGTACCACCACACTGAATGAAAGGTCGGTCGAAACGGCTATGTAAATAGTTTGTGTTTTCCGTCCAGTTCAGTGTAGCCGGCACGACCGAAAGGAAGCACTGACGTGGCACCAAGTTCACCCGGTGTTATGGGCTGACATTACGGATGTTTTAGGTGATGTAGCCAACCGTGTCAGTCTCCATAAAAAAAAAACCAAAACAAACAAAAAATTTTCAATATATATCTATATAAGGAAAGCGAGTGGGCCGGATAGGATTCCTGCATTGGTGTTAAAAAGGTGTGCTCCAGAGCTGGCTCCAGTACTGACGCGCCTATTCTGTCTCTCCTACTCTAATGGCCGTGTGCCGGCGGCCTGGAAATCTGCGTTTGTGCAAGCGGTCCCCAAAAAGATCGCTCAATCCCGTCAAACTACCGACCTATAGCGATTACCTCCCTTCTCTGTAAGGTGATGGAGCGCATCACCTTACAGAGATATTAATGCGCAGCTCATGAAGTACCTGGAGACGAATGACCTCATCAGCGACCGGCAATACGGGTTCCGGCCAAAACAATCTGCTGGTGATCTCCTAGCGTACGTCACACACCTTTGGGGTGAATCGCTTGAAGGTCATGGTGAATCCTTGGCAATTGGCCTTGATATTGCCAAGGCATTTGACCGGGTTTGGCACAAGTCGCTCTTGGGCAAATTGCCGGCTTACGGACTTCCTTCTGGCCTCTGTAACTGGGTCGCCGACTTCCTACATGGGCGTAGCATTCAGGTCCTAATGGACGGTTGCTCGTCGGACGCCATGTCAGTGAACGCCGGCGTACCACAGGGATCTGTGTTGTCACCCACGCTGTTTCTTCTGCATATCAATGATATGCTGTCTCTGGGCAACATACATTGTTATGCGGATGACAATACGGCACACGGATCCTACACCAGTCACCCTTCAGCCAGTCGGAATGTTGTGGATGAGAAGAGGCGAATACTTGTGTGTGAGCTCGAACATACACTCGGCTCTATTTCCGAATTGGGCCGTAGTAATTTGGTCGAGTTCAACCCTTCCAAGACACAAGTTTGCGCGTTCAGTGCGAAGAAAGCGTCGTTCACACCGACTCCTTCCTTCCAAGGCACGTCGCTTAAATTAAGCGAACACCTTGGGGTCCTCGGAGGTGAACTGTCACACGACCTAAACATTCGACGCCATATCGAGGGGAAGGTCAAGCTGGCTTCTAAAAAGCTGGGCGTACTCAATAAGGTGCGACGGTACTTCACGCCGGACCAAATGCTGCTTTTGTATAAATCGCAGATCAGGTCCTGCTTGGAGTACTGCTCGCACCTGTGGGATGGTTCTGACAAATACCAGCTAAGCTGCTAAGCTGGTATTTGGCAGAGCAAAGGCGCAAGCTGGTCCAGCTTGCGCCTTTGGACTCGATTCAGCGTCGAGCCGTGCGACTAGTGGGTGACCCCGAAGTGTCCCGCGATCTAGAACCACTACAACACCATAGGGATGTCGGCTCCGTAAGTGTGTTCTATCGCTTATTCCATGGGGAGTGCTCGGAGGAGCTGTTTAACGCGATCCCGCCGTTCCCTAACCTCCGCATACCCCCGCCTACGACCGAATGTCCATGGGCGTTGTTAGACACCTTATGGGTGGCTCGGCGGCATATGTCGCGCTTTCAATAAAAAAAAACACATTGAAAAAGAAAACCTTTATAACTCCCCCTTTTTTTTTTGTGGCGTTTAATGTCGGCTTTAATTATGATCTAACTAAACACATTGAAAATGGCGGCATACATTCCGTTTCATAGAAATTATTTTATATATTTATAATTTTTTTTTAAGATCGCCAAAATTACACTTCGTTTCACGGGCACAAAAATTGTTAAAAAAAACTATGCGTCTCCTCTGGGTGTGGATTTTTAGAAAGGGGACATCAAACCCTACCAAATCCTAGCTACTCCAAAAGCCCGCGCTCCAATTCTATAGCCCACCCTTGTTTTTTGGCCATTTTAGTTCTTACTATGGTTTAACCAACATTTTAGTTAGAACATTTTTATCGAGTTCGTACGGGTCCGTTCTTACGTTAGTACCGAAGGACCACAACATCAAACTTAATAAGTACTGCAACTTAGTAGACCGGATTGAGAAACGGATTCAAGACTGATCTCTTCGCTGTGGAAGTCGGAGCAAGAGGACTACCAGCGAAGTCGCTCTACAGTCTCTTCAAGAATCTAGGGCTGCCAAGATGGACGCTAAGGTCATATATGGAGAGAGCTTCGAAAACGTCACTGGAAGCATCCTACGGAATATGGATAGGTAGAGAGAGGGAGGTCTAGAGCGGGACTGGTGATTTCCCCGCGTCCTAGTCAACGCAAACTAGCTTACGAGGGCTTGATGTGAGCCGAACGTGAAGCATGCACGGGAAATTTAGATTGGCCACTCGCTAGTCCCGACCTCGATTAACACCCTCCTCTACTGCCGATGGGCTCGGATATGGGGTGTGGACTTGAAGCGGGGGGGTTTGATCGCAAATTGCTAGTAAGCTTATTGTGTAGACCGAGTTAAAAGATGAATTCTAGTGAAAGAATTGTTTGCCGGAAATGCGTAGTTTCGGAGAAAAAAATTTTTGAAAAAAATATTTTTCATACAAAATTAATTTTCGATTTTTTATTTATTTTTTTTAATGCACCAAAACATTTATTTTGAATAGGAATTTATGCAAAAACGACATGCGCCTTTAGGTTAGGGTTAATTTATAGAAGATGCGTCTTCTATAAATTAACCCTAACCTAAAGGCTAATTTATAGAAGAAGCGACACATCTTCTATAAATTAACCCTGGTTATTTTTTTTTTAAACCACCAAAACATTCACCCATACCACTTCCCTTGTTTTTACATACATTTATATTCAAAACCAATGTTTTTGTGACTTAAAAAAAAACATTTTTTTTTATTTTGTATGAAAAATTAATTTTGTATGGGAATTTATTTTTTTTCTCCGAAACTACTCATTTCCGGCAAACAATTCTTTCACTATAATTCATCTTTCAACTCGGCCTACACAATAAGCACCCCGCCCCCCTCCCCCCCCCCCCCCCCTCTTCAAGTCCAACCCCCGGATATGTTCGGTGAAGTCATCGCAAGCTTAGTTCCACACCTTCCTAATTGGTTAACTTTAATTGATATAATTAGTTTCTCGGAAACAGCTTTAACGATTTGGATGAAATGTTGCATTTAGATAATGTTATTTTTTTAAAGTTTATCTCAGCGGCGACTCCTCTCAGTTGGCGAGGTTGGCGCCGCCAAACCCAATAAAATGAATGACACCATTAATACAGAAGTATCAGGCTAAAATAAATGTGAAAAAATTTCGGAGTTATATTATTTTTGTCATATAATCCACGATTAATAAGATAAAACGTCAATCCCGTACCCGTTACATAATTTGAAATTTCGCGCGCGTCAAACGCGGGCGACGACGAATGACGACACATCAAGGCATTCATTGGCTGGTTGGCTACATTTTGAAGCGCCATCGTATTCCATACAAGGCGGAAGCGACCGATGTCCCCCCCGCCCGTCCCGCGCGGACCCGCTGCTCAGCCTTTCGAGTTGGCGCAGCGGGGAGTGCATTTAGTGACGCGGTAGCGAGTAGAGCGAGCTAGCGAGCGAGCTAGGTGTGTGTTGCGTGTGCGGGTGTGTGCGCGCTGCGTCCACACGACGAGTATTCTTGTGCTGTGCGACGTGCGATGCGATGCGACTAGCGAGCTAGGCTAGGTGTGTTATGTGCGCGTGTGTGTGCGCATTGGCTCGCGAGTTGATAGCTGCATATATTCCGTTATGTAGGTATGGACTTTGTATGGATGAATCCTGTGCAGTGTTGTTAAATTTAAAGTGATTTATTGGTAATTATAATGGCAAACTCCTACCGCGCTATCTACGGAGCACTGAAGGACAAGAGAGACTCAGTAATTTGGCACTCTTACATATCTGTGGAAAAGGAGTTGCTAACAAAATTGAGGAAGAAAGAAGATTTTCACGATCGAGTCATCGAAAATTTCTTGTCTGTGGAACGAAGAGTGGACTTCATGTACAAATAAAATGTAACAATTCAACTTGTATGCCTGTCTCCTCGCCTGTCTCGTGGTCGTCGTGCCAGAGGAGACGTCGCTGTTGTCGGCTGCAACTCCACAGCTTTGTTTGACACAACCAGTAGGTACCTATCTACAGACAAATAAATCGTAAGTGAGCAAAATAAATCATTTAAACTAAATATTATAAACTATCTATATCGTAATCGTCTTTCAGTTTTTGAACTCATTGTGGTAGAAATAAATTAACGCGTAGGTACCTAAGTTATGAAATTATGAAAAAAAATAATCCTTAGCCAGAGCCAACCCAATATTCAGAACCAGGAGTCGCCGCTGGTTTATCTAGATATGTGTAGAAACCGAGCGAAGCTCGGTCGCCCAGGTACTTATAAGTAAATGGAGTAAAATTTTATTATAACGAAATGATGACATGCAAAATTAGTAATTTTAAATATTCGAGCAAAATAGATGAGAAGATTATCAAAAAAAATTATGGAAAAATACCAATAAATCAAGCAATATTACCTTTATCAAACGATTTTATAGTAAATGATAGACAAACAGACTAAATAAGAGAGTGATCAAAAAGAATAATATAACCACTAACCAGTAACCACAGAGGAAGCAGGTGAACAAGAATGTTTATTTTTATTGTGTGACGTACCAAAACACTGACTGAAAAATCCTTCAATCAAATAAATATCAGTCACAAAGAATATAATACTATAGTGCGCGGGACGGATCTCGGCGTGTCGTCCCGCAGCGGGCGACCCGCCACGCGAATACACTATACAAGTACGGTGCGGGTGCGAGGGAGAACACTGACGAACCGCTGCGGCGGCGACACGCCGAGATCCGCCCCGCGCATTATACTAGATCAGTCAGTCACTCACTTCGGTGCGCCACATGAAAGCCATTGTCGTGCCTGCTGTTCCTGCGAGAAATGAGAATATGCGTCGCTAGTACCACCGCACTGAATGAAACGTCGGTCGAAACGGCTATGTAAATAGTTTGTGTTTTCCGTTCAGTTCAATGTAGCCGGCACGACCGAAGGGAAGCACTGGCATGGCACCTAGTTCACCCGGTGTTATGGGCTGACATCACGGATGTTGTAGGTGATGTAGCCAACCGTGTCAGATTCCATAAAAAAAAAACTTTCCTTCGAGCCGAAGTCTGCCAAAGGAGCCAGGAAGGAACCAGGAAGTCTTTCAGGAGGCGCACCGGTCCCGGAGACGATCAATCGCAATTGACAATGTCTACAGTCGGAAAAAGATGGCGGATGGCGGAAGTTTTTCGCGTCGTCGTTGTAATTAAAAATATATATTTTTGTGGTTCTCTCTCGCGGTGCGAGAATTTATACAACAGACGTTAAAAGCTACAAAAGAAATGGCTGTATACTCTAATGAGTTTTGCCTGTTTCGGGAGGAGACGAATTAAATAAAAAAAAAATCGTTCTTCTATGTTCTAACCTTAGCATAGCGTAATCTTCCTTACTCTGTCGTACTCGTTGGGACACCGATTGCAGGTACACACACAGAGTATTTTACGGAACTCGGAATGGAATGGACAGTGTTGCCATGTTAGGAGATTTTCTCCTAGATTCAGGAGAATTTCAGTGGTGCTAGGAGAACTTTTTGCCTGTCAGGAGAGTAGGAGAAAATTTAGGAGAAAGAAAATCACTACAGGAGAAGATTTAGGAGTGAGAAACTCGGGATTAAAATTAAAACATATATTTACTAGTAACAAACAAAGATGTCGGTATGTACGGTGTGACAACACAATGAATGAACTGTCTGTGAATCAACCAACCAACTTCTCAAGTCACACAATATACGATAAGATTTGTCTTTTGATATGAGCAAGGTTCACCTTCTTGGTCTTTGGATAGGATAACGTGACACTCTGTGAGTGTGTGCGTGCATCGATCGGCCAACCAGCCAACTACCGGGCCGGCCAAACCGAACGAACATTTTGATATCAATCAATGTTATTTACATGTATTCTTTGTAATAATCAGTAGTTAATTAAGTTAAAGTTAGTTGTAAGCCTACGTCGACAGTCTGTCCGTCAGTCCGCACTACTTTAAAGGGCTGTATCTTTTGTACCGTAATAGGTTGCTGGTTGTGATTTTCACAGATTATGTGTTATTTATTATTGGCGGACATCCTATCCAATAATAAGAAAAAAAAATTAAGGGCTTTCCCATACAAGAAACGTGTTATTTAAAAAAAATAATTTGTTTGTTTGTTTTTGCTCTAACCTAAAAACGGTAATACGCACAAGTGTCAAACATGGTGTGGTTAAAAATAAAAAAAAAAACAAATAATTAAAACAGACGAATTATGTGCGTGGTGGTTACAATGGCAAACATGGCTATGACGGAAGGAGAAATCGTTATTGGCGGAGAAGTGATCGAACAGGTTGAAGGAAGAGTAGGTACACACACACGTATATCTCGGTCAAATACTGCTTGGTAGACAAGGTCGAGGAGGTCGGGGGACAAACTCAATTGAGTTCGGCTGCCTCGGAAATTTAAAATTCGTTCCGAGGTCTGACCCGTATATATTATGACCAGTGCGTCCTCCTAGTACGGGTGTGAAACGTGAGCTCTGACGACTATAGTTGTTTTCAAAGTTGCCCAGCGAGCGATGGAACTAGCCATGCTGGGCTGGGAGTATAGCTACGCGAATTGGTGCGTAATAAATGAGGCAATCCGCCGCAATCACCAGGTGGGACGCCGACATGAAGTATGTCGGCGAAAAACAGTGGTCCGTACCGCTGAAGGCCGAGTTTTTTTTTATTGAAACTGACACTGTTGGCTACATCACCTACAACATCCGTGATGTCAGCCCATAATACCGGGTGAATTTGGTGCCACGTCAGTGCTTCCCTTCGGTCGTGCCGGCTACACTGAACTGGACGGAAAACACAAACTATTTGCATAGCCGTTTCGACCGACCTTTCATTCAGTGCGGTCGTACCAACCCGGGCGGGTTAAACCCTACCACCTAGTAATATAAGAATGGAGTCATATCCCTTAGTCGGTTTTTACGACATACACGGGGAGAGATGCAGTGGGGCTATTCTTTTAAAGTACCGGCCCCACACGGTACAAAACTAAACTAAAATAAAAAAAGACTAAAGGAAAATTGAAGGCGAATGCACTGACATGACAACTAGTTCACCCGTTGTTATGGGCTGACATCACGGATGTTGTATAGGTGATGTAGCCAACCGTGTCAGTTTCCATAAAAAAAAAATCCAGCAGTAGACGCTTACACGCTGACTGACTGACAGAGAACCCTCAGTGCGCGAGTTCGACTCGCACTTGACCGGTTTTCAGGCTGAAAAAGATACATCTCTTTATAGGTAAGACAGACAGACGAACGAACAGATGGCCTAGGCTTATTAATATGGTTCTGTACGGATAAGGAACACTAAAAATGTGGTGAAATTTTTATAATTTGAATAACAGGAGAATTCTTTAGGACGATGAAAATTTTCTAGGAGATTTTTAGGAGATTTTCGAAGTCAATCTAGGAGAATTTCAAAATTTGAGTTGGCAACACTGGGAATGGACGACGGGACAGAAGAATTCATTTGTTTGCGATTTTGTTTGCATCATCCTATTTGGTCTGTGACTGCATCTCTTCTTCGAAATTACTTTGATTGATAGGGTTTCTAGAATTTTGTTTTGCCTTGCCCTGCTCACCGCGTAAAGAGAGTGCGTGCTGTTCGGTGCGACTGTGATGTTCGTTATTGCTACATGAGAAACGACGATTGAAAAATGGAGGCGTCCAACACGGACGCGGTGAACCTAGGCGTCGGAGAGGTGGAAGCTGAGATCGGCGAGGAACTGAAGAAACTCGAGGAGGCGCGCGACTACGACACGCGCAGTGAGGTGTCCAGTTCGAGTTCGAGCGAATCTAGCGGACCCAGCATCAGCTCCGTGAGCAGTGCCGCATCCGCCGCGGCCGGCAGCGTCGACCGCAAGACCAAGGAGCGACGCGCGGGGCGCAAGCGGCGCGGCTCCAAGAGCCGCTCTCCGCAGCTGAGCAAGCGCGCACGCGCGCCCGTCGCACCCGCCCCCGACAAAATAAAGACATACGACTACATGACCAAACTCAATTATTTATTCCGCGATACTCGATTCTTCCTCATCAAGTCCAATAACGCTGAAAACATTACACTATCGAAAGCAAAGGGCGTGTGGTCGACTTTGCCGCAGAATGAGGCTAACCTCAATCAGGCATATCGTGAGGCTCGGAATGTTTTGCTCATATTTTCGGTGAAGGAGAGCGGCAAGTTCGCAGGATTCGCCCGGCTGGCGGGCGAGTCGCGGCGCGACGTGCAGCCCGTGTCGTGGGTTCTTCCGCCGGGACTCTCGGCGAAGGTTCTCGATGGAGTGTTTAAAGTAGACTGGATTTGCCGCAAGGAGCTTCCGTTCAGCACTACACTGCACCTCTATAACCCTTGGAATGAAGGCAAACCGGTAAAGATTGGGCGCGACGGTCAGGAAATCGAACCCAAGGTCGCTGAAGAGCTTTGCCGCCTGTTCGCCGAGGACGAGGGTATCGAGATGACTCCCATTTTGAGGAAGTCGAAGGAGGCCTCAAAGAAGGCATCGTACCTGCGAAGCGGAGGCGCATACAGAACGTATCGTGCGCCTCTCTCCTCGCGCTCCATTAACTTCCGCAGTCGCCTCGGGTCGCAGCCACGAAGCCGCCGAAAAGCGTTCCCATCTACCCGCAGCCGCCTGAGCTCCACGTACAAGCGGCGGTCGCCGTCCCCGTACGCCCGCGATCGCCTGCCGTCGTGGTTTGGTCGCAGCGGTCGGGAGCGATATGCGAGCGCAGGTGGCGCCGCGGCGGCGGCAGAAGCCTACGTGGCAGACTACATGCGCTCCATGCAACACACCCTGCCGCCGATGCCGTACATTCCGCCTCCGGGCTTCGTCGCTTCGTACGAGAGCCTGCCGCCTCCACCGCCGCCGCGCTACTACGAGGGCCCACCGCTGCCCGATTACCCCCTGGCGAATGTGCGCGGGGCGTTGCTGTACGACAAGCGTTCATACGAGCGTTCGGTGGACGAGTTTCTGTGGCGCACGTCGGAGCGGCCGCACTCGCACCACCGTTCAACGCGCAGCCGCGACCGTGACCCGCACCGCTCCTATCACGACCGCCGTTAGACTACTCGGCCTCAGCACTACCACATTGTATCCGTATCTATCAATAAAATTAAATATTTCTAGTTGAACTTTGAACTTTCTTTACAAACGTATGGTGTTGTGACAATCCCTTCATGGACATTTCAATGTGTGTTTACGAAGAAAGTATTGATCTCAAATTAAAAGTGATATCTAATATTAGGACTATACGGACAACCCGCCGTCTGCCGTTGCCGACTAGGTGATGATGTGTGGCACGGTACGAACTCTTAGTGGGACTTTTGCGAGCTCAATGTTGATATTGCCGCTTCTGGCTTGTCTTTGTACCTAATTATTTTAATAGATTTGCACACCAGTGTTCTGAGTATATCTAATGTATTATCATATCAATGTACCCAAGACTACTTCAAGTTGTCTTAGTATTGGCGGTATTAAACATTTTTTTAATACAGGATAGGTAACCTAAATCTAAATTTCTTTGCAAAGAAAAATCTCTTTTTTTATTATCTGCGTTGTCTTATCTCTATTGTTGACTTGTCTTGGTAACGTAGCAGGTGCGCACTGAAAAGTGTTTGTTACGCACATCACAGGGTTACAGGGCTGAATGTTCTTGAGACAAAGTCAAGCCAGTCTGCAGCAGCAGTGCACACCTTTTTTTTTATTTGTCGGTTTATGAAATTATACATTTTTATTGCTCATTACTTTATTTGGAATGTGTGTTAAAATTTTTTTTGTAAAATAACAGAGGCAGGTAGCCTGTGCCAGTATGAATGTTGAGCTCCCCGAGTGCTAAGAACGTTTACAAACAACAGTGAGGACTCGCACTGTAGTAAAGCTGTGATATTTTTAAAGTTATGAATTTACAAAACTTTTATGTGAAATAAATACTTTTTGTACTTTGTGTTATCATCACATCAAGTGGCTGATAATTCCTTGTGAACTTTCTGCCTACAATACACAGTTCATCAACACACATTTTTTTAAGGAAATCTTACATTGTATTGTATTGTATATATTTATTGCACTCAAATAGAATATGGGCAAAAGGTAACACTTAATGCCTCTAGGCATTTTCTAACAGGGTACCTTTGGGGTATGATAACTGCTAGGTGAGTGGCGGAAAGAGAAATTTAAATATTATGGTATGACAGATGTACGGGAATACAAAAGATAGATAAACTTAAATATGAATAATTAAATACTATACCTATATACCATATATATACATAAGATAGACTAAATATACTTAGTTTTTACATATCATATATATTTACTAACTCTGAACATGAGAGACATACTTTTGGATCAGAGAAATTAAGTTGACAAAAAGTGCTTCTTTAAAAGAATTTTGAATGTGTGAATGGAAGAAGACAGACGGAGATTGACAGGGAGCTGATTCCACAGACGAGCTGCATGTATCGTGAATGAGTCCGAATATGATGTAGTAGAATGGGAAGGAATAGTCAGCACCAAGTTATCATTTGACCTTAGCGATAGCCCGTGGGAGCTGAGAAAGGAAAAACGATCACTTAGGTATTTAGGAGCATTGGGGTTAAACAATGTGCAGTAGAGAAGTGATAAGACATGACTATTCCTGCGAAGGCGGATATCGAGCCACTGCAAACGATTTCGAAAATCTGATATATGGTCAAACTTGCGCAAACCAAAGATGTATCGGATACACAAGTTGAGAAGACGATCAAGTTTGTTAAGTAGCTCTTCATTAAGATCAAGATAACACACATCGGCATAATCGAGTAGGGGTAGGAGTAGTGATTGTGCAAGCGTAATTTTGGTAGAGACAGGAATAAAATTCTGAAGGCGTTTGAGATAATGCATGCTAGCAAACAATTTCCGGCTGACCTCACCAACCTGAGTATGCCAGGAAAGCGTCTCATCCATGACGAGACCAAGATTTTTTACCTGTTTACTGTATGGAATGACTACACCGTTGAATTCCAAGGTTGGAAGCGCAGCACGGTCCAATTTAGCAAGTAGTTTTGGAGTACCTAACAAAATTGCCTGCGTTTTTGTCGGGTTCACCAAGAGTCCAAAACGTACAGCCCAGCTAAAAGCTGAGTCCAGGTCAATATTCATAAGGGCTACTGCCGTACTGATGTCATCAGGGTGGAAACGCCTATACAGCTGCAGGTCATCAGCGTATAGATGGTAGAGACACATTAACACCTTGACAATAGTGTTGATGAAGACGGAGAAAAGTAAGGGAGAAAGTACGCCGCCTTGTGGCACGCCAGCATTAATGTCGCACCAGTCAGAGCAGACACTGTCAACTCGGACACTTTGCTGACGGTCACTTAGATATGAAGAGAACCAATCAAGTACCGACTGCGAGATATTAAGAGAAAGGAGGATGGCTAATAGAATGTCGTGATCGACAGAATTGAACGCACTGCTGAAGTCTAGCAATACTAGGAGAGTAAGTTGTCTTTCATCCATCGCATAACGAATGTCATCGGTGATTTTGAGAAGGGCAGTAGTGGTACTGTGCGATGGACGAAATCCAGACTGGAAAGGGTCAAGAAGATTATTTGAGGAAAGGAACCTAGTTAACTGATGGTGAACTACACGTTCGAGAACTTTAGATAGGAATGGTAAAATAGAGATAGGTCGGTACTCACTAAATTGAGTAGGAGAACTTTTTTTGGGTAACGGTATGACGTAAGCCTTTTTCCATGAGTTAGGGAAACATCCCGACATTAGGGAAAAATTTATGATGTGGGAGATGGCAGGTAAAATATTCTCTAATATCGGGATATATAGTTCCCTACTCATGTTATCAAAGCCTACGGCCTTACTTTTGATGGACAAAATAATCTTTTTTATATCGCAGTCAGATACTTGTGTGAACGCAAAAGGTGTAGTGTTAGGAGGAACAACAGAGTGTAAATGACGTATTGTATTAGCTTTAATATTGGGATCCATAGATACTGGAGAAGCAGAGAAGTGGCGGTTTAAACCGTTCATGTCAATCGAGACACTGACATCAGAATTACCTTTAGCTAAACCAAGCGTTCTCAGGAATTTCCACATATCATTGGGAGAAGTGTTTTCAATGGAATCATGGATATGGCGACGTTTAGCATCTCTACACATTCTATTGCAACGATTACGTGCAAGCTTGTACAGGGTTAGATTTTCATCAGTAGGCAGACGCCTGTGTTTCCGCTTCAATGCATCACGCTTGGCCATCACCTTCCGAATTTCGGCATTCAGCCATGGGGCAGGCGCGTGTCTGACCTTGACAGCTCGAACCGGAGCATGTTTGTCGTAGAGTTGTATAATTTTACCCGACAATACCTCCACCATGGAGTCAATGCAGTCAAGAGTAGTTAGTGAGGTCCAGTCGATACTAGCCGCATCCGCCAACAGAGAGTTCAAGTCCATGCGAGCAAAATTACGCTGCAGAAGAATTTTGGGCTTTAGTCTGGGGGGTTTAATTTTGTAAGATAAAAATATAAGATCATGGTTGGAAAAGCCAGGAGCAATCAACTGGCCATGAGTGCTAACTAAATCATTACGTGAAGTGATTATTAAATCCAGAAGTGTGTGAGAATCTCGAACGTGAAATGTCGGCTGAAGAGGAATAATGTCAAGATTTAGAGATCTAATAATAGAGAGAAATTTACGGGAACGGAAATCGGCCTTAATTAGGCATGTATTAAAATCACCCATTATTACCAGATGTGTGTACTCAGGGACAAGGGACTCGAGAAGTTGTTCAAATTGAGTGAAATAGTTGATTTGCGGTGGACAATAAAAAACACACAAGAGAAGTTTAGAACGATTGAAGCTAAGTTCAAGGACAATGAATTCTGCTGACGCGGAATATTCTGAAGCTGATTTGGAAATAATTGTGTATGGAATATTGCATCTGAGGTAGATAGCAACTCCACCCCATCCCTTTTTTGTACGGTCATTGCGTATAAGAACGTAACCAGGTAAGGAGTAGGATGTAGAAGGCAGAGACGGTTTCAGTACAGTTTCAGAAACAAGAACAGCATGGATGTGGTCGCTAGTGAAAGAAGTGAGAAGATCAGAGTGGTGAGCAGGAATACTTTCGGCATTTATATGACATACATTGAAATTATTTGAATGGGCAGAGAATGTGCTATGAAGAATGTCACCCAGGTGAAGATCAGGAGATGATGAATTATTAAGGCTGGATATGGAATCATCAGCAGCACTGTATAAATCCTCGGGAGAAGAAACGGAAGAGTTTGCTGAGAAAAATGCTTCAGAGTCAGAAGAATACGACATAAGATAATAAGATATATTAATAAAAAAATAAAAAATAACAAAAATTATAATAATAAAAAAAATTACATAAATATTTAAAGTACAATAATTATATTTATATTTAAAAAGTATTAAAAAATTCTCCTAAAATTGGAGCTAAAGTTGCCTACAGTCCAGGCATTCATCACACCCCGCTGGCAGAACAGTAAGTAAGATAATTAAAGCACAGTATAATTAAGTAAGTGTAACATTAACCAGTGGTAAGATTAAACAAAACAAAGACAGGTTATTGAATATGAACAGTGTGAATCTTGAAGAGAAGAAGTAACAAAAACAGTAAAAAAGCGGACAATTACAAGAACATTAAATACAACAACCATAGAAATAAACTAAAGCATCAACTACGCATAATAACGGTACAAAGTCGATTTTATTTTTTTATTTTTTTATAAAGTATTCGTGGATGTGAGATCTGCTTGGTTGGTCAGTCAGTACAATGATAAATAATAATCTTACACTACACGGCATTGAATATTCTATACAGGTGTAACTACATACAGTTTTATTTTAACGGCTGGAAAAAAAGTATGAGTAATATGCACATAATAAATTTATAGTAATCATAATCAAGTAACAGCACGCAATAGTAGGTACGCAACCAAACCAGCCAGAGAAAAAACAATATTAACGTAGGTTTGTTCGGGCAGTCGATCGTACATTCGTACAGTACCTATGTATGTGATATTATCTTCCTACAGCTCCGTCCGACTTATACCGCACGACCGAACGAACGGACCAAGTCATTAAAATTTGTTGTTGTGTGCATGGGTCATAATGTGTGACGTCACAACCATTCCATTGACAGACAGTTGACGTCAGTGATAATTCCTTGTGAACTTTCTGCCTACAATACACAGTTCATCAACACACATTTTTTTAAGGAAATCTTACATAGAAGGAAAGATTAAAAATTGCTATAAGATTTTACACATTTTTTATGGACTGGTCAAGTGAAGATAGTCCTCGCAACCGTTTGTTCTATGGACAGTGGTTCTATGAACACTTATGTACAGTAGCGATTCCTGGTGCTGAGTATTGGGTTGGCTCTGGCTAAGGATTTTTTTTTTCATAATTTCATAACGACCATATATTCCCTTTTGCTGTCTTTATGCACGGACTTTAAACTCGACAAACTTGGGCAAGGGCATAGTTTTACTATGGCAAGAGCGACGGTTTTGAACAATTAAAAGTATATTTATTTTATTATATATATTCCCTTTTGCTGTCTTTAAGTACAGAATTTAAATACAACAAACTTGGGCAAGGGCGACCGTTTTGAACAATTAAAAGTTTTTCAGAAAATGTCCTCGTTGAGAACGTTTTTTCCAAAAGATATTATTTTATAGATTTCGCACTGGAGTTTGCCATTATTTATTACCAATAAATAATCACTTAAAAAAAACACCACACAGGATTCATCCATAAGTTACTCTATGATCAACCATAACAGGTCCGTACCTACAAAACGGAATATAAGCTGCTATTAACGACCGAAGGGAAACACTGATGTGGCACCAAGTTCACCAGGTGTTATGGGTTGACATCACGAATGTTGTAGGTGATGGAGCCAACCGTGTCAGTTTCCATAAAAAAAAAAAACCGCGAGATTTTGTTTACAAAGCAGTCACGCATACGCTGCCGCAGCAGCGTGCACACATGCACATACAACACACCTAACCTAGCTCGCTAGTCGCTAAATGCGCTCCCCGTCCCCGCTGCGTCAACTCGAAAGGCTGACCAGCGGGTGCGCGCGGGACGGGGGGACATCGGCCGCTTGTATGGAATAAGATGGCGCTTCAAATGTAGCGAACAAGCCAATGAATGCCTTGGTGTGTCTTAATTCGTCGCCCGCGTTTGACGTGCGCGAAATTTCAAATTATGTAATAGGATTGACGTTTTATCTTATTCATCGTGGGTTATATAATAAATAATATAACCCTGATATTTTTTCACATAATACTTCAATATTAATGGTGGCATTCATTTTATTTGGTTTGGCGGCGCCAACCTAGCCAACTTACAGGAATCGCCACTGCTTATGTATGATCTTGATGGGAGGACTGCCGACTGACGGGGTCAGTCCAGCGATCAGGTCCACTAGTTGGGACTATATCGCCGATCCCGGGAGTTTACTTACCCGGTGCCATCGTCTACTCCCTGCTCAAGTTTATCCAATCTGCCGGTCTTCACTGCATAGGTACTCAATTTTCTTCCAATTGATTTCTCTAAGTTCGTCCTCATTGTTGTGGTCTCTTCCCAGTGTCTTCCATCTTGATCCTGCATACGTGGTGCACGGAAGGACGAAGTCAGCAGTGTTTTCTATTTCCCCACATTGAGCACATAGTGGGTCATCATCACAGAGGCCCATTGTGTGGGAAGTTTTGCCCATTTGTATCCAACTATATATGTGATTTTGCATACTTTTGTCGGCTCAATCCCAGCAGCCATCTTGTTCTTTTACCAAATGTCTTGAGATTTCCATGATTTTACTTTTTATCCTCGCCCAGCTGTTAATTGATTCTAGGATTGTTCTTTCCGAGATAGGAATTCCCCGTTCCGGGCCGATGAAGGTCGTTTCTGACCCTTTCCTGGCGCGTTCATCTGCCAGCACATTGCCACTGATGTTACTGTACCCAGGAACTCAACCTTTGGTTGGTTACTTCTCTGCTGGTTTACGCAGTTTTGATATTCAATATTTCAGACATTTTTAGGTTTCCGTATCCCGTACGGAAGCCAATTACTAAGCCTACGCCGTCTGTCTGTCCGTCCGTCTGTCCGAAGGCTGTATCTCTTGAACCGTAATAGGTAGCCCATTGAAATTTTCACAGAATATGTGTTATTATGGCAGATATAACAACAAATGTGCGACGAGTGCGAGTCGGACTCGCGCACGGAGGTTTCCGCACCAGAAAAAAAAAAACACTTGTAAGTATGGGAACCACCCTTAATTTTTTACTTTTTCTACTTTTAATTTGTTTTAATGAAAAGTTTTAAAGGAAGGTGAGGCATAATATCGTCCTAAAGGTAGTTCTTCCGACTTGCTAAGACGACATCGCGACATGTGGCAGTTGGCACCAAGTCACCCATACAGTGTCTAACGATGCCCATGGACATTCGGTCGCACCCGGGTGTTGCGAATGCCTTGCCAGCCTGACCGGTGCCTATTCACACCTCTCTTCAAGAACTCGAGACTATACTTCGGGAAAAATATGTGGGCAGGGAGAGTGTTACAAAATTACTATCTATACATATACATATAATAAAATCGGGCCGGGCTTACTTATTTTCTTCTTTTAAATACGAATTTCACGCGAGCGAAGCCGCAGGCAAAAGCTAGTAAGTATAAAACAAATAATTCTAACAATGAATGATTTACGAAGTAGGAAACGGGCGATGTAAGATTTACGAAGTAGCCGAAGTAGGTACTTGATGTCCTTCCGCGGGTGGTCTTCGCACACTACGTTTTCCTGTCCATGGCCGCCAGTGTCGGGCATGGTTACTCCAACAGTCGTCTCTACGGCTGGCGTGTCCAGCCCACTGCCGCCTGAGCTTAGCCACCTGGTGTTAGTGTAGGGCATGGTTACTCCAACAGTTGTCTCTTCGAGTACCGTGTGGGGCCGGTACTTAAAAAGAATAGCCCCACTGCATATCTCCCCGTGCATGTCGTAAAAGGCGACTAAGGGATAAGGACAAGATGTCGCGCTAAAGGGCGAAAGGCTAGTCACCTGTCACCTTGGCGCGGTCCTTCCACCTTGTCATGCAGCAGGTGGGTCTAAGTGCCTCACTTGCTGCTTGATAGTTATCTTGTCGGTATACTGTGCTAAACGTGGTGGTCGGTGTTGTGCTTTAATTTACCAGAGTACTTATGGGAGTGAAAGTTGGGTATGGCAGGCGAAGCATGAGAGCAGGATAAATTATGTGGAAATGCGCGCGTTGAGAGGAGTATGTGTGGAATAGGAGGAGTATGTGTGCCTGTAGAATGGATGATTGGAGACTAATGAAAGACATCTATGGAGCGAATGTTAGTGGAAGAGTCGTCGGGAAGGGTCGCCCTAGACGCACGTACCTGGACCAGATCGGGCAGGGCAGTGTGTCAGGATCGTGGCGCGTGGGGGTTGGGTTGTTTGCGTGGGCTGGGTCCGTTGTCTTTGCCTGCCCCACTGGGAGGCAGGCAGGCGTGACGTTATGTATGTGTATGTATGAACTTATAGCACACCACCGATTACTCTGCTTACCCTGATTGTCGGGATACAAAAGCGTGAGTTATGTATGTTGTCTCTTCGGCTGGCGTGTCCAGCCCACTGCCGCCTGAGCTTAGCAACCCGGTGTCAGTGTAGGGCACGGTTACTCCAACAGTCGTCTCTTCGGCTGGCGTGTCCATCCCACTGCCGCCTGAGCTTAGCCATCCGGTGTTAGTGTAGGGCACGGTTACTCCAACAGTCGTCTCTTCGGCTAGCGTGTCCAACCCACTGCCGCTTGAGCTTAGCCATCCGGTGTTAGTGTAGGGCACGGTTACTCCAACAGTCGTCTCTTCGGCTGGCGTGTCCATCCCACTGCCGCCTGAGCTTAGCCATCCGGTGTCAGTGTAGGGCACGGTTACTCCAACAGTCGTCTCTTCGGCTAGCGTGTCCAACCCACTGCCGCTTGAGCTTAGCCATCCGGTGTTAGTGTAGGGCACGGTTACTCCAACAGTCGTCTCTTCGGCTGGCGTGTCCAGCCCACTGCCGCTTAAGCTTAGCCACCCGGTGTCAGTGTAGGGCACGGTTACTCCAACAGTCTGCTCTTCGGCTGGCGGGTCCAGCCCACTGCCGCTTGAGCTTAGCAACCCGGTGTCAGTGTAGGGCACGGTTACTCCAACAGTCGTCTCTTCGGCTGGCGTGTTCAGCCCACGCCACGGCCGCTTGAGCTCAGCCACTCGGTGTCTAATATGACTACTTTGGTGCGTCGGCGGATTGCCTTACGCACCCATAATATCACGTAGCTATAAGTATTCCCAGCATATCTCGCTGGGTAACTTTCAACCTTTGCGCAACAGCGACCGGCATAGTCCAATTTGCACACACGTACGTGATAACCGGGAGGGAGGATGCTCTCAAGCGCCATCACAATTTCATTCATGTCTCCATCAAAAGGATGCTTGCACAATCACTACTACTTCCCCTGCTCGATCATGCCGATATCGTGTGTTAGTTACCTCGATCTTATTGAAAGGCTGCATACATAACACTCGATCGTCTTCTCAATTAGTGTAGGTACCTATCTGACATATTATATTATTTGATTTGCACAAGTTTGTCATATAGTACATATATCTGATTTCCGAATTCGTTTGCAGTGGCTCGATATCCATCTTCGAAGGAATAGGTAGTTACTCATTTTTTTAATGTTATCCTTTTTTTATGTTATGTTATTAATATGGGTGGCTGAGTCGGAGGGGCCAAAGCACATGCTCCGACCAGCCAATATCACCTCCGAGAAGGTAGGTGCCATACCGGAGATTTCCCTGGATTGCTGGCTATACTGAACTAGAGGAGAACACAACCGAGGCTGCTATGCGGCCATCTTACATCCAGTACTCATACCTTTCAATAAATCGTAATGCTCCTAAATAGTGATCCATTTATGTTTCTCGGCTCTCACGAGCTGCTGGTGTTGAATATTTCCTTCCTGTTCCTCTAGCTAGATTATATTAAGTAAGACTCATTCAAGGTGCGTGCGGATCGTCTGTGGACCTAGCTCCCTGTTAATCTCCATTTTATCTAGGTAGGTACTTCAATTAACACTGTCAATTATTTTTTTTTCACTAATGTTCTACAAACAGATGCTGCCTTTGCATTGTACGAAATATATGTAGAAGTTGCATTTTTTTCATCCGAAAATAATAGAATTGCGCCTCGTTTCTTATCATATTGTAGGATTTTTTTTTCCAATTCCGAAGATATCAAAAACGAACTTTGAAAATTTTGCAGATGCCGCCCTCTTCCTTATGACGGCAGTATATTTTGTATTGCCTGTCCCCGTTATAATACCCCAAAGATTTTGCCCATATTTTTTTGCCCATATTTTATTAGAGTGCAATAAATATATACAATGAATACAAAGTTCAGGAGGCTAGGCGCCGCAAATCTACCCTTTATGCAATTAAGAGAACATGCTCCGACTAGCCAATATCACCTTAAGATGCAGTAGCGGAGACTGGATTGCAGCCGAAGCTGTGCTATGTGACCTTTTCTCGTCCAGTGCGGTGGTATAAATCCAGTCCGCTACAGTTTGAACCTACCACCTAATTATCCATTATTTAGATATAGAGAAGATACCTACCTACAACAGGTTTACACCGCTTCGAAACGGGGTGGAGCATCAGGTGTGCACAGTGCACGTAAATGTTTCTTTTAGAATGCCTTTCGGATCGAACCTTGGACTCTCCGACTCCGACTCTCCGTCTCAAGAGAGTCGGACGTCAACCAACATCCCGCCGCCGACCACCCCTCGCTCGCCGATCTAACTACTCCAATTTGTTCAACTGGTTGAACAAATAGTTGAACATTTTTTTTATTTTTTTTTTTATTGTTAGCTCGACATATGGCGCCGAGGCACCCATAAGGTGTCTAACGGCGCCCATGGACATTCGGTCGTATTCGGGGGTTGCGAATGCCATGCCGGCCTGACAGGTGCCCATTCACGCCCCTCTTGAAGGACCCGAGACTGTACTTGGGGGGAAATATATGAGCAGGGAGAGCGTTCCAGAGTTTACCGGTTCTGTACAGGAAAGATCTGCAGAATCGATTGGTACGCATGCGCGGTAAGTCCAGCGTATATGGATGCAATCCCTGACCAGTGCGCGTGGTGCGGAGGTGGAAAGGGGACGGCGGGATCGCGTTAAACAGCTCCTCCGAGCACTCCCCATGGAATAAGCGATAGAACACACTTAGGGAGCCGACATCCCTACGGTGTTGCAGTGGTTCTAGAACACGGGACACTTCGGGGTCACCCACTGGTCGCACGGCTCGACGCTGGATCGAGTCCAGAGGCGCAAGCTGGTATTTGGCAGAGCCATCCCATAGGTGCGAGCAGTACTCCAAGCAAGACGATTCTCCAAGAGGAAATCTCCAAGAAGAACCAAGTCCGCGGTGGGGAACCGCTCTTGGACTTTGTCTGCCGCTCCACTCAGGTACTCAAATAACCGAGCTGTCCCAGCATCTCCGGAGTGCGACCTGTAGAGACAGGCGTACACCCGCGAGACTGTCCCCAGATCCACATGAACCCAAAGTACTGAGAGTTCGGGGTCCTCAAGACAGCGCAGGCGACGACAGCAAATATCCGCCCTGACGAATAGGCAAACCCCGGCTCGCGAGCGGAAGGCTTCTTCCAGAGTGTAGCCGGGGTAATGCAGGTAAGAGGTGTCGGCAGGGCAAGATATTTGCGTCTCCGTCAGAAAAAGCAAGGCCGGTTTTGTCGTTTCTAGATGGTGGTGGACGGCATTCAAATTTGAGTGCAACCCCCGCACGTTGGTCGAATCGACGCTAAAGAGGGTTGTAGGGATGTGCACCGCTGATTTAACCTTACTTATTCTTTGTTGTGCTGTCATGATTGTTGTGAGGGGGGGGGGGGGGGGGGGGGGGGGGGGGGAAGCGTGAAGGGTGGCCATGGTGAATCACGGGCAAAGCGTAGACCCTAGCTTCAACGCTTACTGTTCAGGTTGGTGGTGCGCCGACACGGAAGACGGAAGGGCCCCCGGTCCCCCCCGGAAGTGGCCGCCGGGACCCTTACACCGGTCACCATCCGGCACGACGGACCACTCCGGGATTATGCGCCGGCTGACCGGGGCAGCCTCTCGCGTTGGTTAGACGCGATTGGGCCCCTATACTATCCGGCGGGCGGCCAGCGGAATAACCGTTTAACCGGGTCTCCCTGGCAACCGTGTCGATGCAACACCTCTGAACAGCGAATCCGAGTCGGGACCACTGACCTACTCCTCACCATAGCCAACCCCACCTGCTACTGGGTCCCCGGGAAGTACACCGGAACACAGCGAACTGTTATGGCGGTGTAATTGTTTCACCCGGGGTGTGGTGGCGAACCCAGCCGATCCGAAGATCTCCCACACGCTAATTGCTGTTCATTTGGCACCACCCAGGAGGCACGTGTGACTTAAGGACCTTAAGGTGTCACGGACGCGAACAGCTCTACCCCCCAAATACATATTGGAACTAAGGGTGCTGCACAAGCATGCGCCTGTGGCTCCGGTGTTGTGTCATACCACCACCACTGTGTTATATCAACATTATAGCCACAGAACAGGGTGATGGCGTGATGTGGGGGGCCTATGTCTAACAGTGGGAAAATATAAGGGCCAGAGGGCCTAGTCCGAGTTAACGTGACAGCTACGTAAACGTCAAATACCGATCGAATTGAGTTTTTATCTATGGGAGCACAATACGCTCACCGCGGCGCCACTAGAGAGCTCCATACATAAAAACTTAATTCGATCGGTATTTGACGTTTACGTAGCTGTCACGTAAACTCGGACTAGGCCCTCTGATTATTATTTAAATAAACGACCATAAAATTGTGCAATTTATTTTCTCATATTAGTTTCGACCATACTACTAATTTCCTGTAAGAATAGTGTGATTTTACAAAAATATCAATAACTGAATGTCAGAAAAACATTACAAATTGTCACATTGCTCGAAACCCTATGTATGATCGCATCGGTTGAGTATTTTTCGAGTTTATCACAATTAAACGCAAACCGAAGTACTTCTCAGACTGCGTTCACTCACTTCCGTTCCGACCCCACTATACTCGACTCATATGAGGGTTCCGTATCCGAACGTATTACTAAGCCTACGCCGTCTGTCCGTCCGTATTTCCTACCTTTAAAGGGCTGTATCTTTGTAACCGTAATGGGTACCTACCTGGTTGAAATTTTCACAGAATTGTGTTATGATGGCGGTTACCCTAATAAATAATAAAAAAAACATTAGAATAAGTAAAAAATTAAAGGGGTCCCCATGCGTTTTTAAACGTTTTTTGTTTGTTTTTGTTCTATCGTAAAAACGTTTATACATATACAAGCAAGCCTCAAACTTTGTGTAATAATTATAGTGAAAACTGAGTAAAACAACAAATAATAATATAAACCGACCAAATACGTGGTGGTACGGAAACCTCGGTACGCAAGTCCGACTCGCACTTGGCTGGTTTTTTTATATAGAAAGCCCGATATCAGCCATAAGGTGTCTAACGACGCCCATGGACATTCGGTCGTATGTGGAGGTTGCGAATGCCATGCCGGCCTGACAGAGCCGAGTACTATTGGGTACCTGAAGAGTAGATATACAGAGGGTTACGTAAGGGCGTATATGGCTGGGGGAAGTAGCGGTAGACTGTGTGTCGGACGGAAGCTGACGCAGGCGCGCCGGAAGGCGGCGCGGACAGTCGGCGCTCGGCGGCTCGAGGGTGCAGCCGCTCACAGCGCGCCCCGCCGCGCCCCTCACCGCCCCTGGTGAGCGTCGCAGGGGGCGTGGCGCTTACGTAAACACCGCGCGATTGTTTTGACACGAGACCCGAGACCGCCAAACAGAAGCTTCACCGTCCATAGCCGCATGTGCGGCGCTCAGTTACCTATATATCCATCCACGAGCCACTCTGATGTCGGGGAAGGACGCGGCCGGAGTTGCCGCCTGAAGCTTATATGAGGAGGATCAGACATAGGGCGCCGCGCCGCCGCCGGTGGCACTTCGAACATCGCTTGCTCTAGGTATGTACCTACCTAGGGTGAGATGAGAGCACTCCAAGAGTAGGCCACTATTATCAGTTTAGGGGGAGTAGATTACCGTATTTTATTTACCGTATACCGTATTTTTTATGATTTTTTTATGTTTTTATTTTTGACAAATGAAATTTTACTGTGGATTTTTTTTTCAAGCAAGTCTTATCTAATTTATTGTAAGTACCTTCTTTTATTGTATTCGTGATATTTTAGATGTAACCTAAAAATCTTGATTATATATTTTTATGTTGTGATTTTTTTCCTATGCCTTTTTATTCTGTTATTTATATTGTGTTATTTATTATTAAGTTTTAAAGTATTGACGAAGGCTATTTTTTGCTCGAACCCAAACATTTTACTTATAATTACCTAGCTAATAATAATTTATATGTGTTCTATTCAATGTGTGTGTAAATGTTATGACTGACTTATTCAAGTGTACCGTGGTACCAAAGGAATCAATAAAAATATGAATATGAATATTATTATATATTATTTATTTATTCATTATAGTAGGTAACGATACGCTAAGGGGTGTATGTGTATCAGATACTGACCACGTTCCCGTACCAATTTTTACATAGATAGATTAATGAAAATTTATAAAACACCTGACAATATGCCGCGCATCACTCAAGATTTACTTGCCAACACAGACTGTTTTCCATCCATTTACGATTTCATTATTTCAACAATTGGCGATATATAAATAAAAAGAATAACAACAGACAAGGCTGCATGGTATAATACCTTTGCCTATCCCAAAAAAGGGATAAAACAACAAAAAAAAAAAAAAATTAAAAACCTAGGTACTCACTCCTCAAATTTAATACGTGAAGTGCGCGTATTTCACCTAAGTATGTTTTTTTTAAAGGTAGTAAAAAAAAAATTTGTATGGGAACGTGATCAGTATATGATACACATACACCCCTTAGCGTATCGTTACCTACTATTGAAATACCTTATAAATATATGCCTAAAAATTTTGCGCCAACAGAATTAATATTCTGTCAAAAAAGTACCGGGAATTGATTATATACTTATAATTCCAAATTCAATTGAAAAAAATATTTTTGTCGCTAAGTTGGCACAACTGTTTTCTATATTGGCCCGGACTTTGAGCATCATCTGTCATTTAGTTTGTTTACAGTGCTCGATTTAGTTAGTTCATCTCAAGTGTGTTTTGCGATTTCTATAATAGGTAAAAATATCGAACAAAGAGTGTGTCTCATATTTTGCATCGCAAATGGAATTTCGTATTCCGAATCGCTGAAAATGTTACAGAAAGCTTACAGTGAATCGACTTTATCAAAAACACGTGTATATGAGTGGTACAGTGCATTCAGCGGTCGAGATGTGGTGGAAGATTTGCCTCGCAGCCGGTCGGCCATCAACGTCTTCAACTGAAGTTAAGGACTAAAGTGAAGGAAATGTTGACTGAAAATCCTCATTCAATTTTGAGAGAGATAGCCGCTCAACTTTCTGTGTCTCCTGAATCGATTCGTACCATTTTAAACGATCGCTTGGGCATGAAACACGTTGCCCCTCGACTAGTCCCGATAGGTTTGAATTTTCTTCAAAAACTCAATCGCGTAAGGCCATCATTGTAAACGAATTTTTGGCCAAAAACTCAACAAATACCATCAAACAACCACCGTATTCACCGGATATGACTCTGGTCGACTTTTTTCTATTTCCAAAACTGAAATTACCACTTCAAGGCACCTGTTTTCACTCTATAGAAGACATAAAAGAGAATTCGCGGCGAGAACTGAAGTCGATTCCGGAAAATGTGTTTACTTTCTTGACAGAGTAGTACCTATGTAGGTAATTCAGATTATTCATTTATAAATTTATTTTTATTGTCAGTGTTTAGACCTAGAAGTTTGGACCTTCTTTTAATTATTATTATTTTCTTTTAATGGAAACTGACATGGTTGGCTACGTCACCTAAAACATCCGTGATGTCAACACATATAACCTTGGTGAGCTAGATGCCATATCAGTGATTCCCTTCTTTGCTTAATTAAAAATATTTAGGCTTTAGGCTAAATAAAATAAGGAAAAGAGCTTGTAATATGCGAAGTTACAGTTTCCATCCCTTAAAATCTGAAAATTCAAAAACCCTGAAACACGTCATTATTTATTTATGATAAGTAGCTACAATTAAAATTTTCTAGTTCCTATCTATAAAAAAATGTATACTTCCATAAAAATTTTCACCCCCGATTTCCACCAATTAAAATGTGAAAATCCAAAAACCTTGAAACACGTTATTATTTGTTTATGAAGAGTAGCTACAATAAAAATTTTCAAGTTCCTACCTTTAAAGAAATCAATACTTCCATAAAAACTTTTATCCCCGATTTCCACCCATTAAAATCTGAAAGTCCAGAAACCCTGAAACACATCATTATTTGTTTATGAAGAGTAGCTATAATTCAAACTTTCAAGTTCCTGCCTTTAAAAAAATCGATACTCCCATACAAACTTACATCCCCCATTTCCACCCATTAAAATAAAAAATCCAAAAACCCTGAAATACGTCATCATTTGTTCATCAAGAGTAGCTACAATTAAAATTTGCAAGTTCCTACTTTTAAAAAAATCTATACTCCCATAAAAACTCTCATCTCCCATTTCCATCCCTTAAAATCTGAAAATCCAAAAACCCTGAAACACATCATTATTTATTTATTTTTTTAGTTACCTCCTTGTCTGCCGGGGCCGCGGCAAACAAGGCTGCCGCCGCCAAGACGAGATTGTACAGCTCGCTGCGTGACCGCTTTGAGTTTCAACCTTTCGCCGTGGAGACTTTGGGACCATGGTCGTCTTTCTTTTTTTTTTTTTTTTATGGATACTGACACGGTTGGCGACATCACCTCCACCATCCGTGATGTCAGCCCATAACACCGGGTGAACTTGGTGCTTCCCTTCGGTCGTGCCGGCTACACTGAACTGGACGGAAAACACAAACTATATACATAGCCGTTTCGACCTACCTTTCATTCAGTGCGGTGGTACCAACCCGGGCGGGTTAAACCCTACCACCTAGTAATATAAGAAGGGAGTCATATCCCTTAGTCGCCTTTTACGACATACACGGGGAGAGATGCAGTGGGGCTATTCTTTTAAAGTACCGGCCCCACACGGTACATCTGAAACCGTCTGGTACGTCTGAAACCAAGGTTTTCACGGAGAAGCTGGGAAAGCTTCTCGCGGAAAGGACGGGCGACCGTCGTCGTTCCAAAGCCTTCCTTAAACGGTGGATTAGTATTGAGATTCAGAGGGGTAACGCGGCGAGCGTACTGGGTACTCTTGGCTTCGGCAGAGACAGCGCTTCGGCAGACTTTTCAGAAATTAATTTTTTGTAGGTTTTCTGAATATTAATTTTAGGTTAGTTTTAGTTTTAGTGTATAAGTAGCAATAATTAAAATTTTCAAGTTCCTATCTATAAAAAAATTTGTACTTCCATAAAAACTTTCATCCCCAATTTCCACCCCTTAAAATGTGAAAATCCAAAAACCCTGAAACACGTCATTATTTGTTTATGTAGAGTAGCTACAATTAAAATTGTCAAGTTCCTACCTTTAAAAAAATCAATACTCCCATAAAAATTTTCATCCCCCATTTCCATCCCTTAAAATCTAAAAATCCAAAAACCCTGAAACACGTCATTATTTATTTATGATAAGTAGCTACAATTAAAATTTTCAAGTTCCTATCTATAAAAATATTTACACTTCCATAAAAACTTTCATCCCCGATTTCCACCCATTAAAATCTGAAAATCCGGAAACCCTGAAACACGTCATTATTTATTTATGATAAGTAGCTATAATTAAAATGTTCAAGTTCCTATCTATAAAAAAATTTATACTTCAATAAAAACGTTCATCCCCAATTTCCACCCCTTAAAATGTGAAAATCAAAAAACCCTGAAACACGTCATTATTTGTTTATGAAGAGTAGCTACAATTAAAATTGTCAAGTTCCTATCTATAAAAAAATTTACACTTCCATAAAAACTTTCATCCCCCATTTCCACCCCTAAAATCTGAAAATCCAAAAACCCTGAAACACGACATTATTTATTTATGATAAGTAGCTATAATTAAAATTTTCAAGTTCCTATCTATAAAAAAATATGTACTTCCATAAAAACTTTCATCCCCAATTTCCACCCCTTAAAATGTGAAAATCCAAAAACCCTGAAACGCGTCATTATTTGTTTATGAAGAGTAGCTACAATTAAAATTGTCAAGTTCCTAACTTTAAAAAAATCAATACTCCCATAAAAAATTTCATCCCCCATTTCCATCCCTTAAAATCTGAAAATCCAAAAACCCTGAAACACGTCATTATTTATTTATGATAAGTAGCTACAATTAAAATTTTCAAGTTCCTATCTATAAAAAAATTTACACTTCCATAAAAACTTTCATCCCCCATTTCACCCCTAAAATCTGAAAATCCAAAAACCCTGAAACACGACATTATTTATTTATGATAAGTAGCTATAATTAAAATTTTCAAGTTCCTATCTATAAAAAAAATTGTACTTCCATAAAAATCTTCATCCCCCATTTCCATCCCTTAAAATGTGAAAATCCAAAAACCCTGAAACACGTCATTATTTGTTTATGAAGAGTAGCTACAATTAAAATTGTCAAGTTCCTACCTTTAAAAAAAATCAATACTCCCAATAAAAACTTTCATCCCCCATTTCACCCCTAAAATCTGAAAATCCAAAAACCCTGAAACACGACATTATTTATTTATGATAAGTAGCTATAATTAAAATTTTCAAGTTCCTATCTATAAAAAAATATGTACTTCCATAAAAATTTTCATCCCCCATTTCCATCCCTTAAAATGTGAAAATCCAAAAACCCTGAAACACGTCATTATTTGATTATGAAGAGTAGCTACAATTAAAATTGGCAAGTTCCTAACTTTAAAAAAATCAATACTCCCATAAAAAATTTCATCCCCCATTTCCATCCCTTAAAATCTGAAAATCCAAAAACCCTGAAACACGTCATTATTTATTTATGATAAGTAGCTACAATTAAAATTTTCAAGTTCCTATCTATAAAAAAATTTACACTTCCATAAAAACTTTCATCCCCGATTTCCACCCATTAAAATCCGAAAATCCAGAAACCCTGAAACACGTCATTATTTGTTTATGATAAGTAGCTATAAATAAAATTTTCAAGTTCCTATCTATAAAAAAAATTGTACTTCCATAAAAATTTTCATCCCCCATTTCCATCCCTTAAAATGTGAAAATCCAAAAACTCTGAAACACGTCATTATTTGTTTATGAAGAGTAGCTACAATTAAAATTGTCAAGTTCCTACCTTTAAAAAAAATCAATACTCCCATAAAAATTTTCATCCCCCATTTCCATGCCTTAAAATCTGAAAATCCAAAAACCCTGAAACACGTCATTATTTATTTATGATAAGTAGCTACAATTAAAATTTTCAAGTTTATATCTATAAAAAAATTTACACTTCCATAAAAACTTTCATCCCCGATTTCCACCCATTAAAATCTGAAAATCCAGAAACCCTGAAACACTCCATTATTTGTTTATGAAGAGTAGCTATAATTGAAACTTTCAAGTTCCTCCCTTTAAAAAAATCGAAAGTTTGTATGGGAGATACAAACTTTCATCCCCCATTTCCACCCCTTGAAATCTGAAAATCCAAAAACCCTGAAACACGTTGAAAATTTTAATTGTAGCTACTTATCATAAAGAAATAATTTCTTTATAATAAGTAGCTACAATTAAAATTTTCAAGTTCCTATCTAATAAAAATTTATACTTCCATAAAAACTTTCAACCCCGATTTCCACCCATTAAAATCTGAAAATCCAAAAACCTTGAAACACGTCATTATTTGTTTATGAAAAGTAGTTTTAATTAAAACTTTCAAGTTCCTGCCTTTAAAAAAATCGATAATCCCATACAAAATTTCATCCCCATTTTCCACCCCTTAAAATCTGAAATCCAAAAACCCTAAAACACGTCGTAATTTATTCCAAATTTTAATTCAAAACAGCGACGACGTTGCGCCTCAACCGCTCAACCGAATTCTATTAAAATTCATATTTAGTAGTTTGAAACGATTATCTAGGGGTACCTTTGTTAGTTTTTTTTAATTCGAAAAAATAAGGGTAGCTGTCATACAAATTATTTCGATAAGGTCGATTTTCTCAAAAATGGCTCTAACTATTTTCATTATATTTTCCACATGGAAACCCTATTATTAGTCTAAAAAGATACCGTTATATGTTTTTCCAGGAAAACTCAAAAAAAGGTGGCTGCCATACAAACGAAGGTTTCATGTCCTGTCAGTACATTTTGAATTTCGAACATAAGAACGTTCAGTTCGCCAAACAAGCGAGAAAGTCAGTGGGGTATTACCCTACCATTTTGGTTTGTATTTGGCTTACCATGGTTTGAGTTCGCGGTCATTGTGGCCGACGTTTCGGACTGGCAGCTGGCACGTGCAGTCCATCTTCAGGGCGACTGCACGTGCCAGTCCGAAACGTCGGCCACAATGACCGCGAACTCAAACCATGGTAAGCCAAATACCAAGCAAAATATTAATATCCATGGTAGACTAAAAGTATTTATACCCTACCATTTATTTTTATGGAAACTGACACGGTTGGCGGCTACATATCACTAGGTACTACATCCGTGATGTCAGCCCATAACACCGGGTGAACTTGTTGCCACGTCAGTGCTTCCCTTCGGTCGTGCCGGCTACACTGAACTGGACGGAAAACACAAACTATTTACATAGCCGTTTCGACCGACCTTTCATTCAGTGCGGTGGTACCAACCCGGGCGGGTTAAACCCTACCACCTAGCAATATAAGAAGGCAGTCATATCCCTTAGTCGCCTTTTACGACATACACGGGGAGAGATGCAGTGGGGCTATTCTTTTAAAGTACCGGCCCCACACGGTACGAACGGTTTTTCGGGAGCATTTTCAAATTTAGAATATGTACCGGTCGCGCGGGCACTCTTGGAAATTATCCCTAATTTTGTCGTTCTGTTCTGTCTCTGTGCCTAGTTTTGACCACATAGTGAATTATTTGTATGACATGTGGTACACCGTTGGAAAGGGCGTAAACTAGCAAACTTTTTAAAAAAAAATGAAGCGCTCAATAGCTGTCGTTTTTTTTTTAATGAATTAAGAAATTAAGATTCTGTCACATTTTTACTCGTTCTCGGGACTTTGGGAGGTCATAAAACCTTTTCATGGTATTAACTTTATGAAATTATATTTTTTTCTAGAACAAGGACATATCGTAAAATTCAATAAAGTTTATTTCGTTCTGATACAATCATAAACAAAAAAGTTACAAGGGTTTAAAGCTGGTATTTTGGTAATTTTAAAAAATAAAGAAAAAAAATCGTATCTTTATACCACGTGACATCTAACGTATCATGGGTCAAGACGTTGCAAATGACCCCACTTACCTACAAAAAAAAATTTGTCGGTCCATGTGCCGAACACCCTGAATAATTAATTATTTTTGCGTTAAATTAAACCTATACAGAATAATACATAGACAGATAGATAGAAATACTTTATTGCTCCAACACATTTTAGAGAAACAAGCTCGTTACACAATTTACATGGGGGGCTAAGGCGGACTTATCCCGTACTTACAGGAATTTCCCCCAGTCAACCTTTGGATGTTTGAGAGTCGCGTGTTGTGAAATATAAGTATAGGTAGTAGCAAAATCATGGAAAATACTTTATTTTGGGAACGTAAAATATAATATAGAACGGAATATAACTTGAATATAACTATAATTATACTACAATAAATCCTACTAATATTATAAAATTGATTATAAACGGGAAAGTTTGTAAGGATGGATGGATGTATGGATGAATGTCAAAGGTCAAAGAGATGAATGTATGAATCTTTGTTCCTCTTTCACGCAAAAACTACTGAACGGATTTTGATGAGACTTTACAGTACTATAGATAGCTTATACATCAGAATAGCACATAGGCAAAGAGAATACATGATACGTCATTGCACATAGGCTGTAATTTATAAAGATATTGTGTAAATTTGCCAAAATATAACGTTAAATGGTTAAGTGTCAAGTAAGTCGGAAAATATTCCGCCATCATCTCTTCTCCCAAGAAAAACAAAAGCCTATCAACGTCACATAAAAAATTCAATTTCGAATTCTGTTCTTTTTTTTTAATTTTCAGACAACAAATATGGCCAGTACGAAAAGCGCGGGGCGGTGCGGAGCGGCGCGTGGCACCGCGGGGCGGCGCGGAAAGTCGCGGGTCGGCGTGAAGCGGCGCGGGACGATGCGCGATGGCGCGGAGCGGCACGGGACGGCGCGTTGCGGCGCCGGTCGGCGGGGGGCGGCGCGGGACGGCGAGGACCGGCGTGGCATGGCGTGGAGCGGCGCGGAAAGGCGCGGGGCGGCACGGGGCGGCGCGGGGCGGCGCGGGATGGCGCGGGACGGCGCGGGTCGGCGCGGGACGGCGCGGGGCGGCGAGCGAAGCTGCGGGCGAAAGCTAGTTAATAATAATATATGTATACGTTACAAAGAAGCAAATAAAGCACTAAAGGACGAGGCGGAAGCACAGAATAGAAAAGAGTACTCCGTACGCGGAAGGCTGAGCTGCGTTCAGGCAAACGATATACTTTCTCGAAGGAAATGAGTCACTACTTAGTAGGTACCTCCAACTTCCAGTTTTAGGTATTCAGGCATTCACTTAGTGCAGGTGCAGAAGTTCCCAACCTGTAGGGCGTCGCTCCAGGGGCGGCGTTGCACCTGGGGTGGCGGGGGCGGTGCGGCGGCGCGGCGGCGCGTGTCGTCGCGTCGCGTGTCGTCGCGTCGCGCGTCCGCGCGTCGTGTCATCGCGATCCATTCGCGATCGCACTTGGGGCTTGCTTGGGGCGTCCTCGTCGTCGTCTTCGCGATCGCGGCAAGATTTTTTGTTTTCATTCTTCGCTAAATAAAACACTGTCACACTTGAACGTGTAACCTGTGGTTTAACGGCTTCATTTATTTAAAACCTACTCGAGTAGTAAACTATTTGCAATGTTGGGCCGTTTTAAAAAACGCGCGCACCGAAAGCGCGGGAGTAGGCGAGAGAGGTCAGAAGTCTCGCTGAAATTATTCAAACCAACACCTACTACTATGATTAAATACATAAAGATTCAAGATCATGTTTCTTGGTTGAGGTCATTGAGCTGGTTGAGGTGCAGTTCAGACTACCTCAAATTTTATTGTTTTCATATTTTTTTCGGGCGCCTTCAGCCACATATTTGAAACCAGATTATGTTAGTTGTTTGAGTTGCATTTCAGACAAGAATTGTATTGTTTTTTTTCCAAAATGTTACGAGAGAAGAAGCAAGATTGAAGAGCATTTCAGAGCACCTCAAATTGTTTTCATAATTTTTTCGGGCGCCTTCAGTGACATATTGACATATTCCAAATCAGATTAGGTATGTTAGTTGTTTGAGGTGCATTTCAGACTAGAATTGTATTTTTTCCTTAATGTTTACGAGAGAAGAAGCAATATTGTGTTTATTGATTGAAGAGCATGCCAGACTACCTCAAATTGTATTCTTTTCATATTTTTTTTCGGGGCGCCTTAGGCGTTTCTTCCAAGCTTAGGTGCTATGAACAAATGAATTGTGTTGTTTGTTTGGATATTTATTCATTAGTCATTCATTACATTACAATGTAATGTAAATACACACACAACTTCTTATTAAACATGCGTAATGAATTCAGCATTAAGTAATATAAACATTCATAGACTGTCCTAATAAATGCGATGCCAAATAATTAGATTTGAATAAGTTATATTTTCTTAAAAATCGGCCAAGTGCGAGTCGGAGAGGCGCACCGAGGTTTCCGCACCACTAAAAAAAAACATTAAAAACCACGTTTTTTTGTATGGTAACCCCCTTTAATTTTTACTTTTCGTTTTTGTTATTTTATGTTATATCCGCCATAATAACACATATTCTGTGAAAATTTCAACGGACTACCTATTACGGTTCAAGAGCTACAGCCCTCGGACAGACGGACGGACGGACGGACAGAGAGACAGCATAGGCTTAGTAATAGGCTTCCGTACGGGATACGGAAACCTAAAAACAGTTTTTCCTTTTTTTGAAGTTTGAGTGAAATAAAAAACTGTTTTAAAAAACATTGAACCCACTTTAAAAAAAAAAATTCATCAAAATCGGTTCACCGAGTCGAAAGTTCTGAGGTAACAATTAATATAAAAAAAAAAAAAATCGAAGAACCTCCTCCTTTTTTTGAAGTCGGTTAAAAACAACTAGGTACTTAGAAGTAAACATATAAATTATTAAATAATAGCGTTGAAGGCGGCACAAAAGCACAAAAGGGTTTCTTAACTAAATTTTCAGGTGTGCTTTTGTACCGCCTTTATTTTTATTCTAAGTCGATTTTTGGTTTTTTTTATAGTCGGTTCAATGTTTTTTAAAACAGTTTTTTATTTCACTCTTTTTAACCGAATTCTTCAAAAAAAGGAGGTTATCAATTCGACCCGTATGTATGTACCTAATATCTTTGGAATTGCACAATATTTATGTTAGAACCAAAGACATTAAACTCAGCCCCTTTTAATCTCTTTGGTTAGAACTATGATGTTAGTCTATGTGGGCTTCTAAACGGTGTGCCTCCTGAAAGACTCTCCTGGCTCCTTTGGCTCCTTTCGGCAGACTTCGGCTCGAAGGAAAGTGTGGTATGAGTGATGTATTGGTGGTTTAAAAAAAAAGAATATGCGTCGCTACTTCTCTATATTAACCCTAACCTAATGTTGAGGCGGTACACGTCGTTTTTGTTATGTTTCGTTTCGAGCCGAGTGTTCACGAAAGGAGCCTAAATGTCTTTCAGGTGTCGTACGCGGCTTCTAAACAGGTGCGCCAAATTTCATAAGTGTATGTACCTATGTTTGTATGTATTTTGGAAGTATGTTTGTATGTAGGTATGTATGTTTGCCCACGAATTTCTCGGAAACTAGGACATTAAATTGCCATCAGTCTTTTTTTATTGGTTTAACTATCTTCCAACTTAGGGAATAGTCCAAGTTTCATCAAAATCGGCTGAGTAGTTTTCAAGTGGAAAAAACACCTCGTCGGTTTAACGCCCAATTCTACGCAGAACTTGTTATTGTGATATAGGTACTTAACTAAAAAGAGTGAAATAAAAACGGTTTTAAAAAACATTGTACCGACTTCAAAAAACAACTAGAACTTAAAAGTGTTAAATACTATTTTGATTCATATTCGGACCCTTGAGTTGAAGGCGGTACAAAGGCATACCTGAAAATTTATAGATGGACCCCTTTTGATTAATTTAGAATATTCATGAAAAAAGTGTCCGAATATGAATCACAATATCGATTCATGTATTTCCAAACAATGACAGAGAAAATTTCAAAATATTAGGTACCTTTTTAGTTCTAGTTTTTTTTTTGGAAGTTGGTTTTATATTTTATAAAACAGTTTTTATTTCATTCTTTTTAGTAATAGTAATATTACATAACAAAGAATAATCGAAATCGGTTGAAGTGGTACACAATTATTCGCCACGTGTCAACTTTTCACGTGAAAAAGTCCACATCACAAAAGTTTTGCTGAAGGTAACCAACCACACACCATAGTAATTATCAAACTGCAAATTGCTGAAAAAGTCCACATCACAAAAGTTTTGCTGAAAGTAACCACACTCCATAGTATTTTGTTGATTTTTCAAAAACCGCTGAATCAATTTCGATAAAATTAAAATGGGACTACCTCGGAAGTATGACCAGCCAAACAAAAGAAGAATTTTCAAAATCGACCCACAATTGACGGAGTAATCGCGTAACTAACATAAAAAAACATACAGTCGAATTGAGAACACCCTCCTTTTGGGAAGTCGGTTGAAAAAAAATCATATAGAAACCGCCTTCAAAAATGTATGAAATAGAAACCTTAAAAAAAACGATTGCGGTTTTTATATTTTTATTTTAAATAGTTTTTTAGTTTTACTTTTTTTTGGAAGTCGGTTTTATGTTTTTTAAAATAGTTTTTTTATTATACAGTTTTTTTTGTAATTTTTTGCTATTAATGTACTCGGCGGAATCGCGAGGCCAAAGGCCGAGCATCAATACGCGAGAATGGTTCGCGTAACAAACATCCAAAAAAAGAAAACATACCGTCGAATTGAGAATCTCTAAAGCCAGCCATGGACGATAGCGCCATCGCGTCAGTTGGAACCACGTCAGTCCAAAAACTGACCGTGCGTGTCAAATCCGTGAGCCAATATTTGGCGTGACGCCGACCCACGGATTTTCCGGGCGCACCATAATCCATCGTGGCGTCATGCCATGGCTTCACGCCGTCCGCCCGTGCATGTGCGAACTCACATCCATTTCGGCTCATTTCGTAGATCGGAGCGGTACGATTGCACGTGCGTGCGCCTAGGGTAGGGTTGCCATAAAGGCACAGGTACTGACCGGGACACTATATCAAAACCTATATTATGCATAAATTCTATTAGATAATTAGGTAGGCAATGCTTTTGAATGTCCATAACCAATAAATTATAGGCCACAGAAAATTGTCCGATTCAGAACGATTCACGCAGCTCTGTAAACTCACAGATAGTTAGCCAAAAGTCTCCAATGAACGTTCGTTGTCTATGTATACACATAATTGACATCTGCGAATGAAATCTACGGACTTATAATGCCTGAAACGCTCTGTAAGGAGTATTAGGAAATAAGAAGAAACACTAAGCCCTTTGAAGATTTTTTTTTATATACTACTACTACTAATATTAGTATGGATAAAACTAACTGGCTTCTGGTTCCAGACCGGGACATTTGCTGGTCAGGTGGGACGACCGGGACTGAGATTCTAAACCGGTGACACGTCCCGGTGTACCGGGACGTGTCACCGGTCCCGGTCTGGAGCCAGAAGCCAGTTAGTTTTATCCATACTAATATTTTTTAAATACTACTACTAAATTAGCAGTAGGTAGGTAGTAGTATTTAAAAAAAAATCTTCAAAGGGCGTAGTGTTTCTTCTTATTGCCTAACACTCCTTACAGAGCGTTTCAGGCATTATAAGTCCGTAGATTTCCGTAGACGAACGTTCATTGGAGACTTTTGGCTAACTATCTGTGAGTTTACAGAGCTGCGTGGATCGTTCTGAATCGGACAATTCTCTGTGGCCTATAATTTATTGGTTATGGATATTCAAAACCATTGCCTACCTAATTATCTAATAGAATTTATGCATAATCTAGGTTTTGATATAGTGCCCCGGTCAGTACCGGTACCTTTATGGCAACCCTACCCTAGGTGCACGCACGTGCAATCGTACCGCTCCGATCTACGAACTGAGCCGAAATGGATGTGAGTTCGCAAATGCACGGGCTGACGGCGTGAAGCCATGGCATGACGCCACGATGGATGATGCGCCCGGAAATCCGTGGGTTGGCGTCACGCCAAATATTGGCTCACGGATTTGACACGCACGGTCAGTTTTTGGACTGACGTGGTTCCAACTGACGCGATGGCGCTATCGTCCATGGCTAGCTTTAGGTCTAAAGTAAATTGCTCGTGAAGACAAATGCAACAAGTCCAAACGGCAAACACGATGGGTTTATCATGTGTAGTTTAGGAGTTCCTATGGCCACCTTCCGTCTCCATCATCAGAACAGCACGATGGTACTCGTACCATAATATATAAAGCGCATCTGGCCGGTCGGAAAAGATTTCAAATTTAGAATATTCATGAAAGAAGGGTCCGAATATGTATCACGATATCGATTCATGTATTTCAATAAAATTACAGGGAAAATTTCAAAATATTACGTATTTAATACTTTTAGTTCAATTTTTTTTTTGAAGTCGGTTTTATATTTTTTAAAACTGATTTTATTTCATTCTTTTTATTAGTAATATTACATAAAAAAGAATAATCGAAATCGAATAATCGAAATCGGTTGAAGTGGTACAGAATTATTCGCCATATGTGTCAAACTGCAAATTGCTGAATAAGTCCACATCATAAAAGTTTTGCTGAAGGTAACCACCCACCATAGTAATTTATCAAACTGAAAATTGCTGAAAACGACCACATCACAAGTTTTGCTGAAGGTAACCACACACTATTAACACCACCACCACGTAACCACACCACGTATTATGTTGATTTTGCGAAAACCGCTGAACCAATTTCGATAAAATTGAAATCGAACCACCTCGGAAGTATGACCTAACAAACAAAAAAAGAATTTTCTAAATCGGCCCTCAATTGACGGAGAAATCGCGTAACAAACATAAAAAAAAAAAAAATTATAAAAAAAAATATACAGTCGAATTGATAACCTCCTCCTTTTGGAAAGTCGGTTAAAAACGAGTGGGCTGTGTCGGAGAACTCGGAGACACGGCCGCAGATTCGTGAATTTGATGAAGATCTCCCTCTTACGAAGTAAAATTTTTAATGGTTCGGTTCCGAAGAAAATGCAATGTTATGTATAAAAACAAAAAAAAACATAAATTTTTTTTTTAACAATCTCGTCGAGGCCTATAATTTTCTCCACCGGATGAGTAGTCGTGGATCAGTAGTTTCCGAGATATGCCCTCTCAAACACTTTTTCCTTTTTTATTCTGAAACGGCTGAACCGATTTTGAAAAAAAAACTATTTAAAAAAGAGCAAATTTTTTTTATGTAAACAAATAAATTGCTAGTTGATCTGACCAGTAGTTCAGGAGTTATAAGCATTTATTGATTTTCGAAGTTTTCGAAGCACTTTTTCTCTGGGCCATATTTATAGAAGGGATCTCTGTACGACTCTCGGGTATATCGTCCTAGCAAGTCGGAAGATCTACCTTTAGGACGATAAGCCTCACCTTCCTGTAACTCTTATAGTTTTCGAGATCTAAGTCGCCAAAAGTACATAGTTTTCGTGACGCAACTTTTATGAGACCCCTCCACTGTTAGCCGCAGCAGTCGGGGACCTTTATTGCTACTTTCAAATACTTCTGTGACTCCGCATATTCCCTATTTAAAAAAAACTATATAACTATAGACTAAAAAACTATAAACTATATAGGTGGTGTGCGCGTGCGCAGGTGGTGGGTATGCTGGGCGGCGCGGGCGCGGGCGCGGCGCTGGCCGCGCTGGTGGCGCTGGGCGCGCTGGCGGAGGCGGCGAGCGCGGCCACGGCCGCCGAGCGCGGCGGAGGCATCAAGATCGGCGGCGGCGCCGGAGGAACTCGCGGAGAGAGCGGCGGACGGGGCGGAGGCGTGCGGCTGGGGGCGGACGTGCGCCTCACGCGGCCGACGCCCCCGCAGCCGGCGCGCGCGTCACCCCTGCCGCGCGCGCCTTCCTCGCTCACGGCCGTGCTGGTGGTGCCGCACAAAAAGTTCGGCGCTCGAGACTACGTGAAGGCGGAGAAGGCGGCGCTGGCGCAGCTAGAACGGAAGCTGGTCAAGTTGTTCTCTATCGTGCGAATCTCCGTCACTCTCTCCATGCAGGAGCTCACGCCGAGTCCAATGGGTTGGTACCTACTTCTGACTAACGCCGGCGACTATGTTACTTGCACGATAAAGTATTAGAATTTGAAGTAGCGACTCTTCTCAGACTGACTACGGAGTACGGACCACGCAGAGACTAGACAGACACTCCTACACCTGTACCACAACGCAATCACTATGTCAGAGTCTCTACACAGGAGCACATCCGGGGGCGGGCGATGCGCGGTATGTATGACGCGTCAGGCGATACGAGGCGCTTGCGAGGCAATTTCAGGGATATCCAATGTCAGGCAGGGGTTCTCAATTATAATTAATAGGGACCACAAAATATATCATGTTGAAAATTAAAATATATTGCTAATATGCCGAGTAATATACAAATGAAAAGGTTTTACAAAATCAAGATGGCTGCTAAAAATATTTTATAAAGTTATGCTTAGTCAAAAATATGTCAATTATACTGTGTCCCAGGCCGTAATTCCAGAACATAAAGCTCAACAAATGCAGCAACAAATGTATGTTATTTACCAGGGATCGGAATAGGTAGAGTATATATATATATTTTTTTATTGAAACTGACACGGTTGGCTACATCACCTACAACATCCGTGATGTCAGCCCATAACACCGGGTTGAACTTGGTGCCACGTCAGTGCTTCCCTTCGGTCGTGCCGGCTACACTGAACTGGACGGAAAACACAAACTATTTACATAGCCGTTTCGACCGACCTTTCATTCAGTGCGGTGGTACCAACCCGGGCGGGTTAAACCCTACCACCTAGTTATATAAGAAGGGAGTCACATCCCTTAGTCGCCTTTTATGACATGCACGGGGAGAGATGCAGTGGGGCTATTCTTTTAAAGTACCGGCCCCACACGGTACATGTACCGGCCCCATTTGGGTATATATACCTAATGTTGGCGAGAAGACCTAACATGGAAAAACCACCTCTTTTGGGAATTCTGAAAAATTCTCGGGAATTCCGGGATTTGAAAAATATTTAATGGCAGTGATATAGTTAGTAAGTTTCGACACTTGTAACATGCTTTAATGTATGAATGAATACTTTATTAAAAATACCAAATATTACGTTGAAAATATTTATTGGTATTGAATTGATTTGTATATTGTTGTATCTGATTGATATCTTTGTAAATACGGTTTTAAGAGTCAATTGAATGAAATAATATATGAATACCTTTTTGTAAAAATCCCAAAAATTATAAAATATAGGTATGGAAGTGATTTGCATATAGTAAAAGCGTCGAACGTTACTAACTATATCACTATTAGGATATATTTTCAAATCTCGGCATTCCCGGGAATTTTTATTCTCGCTAACTATAACAGGGGGTGCATTTGTAGAGGGATCCAAGGGGGGCGGGGGGAGGGGGGAAGGGGGCGAGGGGAGTTATGAATACAAAATGAATTTTTCACACAAAATATTTTTTTTTAAGCCTCAAAACATTGGTTTTGCATATAAATGTATGTAAAAACAAGGGAAGTGGTATGGGTGAATGTTTTTGTGGTTAAAAAAAAAAAATTAAGTCGCGCGACGCATCTTCTATAAATTAACCCTAATCTAATGTTGAGGCGGCGCATGTCCTTTTTGCATAAATTCCTTTTCAAAATAAATGTTTTGGTGCATTAAAAAAAAAAAATCGAAAACTTATTTAGTGTGAATTTTTTTTTTTTTTAATTTATTTTCTCCGAAACTACGCATTTCCGGCAAACAATATTCTTTCACTAAAATTCATCTCTTAACTCGGTCTACACGATAAGCTTAGTGGCAACCACAGGACCCCTCTACTAATGCATATCCCTATAACAGTTTAAAAAATATACATAATGTCTCGTAGTAGGTATTAGCGATGATCTAACTATTTATGCGGATTTACGAAACCTGATTGGTAAAGATTCGATCTCGAATAAAGCTTCATAAATATCATTAAATTTCGTTCAAAATCCCTGGAGTGCCCTCGAGGTTCTAACTTCATCTCCGGCGAGCGATAGAAATTACAGGAGTCGGAAACGGGTGTATAATGATCTCCGTTTATTCGAACACGTGGCGGCGGCGCGGAGGCTGAGGAGCGGCGACACGAAGGCACAGAGGGGCTCATCGATCCGATGGGAATAATGCGATGAAGCGGAGGAACGTCAGGCGTAGCTCAGTCTGGCTGAAGGCGGCGGCGGCGCGCGGCAGCGTTGATAGAGTCGGTCGGCTTGGGGTGCGCGGAGGAGGTGGCGCGCGCGCGTGCGCCGTACGCAGTAGGCGCGCCCCAGCCCACCACCCGCTAGGAGCGCGCCGGGCGACACGAGGCGCAGGCGAGCACAGTGCGCTGGTCGCGGGCGAGGCGAAGCGACCGAGCTCCGGCCCCGGCGCGGCGGCGGCATGATGGTGCCGCTGAGCGCGCTCGTGTTGTTCTCGTTGGCGTGCGGCGGCGCGCACGAGTTGCGCGTCGGCCTAATTCTTCCCAAAACGAACTTCGGGAGGCGCGAGTACAACCGTGCGATATCGAGCGCTGTGAACGCGCTACATCGCAACCGCACGGTGGGCCCGCGCTACCACTTCGCGCGCCACTACAACTTTACCGTGAGCAATGTGCACATGCACATGTTCTCCCTAACGCCGAGCCCCACAGGTAGCCGCTCCCACTCCACTCCCGACACCTCGTTGTTGTCGTGTGCTTGTTGTGTCGTGCGTGCGTGCCGCTCTCGGTGTCGGTGCGGCTCGGTCGGAAGCACGGAGGCGGACGGGGCCGCCGCTCGCACGTGGTCGCGCGCCTCGCGGCCGCACGCGGGCGCCTCACCCACTGCTCCACCCACCGCTGCTCCACGCCGCGTCGCCTCCGCGTCGGTAGGTCCGCCGCACTCGCACCCGCACCCGCTCCTTGCTCCCGCCCCGCGCGCAGCATCATCCATCACCCTTCCGCAACACTCCTATAGAATGGTCGTTGGATAGACAGTACAGTAGTGTAGATCTATGTATGACCTTTCCACTCCTGCGAACTTCCGCTTCAGCCCTCACTTGACCGTCTTCAACCACGCAACGTCTGCTTGCGGCCGGATGACAATACTGATTGACGTAAACTTTTCTAGGCGTCTTAAGTACCTAGGTACCGTTTCTACTGCTGCTGAACTCACCTAAGGTGAAATGACATGAATACAGCAGAAGGTGATGATGATTGATGAAAATAAAGTGCGAATTGGACTCAAGGTTCCGTAATTACCACGGAGAAATTATTTCCCCGCTCGCGGCGTTCTACCCTCTTCGTTCTTTGCAAAGACATTAAAATATTTAAATCTCAGATTCTGTGGTAGGTGCACCTAATTATTGCAAGATGGCGAACTGAATAAATGATTATTTTAGTTAAGTTTTTTTAGGGATTTTGAAACCGTTTATAGGTTTTTTTGTTTTGTTTTTTTATTTTTATGGAAACTGACGGTGGTATCAATCCGGGCGGGATAAACTATCTTACACGCAGGTATGTGACGCGAGTGCGATGCGATCCACACACTCACGCGGGTGTGTGACGCGAGGGTGTAGGTCCGTGGTGTAGGTAGATGATCGCTGTGATCGCAGGGCGATGCGATGCGATTCACACACTCACACGCAGGTATGTGACGCGAGTGCGATGCGATCCACACACTCACGCGGGTGTGTGACGCGAGGGTGTAGGTCCGTGGTGTAGGTAGATGATCGCTGTGATCGCAGGGCGATGCGATGCGATTCACACACTCACACGCAGGTATGTGACGCGAGGGTGTAGGTCCGTGGTGTAGGTAGATGATCGCTGTGATCGCAGGGCGATGCGATGCGATTCACACACTCACACGCAGGTATGTGACGCGAGGGTGTAGGTCCGTGGTGTAGGTAGATGATCGCTGTGATCGCAGGGCGATGCGATGCGATTCACACACTCACACGCAGGTATGTGACGCGAGTGCGATGCGATCCACACACTCACGCGGGTGTGTGACGCGAGGGTGTAGGTCCGTGGTGTAGGTAGATGATCGCTGTGATCGCAGGGCGATGCGATGCGATTCACACACTCACACGCAGGTATGTGACGCGAGTGCGATGCGATCCACACACTCACGCGGGTGTGTGACGCGAGGGTGTAGGTCCGTGGTGTAGGTAGATGATCGCTGTGATCGCAGGGCGATGCGATGCGATTCACACACTCACACGCAGGTATGTGACGCGAGTGCGATGCGATCCACACACTCACGCGGGTGTGTGACGCGAGGGTGTAGGTCCGTGGTGTAGGTAGATGATCGCTGTGATCGCAGGGCGATGCGATGCGATTCACACACTCACACGCAGGTATGTGACGCGAGGGTGTAGGTCCGTGGTGTAGGTAGATGATCGCTGTGATCGCAGGGCGATGCGATGCGATTCACACACTCACACGCAGGTATGTGACGCGAGGGTGTAGGTCCGTGGTGTAGGTAGATGATCGCTGTGATCGCAGGGCGATGCGATGCGATTCACACACTCACACGCAGGTATGTGACGCGAGTGCGATGCGATCCACACACTCACGCGGGTGTGTGACGCGAGGGTGTAGGTCCGTGGTGTAGGTAGATGATCGCTGTGATCGCAGGGCGATGCGATGCGATTCACACACTCACACGCAGGTATGTGACGCGAGGGTTTAGGTAGATGACTTCAAGGCGGTGCCATCCACACATACACACGTACGATGTACAGCGAGGAGGGCTCAATATCACTTTGGTGTGCTTATCGGGGATCGCTCGTAAAATAACATCCCTCTGCTTCTGTTCAACTGCCTCCCCCACATGGTTCGCGGGCGTGGTTTAGGGGTGAGGAGGGGTTGGGAGCAGACTGCGGCGCGGAATGATAGAAAGGGGAGGAGGAGGGAAGAGGGAGCCGAGCAGAGGATTGTTTCAGGACTTATGCAGAGGCACGTCGTGAATTTTATCTCCAACAGAAGTGGAAGATTAAGAGCCGTGTTTCGGAATAGTGTGTCCTGTAGGCCTTGTGTCAACTTGAACCAATTTTAAGCGAATAGGTACCTTAGTATTTCCCTGTGAACGTGGAGCGAGACATTTCGATGCTTTGGGAGCTCTGAAAGAGAATATAAGGACATAATACAGGGTGCGGAAGAAAGGTCGGACGGTTTTAAAAAAATCGTTTTATTGTTGTTTTCTTCTTAAAAACTAATTTGAAAATGACTTTTTAAAAACCGTCCGACCTTTCTGCCGCATCATGTATAATACCAATATCATTTGAACCCTACCGTACGTTCCTATAAAATATAATACAGTCAACAAACCGAGTATTACGCTGTCATGTAGCGTTAATATTCTTCTGCGCCCTTATTATGAAACTTATTTATTATCGTCAGATCATCTCAAAAAGTAGTATTTAAATAACCCACGGCCGGTGTGTCGCCCTTTTGCTTTGCGAACTTGGCTGACACACTGTCTTGTGTCTAGATCATTCATAATTCGTCATATTATATCACTGGCTCGCTGCACACCCCAGTCGCTACTTATAACCATTCAACCTCACTACTAACCTCCACTAGTAAAATTCTATAATAGTTTTAGTTAAGTCACTAAAAGTATTAGTGACTTAAGTGTATTTGTTTTGATTTTTTCAATTTGTTCTTCTGTTCTCAACCAAGTTTCAAATTATAATTCAACCCTGTAGAACGGACGACCCCCAAGCACCCCCAAGATACAAATAATTAACAACTTAAAAGTAAGTATACGAAACAATTTATTAGATACAATCCTATAGAAAAAAATACAATTTGACACAGTCAGTAAAACTAATTAAATAAAATTTAGCTAATAAATAATAAAAACAAAATAATTACATTCTTACTGTAAGTAAAAAAAATCACAGATTTCGTGCCTTACACGACTATCGCGCACATTGAAAATGAATCTACGGAATTCGAAAAAATATCGACACGAGAAAGTCGGGATAAGGAAAAGGTTAATAGGAACTCCTAAACTACACATGATAAGCCCATCGTGTTTGGGCTCGTTGGATTTGTCTTCGCAAGTACTCTAGTCATATGTTATTTCCAGCGTCCTGATGATGGAGCCGGAAGGAAGCCATAGGAACTCCTAAACTACACATGATAAATCCACCATATTTGGGCTCGTTGGATATAGGAATATAGGTTAGGTACTATATTCTTATCTTCTATATCCTTATATTATATTTTTATATTTGATAATTATTAATTTGTTACTTTAGTTAGACATAATGTCAAGCTTATCTCTTTTTCTGTCTAAATTTTAGTTTACATTTTTTAAGCTGCTTGTGTTTTTGAAAAATAATGAAAAATATATTTATATATTTTTCATTATTTTTCATTACAAAAATAATATTACATTTCATTTCATAAAAAAAATATTACATTTATAAATGTAATATTTTTTTTTATTTTGTTGAATTCATTTTCAATGCGACGCATCTTCTAACCTAACCTATATTTCTATATTCCTATATTCAACGAGCCCAATTATGGTGGATTTATCATGTGTAGTTTAGGAGTTCCTATGGCTTCCTTCCGGCTCCATCATCAGGACCCTGGAAATAACATATGACTAGAGTACTTGCGAAGACAAATCCAACGAGCCCAAACACGGTCGCTTTATCATGTGTGGTTTAGGAGTTCCTATAGCTTCATTCCGGCTCCATCATCAGGACCCTGGACATCATAATATATGACAAGAGTACTTGCGAAGACAAATCCAACGAGCCAAACACGATGGGCTTATCGTGTGTAGTTTAGGAGTTCCTATGGCTTCCTTCCGGCTCCATCATCAGACCCCAACTAACCTTTTCCTTATCCAGACTTTCTCGTGTCGCTCAGCGACCATATTTTTTCGAATTCCGTAGATTCATTTCCAATGTGCTCGATAGTCGTGTGAGGCACGAAATCTGTGATTTTATTTTTTCAAAAAGGTTGAGCTACAGGGCAAACCCTTAACCCAATCGTCTTTGTTTTAAGCTCAAATCGTAGCTGACTAAATTGTCCAGAGGAATTTTTCTCAAAATTTTGATATCATTGTTCGTTTCCAAAATATCGAGCGCCAAAATCAAAAATTCGGAAAAAATTGAATTTTTATTTTCACTATTTCGGCCATAACTTTTTAGTTTTTTACTTTCTCGAATAATTCTTTTTGCACCTTACAGCTCTCATGAATACGCGTCTTTTGAGCCTTTTTTGAATATCATATCTTCACAACTCCCCGAGATATAAGGGGATCGCAATTTTTCGTGAAATCGGGGCCTATACTGGAACGAACCAAAAGACATTTACAATGTCAAAAATTCGTCCAACTCAGTCGACTCCGCCACAGTAGGTACCCAATACGCTGGCTGCGTTTCCCCTTTGAATGGCTAGCCCTATTCGCTGAAAGAAGAAAGACTTGGCACGTCGGTCACCAGACTTATCAATAAGGAGCTTTCCTAGGACGTCACGATAATTTATATATTTACTAGCTGAGCCCGCGGCTCCGCTCGCGTGAAATTCGTATTTCAAAGAAGACAGTAAGTAACTATGGGCGAGGCCGAAGGCCGAGCTGCGTTCAGGAAGTCGATAAACCATATCTAAGAAAGTAAGTACGAGTAAGGGCGAGGCCGAAGGCAAGCTGCGTTAAGGTAAACGATAAACCTTGTAAAAAGTAAAGTAAGTAACTAACGGCGAGGCTTCAGGCTGAACTGTATTCTAGAAAGAAAATAAACCTTCTCGAAGAAAGTAAGTAACTGAGGGCGAGGCCGAAGGCCGAGCTGCGTTCAGGAAGACGATAAACCTTCTCGAAAAAGTAAGTAACTGAGGGCGAGGCCGAAGGCCGAGCTGCGTTCAGGAAGACTATAAACCTTATCGAAGAAAGTAAGTAACTAAGGGCGAGGCCGAAGGCCGAGCTGCGTTCAGAAAGACCATGAACCTTCACGAAGACAGTAAGTAACTGAGGGCGAGGCCGAAGGCCGAGCTGCGTTCAGGAAGACTATAAACCTTATCGAAAAAAGTAAGTAACTAAGGGCGAGGCCGAAGGCCGAGCTGCGTTCAGAAAGACCATGAACCTTCACGAAGACAGTAAGTAACTGAGGGCGAGGCCGAAGGCCGAGCTGCGTTCAGGAAGGTGATAAACCTTATCTAAGAAAGTATGTAACTAAGGGCGAGGCCGAAGGCCGAGCTGCGTTCAGAAAAACTATAAACCCTCTCGAAGAAAGTAAGTAACTGAAACCGAGGCCGAAGGCCGAGCTACGTTCAGGAATACCATAAACCTTCTCAAAGAAAGTAAGTAACTAAGGGCAAGGCCGAAGGCCGAGCTGCGTTCAGGAAGACTATTAACTTTCTCAAAGAAAGTAAGTAATTAAGGGCGAGGCCGAAGGCCGAGCTGCGTTCAGGAAGACTATAAACCTTATCGAAGAAAGTATGTAACTAAGGGCAAGGCCGAAGGCCGAGCTGCATTCAGAAAGACTATAAACCTCGAAGAAAGTAAGTAACTGAAAGCGAGGCCGAAGGCCGAGCTACGTTCAGGAAGACCATAAACCTTCTCAAAGAAAGTAAGTAACAAAGGGCGAGGCCGAAGGCCGAGCTGCGTTCAGGAAGACGATAAACCTTATCTAAGAAAGTAAGTAATTAAGGGCGAGGCCGAAGGCCGAGCTACGTTCAGGAAGACCATAAACCTTCTCGAAGAAAGTAAGTAACCGAGGGCGAGGCCGAAGGCCGAGCTGCGTTCAGGAAGACTATAAACCTTCTCGAAGAAAGTAAGTAATTAAGGGCGAGGCCGAAGGCCGAGCTGCGTTCAGGAAGGCGATAAACCTTATCTAAGAAAGTATGTAACTAAGGGCGAGGCCGAAGGCCGAGCTGCGTTCAGAAAAACTATAAACCTTCTCGAAGAAAGTAAGTAACTGAAAGCGAGGCCGAAGGCCGAGCTACGTTCAAGAATACCATAAACCTTCTCAAAGAAAGTAAGTAACTAAGGGCAAGGCCGAAGGCCGAGCTGCGTTCAGGAAGACTATAAACTTTCTCAAAGAAAGTAAGTAATTAAGGGCGAGGCCGAAGGCCGAGCTGCGTTCAGGAAGACTATAAACCTTATCGAAGAAAGTATGTAACTAAGGGCGAGGCCGAAGGCCGAGCTGCATTCAGAAAGACTATAAACCTCGAAGAAAGTAAGTAACTGAAAGCGAGGCCGAAGGCCGAGCTACGTTCAGGAAGACCATAAACCTTCTCAAAGAAAGTAAGTAACAAAGGGCGAGCCCGAAGGCCGAGCTGCGTTCAGGAAGACGATAAACCTTATCTAAGAAAGTAAGTAATTAAGGGCGAGGCCGAAGGCCGAGCTACGTTCAGGAAGACTATAAACCTTCTCGAAGAAAGTAAGTAACTGAGGGCGAGGCCGAAGGCCGAGCTGCGTTCAGGAAGACTATAAACCTTATCTAAGAAAGTATGTAACTAAGGGCGAGGCCGAAGGCCGAGCTGCGTTCAGAAAAACTATACACCTTCTCGAAGAAAGTAAGTAACTGAAAGCGAGGCCGAAGGCCGAGCTACGTTCAGGAATACCATAAACCTTCTCAAAGAAAGTAAGTAACTAAGGGCAAGGCCGAAGGCCGAGCTGCGTTCAGAAAGACTATAAAATTTCTCAAAGAAAGTAAGTAATTAAGGGCGAGGCCGAAGGCCGAGCTGCGTTCAGGAAGACTATAAACCTTATCGAAGAAAGTTTGTAACTAAGGGCGAGGCCGAAGGCCGAGCTACATTCAGAAAGACTATAAACCTTCTCGATGAAAGTAAGTAACTGAAAGCGAGGCCGAAGGCCGAGCTACGTTCAGGAAGACCATAAACCTTCTCAAAGAAAGTAAGTAACAAAGGGCGAGGCCGAAGGCCGAGCTGCGTTCAGGAAGACGATAAACCTTATCTAAGAAAGTAAGTAATTAAGGGCGAGGCCGAAGGCCGAGCTACGTTCAGGAAGACCATAAACCTTCTCAAAGTAAGTAAGTAACTAAGGGCGAGGCCGAAGGCCGAGCTGCGTTCAGGAAGACCATGAATTTTCTCGAAAAAGTAAGTAACTGAGGGCGAGGCAGAATACCGACCTGCGTTCAGAAAGACTATAAACCTTCTCAAAGTAAGTAAGTAACTAACGGCGAGGCCGAAGGCCGAGCTGCGTTCAGGAAGACCATGAACCTTCTCGAAGACAGTAAGTAACAAAGGGCGAGGCCGAAGGCCGAACTGCGTTCAGGAAGACGATAAACCTTATCTAAGAAAGTAAGTAATTAAGGGCGAGGCCGAAGGCCGAGCTACGTTCAGGAAGACCATAAACCTTCTTGAAGAAAGTAAGCAACTGAGGGCGAGGCCGAAGGCCGAGCTGCGTTCAGGAAGACTATAAACCTTCTCGAAGAAAGTAAGTAACTGAGGGCGAGGCCGAAGGCCGAGCGGCGTTCAGGAAGACTATAAACGTTCTCGAAGAAAGTAAGTAATTAAGGGCGAGGCCGAAGGCCGAGCTGCATTCAGAAAGTCCATGAACCTTCTCGAAGACAGTAAGTAACTGAGGGCGAGGCCGAATGCCGAGCTGCGTTCAGGAAGGCGATAAATCTTATCTAAGAAAGTAAGTAATTAAGGGCGAGGCCGAAGGCCGAGCTACGTTCAGGAAGACCATAAGACCATAATATTACATAAAAAAAACAAAAACTTTCATACAAAGTCGTCGTCCCCATTTCCCCCCTTAAAGTTGTAATTTCCAAAAAATCCTTAACGGATTTTTACGTTATGAAATAAACCTATGTTCCAAATTTCAGCTTTCTAGACTTAGTAGTTTCGGCTGTGCGTTAATAGATCAGTCAGTCAGGACAAACAATTTTATAAGTATAGATATCTACTCTTTATTCTACTCGTATCTTCTACCAAAAGCATCTATCTACACTACACCAACGCAACGCAACAGAACTGCTAACGCCATATATTACGACCATTCGACACTAAATTCCGTTTTCTTTGATACTGCTCAACCCTAAGGCTATTTAACTTTATGGTATATAGCCTACTATAGTGAGCCTGAAGAACTACTCTTTACATTGGTGTAAACCGCATAAAAATCTGTTAAGTGGTTCCGAGTTTACCTCAAACATACATACATACATGCAAACAGACGTTTCCTTTTATAAGAAGTAGAGATAGAGAAAAGAAGATAGAGATTAAATTATCCTCCCTTCCCCTCTCCCCGCGGACTCCTCCCCCGTACCTCAACCCCACTCTTCAAAACTACCCCCAGTATGGATAAAATTATTTAAAATCATTTAAAATCCTAAAACCTAATTTTGAAATCATCCCCTATTTTAATTTAAGGGTTGATTTAGCAAAAACTTTATACCAAAAGCCTAAATATGAATTTTCATATCCCTAACTTGAGAAATGATGGGTTCCCCATACGTTCTTTCATCCCCTATTTCACCCCGTTAAGGGTTGTTTTTTTGAGACAAAAGGTAGCCTATGTTCTTCCTCAGGATGCAATTCAGCTCCGTACAAAATTTCATAAAATCCTAAAATCTAATTTTGAAATCAACCCCTATTTTAATTTAAGGGTTGATTTAGCAAAAACGCTGAAACACGTATTTCTTTATTTCATACCAAAAGCCTAAATATAAATTGTCATATGCCTAACTTAAGAAATGCTGAGTTCCCCATACAAACTTTCATCCCCTATTCCACCCCCTTAAGGGTTGTTTTTTGAGACAAAAAGTAGCCTATGTCCGTCCTCGGGATGCAATTCATCTCCGTGCAATATTTTATCGAAATCTGTTCAGCGGTTTAGGCGTGAAAAGGTAACAGACAGACAGACAGACAGACAGACAGACAGACAGACAGACAGACAACAGAGTTACTTTCGAATTTATAATATTAGTATGGATATGTTTTTTTCCTATATATAATTTGACGACCGATCTGCCGGTCCAGTGGACTTCGTGAATAGAGTCGGCGACGACAAAAATCGTTATCACTCCTAACTAAGCTAATAACGAGTTTCCTCGAGCGAATCCCGCGCGACGGATCAGAAAACGGAGCGGAGGGAGGCGCTAAAAGTTTCCTGCCCTCGGGACGGGGGCGGGCGGGAGTACGCGGCGGCGGCGGCGGGGCGGCGCGGCCGGGGCGGGACGACGTTTTATTATGTTCGGGCTTTTATGATTCTTTTAACCAAGCAGTTGACCGAGTACATGCCGCATCGGCAAGCTACTCACTCGTGTGAGATTTATTAGGAGCCTGTGTTTGGACAAGAAGCCAAATTGGCCGCCGCCGTGGTGGCTACGGATACCGAAAATAAATATTTATAATAGTGTCAGTGGTCAGACAAAAAGGTGTTAATCTGACCATGTACACCTTTTTGTGTTCGTGGTTAGATCTATCTAACAATGCAGTCTGACCGAGGATACTATTCTTTAGTTCATTGGTTGAAGGATCGGCCTTTCATGCCGATGATTTTCAAGAATTTTCAACATTATGTGCATATATCCATCACTTTGGTTCATGAAAACACTAGTCCGGTTGACTTGAAGACATAGCATTCTACCGCAAGTCATTTATAGAGCAGAAGGCAGACTTGCGCTGGCTATAAACTATATATTTATATAGTTAGTCACTATTAATAATCTATTAGTATTTTCTGAATTTATTTATTTATTTTTTATTGAAACTGACAAGGTTGGCTACATCACTTACAACATCCGTGATGTCAGCCCATAACACCGGGTCGAACTTGGTGCCACGTCAGTGCTTCCCTTCGGTCGTGCCGGCTACACTGAACTGGACGGAAAACACAAACTATTTACATAGCCGTTTCGACCGACCTTTCATTCAGTGCGGTGGTACCAACCCGGGCGGGTTAAACCCTACCACCTAGTTATATAAGAAGGGAGTCACATCCCTTAGTCGCCTTTTACGACATGCACGGGGTATGTTGATTACTAGCATAAAATAATCATAATCCTCAATTAAAATTATCATAATGCTCTACAATATTCAGATGGATCAAACTTGTCTCGGCGCGGCGGCGTATCTTAGTCGTAGACGGAAAAACTTTTGTTTATAAGATTGAAGATCTTCGTAACATGTCGGCTGGATACTTGTGCCCAATGCCCATCCTTTTTTATTTCTGAACACATTGGCACTGCACAACACTGATACATTACGAGATAATGTTTAGGACCTACGAAATAATGTGCTGAAAACATCGAAAGTGTTCAGATACAAACATGCGAAAATAACCTCTTTACTCTCGTGTTATCTGAGGAGGCGGCGAACAAAAGCGGACTTGTCCCACAAATAGAATTTTACAGGAGAGCTCAAAAACTAGATGAAGCAGATAGGGGCTAGCTATAGCTCTACATTTTTGTACATAAATACTTCATCAAAATACAACCGTGTAACCGTCGATTATTTTATCAGAACACTGACTGGTTGTCTTATTTTTTTATTTAAAAATGGACAAGTCCGGTTTTGTTTGAAAAGCCTTGAAAAACAACATAAATTCATAAAAGTATACCAGTTAAAAAAAAATTATATTTTGTTGGACAAGTTTTATTTGAAAACATATCAAACGAAAAAATATTGTATTAGTTTCATCCGGTTTTTATTGAAAATAAAAGTGCAATCATAATTTCTTCAAATTTTAATGGAAAAAGTCCGTTTTTGACTGAAAAGGCAACTTTTGAGAATTATTTTGTATAGGTTAGAAGCGGTTTTGAATGAAAATGCTTCAGGGACGACATAGATATGAGCTCTGCCTCAGAGAACCAAAAAAAAAAAAGCCATATGGGTGGACAAGTCCGGTTTTGTTCGCCGCCTCCTCATCTATCAATCAACAGTTCGGGCGGTGGAGCTCACGGCACAGTGTCGCCACCGGCCACCGCCGCGCGCACCACGAGGCGCGCACCGAGTGTTCCGTGACCCCACACAATATATTTTATGTTTAAATATAAGGTAAGGATGACCAAACAAATTGCGTTTTCGTTCATTCCGTTCGGGACCTTTAGCGCTGCTGGCCCGACTCACATTTGGCCGGTTTTTATTGTTTACTTTAGAGTTTGCACTATAATCCCACCAAGTTTGGCGCTTGTATGTATTGCCGTTTTTACGATAGAGCAAAAATAAAACAATTAAACGTTGAACGTGTTTCTTGTATGGGGATCCCTTTTATTTATTTTTTTATATTATTTTTTAGTTAATTTATATTCGCCATAATAAATAACACATATTCTGTGAAAATTTCAACCGGTTACCTATTACGGTTCAATAGATACCTACAACCCATAAAAAGGTAGGACAGACAGACAGACGGCGGGGCGTAGGCTTTGTAATAGGCTTCCATACGGATACGGAACCCTAAGAAACATTAGGATTCTACAAAAAGGAATTTCTTAGTAATTTGGCAATTGGCAGGCGATCTCATTAATTTAAACGTATTCATTCCGACTTAGTCCCTTATTCTTCTGGTATTTCACAATATTTTAGCAGTTTCTTGCACGACTATTAATTGCTCTACAGTCACTAACTACCCATAGGTATTGTCAGCTTTAGTAGCTCAGTGTTGCGATCGATTGACCGCCGTTCGTGATCTTACGTCTCACACCTGGGTGCGGTCATAACTTGTATGGGTGACCGTTGAGGCTAACCGTGGCACGTATTTCACGTAAAACTGTAGTTTTCTTGTCACCTTACTACGTTGGTGCTATGCAAATAGTGGAGGCTACGTAAATAGATGGTGTTTTCCGTCAGTGCAGCATGATCGCCAAAGGGGAGCACAGACATGGCACCTAGTTCACCAAGGTATTAGGGGCTGACATCACGGGTGTTTTTAGGGCTTATAACAATAATTTCTTAATGTCAGCCCCATAGTAGGTACTACAACCTACCTACTCATCTTCTCTATCCCTTACGGCCCCCGACCCGACCTTAGGGCCCAGAGTTCCTAAGTAGAACGCTCAACGAAATCCAGCACAATTACTAATTCCCTCTCACATGGGCTCGCCAACTGTTTACTAAAAAATTAATTGAGTTGTCCACCCTAATGACGTCTGCAATTCCCTTCGCAATTCGTAGTTCTGGCCACACTCCATCAGCAAATGGTAAATGCCATTCTCATTGTTACACCGATGTAAGTGATGTAACCAAACCGTGCCAGTTTTCATAAAAAATCCTATTATGTATATCACCATCTCATTGACCAACACAACATCTTTGAATCTAGTAGAAAGAAGAATCTATACGAACAAGATATCCATTCACTGCTGTAGTATCTAGTCGTTACAAATAACCAAATAACTATACGCAACCTCAGCCTCGATAGCTCCGTGGTGCAGACAGTCGACTGTCGCTATTTGGATGGGTGACCGACCGCTCGACCGTTGGAGGCTGACCGTGGTTCGGATTCCACGTAAAAACTGTAGGTCCCTTCCCTTCTTACCTTACTAGGTGGTAGGGTTCAACCCGCCCGGGTTGGTACCACCGCACTGAATGAAACGTCGGTCGAAACGGCTATGTAAATAGTTTGTGTTTTCCGTCTAGTTCAGTGTAACCGGCACGACCGAAGGGAAGCACTGACATGGCACCTAGTTCACCCGGTGTTATGGGCTGACATCACGGATGTTGTAGGTGATGTAGCCAACCGTGCCAGTTTACATAAAAAAACGCAAGAGATACATACATAGGTATTCAAAAGGCTCTTAAAACATGTTATCTTTTCACAGAGCACGGAATAACCCCGCCCGCGCCCCCCCCTAGAGGCGCCCTGAGCGTGATTTCCCTACAACGGCGTTGAAGCCTGTAGGCGTGGCCTATGACTTACATATGTGTGTTGTGCGTGTGCATTTGTTTTGTGCGTGTGCATTTGTTTTGTGCGTGTGCCTAACTTGCTCCTCTTTGTGTGTAGTGTCGATACTAACACACACACACATACGAAGCGCTAGAGTAGCACATGCGTCCAGTTATTGGGTTTCAAATATTATCGCTTAGGGCGCCTCTAGGAGGGGGCGCGGGCGGGGGTATTCCGTGCTCTGTGTATCTTTTAATAACGTAGGTAGGTAACTATGAATATAGGCACCGAGTAAAGAAGGGTATAGATTCTCGTTTAGACTAAGGCTGTACGTGTGAGATAGGTGTTGATGTTCCGGTGTTGCGTTTTATGTTGACAGCCATACTGGATTCACTATGTAAAGAGTTCCTAGCAGCGAACGTGTCCGCGATCCTGTACCTCATGAACCACGAGAAGTACGGCCGCTCCACCGCGTCCGCGCAATACTTCCTGCAGCTCGCCGGCTACCTCGGCATACCGGTCAGTTATACCTCTCTACTCTCTCTCTCTCTCTCTCTAACCTTCTGCACATTTTTTTTGTATAATCCGGTATGAGTGGCTGAGTCGGAGGTGCCAAAGCACATGCTCCGACCAGCCAATATCACCTCCGAGAAGGTAGGTGCCATACCGGAGACTTCCCTGGATTGCTGGCTATACTGGACTAGAGGAGAACACAACCGAGGCTGCTATGCGGCTATCTTACATCCAGTACGGTGGTACCAACCCAGTCGGCTACAATTTGAGCAGCCTACCACCTAGTAAGGGGCAAGGGAAAGGATCTACAGTTTTAAACCGGTTCCGAACGGTGAAGCAGTAGGTGTAGGTACTACGCACGTACATTTTTTCGTCAGAAAAAACTCATTGGTACACGCCGACCGGATTCGAACCGCGGACCTCTCGCATGAGAAGCCGATGCCCAAGCCACTCGGTCACGCGCCGCTTACCTATCTTCGCCAATTGTTGCAAATACGGATAACCCCAAAAAATATTACACTAGCTAGCTGTTTCACTTTGTTCACGAAGGTTACAGGGTTCTTGGCTACAGGTTATTCATAGTTTTGACTACCTACCTGTAAACCCATTCATTTCTCGGAATAAAAGTATGTAATGGAAATGACGTCAATTTTGCAAGAAGGGGGGGGGGGGGGGGGGGTAGAAATCGGCAAAAATCTATGACGTAATACATGGACGGCCCCAAGGCTCAAATGTAGAGATAACCCCAAAAGCACCCGATTTTGTAGGCCATTGACAGTTCTTTAGACCTCATGTCACGGTGGCGCCAACTAGCCCATAAGACGTTTCAAAGAGCAATAGGTCATTGTGAAGAATAGAACTGTTCACTTCAGTTTTTATTGCATTGTTACACAGGAACAGAGGTCCACTGGAACCGTCCGATCTATCCCTTGTCCGTCCTTTGATAAACTTTATATCAAAATATAAAATGCAACGTCTGCCGTCTGTATCTAGGTATGTACATATATTCGCTTTATAACTCAAGAACGGCTCAACCAATTTACTTGCAGTTTTATTTTACAATTTATAGGCACCTGTCAGGCCGGCATTTGCAACCCCCGCATACGACCGAACGTCCGTGGGCGCCGTTAGACACCTTATGGGTGGCTCGGCGCCAATATACGACTATATTGAATAATAATGTGAAACGGCAGGTGATAGCATGGAACGCAGACAACAGCGGGCTGGAGCGACGCGCGTCTCACGCGTCGCTGCGGCTGCAGCTGGCGCCCTCCATCGAGCACCAGACGGCCGCCATGCTCTCCATCCTGGAGCGCTACAAGTGGCACCAGTTCAGCGTGGTCACCTCGCCCATCGCCGGCCACGACGACTTCATACAGGCCGTGCGCGAGCGCGTCGGCGCCGTCCAGGTCAGCCAGCATACACGTCTCTGTCCGCGAGCTGCCTGTTGCACAATCCGACTACCTACACGTCGGAATAGACACACTTGTGCAGTGGTCATTCTACTTCGCGGCCACCTTGGGTAACTGAACTGGACGGAAAACACAAACTATTTACATAGCCGTTTCGACCGACCTTTCATTCAGTGCGGTGGTACCAACCCATCTAATTAAAAACCATCTCATTCTATGAATGCGATAACTATATTTATCCATGGCGATAAAGCTCCTCACTCGCGTACGCACAAGCACACAGTTGATCGGGGCGCGACTTCAGTCGGCGCGGTTGACATTATTCGGCTGAACACGCGACAAGATGCAAAGGCGAAATAAGCAACACTGTTTGTCACTGTCACTCTTGAATAAAACACAACTTTATTATTATTTCTCGTTCGCTCTCCTCACTCTAAAGTTCGGCGGCACTGCAGGCGGCGCGGCGTGCGCTCGCTCAACACGATTATGAGACCTTTTGGAAGCGGCTGTCTTGTGAAAGGGTCTTATAAGACCTTTGGTCGAGACTTGAGAACATACTTTTTCGGTAATATACGGTCTATAGATTGGATGTCGTTGCATGTAGCTCAGTCCAAGCCTCCTTCGATTTAACACTAATGAATGAATGAGATTACAGATGATCCTTATTTCATTTAAGGCTACGATAAGCAAATTTTAGGAGAAAACGAGATTTAAAAAAAAAATCAGAGTAACCAGGCCACACAGAAAAAAAATAAAAATTGATCACGAAAGCCAAGAATAAAGAGAAGCTTATAAAAAAATTGTACTCAAAATGTTACTTATTTACTTAACAAACCCCCTTCAAACCCCACCTTGTCGTAAACAATTGCTAACATGGTGTTTTTAGCAGCTTTTTCCAGGGTCAACCTATACAAAAACTAAAAAAAACAAGCAGGATAAATAATGTGTTTTTTTTTTGGCAAAAGTTACATGTTATAAGAAATAAATCAATAAGCATGTTATAATTATAATATAATTCATATATTTTTATTGAAAAGAAAAAAAAATCCGATTGAAAAATATGAGTGGTTTCGAAAATTATTCTAACAAATGACACATAATATAAGCCAAAATGCTCATTGTTCGCAAGTTTTGCATCGGCAGAATAGGGCATATGTTGGAGTGCAATGACGGCAGCAGATCGACCGAATCCCTTAGAAAATCTATTTTAGGGAAAATTATGTAAGGTTTATGTAAGAAATAGCTCGTGTTGACGCTGTGCTCTTTGTGTGTGTGCGTGGCAGGACCGATTCAAGTTCACAATACTGAACGCGGTGATAGTGACGCGGCAGACGGACCTGGCGGAGCTGGTGGCGAGCGAGGCGCGCGTGATGCTGCTGTACGCGACGCGCGAGGAGGCCGCCGACATCCTGGCCTGGGCGCGCGACCTGCACATCACCGGCGAGAACTACGTGTGGCTCGTCACACAGAGCGCGCTCAGCACCAAGCAGCCGCCGCACCAGTTCCCCGTCGGCATGCTCGGTCCGTCACCAGTCACCGCACAACGCACACACATACAAACACCCTTTTTATTTCAACTTATACCTACTTCTTTAGGCGCGTTATGAAAATGGTTATGAAAAAACTGAGAAAAAATGTCACGTCATCGTCATCGGTCATCGTCACCGATATGTTGGTAGGTTATTGTGCGGTGCTGCCCGCTAGATAAGTGGAGGGAGGGGATACCGAGGGAACGAGGTAGTAGGTGGGGGGGGGGGAGGGGGGGGGGGGGGGAGGAGGGAGTGACCGAGGGAACGAGGTAGGGAGGGTAGACAGAGAGAAATTTATTTAATCACACCAAAACTTCTAATGCGCGTACCTACATAAGTACCTACACGCACCACCACGCACCCATTAATTTTTATCTTCTTTTTCGAAGTTGATGTTCTGTCGGACTCAGGCGAGGACTCAGGGTTTCTTATAGCAATAATAATCTGCACGTTTGTAGGAGTGCACTTCGACACGTCGAGCACATCGTTGATAGCGGAGATATCGACCGCCATCAAGGTGTTCGCGTACGGAGTGGACTCGTACGTGTCGGCCGAGGAGAACGCGCGGCACCCGCTCGGCACGCGGCTCTCGTGCACGGGTCAGGGCGAGACGCGCTGGTCCGCCGGCGAGCGGTTCTTTCGGCATCTGCGCAACGTGAGCGTGGAGGGCGAGGCCGGCCGGCCCAATGTAGAGTTCACACCTGATGGCGAGCTGCGAGCCGTCGAACTGAAGATTATGAACCTCCGTCCTGGGGGCGTCGGCGACCAGGTTCGTTATTCATCTAAACAACCGAATACTAGAGGGGACAGAACTCAATGAAACTTGTTACCTGTCGGTAAACAATCGAGCGTGCCTTCACATGCAATTGTCATCACAAACACATCCAAAGGATCGCATTCAAAGTCGTCTCATGCTATGAATTTGCTAATGCTCCTCACTCGCGTATTTGCGGATATAAGGCTGGTTTCAGAGTCATCCGGGCGGGGCGGCCCGCGCGGGCAGCCCCGCCAGTCTACTCCGCATGCGGTTCGTCCGCAGTACGTGCCGAGCAATGTTCTTTCAGTGTTGTGCGGAACACTCTGTGCGGTTTCATTTCGACTGTACCATGCCATGACGCACACGAAACCCGCACAACAGTGAAACGAAGACAGAGCACCGAGGCGCTCGCGCACGCACTGCGGGCGGCGCGGCGCGGCGGCGGCGGGGGGCGGCGGCGGCGGCCCGCGTGCGTTCGCGAGCGAGATGCGGGTGGCGCAACTTCGTGCGCACGAAGCGAAGGAACGCGGGCGTGCTCAGCCGGCCGAGACGACCGCGTTCCTTCGCTTCATGCGCACGTCGTGCGCACGAAGCGCAGCTCTGTGGCGCATGCACCCGCACAGACTACAGACCCGCATCGCGGGACGTGCGTGACCCGCGCGGAGATTTCCGGACGACTATGAAACGATACATTTGCTTTGACTCCGCACGGGGGCGTCACGCGCGGGTCGCCCAGATGACTCTGAAATCAGCCTAAGACAATAAGGTGAGCCACATTAAGAAGCATCAGTCATTTTGTGAACTCAGCTTATGAGCTGATTTGGTCGGTGACATATTTTTTCGGGAGTGATATCTAGTACTATAGATCGGTCAGATCTTGTCGTCTTCACAGTTAATCGCTTTGTTGGTTCGGTACACATATAATTAGCTCAATTTAACTCAGTGGACGGTACGTTATATTTGAGCAGTTGGTATGGGAAGAGATCGGCGCGTGGAAGTCGTACCCCAAGGACCAGCTCGACATAAAGGACATCGTGTGGCCGGGCGGGTCGCACACGCCGCCGCAGGGCGTGCCCGAGAAGTTCCACATGCGCATCACGTTCCTCGAGGAGCCGCCCTACATCAACCTGGCGCCGCCGGACCCCGTCAGCGGGCGCTGCTCGCTCGACCGCGGCGTCATCTGCCGCGTCGCCGCCGAGGCAGACGTCGCCGGGTGCGTGTACACACACATCTCGAGCTTGGCACGGCTCAAGTCACACCACATTCCTTACTTTCTTACCTCTGTATATTACTTCATTTTTAGGGTTCCTCAAAAGGTAAAAACGAAACCAGGTTCACTTTCTTGTCCGGCCGTCTGTCTATCCGTCTGTCAAGACATTTTTTCTCAGGAACGCGTAGGTAGAGGTATCAAGTTGAAATTCATATCATTCCCTTCTAGGAGGTGTATAAAAAAAATACAAGTTTCTAAGTCAACGTAATGAAAAAATACGACCATTTATGTATGTCACACATTTTGATACTTGCAAATCACTCATCAAAACCTATTGTTAGGGTACTTCTCTTTTTTTATGGATAGCGCGATATGTGGCTTCGTTTCACCTACACATTGACCTAGAATAATTAAATTTGGCAAGAAGTAAAGTCTCACAGCCATATAATTAAATTCTAAGCTCACAGAACAAGTAGGTACATGAAAAAATCCGAAAATTGTTCATTTGTAGTTAGGTATATTACGATATATTGTTTTTTGCTTTATCGTAAAAACGGTAATAGTAATACCTATGCTGTAAAGTAAAACAACAAATAATAATATATTTTGTGGTGGTACGGAACCTTCGGTGCGCGAGTTCGATTCACACTTTGTATGTATAAAAATATACCATATGCATATCTGTGTCACGTGTTTAGCCACACCAGAATGTTCCTTGAGCTATTCCTATTGGTGTTTGTAATGTCAGCATGGACGCGAACGCCGCACACCGGAACGGCTCGCTGTACCAGTGCTGCTCGGGGTTCTGCGTGGACCTGCTGCAGCAGCTGGCGGAGCACCTCGGCTTCACGTACGAGCTGGTGCGCGTCGAGGACGGCCGCTGGGGCACGCTGCAGCACGGCAAGTGGAACGGCCTCATCGCCGACCTCGTCAACAAGAAAACTGACATGGTACCTACTCTTCTTTACTTTATCAATTAATATGTTTTCAAAATATATTCCATATTGATCCCCCGTAGCCAGTATGTTGTGAATGTGTGTGTGTGAAAGACTCGAATCTCGGTACAAATATTACCTTCTTTTTTTTTTTAAATCGTGTAAATTCGTCAAATATTACATCATATTCCTGTTGGAACTATGGACTACGTATTGTGGTATTTGTCTCATATGTTTGTCAGTAAGGAACTGACAGCACAACTAAATCGTATATAGAAAGTATGGACGTTTCGAGTTTTCTTTCAGTGCGGTGCGATCTTAACCTATCATCCTACTATAAAGGCAATTTCGTCCATGATAAAGGCTAGGAAACTATACTCAGATATGTATGACAGAGCACAATCTACTGACTGATTATTCAAACACGGATCTGGCTTGAAGAACCAATCTATGTCGGCTCGATCGTCAGGTGCTGACGTCGCTCATGATCAATTCGGAGCGCGAAGCGGTGGTCGACTTCAGCGTGCCGTACATGGAGACCGGCATCGCCATCGTGGTGGCGAAGCGCACGGGCATCATCTCCCCGACAGCCTTCCTGGAGCCGTTCGACACGGCCTCCTGGATGCTGGTGGGCGCGGTCGCCATCCAGGCGGCCACCTTCTCTATATTCTTCTTCGAGTGGCTGTCGCCGAGCGGCTTCGATATGCGCGGGGCCAAGCCGGCCGGGCCGCATCGCTTCTCGCTCTGTCGCACCTACTGGATAGTGTGGGCGGTTCTCTTTCAGGTTTGTCCATATCGTTTAGCTATACCGTTCTTTGCACATAGCTTTACAATGAAAAAAAAAACATTAAAACAAATTAAAATAAGTTACTAAGTGGGACTAAAAACTACGGCCATGTGATAAAAAAATGTATACGCACTACCCTGCACTCAATCACTGCACCAGCAGAAATGCAGAAACGTGGATATAAGAGTACCGCGTGCCACTACCACTGAGTGTTGTCTGTGCGATGTGGCAGGCGTCCGTGCACGTGGACTCGCCGCGCGGGTTCACTGCGCGTTTCATGACCAACATGTGGGCGCTGTTCGCGGTCACGTTCCTCGCCATCTACACCGCCAACCTGGCCGCCTTCATGATCACCCGCGAGGAGTACCACGAGCTGAGCGGGCTGGACGACCGGCGCGTGGCGCGGCCCATGTCCTACCGGCCGCCGCTACGTTTCGGCACCGTGCCTTGGTCCCACACCGACGCCACGCTCGCCAAATACTTCTCCGAGACGCACGCTTATATGGCGACGTGAGTTATATTTCACCTCTTTTGCCTTGGGCACATGTATTGTCTCTAACCTAACCTAACCTGACCTGACCTGACCTGACCTGACCTGACCTGACCTGACCTGACCTGACCTGACCTGACCTGACCTGACCTGACCTGACCTGACCTGACCTGACCTGACCTGACCTGACCTGACCTGACCTGACCTGACCTGACGAACCCAACCTAACCTAACCTAACCTGACCTGACCTGACCTGACCTGACCTGACCTGACCTGACCTGACCTGACCTGACCTGACCTGACCTGACCTGACCTGACCTGACCTGACCTGACCTGACCTGACCTGACCTGACCTGACCTGACCTGACCTGACCTGACCTGACCTGACCTGACCTAACCTACCCTAACCTAACCTAACCTAAACTAACCTAACCTAGCCTCGATAGCTCAGTGGTGCAGACAGTCAACTGTCGCTATTGAATGTTAAGCAACGCTGGGTGCGGTCAGTACTTGGATGGGTGACCGCTGACCGTTGGAGGCTGACCGAGGTTCGGATTCCTCGTAAAACTGTAGGTCCCTTC